>CM044955.1:36160980-37360980 GCA_024516035.1 Bactericera cockerelli | reverse complement strand
AAAAAAAGATTTGATACTCTAACGGAAGTTTGTCCATTTTTTGTTGGAATCGAAATTTCTACAGAGTGTCCAAGAAGTAGATATACAAAAACTACACTGATTTGATGTATCAGACTTTGGGTTTTAAAACTTAAATTTCGAAGAAAAGTCCATGATTCCACGGGGTTGATGAAATATCCGTTAGGTCAAAGAATCGAGTGAGTGGTCAATTGTGTGTAGAATTTAAGGTACATAAATCAAATTTTATTAAATATTTTTGAACGGAACAGGGCAAACAGTCATAATAAAATGCACTGTATATCGACTGTTTCTCTCAAAATGTAAACAAACGGATGTTCTAGCTTCTGATTAGTTCTCATAATAGAGAGCGCCAAATTTTAAATCTGCATTTTAAATTTATTTTTGAAATGAGATGAGCTAAGAAACAATCAGAGAAGCACCACACACATACGGCTGATGACAGAAATTTTACCTTTGTTGATCATTGAAATGAACTGGTTATTCATTATTTATCTTCAACCATCAATCAAATGCCCCAAACATGTAAATATTGTTTGTGCTATTCCGGTTAAAATTTTAAAATAAAATTCAACAGTAGATTTCAAATACCAAATAATAAATAGGGGTTCTATATAAAAATCAAAAGTTGGTTCCTGTTTCATTACTTTTGGGACATCCTGTAGAAATTTCGATTCCACCAAAAAATTGACAAACTTGCGTTAGAACGTCATTCAAAAATTCAAGTCTCTATCTTGAGCTGCTTTCGTTCACTCTGTATACGTACAGATATAGATTATTAACTAAAATTACTAAAAGGATCTAATAGCGGGAGATTTATAACAGTGCCGTGTCTTACTCAATCGTGTTTTATCAGAAACAGGTGATACTTACTTACTTTCCGAGTCCGGTAAAACCAATATGTCAAATATTTCTCCAATATGTGGATGTTTTGATGGCGATATTATTTGCGGCCATGAGGTCTTGGTGGGTGCAAGATTCTTCAAGATCTGGACATACCAAGAGGTGGGGCATGTCTTGGAGTTCACCACAAGGACATGTGTCATCATCTGAGAGCTTCCATTTTTTGAGGTTAGATTTGCACCTTCCAACACCAACTCGCAATCTATTGAGGGGCTTCCATATATTGTAAGGTAAGTTGCTACCAGCCGAAATGTTTTCTTCCAGTTGTTTTATTGGATTCCTCACTGTTTCTTTCCATCTCTTCAGTCTTTCTTCTTCAGGTGTTGTTTCTAGTTTTTGTGATGTGTTGAGAAAACTCTTTCTTGATTTCAGTCTGGATGTTTGTGGCTGGTGGTTGTATAGGGGGTGTCTAGGGTCGTTTTCTTGTTTATTTCGCTCAATATTTGTACAAACATCTCGTCTGATTGCAGGAGGGGCTATACCAATTAGAGGGTAGATTTTATCAAGTGGTGTTGGCTTTAGACATCCTGTTATAATCCTTACTGTTTCATTGATGGCAGTATTTATTTCCTTAGCATGGGTAGATTTGCTCCAAACTGGTGCGGCATATTCTGCGGTGGAAATACACAAAGCTAATGCGGATGTGCGGAGAACGTGTGGTTTTGCGCCCCAGTGAGATCCAGTCAATTTTCTAATTAAATTATTTCTAGCTGATACTTTCTTCTTAGTGGTCTTGCAGTGTTCTTTATAGGTGAGTGAACGGTCAAGAGTAACGCCTAGGTATTTTGGCGTAGAGGAGTGTTCGAGGGTTTGTCCTTTCCATTGCACTTTAAGATTTCTCTTTGCCTCTCTGTTTTTTAGATGGAATGCACATACTTGGGTTTTGGATGGGTTTGGTCTTAAATGGTTATCTTCATAAAATTTACTCAGTTCTTCAAGAGCCTCACTTAGTTTAGTCTCAACATCTTCAAAGGATTTACCTTGTGCTAGTACTGCCGAGTCGTCTGCATATCTGAATTGTTTGGTGGCGTTTGAGATTGGTTGATCATTACTAAATATGTTATAGAGGAGAGGGGCTAGGACGCTTCCCTGCTGTAGACCGTTCTTCTGGTTTCTCCAGCGACTGCTTTTATTTTGGAATTGAACAAAGAAACGTCTGTTTTGTAGCATACATTTGATGAAACTGGTCAAACTGTAGTCTTTTGTGGTTTCATAGACTTTCTGAATCAGTCGGTTATGGTTGATGGTATCATACGCCGCTGTCAGATCAATAAAGACAATTCCGGTGACGTCACCTCTTTCATATCCATCCTCAATGTGTTGTGTGATATTGAGGACTTGACCAGTACAAGATT
Source organism: Bactericera cockerelli (assembly GCA_024516035.1). Taxonomy (NCBI): domain Eukaryota; kingdom Metazoa; phylum Arthropoda; class Insecta; order Hemiptera; family Triozidae; genus Bactericera; species Bactericera cockerelli. The sequence goes on along the minus strand of CM044955.1, from coordinate 37,358,704 downwards.
TTCCAGGTCGAAAACCAGCTTGTTCCTGGACTAGTATTTGGTCAATAGTTAAGGAGACACGATTTAGAATCATTCTTTCTAATGTTTTAAAAAGTTGGCACAGCAGTGAAATTGGGCGAAAACTTTTTGGATCTTGAGGATCTTTCCCAGGTTTTAGAATTGCCGCTACTTTTGCTTTCCTCCACATCTTTGGGATGGTCGAATCTCTGATACAGTTATTCATAAGTTGGAGTATCCATCTTAGAGTCTTGGGTCCAAACTGTTTGATCTGTTCAATTTTGAGGTCGTCTATTCCAGCTGCTTTATTATTTTTCATTTCTTTAATTGCAAATTCTAGCTCATTAATCATAAAAGGTTCTTCGAGAGAGTTATTTTCAATATCAAGGTCTCGAACTATTTTCATCTTTTTATTTCTTTTTGTGGTTTTACCGTTCATGAGAAGTTGATGTGCAATCTGATTTGCAGTGACATTGCTCTGTATGGTAGTGGGTGTTGTTGGATCGTTACTCAAGTTCTTAACAAATTACCAGGTGATAAGAGAATGAAACACAACAAGCCTACGAGTATGTAATCATCTTCAACGAGATAGCCAAATTTAATATTTAACACATCGCGTCGTCTCATGCGAATCAAGTTCTTTGTTCAGGTTTGGGCTTCTCGGGAACATCTTCTATGATACTCTACTGTAAGCTTGTTTTCTATTAGCATTTCAGTTCGTCACTTTTCACTACAAAGACCATCACGGAAGTTGTATCCTCCATTTAGTGGATTGATGTTGCATCTTCTTGCGTTAACACACGTTGCTTAAGTCGAGGACTAACAGAAAAACAACAACACATGGATTCATAGCATGACGCGCCTCATAAACGTTCGACATTCTCTAATCTATCGGGATCTCCGGTGGTAATGATTGAAGTTGAGGTTGAGAGGTGACTTAAAGCAGCTGATAAGAGTGAATTGTTCTTGGGAATTATCAACAGTATATTTACATAAACTAAGCACCAAACAGGGATCAATTTGGTGGAATACATATGTTTACCTATTTTATTTTAACAAATCAACGGGTATAACCCATGTTTAATGTAATAGACTATCTCACAATATTAGAGGTAGACAAAAGAGAAGCTAGGTAAATATTTTACCAAGTTTCGTGGTCAACACTATTTACCTTCTTCCTGGTTTTGGTGAGGGCGGAATCGATCGTCTGATCTCCATTGACGGTGTTGAGGTCTATCCGAACGTAGGGGTCACTGTAACAAATGAGACCATGATTTTCATTATAGGAAAAGCTTTCTCGCATGCTAGAACCTCATTTATATATTATGTTAAGTAGAATTCGAAGGACTTCTTAAGTCATTTAAAAAATTTAGAACCACAGAAACAACATGAAATATATTTGTCTATACCTTTTTCTCTTTACTTAATGTCTTTAAACATTGAAGGTCTCCATTCGCTGGAAACTCACAAACCAAAAAAAAACTTGTAGGGTAAAGCAAGCATTATAAGACAAGTCAAAGAGCCAATTTCCAAGAAATGAGTCTACCTCAAATTTTCATCCAACATTAAATACAAAATTTATTTTACAAAAATTAATACAAAAAATCTGGTGTAAACATCACACGACTTTCCTTATCTCCCAAAAAGGAGTCGAATTCCGCCACTGGTGACTGAACGGTAACAGATAACTAAAAATCAATGCCAAATTCGTGATCAGCACTTCAAAATCATTTAATTTGATATGTCACAACCCCCATCTAGGATGAATAATAAAAAAGTTAGTCCAATCGGGTCCCCCTACAATACCGGTAAATTGGGGCCGGTTTCCAAAAAGTTAAAGATATCAAAAAAATGATCAGAGTGAACCCCTATTTTTTTTTTAATCTGAGAAAATGTTGTTCTCGAACTTTTTTTGTATCTTTAACCAATTCAAAGAAGCGGTGCTTGCGGCCAATATTTGCGGCCCTGCGGCCGCAGAATGCGGCCGATTTCAACCAAAAGTTTCATGGTTCGTCTGGTGTATAAAATTAATTACCACACCAAATTTCAAGTCTCTAGCTCTTACCGTTCTTGAGATATCCTGTTCACACACACACAGACACACAGACAGACGCACGGACCAATGGCTGAAAACCACTTTTTTGGTATCCTGAGTCTATGATTCGTCCAGAAATGTGAAAAGCTGGGTAGGTCAAATTTTCGACGAATACAATACTTTCCTTATTATAGGATAAGGAAAGTAAAAATATTTTCATATGATTGATTGATTTGTTTTATTTGTGTGCTTGGTTGATAGGCTATCTCCCTATATCTAGATGCAAGGTGTTGAATTACACGATTCATAGCACTATAAGGGGTATCGGTTATCACTAGAGTGAAGGTCACAAGAAGTGTATGCTGTTCAAACCAAATATGAATGAACCATTCATTACTGTCAGGTCTCCCGTAATTCGCACTTTTGTTTTGTTTTATGAGAACACTGATAAGTCAGTTGTTAGTTACGAAACCACACGTAATATGCAGAGTTCGAAACCCAGAATGGTAGGTATTGAAAATTTGTAGTCTCGCTACCACAGCTGGACGTTGACCTAGCCCCTGAGGAGCTTGCCGTGTTTCTTCTCAATTATTCAGATGTATGAGAACAATTTTGATATTTTTGATATCAAAATATTCAATACCTACCCTATCGAGTGGGGTATTAAATGATGGATGCTTGATATGATATTTGTCATTCGATTAGGGAGTATGAGTAAAGTTACCGTTCTACAGTTCATAGAATCACAAGTTTTAGAACCATGGCAACTTTTGGTTACAATATTCAATCAGTTTTAAGTTTTGTGGGGCTGATTATCTTCGAGTATAAATGTACCTACCCTGCCTCCCTGTACCCAAACATTAATATATCTCCAGTTGAAGCAAAGTATAAGAAGGAAAAGAAAAAAAACATTAAAAGAAGGTTTATTAAATTCACATATTTTACCCCAAGTAATGTCTTCTTACTTATAATGCAGTAAACGTGAGTTGCATACATTAACCTATTTATTATACATACAAGTGGGTAGTAAAGACGGCTACCTAGCTAACAAAAAGTTGCTTCAATACTAACTAATTGAGCGTCTTCAAGCAAGAGGTTATATGAATAAATAAATACTTATTGATTTTTGTAACTACACTGCAGACAGAAGCGTTAACTAATGCTACACTTGGTGCTTTAATATTCTGTACCTACTAGCACAGGTCCTGGTGCTGCTTAGGCATATAAACAAACTCAATAGATAAAGGCATGGCCATAAGATATGCGTTTCTTCTTTTGTAAAATTTGCGGCCACGTTAGAGAATTCTCAGCCGGTCGGTGTGTCGTTCCAATACGTCTCCAAAATAAAGGGTTGGGTAGAAGGAATTGCCACAGGCGATAACCCCCCTTTAATTAGTACAATAGTATCATTTTCTTCTTTATTTATTTATTTTTCATACCATTTTATCTTTTATTTATTTTTCAATTTATACTGTAAATATTGTGTCCTCCGAGTAAAGATTTTAATAATAATAATTCCCGAAGACGACAATAAGTTTGAATAGTACATCTTAATTCTTCCATATTTACATAAAAAAGTTACCTCACTTATTCTCATTATTGCTTAGTAAATGAACAATACACTTATGTAAATCTCATACAAATGAATTCCACTTACCGACAATATCTACTTCTTGATAGAAACATGAGGTAATTAAGTGCCGGTGCTGAGCTAGTTACCAATATATTTAAAGGTGTAAATAAACTACAACCTGTATGGTATACCTACTGCCTTCTTTGATGGATAATCCATACCATAAAAAACACTCAGGGTCTTCTAATAACTTGGGGGGTGCCGGGAAGTTTAACATCAATTTCATGATTTAGGTAAGATTCTATATTCACCATCTAACTTCCACCGACTTGACTCATTCACAAGTGAAAATCATAATGCTATTGGATTATCATAATCCAGTGGAATATTGGACCTTCACAACAACATTCCTGATACTGAATCATTGCCGTAATGAGGTTATAGATCTGAATCATTAATGTTTTTTAAATGTCTAGGGTTGATATTAAAATCAAATTTAGTTATAATATCACACTTTCTTATTTTGTAGCGCGTAATTTTGACAGAGGGTAAATCCCTGAAATTTGCTTATAAATGAATGCAGGTCTCTTGATAGTACAAATTCCGCAGTGGATAAAAGAATGAGGAATACAGTATACACAACACATGAATGAGTGAACATGAGATCATTACTAATTATGATGTAACAGCATGATCTCTGTTCAGACTAAAAGTAGTGTCACGTAGTCACAGCATCATCACATTTCGCTACAGACCATACACCAGGATTGGAAATAGAATATTTTTTTAACGTCAGTTATACAAATTTGTTATTAAAGCCGTTTTTATTTCGTAGCCATGAAACAGGAGCTACTCAAGACGCTTGTGTTCTATAATGTAGCCATTGTAGCCTACCTATCCCGTAGTATGCCTCCCTTCTGATGGGCCAGAAGTGAAACAATACTTCTCAATTAGGTGCTGGGTCAACACGAGCGGTATCCTTTACAAACAATTGTAACCAAATTAAGAATACAATTTTTTGTCGGCACGGGACCTTCCATATGGCAAGCGAGTGCTTAACCACTGAGCAAATCGCGCGCTCTCAGCGCGCGATTAGCTCTTACATTTTATCTAGCATTTAAAAGCTAAATATAACAATATCAACAATTAAATGCTGTAAGAAATTACTATAGCTATGAACGATGTTTCATTGTAACTATTATGTTTAATTCCCTTGTACAGTGCACAGGACCAGTTGTAAGAGTAGTTAAAAAAAAAAAAAAAAAAAACCTGAAAAATTCCCTCGAATAATACCATAAATAAATCTCTGCAGTGCACAGGACCAGTTGTAAGAGTAGTTAAAAAAAAAAAAAAAACCTGAAAAATTCCCTCGAATAATACCATAAATAAATCTCTGCAAAGCACATACTATTTCTTTAGGTGCTGAGTAAACACGAGAGCACCGGAGTCGGCTCCGGGGTTCGAATCCGGGATCTTCCGCATGGCAAGAGAGTCTTACCACTGAGCTAGTCGTGCGCTCTATAATCTCATGATATCAATATTTTATTTACACCATTTCTTTTGCCTCTAGGCCAATACAAAGTGGACATTTTTTGGTAGCGTCCTCTGTGACTGTTGGGAGGTTGAAATTTGGTTGTGACAATTGATTCTACAAGCGAATGTCCTACGTACTGAACTCTCAGCCCTAGGACAGTAGCGATAGCCCTGGTCATACCTGCCGAGTGCCAGATAGTTGAATAATTTATTATTGTTGGCAACATTGCAACTTACTGCTTTGTACCTTAGATTCCCTGCGGAAAAAACACAGCCTAGGAACTTCACATTGTTTCTAATTAACAGAGTAACTATATTTTCTGACCAGATCTAGAGTCTCACAGGGGAAAGTACATTGACATTGACTATAGCTGGGAGTATTAAATTTATTATAACCAGTATATACTTGCCATTAACATATTTCCCTATTAAAATTAGATACAAACTTGTCTTTGTTCCTCTACTAGTCTACTGCATGGTTGGAGCGCGAGGAGCTATCACAAAGAATTTGGAAAACTTTCGAAAAACATTCTATCTCCCGAAATCTATGATTAATGACATTGTTATCACAGCTATTCGCGGTTCTTGTCGCATAATTCATAACCACCTTTACAAACCATCCTGAAAATAACCATCTTCATTGTCTACTTCAAAACACAAGTAACAAGAATACTGTGTCTTATGGCAAGCATTGATAGTGATGTCAGTTGTTTGTAAATAAATTTTACTTCCTTTCTCTCTCTGAGTATGATGCCAGTGGTACCTGTAGTATGGAACCCAGATGAACAGGACTTGGGTAAGCAAGAAACCTGAATAAACTGGGAAAACTTGTGTTCCTTAGAGAATGCCTGCTCTAAAAAACTTTTTTTATCAAGAAATCTCTTAAACAAGAAAATTGCTGGTCCTTTGAATTCCTGTTTATCCAGGTTTGGCTGAATTATTATGATCAGTACAGGACAAGGAATGGCCACTTATTGAGAAATAAGTAGGTATGTATGAGAAAAGTAAATAAATACCCATAGAAAGATAAAAACATACTATACTTACATATTTACTTTGATTAGTAAATGTTAGAATGATGTACGATTCTTGATTTCAAGAATTTATTGAAAGAACCTTTGCTTTGTTTCAAATACCTGAAGTTCAAAATAATACTTAAATTCAAATATTTTTATTGGGTAGGTATGTAATTTTAATATGCATGTGACATAATTAAGGATTTTCTGTGAATTGTATAAGATAATAAACTCTCTCTACGAAAATTAATAGCTTGAGTAATAAAAATTCCTAATACTCAGCAATATACCTTCAATTAAATAGACTTGAAAGAATGAAACTGAAATCACTGAAAAATGTCAAGATGGAAACTTAAATAAATGTGAAATGAAAAATACTTTAACCCTACTCTTTGATATTGGTTATTTTACCTTCAATTTAAAAACACAGAGGAGAAAGATATACATACCTGGCACCAAAAATGTCTTTCTTTGCTAAGGAATGTCCAGCTATGATTCTTAACCTAATTTGTTCTGTGGGTTCCTCAGGCTGAAACAAGGAAAACAATAGTTATATCTAAATTTAATATGATCATAGAACGAAAGGGCAGCTAGTGGCCTAGTGTTTTAATTAGAGCTACAACATTTTAATATATTTATTTTATTTTTATTGATTTATTTTACATATTATACAAGATCCACTGTATCCACTGAATCCCATGAATGTATTTTTAAAATGACAATCTTACTATACAATAGTTAAAGTTTTAGTTAAATTCTTCCGGGTGTTTTTTTATTATATACTAATAATGTTCCTTTCTCTGTTCTATATGCACTGCATCATAGGCAGCATATGAAATATTTAATTTGGAAGTTGATTTTGATCCATTTAAGAAACAGATTGATGAAATCAAAGATGAATTTTAAAGACAATTCCAGGATTTTGAAAAACTGAAGACATTGTAGAGTAATAGAGTTGGGTGGAGGAGATTGCCACAGGCAATATCCCCACCTTTTTGGTAGGACATTAGCTTTATTCCCTTTTTTATTATTTTTTATTTGTTCAATCTATTTATTTTTTCTTTATAATTTTATTGTATTGTACTGTAAATTAATATTGTACTCTGTCTTTACCTAATAAAGAGTAATATAATAATAATACATATTGCTTCTCCAGAATGCTCACAGGGCGAACTGCAAGCACTTCTTATTTTTTGGCCTCAGAAGATTCACAACAATATTTCTGGTTGTGCTAAATGAGTGCAATCTACCTATATGTTTATCACTCAAAGAGTGAATTATACATTTTTGTAAGTCAAATCTGATTGATAAACATTTTGTAAAAGAACCAATGTTAAATAATGTTATCAGTAAGAAATTAATGATTTTACAGAATTTGCCTTTCATTAAATAACCATCACTTTTTTGTAATGCTTTGTTTTCAACCACAGATTTTTAGATTGCTAAACCAATATTTCCATGACCATTAAAATCCCTTTTAAACTTTTATTGCAAACAAGTTGCCTTTTTATTTACAATATTTGGACATAGGTAGGTACATATATTATACAAAATAAACAATAGCAGCTGAGTAGGGGTATAAAATCCCTTTAAAGAAGTGACTAGGTATCACCACTTTTCTACTAGATTTTTACTAGAAATATGTAGATACCTAGTTAAAATAAACAAGGTGAGATTTTACAAAATTAAATCACTGATAAAAGGCTGGTAGTGTCATGCATTTAGCTTATGTTTACCTGAGTGAAAAGTGGTTAAACTAGGTCATATTCGCCATTTGCTGTATACAACCCAGTCTAATGACCTTACCATCTAAACTAGACATTTACCTAAGTGCCTCTAAAAAGGGTGTGGGGGGCCCTTGGCATTTTAAGGCACAGGGCCCCAAAATTGTACTGTCTTTTTCCTAAAATAATATTTTTAGAAATCCAAGCCAAGTGTCCTGAACACCAATCCAAAAACACTTCAATAGCATCTCAGGCATTTTTTTTTTTTAATGTCTAAAAATGTATTAAGAAAATAACATGTGTAAAAAGAATATTGCTTGTATTGAATGCTACTTTTTTTAAAGGTTAAAACACCTAAAGATTTTTATACTATTAGTGGTAGGTACCTGTCTTGATAAACAATTCAGAACATCAAGATAAGTAAATTTGACGGTGATACAGGCAACAAAAAAAAATGCAAAGTCACAGGGTATGTACCCAGAAAAAGACACAAAATATATCTTCAAATATCATTATTAATAGACAACTACTATGAAGATCATTGGTTAAGATGCTAAGAAAGCTGATCACTGAGCACTCAGAAGAATCTTTATGGGTTTGATGGCAGAGATTACCTAAGGAGATAATCATGCCTTTAGTTAATATTATTCTTTTCTAAAACAATTTATTATATTGAGAGCCACAGGGCAATAGAGATCTATCTATTCCTATCTATAGAGGTATAGAGATCTACCTATTTCTAATTATGTGGTCAATTTTAAGGGGGCCCCTGTGCTTTTTCTTTTAATTTATTTCTCAACTGGCTGTGATATTATTTATTATTAATCCAGGAACACCAATGTAAAGGTTATTGAAAAACACTTTACTATTTGTGTAAGCTGCCCGAAGCACATAGGTCCCTCCAATTTGCAGGGCCCTTGGCATCTGAAAAATCCACTATAAGTATGGGTAATCTGCTAGTGATTTACCCAACATTTTTTTTAAACAACTGGATTGATAAACAATTAAAATGATAACTACCGTCAAACCTGGATATATAAGAGAACTTGAGAAACTGGAAAAATTTCTCTTATGTCCAGGTTTCTCTTGTAAAGAAGTTATTTCTCTTAAAGAAAGGTAAATTGGACTTGGAAATTATTTTCTTAATCAAGGTTTCTCTTATATATCCAGGTTCAATGTATTTTGTCTAATGTCAAAAAGTTTACTTATGAGGGAACAACAGTGCTTTTGCAACAAAAATTGCAGAATTAAGCTTGCTGTCTAAACCAGACAATTACCAAAACCTTACGTATTATTTTGTATCAAGTCCTACACTGTCTCTAAGTGTGTAAATATAGCTCAGGGCCCAGGGGATACTGGTTTGAATAACACTTATTAATAATAATAATAATAAAGTCCTAGCATTGTTCTGACTGAATCATTAACCAATAGAGCTAGTTTATCCAACAGATACTCAGTATGATGAGCAGTGTCCATTCCATAATAATTACTGTTGCTACCTACAGGTACACCATGCATCTGGTGTGCCCATACTTACAAGGCCATTTTCTGTGTGTACAGGGATGTAACCATACTCCTGTGGTAAAGGCATCAAGATTACTTTCAATTCTTCCTGGGAAATCTCTTCAAACTCCTCTTCTAGATCCAGAGCCCTCAGTGCCTCACTGACTGGCAGACTAAACTTGATGAACAGATGAACTTTTATAAGAAACTGAGTAAACTGACACTGGACTGTCCATTGTAGTGGAACACACCAAACATCACAGTTAAAAATAATCACAACCAGAAACACTGAACGCACTTGACACAGTCCGTAACCAACTGGTAACAATAATGTAATTGAAAATACTACTAATTACTAATCATGAGGGGAAGTCCAAGGAAAAACCTGTGAAAAACACTTTTCCGATTTTTGCCAAATAATATGTTTTTAAATTATTGACCAATCAGCTGTGAGAGTCTCTTGTACTGCGCAATGCGCAATCACAATCTATGAAATTCGAATAAGTTTCTTGCGCCGTTACAGCTTTGTAGTATAGGCTGCACGCAGTGTATTTTAAAAACTTTTTATCTAAAAAAAGTATAGGTATTTAAAAAAATTGACCAAATCCAGACTGGCGCAAAACTTGCTTAAAAAAGAAGCAAGCCTCAATTCACCATGTATTGCAGCTATGCTACTTTTCAATCATTATTCTTCACAATTGGATCTAGCAATGAAATCCTCTCACTATAAAATGCTATGTAAGGAGATGCTAGGATTAGTACCAACTTGATTTTGTTGTTTGTATTGTTGTTATTGTTTTTTTTTTTTTTTTTTTTTTTCTCTCACTATCTTAATTTCTTCTCATTGTTCTTGTAAGTGGAGCTTGTCAAATTGCTTCGTTGGAACAATGCTAAAAAAAAAAAAAAAAAGTTCTGTTCGTAGGTAGTACTTCCACTCCATTAATATGTCAATTTCTATTGTAGTTATTTCAGAAGAAGAATCCCGATGTTTCCAATTTATTATGCAAAATTATTACCTATTTTGTGAGCTTTTTTTAAATTTAGGTATTTCCTACGTCGCATCGGACTCAAAATATTTTTTTTATTATATAATTTTCTACCTTCATGTACAAAAATAATTTTATTATTGTCATAGGTATTATAAAACAAACTAGAAACAAGTTATACGTAGGAGGTACGACGTAGCTATTACTTAGGTACTTATTCCCCGTAGGTAATTCGTAAGAAAAAATAATGTCTGCATGCTTGATAATTTTATTTCTAAATATTCAAAGTAGGTATCTACTATCTAGAAGCGAAAACAAAGCAATATTAAAAGGTACTGTGATAACCCTTCAAAATTTAAACGTTTGTAAAAGTTTTGTCAGGTGTGGGGTTCGAACCCACGCTCCCAATTGGGAACCAGAGCTTAAATCTGGCGCCTTAGACCGCTCGGCCAACCTGACTGTATGTTTCAGTGTAAAAGAATGTGTGATAATAATAAAATAACTCCATACGTGTCTGTTTGTCATTATGAATCATCATGACATTCATGACCTAATGAGTTTATGAGAGTACTGACTTATCAGGACCGACCGAAAGTGAGTAAGTGTGGGGTCCGGGTGACTCTGTCTATCAAGCCACTTCCTTTTCTTCACTACGGGGAATACCTACTTCAAATTTAACATGGTAGTAAATAAAATTGTATATGATTTGATATTTTTCTAGGACAATAATAGGTACTTAATTACCTCCATATTGAGGAATTCTAGGTCAGGTGGATTCTTATTTTATATTTTGCTATTAGCTTGTGTACCGTTTGGCGATTAAAATGAACTAGAAAAAATCATTTATGCCATAAAATAAATAGGTATAAAACACAAAACCAAAGAGAAGGTACCTATTTATTCCTAATATTTTTTAACGTAGGTAGCACCACAGTGTGCAAACCTATAGAAAATCTCCCTCTCCCCTCTTACATCACTAACAGTGTAGGAGCACAATAACGATTGAATGTTGAATCAATAATAAAAAATTAACCTCAACGGGATATTATGTTGTACTTACCTCTACCTAGGAGGCTAGGAAGATAAGTTTCACGGATATATCATCTGGCCAATAATCACGAGTGGGAGTGGGGTAAGCTTATTTGGTAAAATAATTTTGCATTTATTGCTGAGTTCTCTTTAATAGTTATACCTATCCTAATTTTCTAGTACATACTATACTGTTTTATACCCCATCGTAAATTTATTACAAATCGTAAGACACTTACCACTTCCAGTTCTGATAGGAGAGGAGGCACAATGACGGATCTCCGGCTAGGTCGAGGGGGTCTGTTCAGTCCATAGCTCCCGGTGGAGCGCCTCCTCTCCCTCTCCTCTGCCCCCCCGCGGCCGGGACTCAGCAGGCCTGTGGCCGACAGCAGCCCGCTGATGCGGCGGCTGCGAGGACCCCGCGTGGGTTGCTGCGGCTCCCCGTCCTGTGTCTGAGGCATGGCTGGCGCCGGGTGGGGGGAGCCAGGCGTCATGGCGGCAGACAGTATGCCACTGATGCGGCGCGTCCGAGACGCCAGGGAGCGGGAGGGCGGGGGAGGGGGCGGGTCCCCCTCTGGGACGTCCGGCATGGTCGGCGTCTGGAGTAGAGGCATGGCGCAGCCAATATCAATAGTTGAAGTGGTTAAAGAGGTGTGACATCAGGGCGGGTATACTTTGAGTTCTCCACATTGTGAGCAGACGCAGGATACCAACTGATCCGGACTTCAGATATTACAATTTTATGTGAAATGTTGGATGAGCGTTCATTTTTGTGTAAATTCCTTATATTATCTACTCATAAGTACTTTTTTAAAAGCGAATGTCGCCGTTATCACTCGAAGGTACTTATTGTGAACTCTAGTACCAAGTCTCCCGACACGACAGCAGATATCCGATAAGACCTTTAGCATTGACTCTAAAATAATCAGGTTGTTGATTTGATGTTGGTTGAAACTTTGACTTGAGGGCGGGTCTGGCTTAGGTATCTTTAATTTAATCCTAATAAACTATTCAGATCTCATTGACTAAAATTATTTGTGGCTATGCATGTAAATGAAGTTAGGAAATCCATCGCCTAATTTACATTTACTTTACTGCGTGATTCTCAAAGCACATCCGATCCTTGGACCATATTTTTCGGTTGGTAAGTAAGTAGGTAACTATTTTAAAAAACATGTCCATTTGGAAATTCGAAATCAGAAAAGATTTAAACTAGTATAATTGTTAAATTGTTTTCAACTATTAAAAATAAACCGAGCCATAACATACATACTTCATTTATGTTATAGGTCGGTACGTATACCTAATTGTTTATCTTACCTATCCTGACTGAAGCTTTAAAAAAAAAAATACCTGCGAAGTCAAGAGTTCATTTCCTCTTCATGCTCACCGTTATTTAACTTATAGAGGGAAGTGAGAACAGAGTGGCAACCAACCTTACAAATATTTCAGGATTACTCTTGCGATTTGTCCACATATGAGTGTATTTATCCACAGAAAGGTAGCTATATCACAGTGGTGAGAGGATTTTATGGACGTCCAGATCCAATGTTCAGGCTCCTTTCATATGTCCATTGATTCTATTTGGTATTAAAGTCTTTTTTTGAAATTGTCAGGACTGGATGGGATTTTACCCTCCATTTGCTGGGAATCGTACCAGCTACCCACATTAACCTCACCCAGCCTGGGTAGGGCCGGGAATGGCAGCCTCACGTGTTCGGAGAGAACAGAATTTTCTGTGTGAAAAGTCTGCTCCCACTGGGAATCGAACGCAGAATATCTGGACTATACAGGGTGTCCCTGATACAGATGCATATATTTTGAGGGTAGGTTCAGCCCACCGTGAACTATCATATAAGCAAAACTTGCCGTGGGGCATTTTGATTCGTTAAGGAGTTATGGCCAAATTCCTGTTTTTCCCACAGGTCTAGAGGTCATTTGGATCAATACACGTTTTCAAAGAAATGATAGCGTGTAGGTGAAATTTGACTTCATGTATGGATACTAATAGTCATGCATATTTTCCTTCAAATGCAGTTGGTTGCATTAAAAAAATTGAAAGACCAGAGAGATATTTAATCATAAGGTCAATTACTTCCGAGAAATTTCTGATATTAGAAATCGGAAGTATTTTTGTAATAAAAAAAATCTTTTTTGCTCCGATTTCAATTTTTTTCATAATTATAGACGTTTCATAAACTCCTGAGCAAATTTGGTTTTGTGTCCAGTGTCCATCTGTCGGTCTGTTAAAAGAATTCCTTGTAACGCGCAAATCTCGGAAACTACTGAACGGATTTTGACGAAATTTTATATACCTATAGGAGACGCATTGTAAATGGTCCCATTTTAAATTAATGAAATTCGTACTAGCGGTTCTGGGTGAAAGAGACCATGCGCCTGACCACTAACTTTTTACCTAATTTTTTTTGAAAACGTGCATCGACCCAAGCGACCTCTGGGAAAAACAGGGATTTGGCCATAGCTCCTTAACGAAGTAGAATGCCCCACTGCAAGTTTCGATTATAATATAATTATATGATAGTCCACGGTGGGCTGAACCTACTCTCAAAATATATGCATCTGTATGCGGGACACCCTGTATATGGAAAGTAGTTACGACCGTTACGCCACGGAGTCTAGCGATATGAGAAGGCGATCAGACTTAATAATTAATAATAATAAATGTGTCTTCAGCCGGTTCTGACATCACCCCTTACAGTGAATAGAATGTTACTATGTAGAATTGTAGATCCTCAATAAATATTTTTCCTTATAATTTATACTTCCGAGAAATTCCTAACATTAGAAATCGAAAGTATTGTGTTCGGGGTAAAAAAAAATTGCTCCGATTTCATATTTCTGGACGTTTCATAACCTCCTGAGCAACTTAGGTTTTGTGTCTGTCTGTTAAATACATTCCTTGTAACGTGCAAATCTTAGAAACTGCTGAAAGGATTTTGACAAAAATGTGAACACATATAGGAAACTTCTGTAAAAGGTCCCATTTTAAATTAATCAAGTTCATTCACACTAGCGGTACTTGGTGATAGAGACCATGCGCCTAACCACAACTTTTTACTTATACGCTTACATCTTGTGAACGGTACATCCAATTTTGATGAATTTTAGCATATAAATGCGTATTAGTGTTTTAAACAGTGCATTTTTTTTTGCAAATAGGGCTATTCCCGTAAATATACTCCCGTACACATGTATATTTTTAAATTTAAATTACAAAGAATGGTTTATCAGGTTTATACTGGCTGTCCAGTGCATGACCCCGACGCGACGGCCGAACTTACATTACAGGCACATCTATCAAATGAAAAAGTACTTCCGAATTTCCGCGAAATGGAAAAGTAGAAAAAGGGTTGGTACCTTACCTACCAATACCAACCAAAAATACACACATACTTATATGTAAATGCAACTGTATACCAAGGTACTTAATAAAAGATTTACTACAACACAATTAGTAGGTTCGGCCAACATCAAAATGTTTTACTTTTCAATAAAAAGAAAAACGACCACAAATGAATTGCTGTTTGTTAGATCACTGCTCGTATTATAATAAGTTGAGTTACAGTACAATTGATTGTTGTTAATTGTTTCATTTTTTATGGGAATCTTTTTCGACGCGTTCCTACATAGTTCATCTCAATGTTTTGACACTCTCCTGAATTAACACAAACACTTTGTTAAAATAAAATAACCGAGGGATATCTCTTAAGTGTCGCGCTAAAATAACTCCCCGAGGTAGCTGAGTTGCAGGTCACGCCAGGACTGCGTTGGGATCAGACTCACCTACTGATCGCACTTATCAGGCTACTTCAGATAAATAAATATCTAACTATTGACGGATAGTGATGCCTGCTGTTCACTTGTTTAATTGATAACACAGAATTACCTAGGTGTTACAAAGTTTATACTAAAACGATTAACTCCTCGAGCTGTCGTCAAATTTTTCTGTTTAGATTGATTAGGTATCGAGATGACAATGTAGGTACTTATGGTGGAATATCGCTAATCTCATAATGGGGATAATCTCGAGCAAACCAATTGTTGGTGGTATTGTGAAGATTTCCCGTCGTAATGCCCTATAAATGAACATAGAATGTATCATCGTGGTTATCTAGGCGCGGGTTTGATACCATAGAAGTCGATATTCTCTATCCTATCGCACTGGTATCGCTAGTTTGAATAAAAAAAATCGGCTAGTAGAGTGATGGAACCTGGCCCAAGGTCTCATAGAAAACTTGTTTCGCTAACGTGGCCTAGGTGAATGCTCTTACCCCAAAGAGTGGCTATTGGCTACCTAAGTAGTAAGTCGTCCAATGAACACGGAAGGGAGGACCGACGGGAACATAGCTCGTATTCTGTTTGAATTAAAACCTTTACCCAAATAACAGCGAACCCTGTACTCCTAAAAGAGTTATCACGATACTGTCACTCACTCGAAAACCCATTGAGAAGGAAAAAACTTCCTCTGTCAATCAAATGGAACATCCTAGTTGAATGACGCTCGCCACCCTACTATACTGACACGGTAAAGAGCATTCAATAAATTTGCAAGTACTTCGATACAGAATTAGTAAGCAAAAATACATAAACTAAAATGATCATTTTTAGCTGGTGAGTACTGAAATGACAATCAGATATTTGCACTGAATTGCTCTTTCTATATCACGGCATTGGCACTCCGAAGGAATCAGAATGCAGTGGGGAAGTTTATCCAGGTTCGACTGAATATTTTACTTCCGAAAATTTCTAATATTAGAAATCGGAAATATTTCTCTACTTTATTTCCTCTATCTTTCCCTCTATTCTTGTTCTTTCCCATACTCCTAGCTGGGTGTCATCCATTTGATTTCTCTTGAAGTGTAATCTTCCTTTGAATGTTTGGAGTTTGTATTGAGAAAAATACACCGCAACCGCTAGGGATTGAGGTTTACGAGTTACCGAGCACCTATGTTAACTTGACCTGAATATCGCTACTTGTAGGAATATTATCTGTACTACCAGTCTTGATTCACGTGATAGTTGTTATGATCGAGTATAATATAGGTAGGTAGTCTCTGATGAGATGAATTCACGGATTTTAAACTGGATAAATCTTGTTTAGTGAATCTTGAATACCATCTTGAATCAATGTGTGTCTTTCATTTAGTGTAGCAGTAACATTTGATGTAATAATTAAATAATATAATTATGATGGTAGCTATTGCTTTGAAGAAATTACTAGAGATTTGTAAATCCCAAGTTTTGCCTATTTTGATAAATAGTGTCTTTATGAGTTCTGAATACTGTCTTTATGAGGTATTATATTTTTCATTAATTCCATCCTAACTTTGAATTTTTTTTTTTATACAAATTTCACAGTATAATAGAATCACTAAAAGACTGCAATAAAATTAGCTAGCTTCAATAAGCCTAGGCTAAACAGCGTTCCAGTGATTTAAATATTACATGAAGCAAACCCTGGGATTTATTTCTATGCCTATAGATCCTCCTGGAATATGTCGAACTTACGCAGTAGGCACTGGCAAAGACAAGGTAGCAACGGAACCTGCTTTTTTTTTTTTTGGTTTAACGTCGCTTTCAACTGCATGGTCATATCACGACGGGGGTATTACCCTCCATTCGCAGGAAACTCACAAACCTGCTACCCACATTAACCTCACCCAGCCTGGGTTAGGCCGGAATGCCAGCATCACGAAGTCTTCACCTAGCTGGACGTTGCTTAACTTCGGTGATCCAACGAGAACCGGTGCATTCAACGCGCCATCGACACTGGCGGAACCTGCTTTTAACGTTGAATAAATACTCAAGTCAGTTTAATATCGGTAAATCGTACACTTGGCTATATTTAGACCATCACTTTCTCGATAAGGGATCTAGAGGACTCGGGAGTCAAGCACTGCTATTATTAGATGTGTCAAGTATCGTGTGTGTGTACCGTAAAGTCAAGTAGTTTTACTCTCACGTGGATAGGTTATATAAATAAAATTTGGAATAAATTGTGTAAACAATTTTTATTTTATTAGTTTTACTGTAATACTTACTGGAATACACAAGGAATAGAGAGTAGTCATTCGATAGTGAATCAAAGACCACAGGTTCCTTCGGGTAACAATAGCTGGAAGAGCCTGATACAACTTCTTTAAGCTAATTTCTAGAGTTTGAATATGCTAGAAATTGAAACAAAAAGTCAAAAGTTATCATTATCACGATAGTGCTGTTGCCGCGTTAAATCATTGAGAAAAATAATGTGGTCACGACGAGTGGAGAATAGATTACTTTTGCATAACTATCCCACGCAATACTAAAATATCCGGAGTTATAATTACTAGAAGAAGATGACATTTTTTAGCACAATAAATAACAAAAGTTGATATTTTTTATTTTTAAGAATACAAAATAAAATAAAAATGTATGTAAAATTGTAAGAAATTAAAATTAAAAACAAAAGATATATTAACATTTTGAAACAATCAGAAAATCTACAAAAAAACCCTTACATTTAGTAGAGTTAATATTTTATTATATTTCAAAAAATAATTCAGAAATTCACCGTTGGAACATTTTTTAACTCTAAAATAAAGTGAAATTCTATATAAAAAATTAGTTCAAGGAAGAGGCAAATGAGACTATTATTGTGAATTAGACATGGAATTGGAATAGCAGCCTCTATCTACTTGGCTCTGTACTAATCTATAAGCTCAACACAACTTAGGTTTCAAAATAAGGTATGCTATTGCAACTTTACAAGAAATAAATTCAACAATACTAAAGATGAAATTTGTTATCGTTAGTTTTCCAACCTGCTGCTGAGGCCAAGCGTCACAGCAAAAAACAGTTTAACTAATTGGGATGAAATTGACCATAATAATGAAAAACTCTTCATACATTCCAACACTAGATTTTACTGTGAGCTATTATTTAATTTTGTAAGTTTAGTCAGAAGCAATCACATTACCAAAATGAGTATATATAGCCAAATGGAATGATGACATTTCACCATAATTTTCTGAGTGTACCTATCTACTAAAGGTAATCAAGTTGTGATGAGCTCACAGAGGACTATAGTTGAGTTTAGAATCCAGCGGATACTAGGTACGAAAGCAGTTTAGTCCGACATTTTAAGCACGAACTGCATGGTTATTTGTCAAATGAATCATTTGTCAATAAGGTGGAGAAAACTGTTGAAAGACTAGAAGAATTTAATGGAGAAATTCAAAAAAGTAGACGATTGGAGAGAAAATAAATTTCAAAACAAAGAAGTAAATGTGAAAGAAACTAATAAGTACTTTTGAAATGGAACAACAAACAAAGTTAGTTAAATATTTGAACTAGAAGGTTTTTTATTACCAAAAGCAACAGGCATTAGTCAATTTCAATTTCAGAATCTGCTCGTGTCAATAAAAATAGAGATATTTACACTCAATACCAAGGAAATAATCAGGAGAAAATTAAGTAAGAATATTTGGTCCTCTGGGCTGGATAACACCCTGAAATGCTCAATCAAAGATTTTTCTCCCATACTGAACGTGGGATACAGGGTCCTTCACGACATTTGTCTGAATTGTCGGAATTAGAAGGGAAGGAGTGGGTAGATAAATAAAATAGGTACAAGTATGTACAAAACAAAGAGAAAACATAATAAAATTTCCTTAAATTACGAGAAGTAACAAATCTACATTACAAATCACAAAACAAAATTAAAGAGATAAATAATTTACCATAATAGAGTAATTTAAGATTTTTTAATAAAAAAGTACAAAAATCAACATACTTATACTTTGTTTTTAATCATCTATATTAAATATTTGAATATACTAAATTCTATAATAAACACCGATTTCATTTTATAAATATTAAGCGAAAATATATACTCCTAGAATAACAAACCTTGTAGACAGTTACAGCTCAAATTATTTAAACAATAGTATTTCTTCTGTAGAATTATTTTATTGTTGAAACAGATGTTAGAATTTGATCCATATTCAAATGTAACAAACTGAGAGTAAAAAATTGACTTTTGTTTGACATAAAAGCTCCCTTAGTAAGAAGAAACATAAATACAATCTGAAGACACAACATGTGTGGTCAAATCTGTAGGAATAACGATAAAGTAATTATCATAAATAAAATACAGATTAAGATAAACAAAATAAAACTTGATAAATATACATACATAGGTAACAAGGAAATCTGTGCGCACTGGTATCTACTAAGTCGTAATGAGAAAAGTAGAAGACAGGAGATGAAAGCTGAGGATCAATTCATCTGGACAAGAGGAGGGTAAATATCAAGGCCTGGACTAAAATACCAGATAATGCATGAATCATTTACTAATAAAATTTATAATTTATTAACAATAACAAACCTTAATAAATTTATACCACCGTAAAGACATTCAAGACATTCAAGAATCCAGATAATGTTCTTATCAGGTCAAATTCTCAATTAAATGAGAAAGACGCATGCATTTTCGTGGATTACAAAACTCAAGAACCGCCACGATTGTTTGATTACCGTGACAACGCTCTGACCACTCCAGCAACTATGCATGACCACCGAATATGGTCTATGGTTATTATTATAGTGATGTGATTCAAACACATTATTTTGCTAACTTTACAAATTGAATAGCCTCACAGAATATGCCTGACGATGAATTAAAAGCCACTCTAGGTATTTTGCATGTTGTGCGAATACGCGGCGGCGTTATTTACTTTGAAGACCAAGCTCGAGGGTAAACAATATTGCCTCAATTACTTAAGAATTTCAAAAAGAAATGTTCTTCGATGTTGTATTTTTTATTTTAAATAGAACTTGCAGGCAGGGGCGTGTCTAGCGGGGTTGGGCTACCCCTGGTGCCAGGTGTTGCCGGCCGCCGCTGTTATTTGACGGAGAAAAAACGCCTGATGCCACTTATGCCTGTAGATCCATCCCTGCTTGCAGATTGAAAGGTAGAATCGTCATTACTTCGAGAGATAATGAAATTTGTTTATGTTTTTTGGGGTCCAATGAACTAAGACAAGAATAACCATTCAGGTATACATGGCAGCATGTATTGATATCCGAGTTTTGTTCGTTGGCTTAGGTAGACCGAGTGTAGTATCAATAATGAAGATTTTAAAACACGAGAGGGGACGGAGAGAGAAAAAGAATCAACGGTTGTATCACCGGTAATATTAGAGAAATAAATTGTAGAAGATTTTACTGTAGTCTAACCAAAATTTTCAAAATTGTCGGGTATTGATATTCAAGGTATTAAAGATAAGTGTAAGATCACCACATTTTAACAGTTTTATATCTTCAAAAAATGGATATTTTTCATCTTTTACGAAATATTTGCACATATACATTTCATTGTGGTGGAATTTTTTTTTTAAGGGTCATAATTATAGGGGAAAAAATAAATAATTTCTGATAATCTCCATTCAGGAAAAAAAAAAGATTTCCAAAACATACTGTGTAGATTTAACTTGGGGCGAATAATAAAACTAATTTCTAACAAAAAATATAATAATTACAGGACTCGACTTCACTTAAATTCTAACATGACAAAGAGATCACAATACTTAGAAAAATAATAAAATTCATAAAATTGTCTTTTGAAAAAAAAAGAGACTATCAAACCAACTGTTTCTCAGATCAACAATGGCTTTCAATTCTTGAAGACAAGAAAATAATCGGTCTGAAAGAGTCAATGACATCCTACATCGAAATAATGAAATTTGTGTTGTGAAAATAATATTGAATATGTTATCTCCAGTACATTCTGAAGAGACAGTTACGTTTTAATTGCATTTATAAGTCACTTTACTAGCAATATTAAATTATTCCAGGTTTTAAATAAAGGGAGAAGATTAAGGGTGGTACGCAGGGTCCTCACTGTAGGGGTGCCTGGGTCATTTGTCCCTTCAGCTGATTTTGTTATGCAGAAACGTTTGTTTGAAGCGCCTGTGCAGATATCTCTTGAAAGAAGAGATTTTTGAACGCTTCTATTTGTATTATCAATAACCATGCGAGAAATGAGGAGGTAAAAAATAATTATCATGGTCGAAGTTTTCCCTACAGCAAGCTCGGGACCACCCTACAGTGAACCCTAAAGGAACAAAAAAAACGTCTCTGCATACCAGCCTAACTTAAAATGCGGATGACCTTAGTTAAAAGAAAGCTTGAACAAGCACAAGCACCTTGAAGAAACAAGCAAACATTTTGTCAGTACAGTGGAGCGCCAACTACCCAGAACAGTTAGTGGCAGGGGGTTGTTTGAATAATCGAAAATTCCTGGGAAAAACGTCTTGTCTTTTGTAAAGAGTAGTGGAATGGGAAAACTTACTTATATAATAAGTCCAACATTTTTGTTTCTTTTAGCTTTTGGACTTATTTTCAACGCCAAGCTTCTCAGGCGTACCTAGAGCAAACAAGATCATAGGCAATCAATACAATAGTGATATTAGTCATCAGTTACATGTTAATCATGTAGAAAAAAATTCCCTATGATTTTTTTCCCTCACCTTGTTTCGATTTCGGGAAATGGACGTTCCGGATAATCGGCACTCTACTGTTCATCTTCTTTACTTTTGCTTTAACAGTAATGGAACTGACTAACTATAGTTCCGCTTTTTCAAGGTGTTCTTTATAATATTTCAAGATTATAGGAAAAGAAATTTGGCACTTTTAGCAAAATTGAATAGAAGAATAATCTTAAATTAAAAAGACAAAACAATATAGTGACGATAAATAATTTAAATTTTGGATTTTAAAATTGCACTGTTGGATTCATAAGCAAAGTAGCTAATTTTTTATATTATAATATTGCACTTTCCAACAAATCATAGAGCAGAATGTACTCGCAGACATTGCGATATAACTGAGTTGAGTCAGGTTACTTAACCCTTTACAGAGTTCAATTTTGTTAAGAAAAATGCTCACCACGGTGACAGTGCTGTCAAACAGACCACACTGGGATTAGCAGCTTGAAATTCATAGACAATAAAATTATAATTATATGAAAAAAATCAATTGTGTGACAAACATCAAACTTATACCAACCTATAAGGTGTAACGGTAATGACTTCTGCCCGTCGCTGTCGGTCGTCCACAGAACTGAAGTTCGATCCACGGTTTGGTTAAAATTTTCATACAAATTCTGCTACATATCAAGTAGAGAGCATGTGAGGTTGTCATTGCCGACCCTGCGTGAGGGTACGATTCCCGGCGAGTGGAAGGTAAAATCCCCGTCCTGAATAACTCAATCAGGACGTAAAAACAAAATAGAATCATTCGGCATGGCAACAGTTTAGAGATCGCACCTGGACGTCCATATTATCTTTACACCTCCGTTAGATATGTATCTGTACCTATCTTATGGATACGGAATTATTATTACGTCAAAGTGTAGAATCACATGATATTATCTTGTTGCGATATTCACATACTGACGAAGTAAATTATTCACAATTGTATTTTTTTAAGAGTTTTTTTTAGTATGGTAAAAAAGGAATCACTCAGTAACAAATTTGAAAAATTAAGATACTAACAAATCATTAAAATGTCTAATTAATACAGGTTATAACAGAAAAGAGCAAACTATACACGACATGCAACAGTGGAAAACATGACAGAGTGACACGAAAATATTCTTGTGAAAGTAATGAAACATCCATGTCACTCTGTATATGTGACTTATGTCACGCTGAATCAAGTGTTCATCACAACAATATTGATCTCATCAATGCGTGTAAGCTATTTGTTAGGAACACAGGTACAGGCGCTGAGTTGATCAAACACATTGAAATTTTATAAAAATAAATGGACCTAATGTAATTTAGGCAATACTTTCTCATTACTGGTAAAAAATAGTTGTATCTTGCGTATTACAACTTTACTAGTGTTCAATACACAAAACATGTACGCACAAGTTGTACATAAGAATATGTCTAGCATACCTAATTCATAGATAATAAAGAGCTACATATCAAGAGACAAGTTATTGTATAACATCCGATTCCGCATGACATGAGCCACACTTAGGTTTGAACACTCTCTGGTGTTTGGTCATTGAGAAATCCAGATGGAGGCTACCTTGAAGCCACCTTGGATTTTTCCTATCTATGCAGAAAGGCTTTTCATTTAACAATTCTCACTTATAGAGGAAAATTCCCTTGAAGTGAAATCTTACTCCAGAACTTTCCTTTATGGGGAACTTTCTATTCTTTAGAATAAAGGTTTTGAACAGCAAAGAAAACGAGTAATTCACGAGGAAATAAATCAAAGATGAAAGTGTCTACATTGCTCACATCCCCTAGTTTGACTGGTGACGGAGTAAGCAGCTAATCTTGACTCGCAGATACTTCGCGGCACCAAACCTACTGGTGAGGTAATCACCGGTGTTATTAGATAACACGCTCCAGTAGGGTACTGGCACTACTGTAGCTAGTGCTGCTACAACCTGTCCAGTCTAAAGTGGTCTTCGGTCGAAGGATCTGTTATTAACTCAGGGTCCGTCAGCATTTGTAAACCATCCAGGTCTATTGGGTCCAAACCTGCAAAATTAACGAAACAAGTGCATGGAATTTCTGTGAGTAAATTACCTTCCCAAAAACTAAAAGTTAAGGAAAGAAGCAACTTAAAAACATTTGCTATGAATGTTCCATGAATACAATGGTTGGTCCTGAGTAAAGTACTAGACCTGACCTACAGAAGTAGCTACTTTACCACAATTTCAAACAGGTCCCAAGCCGTGTTCAAACCATCAGAAAATATGCATCAAAAAGTGCTGGACATTTTAATTTTTAATCATTGTTTTTCGCTTTTATAAGTACCAACTTTGAATGGACCTACGTCTGTTAGGTCGCATTTCTGACCCCCTAGTTGCATAGATTTGACCCTGAGAACCTATCGTATCAATATTTACACTCTTTCAGAAACACCCTGTATATATTCCTACCTTCCCGCAAGGACTCGTCCGAAGGAAAGAAGTCTGTGTCAAAGGAGCCGCTCATACAAAGATCCTTAGAGTACCCCAGCTGCGCTGATTTTGCCACTAGGTCTTCACTCTCACTGAAATCCGGAGCTAGAAAAGTAAAAGGATAAAATTATGTTTTCTATTGAAAGCTTAGTATCTTTACATCAAATTTTAGTAATAAGTCGTCAAAACGAAAAATGTGAGACAGTAATTTCATAATCATGCATCAAAGTTTGCTATTTTTTTTTCTTCATCATGATTATGTTAAATTTCCGATATAGATACAGGGTGGACGCGTTTAAGTGACGAGGTCGATTTTTCTCGAAAAACTATTGGGTGTACCGAAATTTTATTAAGAATTTCATTTCACAACACAAATCTTACATCATAAAATGACCATTAAAAATCTACCAAGGTAGTCCGTCAATTTCATTTCAAGGTCTACTTCAGAATTATCCATGAAATTTTGATTTCATTGAACTATTCACATCACATTTTCACTAGACCTTTTTTCCCGGATTTTGGTGGATTTCTATTTTTTTTGACTTTGACATATCAAAAGAAATTTCATTACTAATCAGTCACTCTATAGTTTTTTTTTTTAAATTTGGTTGAGACATTAGCCTTGAGTTAAAGCCCTTGTAAATAAAACCCGTAAAATGAGTGAAGTGAATATGTGATTTTCATCAAAGATTTCAACAAAAAAAGTAATCTTCTTTGTTACCACGGTAACATTGTTACTACACAATATCTACCATCAATAATCAATTTTGAGTTCTACTCTCTATCTCTGCCCTCAGCAGTTACCTTTTGACCATCAGAGAGATCACATCTTTGTCTAAATTTTGTGTATACCATTTTTCACTTTTCGTGTAGCGCTAAATATTTTCTTACCAAATTAAGTATAATTATTACAAATAACCCCGTACAATAAGCTCATTCATCTTCCTGCTCTGCCCCATCACCAAGAGGAGCCGGCCGGCACCCCGTAAGTGAACCCCGCAAAAGTCTTCAAAGGTGAGTGAGCCCTCATTTTTCTTCTATCTTTTCAAAACTTGTGGGCTGTCCCCACAAATACTCTAGACAAATACCATAGAAAAAGTCAAGTTAGAGGAAATTCGGTATCAAAAATAAAAGAAATAATATTCTGTTTACACTATACATGCATAAAAAAATCGTTTACGTTGCAATTCTACCTACTTTTGACATCCCTCTATTTTTCTTGAAACATACTTTTAATTTTTCCAAGATGTTGTGCATTTCATTCAATCTTAGTAAGGAAGAACCAAAATTTTTCAACATTATATTTGATTTATTAGGTGGCTTTAAAACAACCATGTACAAGATGTGTAGACAATAGATTACCGGTGAGTATGATGTCTGGAATACTGGAGGGAGTGTTGGGCGTGGTGTTGGAACTGGTCGTGTTCCTCATCTGCTGAGAGGGGGAAGTGCTGAAGTACCCGGGGTCCCCTGACAGCTCCGTGTTGCACTCCTCCGTCTTCAAGTGAACAAAACAACACTATCATTATGCTTTCTAGAGGTGTGACTTCAGTTGGGCATCTCAAGATTGAAGAATTAATCACTCTTTGTTGCGCAATTAGACTAATGACATACATTAACCTCGTTCGAACTGATATATCTATAATTCTATATGCATACTTCTAAAATAAACTGGTGTGAACATCACACCACTTTCGATTACAATAGAAAAATCCAAAATTGTAACTAACAAAAAAATAAAATAAAATGTGATTTCAGGGGATTTTTTCTTTGTTGAAAATTTCGGAAATTTATATTCAAAATATTGAAAAAATGTATTTATAATTTCAAAACTATAGGTATTAACACATGGTCAAATGAGAAAAAATTAAAAATGTCAAAAGTTGATACTTTACGTAAAATGTATTCTAGATTACCATATAAGATGATTTTGTTTCATAGAATTTTTTTAAATCTCTTATATTTTACGAGATAAGATTTTTTTTTCGTTCTCGAGATAAAACCAGAAAAGCAAATTGGTCGATTTTCATGAAATTGTTCAGAGTGCGAATTGTTGACACACTGAAATGTTCATCGCTCTACGACTTACCGTTCTTGAGATATTTTGTATACCAGTTTTTTCAGTTATCAGTTTTTTGGAATCTGGAGATTCTAACTCGTCCACAAATGTTATCCGCTTAATTTGTAAAAAAGTGAGCGATTACAATACTTTCTATACCTTATAGGTAATAGAAAGGCAAAATCAAAAGAGCTATAATTCTCGGAGGAAATACGTGGCATACGTTAGCAAATTTTCAGTAACGACTGTGGCGAAGCACGGGATAACAGCTGGCTATACATGAATGTGAATAAAGATTTTTTCATTACTAATCCGTTCACTTAACTAGGAACTAGTCCTATTCAAACATACTATTAATCCATACACCCTAATGTACATAGGTATTTGTAAGATGAGTTATCATATTTGTGTTAATTACAAAATATTTGCTGTAACTAGGAATGGAACCACAGACCTCCAGGTTAAAAGTCCGCACCATATCGATCGAGCCACTGAGGTTGGTCCCTAATGTATGTAAAGAGCATACACCGTAGGAAAAATAACAATACGGACCACAAGAAGTCTTTACCTCCAAGACTGGCAATCAATTAAAAAGGACACATGACTTACTTTTATGTGTACAGGTTGATAGGCGTTGTTGAGAGATCCTAGCTGAGTGTAGTCAATATGGTCGATATGATGATTTGGAGATGCGTTGCTATCACCCTGGAATACAAACAAGTACACAGGAAATTACATTTTTTATGTTGAACTTTTTTTTCAACGGTTTCTAGAAAATGTGTAATACATACTATAATGTTACACTGTTACAGTTATATCATACATACTTACTCACACATAGATTTTAATATTAGTATTATTAAAGCTGGTCTTTTTAATAAAAGTAACATGAAGCACTCAATTATTTGAGTATCACATCATTGATGTGACTTATGTATTGATAATAATACTGTTTTAGATATACGCACGACGACGTCCCCTGGGTATGAATCAGATAATTATAAGAAGAAGCCTGTAAACGCTTCTGGAACTTTGCTCATTGGTGTAGTTAATAACATTTGCTTTCCATAGTCTTCCGTATTCTGTTTATATTTCTGATTTGAATGATTCATAAACAAATCAATTAACACATTTCCTTTACAAAACTTCATTCATATTTTAACATCAGTTCAAACGGAATATAGTCAGAAACAGTCTAAACAAAGTTTTCTGTTAAAAATCGTCGAGTTTACAACTTCGAACTAACTTTGTTCGGAATGTAAACAGTGTAATTGGTTGTGCGTGGATAATTTACCTGAGTTTCTTGTTGTTGTTGCAACTGGTGCTCTACCAGCACATGGGATTCCACGAGGGAATGGATGAGTTGTGTCCAGTCCTGGTACACAAGGTAGCAGCGGGTAACAAAGTAAGAAACTCTCATGGTAAGTCACTAGGTGTGTCTTTCTACACATTGTTTCATTAATAGCAGATAACCCGATGTTAAAAGTAGATTTACTTTTTTACCAAATCAATGAAAGAGATGGGGGTTTTCTAAGACCCGGTATGTTTACTCGAATACATCATATACATAAAGATGTGTTACTTACGATAATAGTATATTGTGTTTTAGTGAAAAGAATATTTTTTTGTCCGATTTCGATTTTTTCATATCTCTGGAAGTTTCATAATCTCCTGAGCAACTTTGGTTTTATGTCTGTCGGTCTGTTAAATACAATACTTGTAACGCGCAAATCTTGGAAACTACTAATATAGGAGACGTATTGTAGATGGTCTCATTTTAAATTCATCAACTTCGCACTAGCGGTTATTTGAAATAAAGACCATGAGCCTGACCTCTAACTTTTTACTTAAACGCTTATATCTCGTGAACGTTGCGCCTGATATTGATGAAATTCCGTATGCATATGCGTACTACCGTTTTACATAGGATGTTTGTATTAATAATTTATAGTTGAGCCTTGATATTTAAGAAATCGTGAAAATTTAGTCCATAAAATGCAAAAATAATGTCTAGACTTGGCGATACAGATTTTTTTTTGTAAAAGCTAGAATGTAGAAAAACGGTATTCTACCATATAAAACAAATTTGAAGAAGATCTGTTAAATAATTAATTACAAGTGATTTAGTATGGAATCTCAATATTGTCAAGTGTATCAAATGTAAACCAATCACGAGGAAGTTAGTATTGTGTCTATGATAGTATTGTGTCTATGATTGGCATTGTATTTTTACTTGAATTTCTAAACTAGGTATTGAAATGCTTTTCTACTAAATTACTTGCCATGAAGAGTTTTCTTCTTATGGTAACAAGAATTCTACAGTTTAGAGCACTATTTCTTCGATCTGCCTTTGGTTTCATTACCATCAACATTGTATCGTATGGATATGGATTTAAAAAAAACACAGAACAAACCATGCATGCTAGAACAGCTTGCATAATACATTTTAGTGTCCTCATGAGATAACCATGCTTCACAACAATTTTCTAGTAACACTCCATTACACGCACCCCTGGTGAAGCACTGATACACACGCGGCATCTATCAGATGCCTGACTAGTTAATTGCCAAATATAAATTATATAATTGTTTTTCGCAATCTCGCAACGTGGCGAGCACACAGGTACAACTGAAGGGTCGCTCTACGCGACCTAGAGGAATAGGAGGGCGGGAGACCTGGCACCCTTCCCCACTCACCAAACCTGTGGCGAAAACGCTGAACTGAGCATCTGTAAGATGACGCGCGTGTAATGGAATGTTAAAACATGGAACAGCTTTGAGAGTATATTGGCGCAAATATTGAATTACGTAGGATTTGTCTGATTCTGACTGTAACCAAATATATTTGAGTTGATTGGAAATTATAAAAAACCAAGAAACGCGAAGTTTAAAAAAGAGCTTCTCTGTTGAAAACAAAAAACCTTGAGTTAGATTCAATGACTTGTTGAACATTGTAAGACTACCGAAGTTACGCGACGTCTAGCAAAGTTAGGATTTGGAGGCTGACTAGCCAAATGCGAGATCTCGAGATGCAAGCTACTTCCGACGTAATAGAGGCTGAGTGAAGTTAATCTGGGTAGCTGCCTTGTGCATTCCAGCCAGCTAACGGAAGGTATAAAACTTATCGCAAATATACTCCAATATTAAAAAGATGAGCAAAACCAACCTTTTAAATAATTAAACACAAAAACCTAATTAGTACACATAATTATTAAAATAATTACATTTACCCGTTAATCTGTCAGATCAACATAAAAAAACCTTCAATAAAACTGATTCAATACAACACAAATCTAGTTTAATCCATCAGAAAACCCATTACAAAGAAAGACAGAGTACCATTTTTTGTAAAATTACTTCCTTTAAAATGAATTATATCTAGATCTGATAAATTGACATCAAATCACTTACCACTCCTTGCTAGCATTTTCAAAGAGAAAACAAACAAAGACCACATTATAGCTCAAGTTAGGATAACCATTAAAAAACTTTTGGGATATTTTATGCATGTTTTTGTACCTGTAAACTAAGAGTTTTGTGTGCTCTAGACTCTATGAAATAACACTGATAGACAAAAATGATGGTGATATTGCTACTCGTGTTGTATGGGATAGCTTCTCTGGACCTGTCGGTGGTGTGGAAGAGAATGCCGAAGGCATTATCACCACCCTTGATCAGGCTTTGTTTATATTTATTGCACAACTTGTTACCATGTTCATTGTATATAAAAAAAAATGTAAGTAAAGCTTGGTCCAATTGTTTATAAAAAAAAAGAGTAAACGAGCTACATAGAACTCGGGAAGAATTTTGTCCTCACCATGGTGAACTGCTCGAAGTGCTCGACGAAGCAGTTGTAGTTATGAGGGGGGGCAGGGGCGGGGTCAGGGGAGCCGGGGCTCACAGAGAGGGGGGAGTACTGCTGCACGGCGAGCCCAGGGGAGGACTGTGGGGAGGGCCGGGAGGCCACTCGGTAGGGGCCCAGGGAGTTGTGGCCCGCGCCGTTGTTGTTCACGTGCTGGGGAGAGGAACAGTGACTACTTTTAACACTTTGTGCGCCAAGCCCAAAATCGTGATTTTCCCCTGAGGCCACGATACAAAGGATTGTCTCTCGATATGTGCGACGTGGCCCCCAGCAAGTTTGTTTTTCATGGGGGGCCACATCGCTCATATTCAGAGACACTTTGTTACCTCTGTGGCCCATACTGAGAGACAATGCTTCAAAGTGAGGTCTAGTGTCTCTCAAAATGAGAGACGTGGCCCCAGCGGGAAGTCGCTGTCGCTCATATTGAGCGACGTGGCGTACAAAGTGTTAATGCGAGCGCATGATTAGCTCAGTGATAAGATGCTCATTTGTCGTGCAGAAGGTCCAGGGTTCAATCCCCAGAACCGATAAAAGAAATGTATTCAAAACTTAATTAGAGTTGTTTTTAAGGGATACCTTTGTTGACCCAGCTAATAAATGGGAATTATAGTGTCACTTATTGCCCCTCAGAGAAGGGTACTACGGGATGGCCAAGCTACAACACAGACCCCAAGCATGTTTTACAACTCATTTTTAAAAAAAAAAAAATAAGCAGGCTAGTTGAAGAGGATCGACATAGAAATATGTGGTTCAGGACTACAAATATCCACCTTAGTTTTCTCCTGAGAAGCAGACCAAGATAGTGATGTGGAACTCGCACATCTTTTAGTATCATTCTTTCTATTATTGACACGTGAAAATTTTATAGATAAAAAATGATTAAGTACCAGAACGACCAAATTTATCACCTAGGTAGTGAAACTTCATGTACCTAATAAATGAGTGAGGATATACACATTACACACATGTCCGTACAGAATGGTATTTTGTACTTTTCAGTATAATATGAGCTGTCACTTGTGTGAGGTGTTGTGAAAGAGTAGAAGTACGCAACTCACATTAGGTATACTCTGCGGGCTGGACACAGGACTCAGGGGGCTGGGGGGCTGAGGGGAGGGCACTTGATAAATGAATTGAGATTGGTGCTGGTGGGGGGATCTATACGTCGAGTCTGAGCCACTCTCTACTAGCAGACCCTGTGCAATGGACAGTCAAAATATAGTGTTAAACCTTGTGTTATAAACAATTATAATGTACCTTTTTAGTATAGTAAAAACCTTTTTATTATATAATTAACAATTATTATGTACAATTTTAATTATAAACAATTATAGCTGTAAAAATGTACCAAAACCAACCAACCTCAACCATGAGGTTAAACAACGTCGACCCTGCTCAAGCGGGATAAGACAGAGTAAAAGAAGAAGATTAAAAACAATTATAAACAAGCTATCTAAGTCGGTTACCATGTGAGTGATGTTGTTTCACTTAATTTCGCAATGTTTGGACTCGAACAACCGACCACTCGTCTACTGCGAATTTGAGTTAGAGTGGACACCTGATCACCCATCTAACATAAACTTACTTTACGTTGCGTAATTTTAGTGACATAATGACAAAAATATGTGACAAAATAACAGACAAGTTTTTTATATTTAATAAAATTAAACAAAGTATAGATTTAGTGTTGTGAAAAGTTGGAAGTTGATTCATCAACTAAAGTATGATCAAAACTAGGTACTATGATCAATATTACTCTGATTGAGTAGGTATGCAAACTGAATCATAGTGAGTGAATTTAGATTGAAAAAAAACTGACACCTATTCGAGTGGTCAGAAGTCCCAGTCAAGTAATCAGGTGAGGTTGGAATCCAAACCTATTCATGGGGTTTTCTCAATATTTGACAGAATGACACGTAATAAAAGTCAATCCTCTACGCGGTATTTTGTCAACCTCCAACAGGTTGGCATTCACTCAGTGGCGACTCCTGTCCCGTGTTCCATCTCTTACCTGTTTCGCCGCAGGCTGGAATCTATTTACAAGCGGCTGATGAGTGGGGGACTGCTGCAGAGGCGGCGTGTGGTTGTGGTTCATGTTATTACTGAGCGTGGACACCATGGGCGAAGTGTTAGGTACGGAGAGGTGTAGTTGATTGTGGTTCTGCTGGTGGTACGAGTGATGATTGTGGTGGTTCTGAACGACAAACCAACACACAGACACCAAACAAAACAGAAAACACTATGAGTAAAAACAATACGAACGAAAGAGAATAAAAATAAAAGTGATTGTTTAAAATGGAAAAATAATAATTCAGCACATAAATATAATGTAAATTAAATTGTGTAACATATTAATGAACTATGTACAATCAGATATAAAAAAATGCAAGTTGGTACGCCAAATGACAGGAAATAAAACTTCCGCTGCACAACAAAATACAAGAAATAATATCAGTCCATGCAAATAGAGGTAAAAGCAATTAAAAAGGAGGAAGCGAACAATAAATGGAACGATAAGGATGTTGTGATACCCTAAGACGGTGTTCTTTTCTTTACAGGAGTTACTAGTGAGAGTATTTTACTGACAAATTTTCTTCTCCAAGTGCAGTTACCAATTTTAAGAGATAAATTATTTGAGTTTTTAAATTTTTCTCTGTGAATTTACGACCTTAATTTTGGAAATCGAATACAAAGAATTAATTGGTCGAATTGAAGAAGATAGAAATAGAGCAAATAAGAAGGAAGGGAGGGGGGGACAGAGACATTATTACTTTTCCTGTTTCCTGCATTCTTTTCTCTTTTTCCATCTCCTCATTCCAAAGGAAATTAAACTGTATGTCTTGTGAAACAATAATTATTTGTTCTATAATAAAGTACCAGGCGACGCGACGGTAGTAAATGAGAAGGAGAGAGGTAGGAGAGACTGAAGGCATGAAAATCTATCTATAAATTCTGGTGAGTTTGTTCTTCTTTCCCGGGAGTCCTTCATTTTGATTGGGAAGACCACATTTTGTTTATTCTTGAATAACATTACAGCTGCGAAATTGACTTGGAATATTTAACCCCAAATGTTGGTCTTAATTTGAATTATGTGAATTAACAAGTGGCATGCATGCAAACCCACATGACGATTTAAGTTTACACTTTGTTACAAAAGTCAAAATTGTTAGTTAATTACATAATTAATTCCTGGCTTGTACTAGCCTACAACATAAACCAGTGCTTGGGACGGGACATCATACGGACATACGACTTTTAACTGAAAGCGTTTCGAACCCTCTGATAACTGCAAGCTATCAAGGCAGATTAGAAAATAGCTAGTCCACCCCTGATTTGAAGGCGAAATCAGAAGGAAAATTGTTGATATTTTTTCTGACGCATAAAACACAGTAAAATGTAAACGAAGAAAAGGGAAAACAAACTTGAAATTGAAAATCTGGAACAGCTATTAGGGCTAAAAACAATATTTGAAATACTAAAAATGAGACTCATATCAAAGTAATAGAGTGCCTTCAAAATAATGATAAAAGAAGAGGTAAAAAATAATTAGCCACAATATTAGTGAATCCCATCAGTGAAGGGGCGGACTGACCAGCTAAACATAATTGAAACTAAACAAAAGGAAAAGGATATTTAACATTCACAAATATGAAATAGCAAATAAAATATTCATAAAATAAAATAGCAGAAAAAAAGCCTTTGAAAATGAAAAAGAACAGAAACATGAAATGTGCAATGACTACGATTAATTACAAAACGAATACAAATAAAATACAAAGTTGGACCAAACAGAAACAAAACTAGATTAGGTAGAGTTATACATGTTCTAACCAAAATGCTTTCGAACTAAAGAAATGTTCAACAAAAAATCAAACAGAAATAAAATCAGGGCCGGAGGGATGGTTGTCGTGCTGACTTACAGGTGTGTTGGGGGAGAGCGGGCTCACAGGGCTGAAGGTAAGGGGAGGCCCCGGGGACTCGTGTGGCGGGGAATTGCCGAACGAGAAGCGGCCCGGGTGAGATCGCGACGGTATAGACGTAGGAGACAGGGTCGATGGACTGGTGGACCCTTTGGGGCTCTGCACGGACAAATGTCAGAGGGGTATTTCATTTTATTACAGTAGAGGAAGAGGAGTGATACGTTACAGAACTACGCGCTTACATTGCGCTGAAGTGAACAGGGAACTTTCTTCACTTCTACTGGTACTTTTCCACGTGTACAAGAGAAGAAGTAGCAGTGGAATGTAGAATAGACAACCCAGTGAGCAGTTTGGTTTCTTTGTTATTTGTCATGGCCGCTTCCCGGCCCACTGGCTGAAAATATGCGCACGCGCACCATTACACATGGGGATTGGGGACTTGCGTTCAAACGGATAATATGATCTGATGATGACCATGCTATCAGTACACAGAGCTTTGGTATAAGAGCAGTCAGTTATCATTGCAGACACATATTCTGTTCAACCAAACTTAATTTTATTATGTTTTATTAAGTGATATGCACTTGAAATACACCTCGAGGGGGATCGCAGAAAAAACTGAAGTCTAAACAAACGTTACTTACACAGTTCAGTTCATACAGTTCATGTTTTTCTCAACAACTTGGAAATAAAATATAAGACCTTTCGTTTAGGGGTAATTGCAACAATGTGGGTATAAAAGTCTTGGTAAGTCAATGTTAATTCCAAATAGAGAAGATGCACGACAATCATAAGGCTGCAACACTATTATTGCAATGATTAGTGTTAATAAAACAGATTTTAGGAGTCTGATACCCACATTGCTATAACTAGTGTTGTGATACTCACATTACTATAGCTAGGATTGTGATACTCACATTGCGATAACTAGGGTTGTGATACTCACATTCGTATAACTAGGGTTGTGATACTAACATTGCGATAACTAGGGTTGTGATACTCACATTGCGATAACTAGGGTTGTGATACTCACATTGCTATAACTAGGGTTGTGATACTCACATTGCTATAACTAGGGTTGTGATACTCACATTAGTATAACTAGGGTTGTGATACTCACACTGGTATAGATAGGGTTGTGATACTCACATTGCTATAACTAGGGTTGTGATACTCATATTGCTATAACTAGGGTTGTGATACTCAGACTTATATAACCAGGGTTGTGATACTCACACTGGTATAGATAGGGTTGTGATACTCACATTGCTATAGGGTTGTGATACTCACATTGCTATAACTAGGGTTGTGATACTCATATTGCTATAACTAGGGTTGTGATACTCACATTGCGATAACTAGGGTTGTGATACTCACATTGCTATAACTAGGGTTGGAGCTGTGCTGCGTGTCGTCTGCATCGAGAGGTGTAGGTAGAGGCGAGGTGAACTGAAAGCTGGACAGGTCGGGTAGGGAGCCTGAGTTGCGCCCTATGGGAATTTGTACTATGCCAGGGTCGGCGTGGGAAGGGTAGATACTGACGAGACACAGAGGAAAACAATAAATAAATAAATGAATAGAATAGAATAAAAATATAATTGTATTTCTCAATAAGAGTTTACAATAGAGGTTGGGATGCACGTTATTTAAACATAATTCTAAAATTAAATAATAATTTTTTAAAGAACAATTACTTCATGCTATTATTTTGCAGTGCCACATAATTTTCCCCCCATAAATAAATAAATGTTTGCTATTATACAGTCAAACCTGCACACAGAAACCTCAACAAAAGAGAACGATTTCCATCTCCAATTTATCTCTCTTCAGGCTAAAAATAACCTCTCTATAAGAGGAATTTGGAAGAGAATGCCGTTGGCATTAGCACCGCCCTTGATCAAGTTTTGTTGAATTTCAATTTCTATGTAAATATTCTATGTACCTACTTTATTGTAAATAAAACTTGATCCAACATGTTTAACAATAATAATAAGAGAAAAACTCTGGCCCTTGAGTTCTCTTATATCCAAGTTTGACTGTAGTAGTAGGTAGCGCAGAATTACAGGACCTGACAACCTGTCCCTACCTTTAATATCTTAATGCTGCCACTGGTCGCTGCTCAGATTAAACCATCCAAAGTACAGAGTCGACATATTCCGGTTACCGTCCGTGCAAGTCTCGTGCGATAAAGTACTCACTACTCAGCCACGGTGAAGGGAAAAAAACAATAATTTATACTGGGTAACCAGATAGGACTAACTGAACTTGGTCCTTTTACTCCAGCAGTTGATATTGATGTATTCAATTTCAATATATTCACTTATAATTGATAGGTCTCTAAGGATAAAACTCAAACCTGAGTCTATTCATCTACCAAACCTACCTACTATGTGTTGTCTCTTGGCAATTTATGAGAGTGAGAATGTAAATATGCAAGTTTATTATTGCAGCAGTAAAGCAATAATTTTATTCCTGACATAATATCATATTATTTAACATAGTCACCTTGGCCTAGCGGTGGTATGCTCGGCTTGCACTCCAGGTGACCCGGGTTCAAATCCCGGCGGGGTCGGATTTTTTCGGCTCTGTACTTTGGATGTTGGGGCCTACCCTAGCCTCGTGAGGACAATATGGGGTGGTTGTAGAGTGGACAACGACCAGTGGCGGCAATACGAGATTGTAGATATTGGAATATGATGGTTGGTTGGAGATATGATGCATAAGCATTTGTTCTCTGTTTAGTTTTACTGTTTTGTATTAATTTTATGTTATTGGGCTTTACCGTCAAAAAATTAATTTAAATTTTCTTATATTTTCCTTGATTCTACAAAAAGAATTGTGCGAGTTACGAAATGTTACGCCACCATAACTAACAGCAATTTCTACACTTTTTTAAAAAAGTTTTTTACTTCCTCATTTCTGCGTAACCCATAGAGAACGTAGATTGCTGAAGTAAAAACTTACTTAATGCCCGGAACATGGTAGGTTGACCTGGGTCTCCTATCAGGGGACATTGACCCCATCCTCCGGGACTGGTGCGATGAGTAGTGGGGGTTCACCTGACCGTCCGTCACTGGAAGAGAAAGAAATCATGGTTTAAAGAAAATTTATTTTTATTAATTTTTGTTTCACGTCGCTTTCATGTACAATGTACATGGCAATATCACAAAACTGACAAATCAGCTAGTCAAATTTACCTCATCCAGACTGAGTGGGGACGAAAATAGCCCGTTTGAATGGCCTCGCTGGACGTAACTTAACTTCAGTGACAGAACAAGAACTGGTGTACAGAGCGCACGATCAGCTCAGTGGTGAGGTACTCGCTACCAGCCATAGGTGCTGGCTTCCAATCCCACAGCAGACAAGAAAAATATATTCAAAATTTGGTTTCAGTTGTTTGTAAGGGATACCTTCCTATGTATATATTTTGCAAACCAAAAATCAACTATCGACTAGAGCGCGTATGTAGTAGGGATGTCGGTTGGCGAAATGCATATGAGTCGTTTAACTCTCATTCTAAAGATTTCACCACAATAAGCATTGTGTAATAAGCCACAGGTATATTCTCCCTACTTAGAAAAATTCAATTAAAAATAATGACCCTCAGATGATTGTCCCGGTAGCTCAGTGCTCTGTCCCGGTAGCTCAGTGGTAAAGGCGGCACTCTGTGAATCCAGATGTCGTGGGTTCGAAACCCGGCCGGGACAGGACAAGTTATCCTCCATTTTGGGATTTTTACCACATAATAATACGTCTTGGGCTTACTGCTGGAATAATGGGACTTAATAGTCCTAATCGGGCAGTATAAATAAGGCGATATTATTATTATTATCGACTAGAGCGCGCGCGTACCGATGTCGTTTGGCGAAATGCATATGAGTCGTTTAACTCTCATTCTAAGGATTTCACCAAAATAAGCATTGTGTAATAAGCCACAGGTATATATATTCTCCCTACTTAGAAAAATTCAATTAAAAGGCACCGAAATGGGAAGTATTGTGTCACTTCTTGCCCATCACAGGGGAGGCATACTACGGGATGGGCAGGCTACAACACAGACCACAAGCGTCTACAGTAGCTCCTGTTTCATGGCTACGAAATAAAAAATCTGGTGTAAACATCACACGACTTTCCTTATCCCCCAAAAAGGAGTCGAATTCCGCCACTGGTAACTCAAAGGTAACAATAACTAAAAATAAATGGCAAATTCGTAATCAGCACTTCAAAATCATTGAATTTGATATGTCACAACCCCCATCTAGGATGAATAATAAAAAAGTTAGTCCAAGCGGGTCCCCCCACAATACCGGTAAATTGGGGCCGGGTTCCAAAAAGTTAGAGATATCAAAAAAAATGATCAGAGTAAACCCCCATTATTTTTTTAATTTGAAAAAATGTTGTTCTCTAACATTTTTTGTATCTTTAACCAATTCAAAGAAGCGGTGCTTGCGGCCAATATTTGTGGCCCTGCGGCCGCAGAATGCGGCCGATTTCAACCAAAAGTTTCATGGTTCGTCTGGTGTATAAAATTAATTACCATACCAAATTTCAAGTACCTAGCTCTTACCGTTCTTGAGATATCCTGTTCACACACACACAGACACACACACAGACAGACGCACGGACCAATGGCTGAAAACAACTTTTTTGGTATCCTGAGGCTATGATTCGTCCAGAAATGTGAAAAGCTAAGTAGGTCAAATTTTCGACGAATACAATACTTTCCTTATTATAGGATAAGGAAAGTAAAAAGGCTGTGAAACACTCATCTTTAAAAAAAATAATAATAATAATGACCCTCAGATCATGGTTACCTCTGCGCTGTGTGCCGGCGAGGTGGTGGTTCTCCTGGGAGCTCTGGTGCAGGGCGGAGTCGGAGTTGGTGCGCCGCCAGGAGGTGTCACTGGGCGGGGGGGAGAGGTAGGGGCCGGAGGAGTAGGGCGAGGTGTCGATGCGCTTGTCCCCCCCGGGCGGCCAGACCGCATGGGGCCTATGCTCCTCCCCCGGTCCCGCGTGTGGTAGCCCAGCGTTTCCACCCGACTGCTCGGCACCTCTTCCAGGTTACTCAGCGCGCTCTGTCAGGAGAAACGTGATTCGTTAGATTTCATTTCTTCAGTAATCAAAACCAACACGTATTAATTAATTAAATTTATTTAAAATTTCAATCAATGGCAAGGTCTTTACTGTCTGTAGGAGACAACATCTTAATATATAAATGTCAAAGTCACTGACTGACTGATCATCACTCTTTCTCCGAACTGGTAAGTCCTAGGAAGCTGAAATTTGGTAGGTAGCTTTGTCTTATAGTCTAGATGTGCAATAAGACGGGATTTTTCGAAATTCCCACTACAACACCTGCCATTGGCGAAAAAGGACTTTTTGCTTTCACGGCCATGCCTCGGCCCGCAAAGCGGGCGACAGCCCGCTAGTTTATAAATAAGAAGAACCTATGACAGGAATCCAATGGCGACACGTTAATTACACTAGTTCTCGTAAGATCGCTGAAGTTAAACAACTTCCAGCGAGATTTGGACTTGGAGAGTGGCCATCGCGGCATCGTGATGGAGGCATTCCTTTTTCAGCATACAAACACCTAAAGTTAATACTCAATGAGACAGAAGAAGAGTTTTTGAAAGTTTGGACCATTTTTTAAAGCAGAATAATTCCAAAGTTCAACTATAAATTTCAAAATTGAGTAATAAACACAAAACGAATACAATCGTGTCTACAGAGACGTCATAATTATGAGTACGAAATGGCGTAATAAATTTCAATCAGCTCGATTTAGAATTAGACTAATCTCCTATGTAGAGCTAAGAATGATGCGAAATAATCAGCAAATAACATAACATTACCTACATCACCCATTTCCTTGGGAAATTTATAGCAAAAAAATAGATTACTTTTTTACAATTTCTACTACAAAAAAAAGAACGCAAATTCTACAAGGTGGATAAACTGAAGTGAATTTATCCACCTTGACTGTGAATGAGAATTGTTTATTTGTTCACTTGGGTTTAACATCATCATTTATATTGATCTTTAGGGTGGACTAGTTAACTAAAATTTTTTAGTTAACTAGTTAATTTTGTTTTTTTAATTGTCTACACGTTCTTAATAAATGCAATATTGAACCAAAGAGCACTTTAACCCGGCAAAAAAAAAAACAAAAAAATACATTTGAGCACCTACTTTATATTCACTATTACTTACGAGAAATTTCTAATATTAGTAATCGGAAGTATTGTGTTCATATTTGTAAAAAAAGACACTGCCAATTAGGGACACAATACTTCCTCGTGATTGTTCCACATTGTATACAAGATCTAATTTTGAGATTTTATACTAAATCACTTGTATCTCCAAAACCTCTTAACCGATTTTCTTCAAATTTGTTTTATATGTTAGAATCTTGGAAACCGCTCAACGGGTTTTGATTAAATTTTGCACACATATAGGAGACGTTCTGCAGATGGTCCCATTTAAAATTAATTAAATTTGTACTAGAGGTTCTGGGTGAAAGAGACCATGCGCCTGACCACTAACTTTTTATTTAAACGCTTATATCTCGTACACCCGATTTTGTTGAAATTCTGTATGTATATGCAAGTATGCGCATTATTGTTTTACATAGGCTTAGTGATGTGCAAATACCCGGGTATTTATTTTTGGGGTAAATACCTAGGGTAAATACCCGGGTATTTACCCCAAGTCGGGGTATTTACCCATTTCAGCACATTTCCTTGCCAATCTATATCTATAAAAGAAAGCTGTCTGTATGTATGTGTGTATGTGTGTATGTATGTATGTTCTTTATACAAATCCACACCGTTTGACCGAGAAACCTGAAATTTTGCACATAGGTCCCTTTGGATCAGGAAATTCTTCTAGGCTAGATTATATCTCCCTGAGGTTAAGCTACAATGAGTAAGGATAAAAATGGATGGGTGACGCAAAAAAAATTCACGTTTTTTGACATAAATGACATTTTTTCTTGAAATTTGTCGCGACGACCTATCAACTCAAAGCGAGAAAGTTTTAGGCAAGGGTTTGAACTTTCAATTGACATATCGATCGCGAAATTCTGATGAGCCATTCTTGAGCTACGCCGGGTAAGGTAAAAATATGGATGGGTAACATGTAAAATATTCACGTTTTTTGACCTAAATGACATTTTTTCTCGAAATTTGAAGTGACGACCTATCAACTCAAAGCGAGAAAGTTTTAAGCAAGGGTTTAGGCTTTCATTTGACATATTGATCGCGAAATTCTGATGAGCCATTCTTGAGCTACGCTGGGGAAGACCAGAAAATAGATGGGCGACAAAAAAAATTCAGGTTTTTTTTTCAAACCTAAATGACATTTTGTGTGTGTGTGTGGTGTGGTGTGGTGTGCGTGTGGGGTGTGCGTGTGTGTGTGTGTGTGTGTGTATGTGTGTGTGTGTGTGTGGTGTGTGTGTGTTATGTGTGTGGTGTGTGTGTGTGTGTGTGGTGTGTGGGTGTGTGTGGTGTGTGCGTGTGTGGTTGTGTGTGTGGGTATGTGTGGATGTGTGTGTGTTTGGGTGGGTGTGGGTGTGTGTGTGTGCGTTGTGTGTGTTTGATGGGCTGGCGAAGCGGCGGGTGTAACCCGCTAGTATACACATAAAACATCTTCTCCTATTCCTGATCCCTCCCTCTGTGATATAAACATTAAAATGTTGATCATTAAGGTTAGGAATTACAGAACTAATTATAAAAAATGTATTTTTAGGTAAATTAGTCATATATATTACTCATACTTGTTCTTCCATGCCTTATCCTGCTCAAGTAGGGATTTTAGATTGCAGCCTCCAGTTGCCCTGGTTGTAATTACCTATTACGTAAAATTACTTAAACAAATAAACATATCACAGGAAATGTAAAGAACCACATTCAGAAACAGAAAACTTTTATTTTTTTAAATTGAAATTAAATCACAAATAATAAAAAGTAGGTGCTTCCTACCCACCACTTGAAATTTTATAGAGCTCAAGTCAGAAAAACATTATTTGGGCAGGAATATTCGAAAACGCAGTTTTAAAGACTTGGGGAATTTACCCGACCCCTGGGGTAAATACCCGGTAAATACCCGATTTTTATTTACCTTCCCGCGGGTATTTACCCCGCGGCACATCACTACATAGGCTATTTATATTTTTTTTTATTTTATTAATTATAATTTAACTCTGATATTTAAGAAAAAAACCGAAATTTAGGACAAAAAAGTCAAAAAATAAGGTCCACCACCACCACTTGAATTTTTTGTTGAATCGGTTTTTTTTTGTTGTTGAATCGGTGTCGGTTAAGGGGTTTTGGAGTTACAAGCGATTGAGTATAAAATCTCAAAATTAGCACGTGTGTACAATGTGAAACAATCACGAGGAAGTATTGTGTTCATAATTGGCAGTGTTTTTTTAGTTTCATTTACGATTGGATCTTGAAATGGTATTACAACTTATATTAGATCATTTTTCTCTGATAGGACAGGTCTTACGATTGAATCCAAGCTTTATTGCTCATCTCATCTGCATATTATGTGAGCCACCCAGTATGCAATTTAATTAAAATTGGCAGTGTTTTTTTAGTTTCATTTACGATTGGATCTTGAAATGGTATTACAACTTATATTAGATCATTTTTCTCTGATAGGACAGGTCTTACGATTGAATCCAAGCTTTATTGCTCATCTCATCTGCATATTATGTGAGCCACCCAGTATGCAATTTAATTAAAATACGATTATCATCTATTTTGAGTCCAATTCTTAATATGAATGAAAAATAACAAGTTGGTGCGTAAGTGATAAGGCCATAGTAGTGATAAAACTTGGTGAAATTCAAAAACAATACGTTGATGACTATACCAAACCAAATGGCAAAAGAGCATAGCTATTACAAATAAGAAGCATACATTATAGATAGATAGATTTTAAATGGCAAAAAACACAGAGCTAAATAATCTATAACTTTTATAACTACTAGGAGAGAACATAATTATTTCGAATGGAAAAATGTGGTTTAATTCATATTATGTGTAAAATTTGT
Organism: Bactericera cockerelli; assembly: GCA_024516035.1. Lineage (NCBI taxonomy): Eukaryota > Metazoa > Arthropoda > Insecta > Hemiptera > Triozidae > Bactericera > Bactericera cockerelli. Next base: position 37,315,421 of record CM044955.1, on the reverse strand, counting down.
AAAACATAATACCTATATGCAGTGCATATATTTAAAATCAACTGATCTGAAATGCTAAAGGGCAAAACGTAGTTCCAAAAAGAAACAAGTGGAACGACTCTCCATAGATAAATACGCAGGAATTGTGAAAACTGACTGTAACTAAAATATTTCCAGAACTAAACAGATATTTCTAATACGCTTTCTATTTATTTACATGGGAATCTACTTTATTTAGATATGAAACTTAGGTAATGCGGTATAAATAATTGTTGTTGTGCCGATATAAACTATGAAGTACTGCACATAGAAGTCCACATGGCTTGATTTTACTGATATAAAACCAAAATAGAATCATTGAGCATGGCAATAGCCGAGGCTTTGGATCTGGGCGTCCATATAATCCTTACACCACATAGATATACTCTTACACATAAAATCCATTGACATTCATGCATTGATACAGAACTCCGCAACGGCTGGACCAAAGACTCCCAATTCCACACTGAGTCTCTTTTTGGTATTAAATGCGTACTAAGAAAAGATTTTTAAAAATTCCAAATAGGACGCCAGCCACGGGTAAAAACCTCAACGGGGACAAAGTGCAGGGCTTTTAGCTAGTCTACTAGTACACAGACTTTTGAGAACCAATTTCACGGTTACATCGCAGTGGTACAACTTTTGGCCTGAAAGCATTGATGTGTATAGGAAGGGAAGATATGTAAACGAATTATAAATGAAACGCGGCGCTTATCGTATACTGAGTTCAAAAGTTTATCGTTTCCTGAGCCGACGTCATGAAAGTTATGAGTTGTGTTATGAGTTGGAGTCGAATCTTATTGTGTTCTATTCTTGTTGATCCAGTACAAATAGCAGAGAGTAGACTGGGCCATCCTTTCACCGTTGCATGAAGTAATTCATCTTAGAATATTTGTGAAAATTAATCACAATATTTGTATCAATCAATACAAAAATGAAAGTAACATATTATTACTTTTATACTGCTCGAAGTCGGTAACCATTCATGCAGTTGAGATTTGTATGCCTGTTTCATAGTCTCGGCAAGTTTGACATAAAAAAGTATTAAATTGCGTTTTGTTCGAGATAGAAAAAACACAACCGAATCGAACTAGTGAATCTGATTTTTTCTATTAATTTTACCTTCACAGTATTTGTAATCTAACTATTGGTTCCTAATTTCATTTATTTTGGAAAATGATAAAACAAGTTCCTCTGTTAATCACTTCCGAAAATAAATTCATTCATTGACTGTTTATCACACTCCGCTCCTCCCAGTGATAAGGGACACACCACCTGGGCAGAAGGATGCCTCGATTTGATAAGCTCCTTAACATCAGGGTCAACATAACCTCTAATACAGGGCTGGGCAACCCGTGGCACGCGTGCCACTTTGTGGCACGCCGGACCATTTCGAGTGGCACGGCAAGAAATATCGGCTCAATGCATAAAATGTACATATTTTTTTTTTTTTTTAAAGATAAAAATCGAAAAAACAAAACAAAAAAAATAGGATAGTACAATGACGGTGCTTTACAAATATGATGACGTATTAATGCATTGGGATAGTAATAAGAGGTGCGCGTGGCACGTACCTACTGAAAGTATACTGGTCATAAATGACCAGTTCCAACTGACAGAAGAATTACTCGGTTTGCGACAATTGATAAAGACAAGAGGAGAAGATTTATTTGAAGAGATCAAATCGGTTGTTGAGAAAAACAATCTAGACTGGAGTAAGCTGAATAGCATTTGCACTGATGGCGCGCCTGCCATGACTGGAAAAAATAATGGTTGTGTCGCTCTGATTGAAAAGTTTCTTGGTAGAAAACTTGCCAAGTACCACTGTATTATTCATAGACAACACCTGTGTGCAAAAGATCTAGGTATGCTTTCAGTTCTCGGCATAGTGGTCCGCTGTATAAATAAAATTCGTGCTCGTGCACTGAATAGACGCGAGTTTAGAAATTTATTTTCCGATGAAGTTCAAGAAGAGGGTGAATTACTTCTCCAGTGTACTGTTCGTTGGCTATCAAATGGGAAGGCGCTTGAAAGATTTTGGTCCCTGAAGTCATGTGTGCTTGAGTTCTTGGAAAGTATTGATGAGTTACCAGCAGAACGAGAATCTTTGATAAATGAGAGTTGGCTTTTTGATTTGGCATTTTTAACCGATATCATGGGACATTTGAATAATTTGAATCTCACTCTGCAAGGGAAAAATATGATGTTCAACTCTCTGCACTGATCAGTGAAAGGTTTTATGAAAAAACTGCAGCTTTTTGAACGCCATTTGAATCAAAACAAGTTGATTCATTTCACTCGAATGCAAGAGCTTGTTGAATCTTCTGACACTGTGCCAAACTTCAAAAAGTTTAGTGATCTAATAGTCACCTTGCAAAATTCATTCCAAGAGCGGTTTGATGATCTGGAAAATGATACCAAAAATCTTGAAATATTCACGAATCCTTTCGCTATTCCGATTGAGGATATTGAAACATATTCACCTATGGTTTTGCGGATCATCAAACACCGGCAAACCAATATTCAGTTGGAAATAATAGAAATTCAAAATAACACCGGACTCAAGAATAAATATACAGATGTGACTGCAAACCCAAACAATCCCAATTACATTGACTTTTGGAAATTCGTTTCCAAAACAGACTTCCCCATCTCTACGAGTTAGCACTCCAATACACATGTAGGTTTGGCTCAACTTACGTATGTGAGCAAGCCTTTTCTATAATGAAAATAATAAAAAAGAAATACCGCTCATCACTAACTGACGACCACTTGAGAAGGTTGATTTTGCTTGCGACGTCGCAAATTAATCCCAACTTAGAAGACCTAGTTAAGAAAGTACAACATCAAAAATCACATTAATAAATCATTCATATTGGCTTCATTTTTTTTTTTAAATAAGAAGATGAGCGTTTTACAACCACTTTCTTTAACGTCAGCATTGTTCTGAAATATCCAAAAATTAAATGTTTTTACACGTTCTCTTTCTTTTAATGTTCATTTTTTTCTAAAAAATTAACCTATTTTTTGCTGAATAAATAAATTTCATGTTTCATTCCTTACAAAATAAAATGAATGATATTCTTTTCTATATCATTCTTACTATAGGTACTCGTAACAATTAAAATACCTACTCATTAAAAAAAAAAATGCTGTGGCACGCCGGCCATTTTGGATTTTGAAAATGGCACGCTGCTCAAAAAGGTTGCCCAGCCCTGCTCTAATACGTTGCAATTTTATTCTTCACATTTCTAGATGAGTGAAAATGAAGTCAGACAGTGAGAAATACGGGTTACTGGATAATTTCACAAATATTTTTGGGCGTTTCAGCCGTTTCATATAGGGTATTTCGCTTAAAGTGAAAATTAAAATAATAAAACTTTCCTTAGAACAAAAATCATTCTACCTACTCCCCTTCAGAGAGATTAATAAGCTCAATAAGTTTCAAATTTATTGTATTTCTCGTGAATGACGTAAATTGATTCGGAGCTGGATCCAATATGAGTAGTACACACACACTGCACACATCACTTTTTGGAACGGGCCCCCGGATATCTGACTGAGACACTAGGGTAGTTACTAAGCTGAGATAATTATTATTAAAATCCTCTTTATTTTAATGTTCAAACCATTTTATATCACCTAACCCTCAGTATTATTATTATAATAATAATAATATTGCCTTATTTATACTGCCCGATAAGGACTATTAAAGTCCCATTATTCCAGCAGTAGGCCCAAGACATATTATTATGTGGTAAAAATCCCAAATGGGAGGATAACTTGTCATGTCCCGGCTGGGTGAACCCACGACCTCTGGAACCTGTGGATTCACAGAGTGCCGCCTTTACCACTGAGCTACCGGGACAGAGCTATTATGTGATCATATACTCAAATCAAAGAGGAAAAATACAAGAATTGGGTGGTTGGGAATTGGAACACACGTCGAAGATTGGACGTGATCAGAAAACGCACAAGACGAAACTTTTTGTAGACGAGGCAGTAAGTTTGGAAAAACTGGTTTCCATGCATCATCATCATAGGGTGGCGTCATCGTGAACGATGGTAGCCAGACAGTGGAGGAATGACTTAGCACTTTTACCACTGCCTTTACAAGTAGGCTAATAATTGACAAGGGCCCCCAGAGCCAAGCCAATGCTGGTCTAAGTACTCCCTGTTTACGAGTATAGTCCCCCAGCCAGACTTCCATGCATCCACCATTGTGAAAAGATTCCCCCTCGGTCTTTGTCTCCCATTTAGATGCCTAAATTATTGCAAGTAATATCTTGCTTGTAGAATAAGAACAAAGTGCTAGTTCCGAACGATGAGTAATTTCTACTCATTGTTTTCACTTCACCTCTTTATGAGTAACTACATTACTACTCGTATCATGAAATAATGTGGTTTCTCATTTTCAGTGGAAGTGAGTGATTGTCACAATGCGATAGTCGTATATTATACCAACGGTGGACGAGTCTGGAATGAACACTCATAACGGTGATGATGATACTCAACGTCAGCTCTTCAGGACTGTCTTTCTAGTTTGGATTTTGCAACAACAACCCATATCTTAAACCCGTAAATTTGTAAAAGAAAAAAAATAAAAATAAAATTGAACCCGTACACATGGGTTGAACCCGTAGAATTGTAAAAAAAAGAAAATTATTTATTTATTCTAAAAAACAAATCTTGAGAGAAAGATTTCTTGAGAGATACCTTAGGTAAAAGAGGTACGTAAACGTTCCTACATACTTTAAGTTGTATTTTACTATATTAGGTGATTTTTCTTGTATAAACCACTGAACAATGATTTAGTAAAGTAGATCAGAAGTAAAAGGAAAATACATACATTAAAGTTATGTTGATTATCAGATGTTTGTTTCCTGTCTCTTTTGCCTATATTGGAGTTACCTATACTAGCGAGTCTAGCGACAATACTTGGGCCAGACAATGAATTCGCACATATAATAAGAATTCCCATGGACAAGTGACCGGTAAAGATATAGCTACTGGCAAAAATAACTTTCCTAATAGAGAGAAAACAAGACAGTTTATAGAATCAGCGACTTTTAAATATAGTATGGTATACAGGAGGAACGAAAAGTTTGGGTAGAGGCAATCTTGAGAGCTTTTCAGAAATAAACGAACACAACCACAAACATATTCGCTCAGTTTCGAAAAATGTTACCGAATAAATACTTTATGTACCTTACAGATTATAGAAAGTAAACTGACTACATAAATCGTTCTGAGTGTTAAGTTATTTATTTTGTAGGGTGTAGCGTCATATAAAATAAATTACACAAAAAATACTTTGTTGAAAAATATCATTATCATAATAATAACACTATTTAGAGGAACCCTCAGAGTATTATTAGTATGTGGTCACAATCTCAAATTAACGAGGAAAAATACTTGCACTGGGTGAGATTTAAACCATACGGATCCCTACGCTACCTAGATTACCAGACTACTTGACTATAGGTACCAGTGCACTTTCTGCATTTTTTTTAAACTGCTTTTATTTTTAAGGCAGACTGTGTTTGTGTCAAAACACAACAATGTATGAAGAGCAGAAAGGCATACAATTACCAGATATAAACAGTACCTGCCAGGATAGTATCGGTATGATCATTACACGTTCTCATGTCATCGCTCAGCCTGGTATTCACATGCCTCAGCTGCTAGTGCACAAGTCCTGGGTCGATACCCTGGCCTGTACAAATACGCGAAAATAATTAATTGCATAATGCAATTGCACAAATAATATTGTTTACATTCCAGAACCAATTGATGGTTTGCTTTGTGGAAACAATATACGGTAGCGGTTTTTTCAAAACCTAATTTGTTATGATTACGAATTATTTAATGGGTAGGCTGGTAGGTACCTATTTTTTCTCGATAAGACAAAATAGGTATACAGTGTAGACATGTATCGAGTTATGTATCTAGGAATCAAGTTACTTGCTTAGTTACATATTCGACCTTATTCGAAATATAAGGCCAGAAAAGGATAAGATGTTCAATCAGTTAAGCTTTGGTATTAAAAAAAAAAAACAGAATTTCGAGACACCGTGAATTTAAGATGAACAGGAAAAAAATCACTGTAAATTATGGGCACAATACTTCCTCGTGATTAGTTCACTGTATATACGAGGAAAATTTGAGATTTTATACTAAATCACTTGTATCTCCGAAACAGCTTAACCGATTTCAAATTTGTTTTAAATGGTAGAATACTATTTTTCCTACATCTAGATACTACAAAAAAATCTGTATCGGCAAGTCAAAGAACTCATTTTTCAATTATTTTTTGTATTTTCTTTAATAATATCAGAACTGTATCATAATTAATTTAAAAATAATTATAAATGGCCTTTGTAAAACGATAATATTTATATACCTACAAAATTTCATCAAAATCGGGTGTACCGTTCACGCGATATAAGAGTAGTAAAGGTCGCTTGGGTCGATGCACGTTTTCAAAAAAAATTAAGTAAAAAGTTAGTGGTCAGGCGCATGGTCTCGTTTCAGACAGAACCGCTAAGTGCGAAGTTAATGAATTCAAAATGGGACCATCTACAGAAATTCTCCTTTGTGAACAAAATTTCATCGAAATCAGTTAAATAGTTTCCGAGATTTGCGCGTTACAAGGAATATTTTTAACAGACCGACAGACAGACACAAAACCTAAGTTGCTCAGGAGGTTATATGAAATGTCCAGAAATATGATCGGAGCAAATTTTTTTTTTTTTTAATACAAAAACGAACACAATACTTCCGATTTCTAATAATAGAAATTTCTCGGAAGTAATATTTATGTCAGGATTGTAGTTAAAATAGCGATGTTCAGATCAGGAAGCACACGGTGAAGGAACAGCACGAGTATGAAGACAACCACTGATTGTTGAGCCGATACTGCTGGTGCCACAATCCTCTAAAACTCGATCTTGCCAAGTTATTGAGCGAAATTGAGATCCTAGAGTTTTCACAACGTAAAATTAGGACAGCCTTATATCTGACAACATTTTGTTCCGAGATTGCTTAGCGCGTTTATTTTTTCTTGTTCCGTCTTTCAAATCGGAGTATTAACATGATCAGCACTTAGAAATCTCTTTGCCCAAGCAATTTAAAGAAAAGTAAAAAAAAAAATATCTCTCTAATTTTTTTTGTGAACTTGGCGTAGGAATAGCTTGAGTTGTCTCTAATTGTATCGTCCCTTAATGTGCAGAGTTGCAGAAGGTATCGGTGGTAACTAACGGAGACAGCCATTTTGGGATCCATTCAGAACACACATGAGAAGTTGCTTCACAAAAACACAGATCGATTAATATAATTCAATGACATCATATTTCCGTCTTCACACGCTTTCAAATACAGGGTGCATCAACACTTTTGTGAGATGACATTTTCCACTAACACTTGCTCATATCATTAGATCCTAATTAGTGCTAATTTGATAAGAAATCACACAACCAATCACAATGATCGTACACCGCCTCAGTAAGTAACGTTAACGTGCACTGGTTAACACGCTAGTCTGGTAATCCAGGTAGCGTAAGGATCCGTTGGTTCGAATCCCACCTAGTGCATGAATTTTGCTCATTAATTTGAGTTTGTGACCACAGAATAATAAGACTCTCAAGATTAAGTGGTAGAACCTGTTTTGAGCATTAAACTCGCCTGGTGGTTACCTTCCACTAAAGAGTGTTATAATAAATATTATTAAGTAACATGAATTGAAGAAGTCTGCCAATCCGTGTCCTTTATATTATGCTGCAAGTTGCTTAACTTCAGCGGTGATACAACGCAAATTGGCGCAGTCAACATCTCCGCAGTTCATGGCTTTCTTAAATTGCTTGAAGTTTGAATACTGAATGCCAGGGTTATCACCATATCATCCTTCTAGCAATCTAGCCTAATGAAAGGAGAACAACTTCGGTAGTCAGTAGCTCGATCAAGCGGCCTCGTAACCTGGAGGTCGGTAGTTCGAGTCTCTAAGTATGTCGTATATTTAGTAAGGCGACGTATATTGAGGTAAAGTAGTAGTAGTTGTAATACTAATAATGAAAGAAAGAAGACAGGATATAAGAGAACCAACTATATGCAATACGAACACAATATATTAGAAGCATTACTTTGTAACAGAAACAAACCAAATAAAAAACATTTTTTCAAAATGTATTCGTGAAGATGTTCAAAGCAAGTGTTTATTAGTAAGAAGACACCCCCCTGTACAATTCATACATACACTTTTATTCGGTGAAACACAAGTCAGAAAGGAAGGATGCTGCGGATGCCTGACACATGTACCACTTGGTATAAATTATAGAATACGAATACATATATCTGACACTTGATCACTTCTCCTTTCACACGATATAAATGGTCGGGTGAGAGATGGAGAGGAGATGGAGCCAAAGACTATTTTACTGTACATAGTTTGCCCTTTGATCACTTCACTTTTTCGATGGATGACATTTTAACTGGGCTTTTGCTATTCACTGTGTAAGAGTAGGCTTTATGTCATAATACTCTTCTTTAGCAGACGCTTCATTTAGGGCCCGAGTATGAGTTGGGCAAGTATTTTACAAGAGTATGCAATGCATTATACAGGGTGGGGGAAAAGTCTGGAAACCCTTGAATAACTTTCGAATGGCTTCTTCGGGAAAATTGAAATTTTGTATGGTAAACCGGGCTAATAAGACCTTCCTTTAGAGTGGGGTCGATTTTTGTTACCGGCCCCCATGTCGGGGCCAGAGGGGCCGATTTCATTTTTTTAAATACGAACCCCCACTTTGCGATACATTTTTGAAAAGGTCTTTAAATTAGAAATACATTGGTGCAAATTTTATTTTTTTAATATTAACTGTTTGCAAATGGCGTCCAACTTTGTGTATGCAGTAAAGTCTGGAAACCCCTGAATATCTTTCGAAAAGGCTTTCTCAGTAAATTTAGAATTGTGTACGGTAATCCGTGGTAATTAGACCTTATATTAGAATGAGACCGATTTTTTTTTTTACCGGCCCCCATGTCGGGGCTAGGGAGGCCAACTTCATTTTTTTAAAATACGAAACCGCACCTTGCGATACATTTTTGGAAAGGTCTAATTACACCGACTTACCGTGCACAATTATAAATTTACTGACAAAGCCCTTTCAAAAGATATTCAGGGATTTCCAGACTTTACTGCATACACAAAGTTGGACGCCATTTGCAAACAGTTAATATTAAAAAAAATAAAATTTGCACCAATGTATTTCTAATTTAAAGACCTTTTCAAAAATGTATCGCAAAGTGGGGGTTCGTATTTAAAAAAATGAAGTTGGCCCCTCTGGCCCCGACATGGGGGCCGGTAACAAAAATCGACCCCAATCTAAAAGAAGGTCTTATTAGCCCGGTTTACCGTACAAAATTTCAATTTTACCGAAGAAGCCATTCGAAAGTTATTCAGGGGTTTCCAGACTTTTGCCCCACCCTGTATACGAGTTGGGCTTTTTTTACTGATGAGAAATTATGAGAGGAAAAAAAGAATAGAAAAAATCGCTTTAATCACTATCTAACTATTGTAGTACAAAATCTTCATTATTTGAATGATTCTTCTTTTACTCTGTCTTATCCCGCTCAAGCAGGGTCGACGTTGTTCAACCTCATGGTTGAGGTTGATTAGTTTTGGCACATTTTTTTACGGCTGGATGCCCTTCCTAACGCCAACGATTCTATTTGATTTAACGTCCTGGATTAGGACGGGGGTTTTACCCTCCATTTGCTTGGAATCGTACCAGCTACCCACATTAACCTCACCCAGCCTGGGTACGGCCGGATATGCCAATCTTACGTGTTTGGGTGGAACAGAATTTTCTTCGAAAAGTCTGCCCCAGCCGGGAGTTGAACTCGGGAACTCTGAACTACGAGTCACAACCATTACACCACGGAGGCTATTATTTGAATGATTACTTTATAAAAATAATAATATATCTGCACACTAATTAAATATGTACCGAGAACAAATAAATTGACTTCTTCTTAGTGTTCGGTATACCTATTTATATTTCTTAATGATCACTGCATAATTACCAACTGATTATTATATTTTCATAATGAATAATATCTATTTATATATTATGATAACGGTCACCAAATTCTAAGAAGAGAGTAAGGTTGTGATGCAAGAAACAGGATGTTCAATTGCAGTCCATCCATTATTCAATACCAATACACAATTGCGGCTTCGATCTCAATCAATTTAAAGAAGCGTTTTCTCCTATTTCACGGAGATGCAAGGGTATTGGATGAATAAATGGCTACTAAGTTTCATGAATAACTACGAAACAAATACCAATAAAATTATTGGCACGTTGAATACACCGGTTCTCGTTCTGTCACTGAAGTTGAGCAACGTCTAGCGAGGTTAGGACTTGTATGGTTGACCATTCATATTTGAACCCTCGTAAGGCAGGCTATTCCCGGCCGTATACGCAGTCTGGGTGAGGTTAATTTGGCTAGTTCGTTTGTGAGAGTAAAACCTCAGTCGTGATATGACCATGCCGTAAAAGCGACGATATATAGAAAAGACTTATAACTTATCAAATGATCCGATTTTTACATAGCACGAGGAGTGGAGGAAAGCTTTGAAAAAGGATAATTCCTGCAAACATGATTTGCCCCTTTTTTTAAAAAAAAAAGCTTGCCTCATCTGGATTTTCTTTTCTGATTTCAATTTATGGACATGAATTTATTTGGTTTTGTCACTTGATTTGCAACTTCTCCTAGGATTGGGAACCTCTGTCTACCAGGTCTTCCTCTCTCACTCGTTGTGCTTCTGTATTCCACACAACACGTGGTGAGTGAGAGAGAAGGAGAGTTGACATTCCATTCATTCACAAGGCACGAGGAAGAGAGAGAGAGAGAAAAGAAGACACAAACAATGAATCAGACTCGCTTCCAATGAGTGCTATCAGTAATCCTGGCAATTTGTATGCCCCTCAGAAATTACGACGTAGAAGGTAATAGACGTTTAGTACATTAAGACTGGGTAATCACCTCGCCACCTAGTACAATCAGTTCAATTCATTACCTCTGGCTGATAATTTCGCCACCTAAGAAAAATCAATAAAACAGTCGATTCATTTGGGCAAGTTGTAAAAAAATGTGGAGGGCGCATGTCTAAAAACTGCATGCAAAGTGCAAACAAAAAATTAAATCATGTTTGATTTTAGGTATTATAAATTATTGCAAATCTAAAAGCACTCGATAAAAATAGTAAAGAAAATTACACATTTACTAAGAAGCTAAAGAGATGTATTTTAAGCAACAGGTGTGGTGCGCAGGGCCGAGGAAAATTAAAATGAGGAATCTTTAAAAGCAAACAAAACAAAAACCAAGAGAGAATTTAATATTTCCTTCAGACCAAGGGATGATTTCGGTCCAGGGGAAGTACCACATGCTATGAATAGTGAAATTTTCATTCGTTATATACGGATTAAAAAATGAGCTTCATTTAAGAAAGCAATAGAGTGAACTATCAAGCAAGCATTTCAAAGAGAAAGTATAAGAGCAAGCGGTTAGCAATTTGGGGTTACCTTGAGATCGACAGACGTGCTGGAATTAGTATGGGAGATGTGATTCACGTTCGGGAGGGACCCACCCCTGTAAGAGCCTATCTGATTAATGCGAAGTGTTGACTTGTTAATCTGAAAATACCAGAGTTTGGTCATCCAACATTCTTAGGAGATTAGCAGTTTGCGGAGTTATGGTAGGAAAAAATAAACATGCAAATTTCAGGATAGGACAGAGAGAATAAGACTTTGATAATCATGATACACCTACCTATTACCCTGTTACCTAAGTTCTGATAATTTGAAAATAATAATAACAAAAAACGATTCGACATTTGCATGTTAGATCAAAGTTTATGTTCATGCTGATCTAATATTGAGCTGTGCATAATAAATATGACGAGTTACATTATTGTTAATGTTTTAGTATAATCCCATATACACCCAAATATATTTTAGACATAACATGTGGCAACTTTTAATTTTTTTTTTTTTTAAAAAAGATGAGTGTTTCACAGCCGTTTTTATTTCGTAGCCATGAAACAGGAGCTACTGTAGACGCTTGTGGTCTGTGTTGTAGCCTGCCCATCCCGTAGTATGCCTCCCCTCTGATGGGCGAGAAGTGACACAATACTTCCCAATTAGGTGCTGGGTCAACACCTAATTGGGATAATTATTAATGTTATACCTACTGCTAAAGAAAAGTTAGCGACAGACTTTGAATGACCTAATAAAATTGTTAAATAGTAAAGTAGTTCTCGAATGAAAAATAAAATTGTAAAAGAGTCTTTGATAAAGGAAACAGACTCTGAGTAGCGACGGTATAGTGAAAGCCATAGTGAATGTCAACTCTGAGTAGCGACTGTATAGTGAATGTCACTTCAGCAATAATTCGGACCCAAGAAAAGAACGAAGTAATACGATTATGCACATTGCACCCAAGAGTTCCTTTCAGTGCACCTAGATATGCATTTCACTTTCAATGTTGTATATATTCATGTAATGATAAACAAGCTAATTTTGTAAATTTAATAATAAGCAGGATTTTGTTATAAGATTATTCCGAAACTCATAATTATAGTGCAGTGAAATATTAGCTGAAAGTAGACATGAATGTTGTAATTTAGCAAAAATTACCGATGGCAATTTAAACTGTGAAAAAGTATTTTTATACTAAGTAAACAAAACCAATAACATTTCACAAGAAACAATTGTTACTTTTTCATTACGCTCGCTAAAGTGTCTACTAAATGGGCAAAGTAAAATTCCCTGACTTTTCCAGGTTTTCCAGACCATTTTTCCAGTTTTTCCAGTCTACTTTTTTAAGGAGACATTATAAATGTAGGTATATTATATAAAACCTCAATCTGCCTTCTATTTTTTTTTTTGCAAACCAAACATTTTTTCTAAATCAATTGAATGAGTTTTCTGGTACGTTCTACGATATGAACATTTAGTACTGGGGAACAGACGGATATTATGTTGAATAGGTGGATATTATGTACAAATTGCTGACTCATGTACCTACTGATTGATTATTAGTACCCAAAGGTAAGGATAGTATTTCTTATTTTATAATTTAGGTATTTAAGATGATGTTTCCTAAGAAATTACATGAAATATTTACTGCACAATAGGATAAGGAAAGTAAAAAGTAGATCCTTATTTATAAAGGGAAAATACTGAAAAAAAACCTGCTAAAATTTTGTTAATCTTATCAAAAATTGGTTAAGAGTGTTTTGTGTTTCTTACCAAAGAAGCATTATCACACTACTAGATTACAGTGGCGCCGCAGGCGAATTTTTTTTTATTTATCATTTTCATGACAAAATTGGATCTTGAAAAAAATTCCCTGACTCTTGGTGTTTTTTCACAAAATTCCCTGATTTTTGGTGTTTTTTCACAAAATTCCCTGACTATTCCCTGACTTTTTCGGTCTCGAAAAATTCCCTGACAATTCCAGGTTTTCCAGGTTTTCCCTGACTAGTAGACACCCTGCAATATCTCCAATTTCCGCCAACTAGGACATAATAGGCAAATATTTTCGGCGGATTCCATGCAACAAATCTTACCTCGGCAGTATAAACAAGGTATATACTACAATATTGCTTCAATTAGAACCACAAGAATATACTCTTCGGTGCAACAGAACACTTTTTTGTTCTTTTGTCAATGAAATTTGATGTGTACAGTAATTTTTTCATTTTAAAATACTTAGCATCTGTAAGCGATTCATACTCAAAGCAAATAATGTTGGAAAACTATACAAAAAATTCATCACTGTATTCATTATTGATACTAAAAATGACACAATTAAGCCCCAATTAGGGCACAATGACGTCAGCATCGCAACTGGTGGTGGCAGAAGGTTCAGAAGGAAAATGGTCATGCGTGTCTGGGGTGAATGTCTACTTCCAGGAGGTTCTACTTGGAAGCTGCTGGTAAGTAACTAAGTAGTCCAACATAACTTCAGGAGGTCTGTCATAAACCTACAGAGGCGGTCAACAGGTCAACCACACCTGTATGCCTGTTTCAGGACTACCTGGTTATATGGCTGTGAGGCTCTCACGTTGTATCTTTTGAAAGAATCCATTACGATGAATGCCAGCTATAGCTATGAACAAAATGGCAGTCCACGGTATGTGACAAGTACCATGTTAAGACGATCCGTTAGAGAACCAGTTTCAAATGAGACTTAAAGATGCCGCAATGCTCAGGTCTAATTGTCCATGTAGTCGCCTCTCAATCCTCATACTACATTGTCTATACATACATAGACCTCAAAAATTAAAATTATTCTCAAAATATAGAAGTCCAAGAAGTACCTAGTTACTAATTAAAATTAACTCTTAAAGAACTTGTATCAGAGCAAAAGACCAAAATCTCTCAGGAGAACAAGTTAATAACCTCCGCCTCAAAATTCCAACCTCCTCTCAGCTTAAAATATTTCGCCAGTAATGTACAAGAGTGTTGTTGTTGAAAACTATTCCAGCATTCTTCTTCTGATTACAAGTGTTCATATTTTGGTGTAGCTCCATGCGTACCTCTGAGCTGGTTTGCCTTGAATGCCAGAGAGACAACAACAGTCCATCTCTACTTACTAGTCACCTAGTCAGTAGTCAGGCATGTCTCTCGGTATCCACTACCCCCTCTCTGTTCAATCAGAAAATTTTCATTCCTGCGCTCCAATATTACATAATCGACATAGCGGGTACCAAGACTACCTACAAACTCAATTATAACAACTGATTGGATTTGGGTATATTTATGCTATTTTGTAAATTTATTTTCATAATAAATTTACATACAGGGTGGTGTACGAGATCTGCATAGAATGTGTGGACTGTGGGCCACTTGCATGTTTCACATGAAATGTGGGCTTTCTAAGACGTAAATTACGAGTTAAAGAGATAGTAAAAGAATAAATGTATTGAATTGTGTTGAACACGAGTTTGTACTTAGGTACTCTTGCTTATGACATGACCAGAGAAAAATCGAGAATACTTATACTTGTGCTATTTTGTGTTGATATTTTTTCTTCCCATCTTTGAAGAGAAATTAGATGACCCCATTAATACAAATCAAATCAAGAGATTCTGAGGTGAAATGTACAAGGTAAGACAGAAATGCATGTCAATACTGAAGAAGTCACATGTTGAGACCAGTTTAGAGGGTCTATCTCGGAAAAAAACAAAAGTTTGTCTTCCTTTCTCCAGGATATGCCCCCAAAAGTTCAAAATATGTACATAAAAATGGGGTTTTCTCACTATTTTCTGAGCGGTACTTTTGATTTGGACGAATTTTTTTACTGCTTTTTGACTTGAAGGTGCTTATTTCATGTAATTCCTGACAGTCAATAATAATCAGGGGCAAAGGTATGGGGGGGTATGTTGTGTTAGTGTGAAAGCTGTATATATTTTAATGAAAATGAAAATTTGATTGCACATTAAAAAGACTACACCTTTAAGGACAAAAGAAAAACTTCAAATATTTTTCTGTACAACGAAAGAAAGAAATTGAAATAATTTTGATTAGTGAGATGTTACTATTTGTGCTCGCAAACGGAAATGAGAAGCAACACGCACATAATCTGATCATAAAAAAATTGGTCATCAATAATCATATTATCATTTTTTATTTTTTGGTATAGATAATGTTATTTTTATTTCCTGTCCTGAAGAAAGAAATGCGATTACCCTTTTTGTTAGAAAATAAACCCCACTGAAATGGTTTCTAGAACACGTGGTTTCAGTATTGACATGCATTTTTGTTAGACTAGGTGTATATGCATTAATTTTCGCAATAAAATGTATGAAAATAGTTAAAAATATTAATTTTGTTCGGAATCGGAGCTAACCTACTGGAGCAAGGCACGCGCTGAGTGCGCCGACCTATCCGTGTGCATTTGTGCAAGTCATTATCCTAGACAAGTGTCTCCTCCAACATTGCGTTAAACTATAAAAAATCTTGTCAAAGTTTGTTTAAAACAATATTTTTGGAGATTTCAAGACAACCAGAACGCGTCATTGAGACGCGGGCCTTGGATAGTGACCAAACGTGTTATGGGTACCGCTACCGGCAGGATGAAATAAAACCACAGTTGCAGACAAACGATCTGTTAAAATTTGAGAAAAAAGTTGTACCGTGTAAATCAAACATTCATTTTTTAAGTTTGAGTTTATTCCAATCATGATATCACATAATCAAACACTAAGGCGAAGATAGGTGTGAAGAGCAAGCCGTTATGTAAGAGTAAGCCTATAGGTATAAGGTACTACCTACAAAATACAGGGTGAGCATAAAGTCTCACCCCACCCCCCGTATCTCGAGAATGGCTGAAAATACAAGAAAACGCAAGAACACGTATTCCTTCGATTTTAGGAGGATTAATTTTCAGCCAAAAAAAATTTGCCTACACGGCCCCAGTCAGGCTGGGCATGGACCAACTTTAAAATCTTCAATAGAATGGTATGTCTTGTGGCATATCCTTTTAAAGGTCTCATAAAGAGAAGTTCATTACAACAAATTTCAGTGAGCTGCGACTTACCGTTCTTGAGATACAGGGTCGGACGTCCTGCGTAATATCCATATATTTGACCTATAACTCGTTGACCGTAAATTCCAGAGAAATGAAATTTGTTGATAATAACTCCTTATGGCAAGCCCTGTCGAAAAAGTTAAAACTTGATTTGTTTTTTCGTTAATTTTTTTTTGGACTGATCGTCCGGCTGGCTGACAAAACCGACCAGAAACTAACATCAACAGAGTATGTCGAGTTATAACTTTTTCGACAGGTCTTGCCATAAGGAGTTATTATTAACATGAAAAATTTTCTCCATAATTTACGGTTAACGAGATACAGGTCAAAATATATGAATATTACGCAGGACGTCCGACCCTGTATCTCAAAAACGGTAAGTCGTAGCTCACTGAAATTTGTTGTTATGAACTTCTCTGTATAAGACCTTTAAAAGGATATGCCACAAGACATACCATTCTATTTAAGATTTTAAAGTTGGTCCATGCCCAGCCTGACTGGGGCCGAGTAGGCAATTTTTTTTTAGCTGAAAATCAATCCTCCTAAAAATAAAGGAATACGGGTTTTTGCGTTTTCTTGTATTTTCAGCCATTCTCGAGATACGGGGGGTGGGGTGAGACTTTATGCTCACCCTGTATACATTTCCATTCAGGACCATGATAATTTGAAAAATGGTCATACCATGTCTTTGGGTCTCACTGTTGTAAGTGTAGTAATTGACGTTGTAGCGACGCTCATCTGGTATGAAAGTGCGGGGAGATCGATTCCCAAATATAGCATGAAATTTTAGAATTTTATTTTCATAA
This sequence comes from Bactericera cockerelli, assembly GCA_024516035.1. Lineage (NCBI taxonomy): Eukaryota > Metazoa > Arthropoda > Insecta > Hemiptera > Triozidae > Bactericera > Bactericera cockerelli. The sequence continues at coordinate 37,298,001 of CM044955.1, read as the reverse complement.
TAATTGGTTCCCACGACTGTGTTACACAATGTTCATTTCGTGGAAGAAATATATCACTATTAATTTTAGATTTAATTAAATATAAATACACGGTGGTCAAAAAGTCCAACGAGGATTTTTTTTTCTTTTCATTTTTTTGGGTCTATCAAGAAATTTACATGATATCCCAAAAGTAGTGACTCAGATTATTTCATACTAGCGGGTTATTCCCGCCGCGCGCCACTTCGCTAGCCCATCGGACACACACACACACCACAACATACATACACACACACACCACAACATACATACACACACACACCACAACATACATACACAGTTACACACACACACCACAACATACATACACAGTTACACACACAACAACAACATACAATGAGTGAGTGACTGAGTGAGTGTTAACTTTCGTATTTATATATATGTATATAGATTCGTTCTGCAATCTCATCTTAAATGTGAGGGAGCGAAAAATGAAGAGAAAGAGATCATGGTAAGAGAAAGAGATAGCTGAAGAAGAAAGAAACAAAGAAGAGCATTGCCATCATACAATGAGTGAGTGACTGAGTGAGTGTTAACTTTCGTATTTATATATATGGATATAGATTCGTTCTGCAATCTCATCTTAAATGTGAGGGAGCGAAAAATGGAGAGAAAGAGATAGCTGAAGAAGAAAGAAAGAAAGAAGAGCATTGCCATCATGAGAAAGAAGCCCTGATAACAAGTTCTGGAAATAATAAAATTCTAGGAAGCAACATAAAGGAGAGGAGAAGACTGAGGGATGCTGAGGGACGAGGCGGGGAAAAGTTCATGTAATATTACCAAGAAGAAGCTTTAAACGAAACATTTGTAACACGAAGCAACAGAATTAACAATAATAAAATCAATTTTTCAAGTCTTATACGTAATCTGTTGAGGAAAGGAAAGGTCTTTGTATTATTAAGGTCATTAACTCTCCCTGGCCTCTCAGATCAGCTCTGTGTGATGGTCCAGGAGCCGATTTTCCTGACAGCTCAAGTGGCTCCTACAGCCAAGAGATTTCACGAGTCACACTTAGCCAAAGGGCTAGACCATGGGCCTAAAGGCTAAAATATGTTTAATGCCAACATATGTCTTAGTAATTTAAAGGTAACAGCTTTTTCCGATTTAAATGGACCTATGACTTGCAGTATGATTAGTAATGTAAATTTTAAATACATTTAAGGTCGAATCCTGAACAAATGAAGTACTATAAAAGAAAACTTTTTTTTTCAACCTTAATACATATAAATGTAAGTGGATGTTCTGGGAGTAGTTTTTTTATAGTAATTATCATAATGATTCAAATGGAAGCACGCTACAATTTTTTTTTTTTTTTGCTTTCTTTAAAGTGGCAGGGTTCTCACATGTGAGCTCTTCCACTCAACCACTATAGGTATTTAACATCTCTATAGGTATTTAAAATAACACATCAATACTTCCAATTTATTATAGATTTTATAATACTTTATTTATATAATTACTTTATTAAATTTATAAATCTCACATTTAGACCAAAGAAGGGTCCTAAAATTGGGCGCCGCAAACCACTAGATCGAGAAGGTTACTTCTGGATCTAAATTTAACAAGCAAGAGCAAATGAACTTGATTGGATACCATGACTCCAGCCAGAGGTCTGACTAGATTGGTTTTACACTACCTAGAAGCCTAGAACGCGCGGGGACCTTGACAAAGCTACATCTTAAGGTACTTGGCTATGGAACTCTAGAATTATTTATCAAACAAGCAAGAAAGTACCACTACTACAGACTACAGGGTGGCCAGAAAGAAACCGCACACATCTTCAGAGATATAAAAAAAGAGCACTAGCAGTGTCTCAAAAAGTCCATTTCACACTTTCCCTAGAAAAATTTCAAGGTTAGATATTTGTGACAAACTCATCCAATCTTCATTATAACTTGCTAAGAATATGCCTGTTAAGTGTAACCAAAATCTACATTCACACCAGAATTCGAGTTGGAGTTTCAACCAATCGAAGCGCACTATAGCCCGACTTGAAGGCAGTCTAGTTTATTTTAAATTTAATCCTGTATTATAATTCGGTCCCAAAAGAAAGAGGAGCTTGAGGCACACTGGTACGCAATGTACACTTTCTATGAAACCATGTTAGTAATATTCAAAATTTCAAGTTGGAAAAAATGAGGTGATTTCATTTGGTCTATTCTGTATACTTATCAAGAGCTTTCAATTTCATTATTTAATAAGAATGGACTAGTGAGATAAACTACCTACTGCACAAATCTCCAAGTAGACTGTGGACCTCTCTACACAAGGGCATAGCTATAGCCTCAGGGGGGACACTAACTATAAGTCACTAACTATAAGTCTAGGTGGCGTTTCACAAAAGTTCTTTGTAGTTTGATTGTACTAATAATTATTACAGGGTAGTACATGATGATTAAGTTTGGTATTGTAGTAAATTTCTCATATGTTGTGTTCTGTAGACCCTCTTGACTCCTAAAACCATCTAGGTATTCTAGGTCCTAGGAGTACTGAGTAGCTATGTGCTACTTATCAGTTTCCAAATAGAAAGTGAGTTCTTCTTTATCATGAGATTTAATTATTGTATTTTTACGACAAAAAGTTTACACATTATTTAAAGTGAAACAGTTTTGTGTACGCGACCCTGAACAGGATAAGTGGAAGTGTTGAACTGAAGTGAAGAATCACTTCCTGCTAGAAAGTCTTAATGATCTTGAGCTTGGGAGCCTTGAGATTGCAACAATTTTATACAGAGCAAGATTCATTACCTATCCTTGAGTCTGAGGTGTCATTGGCTTGACACTATAATAGCAAACAGTAATATTTCCTTTGACATATATTAAAGCTTGTAGTATAGGTACATAATATACCTATGTTTTTAATTTCACTTTATACAGTATGATTCAGAAAAGGTGGCCACCCCCTCGTAACTTTTGAACGCAACGGATTTTTTGAACGCAACGAAGAGATTGCCATAGGCAATAACCCCGCCCTTTAGTTAGGACATATGTATATATTTTGTTTTTTTGTTTTGTTTTTTTTTTTCCCCCCCTTGTTTATATTATTAATATTGTCTATTTTTATATTTACCATTATTTGTCTGTATATATATGTTCTTCCTACTAATAAAGAGTTTCTAAATAAATAAAATAAATAAAAATAAAACGGAATTTCTCAATTCTGTTCTAAGTAAAGGAAGTGCCCTGCGGCGCATCATGTGGTCGTACTTACTTTAGGTCCCGGACCGCCTTCCGGCCATATTTTTTTCATTTTTCTCGCAAATTTTAAATGGAATGCTATATTTTTTATTCCTGCTAATTAAAGTGCAAATTAGATTGAGTATAATGAGCTTTTAAATTTTTCAAAAACCTTATCAGGGGCGGAGATGGTAGGGTTTTAGATTGCAAAATCTTTAATAGGTAATGTCAAAACAAAATATTTACGAGGTATTTCCCCCTTCAAGGTATTACCAATCTTTATAGCTGATCTATATGTAGTATGAGATAACTGACAAAGCATACAAAATAGCCACAAAAATACAGATTACTCATGTATTATTCATGAAAATAATTAAGAGTAGTATGAGTTAACTGACAAAGCATACAAAATAGCCACAAAAATACAGATTACTCATGTATTATTTATGAAAATAATTAAGAAAACATGACAATAATTTATCCTTTTAACCAGGACAGTTGGAGATTTCTTTTTAATTTTGTTATGGATACCTATCACTATCACTTGTTTTTGCTGTAGCCAAGCTGGAGGTGTGAATGATGTCCTACAGATAACTTTTTTTTCAAAGTTGGCGCGTCTTAAAACACATATTTTTTATGTGCAATCAACCACGATGAGAACAGGACTTTTCCTTTATAATACCTTGGGAAACTGCAGGCTAGCCTGGCTTGTAAAGGTTGGCTAGTCAGTTCTCTGTTTTTATGTCTCTAGTAAGTTGTAGGAATACATATAGAAATAATTTCATAGATCAATATTAATTATTAATTTACATAGTTAGGTAGGTAGGTAGGTACCTGTTACAAATTTGTGAGGGATATTGATCATAAATTTGGAAAAGCAATTCTACTCTTACATTATGTTACCTATTGATAAGAAAACTGAAATGAATAATTATTTTATTTCAATGCAAATAAAAATGTGAGAGATACCTGAATAGGTAATAAAAAAACATATAATGTATGTATGTTGATATCAGGCATAATGGACAGTACATGTACCAGTGTACCTACATAATTTTATTTATTAATACCACAAAAATACAGATGTGAAGACAAGAAAAGCTAAGTTGCAAAAAAAAGTCAGACCATAATAGTAATGAGATGTTAATTATTATGACCAAGTACCTCTTGATTTTAACTATGATTTTCTCAACTTGATAAGATTTTTGTCTACAAAATTCTAAGTGAAAGGTAGTTATTTGAAAAGAAAAAAAAAAAAAAAAAGATGAGGAGGAAATCATTACTAAAATAAAGAGGTACTTGGCCATATAATTAATTAGATCTCAATTCTTTTATGGTCTGATTTTTTTTTTCAATTTCACTTGGCCTTTTTTCTTTCACATTTTTTTTTTTTTAGGATCTCATTACTTGTTTCAAAGATCTACTGTCAGTAGAATTTTTATTATTGTTATTTCAAATTTTTGTTTAAAGGTTGGTCCAATAATATTTATTTATAACATTTGTATTATTATTTATTTATTATTATTTATTTATTATCATTTATTTAATTTTAAAATTTGGATATTTCTGAGCTAATATAGGTAACTACATTTAAGCATTTTGTTATTTTAAATATACCCATGATCACTTCCCTATTTGGTGTATCCTCAATAACCTACCCCAATGATAAATTATTGAAGATTTTAAATATTTTATGTAAATCTGCAGGGTGTCCATAAAATCCCAGTCCAAACCCGAAACCCTCGAAAACCACTGAGAATATTTAAAAAAGGCAAAAACCCCTACCTATCCCTTTATTTTTTGGGGATTGAGTTTGAGCAACAAAAAATTGCCTTCACACCCTGTCTCAGCCAGGCTGGGCATGGACCAACTTAAAATCTCAAATTTAATGATATGTTGTTTAAGAGCTCTCATTGAGAGAAGTTCATTGCAATAAATTTCAGTGAGCAACAACACACTATTCTTGAGATACAGGGATGGCCATCTTGAGTAATATCCATATGTTGTGGACCTACACTTTACTCATAAAACATAAGTTTGGTATTGGTATAAGTAGGGCTGTGAGCTACAAAAGCTCTATGCCACCTGCAATTTGTGACATGCCCCTGTCTCTCTAAAAAAGATCAAAGCTATTAATGAAGCTTAATATTCCTTTAGGACTGATTTCAATAAATTCTTTAGGTGTTAGAATCAGCCTTGAAAAGTGTTACTGTTGTGCATGACAGTCTGCTCCACATTTTGGTGGGTAAAACCTCCATCCTGACTAAATCAAATCAGGACATTAAAACCAAATATATATCAACTGGTGACAGTAAATCTATAGAAATTAGTGTGATAAATGGTTATTATCTTGTGCAACTCCAACCATACCAGTCTATAACAAAATGTAATGCTCACTATTATAATCCTCAAATCTCCCAAAAACTAAACACATTCTGATTGATTAATTTGAACAAAATAATCAAAAACATTGAGTGATGGTTGAAAAGGAGATTTGGGAAATATGAGAGTGAGAATTCTTTGTGGAATGAAGGCTTGTAGCGTGTTCCAGAAACTTTACTATCCAAATCCCCATTTTAACCATCACATAACACACTCAGAATGGTTAATGCATTCAAATTAACCAATCAGAGGACATTGAGTTGATGGTAGAGAGGGAAATTAGTAGATTCTGAGACTAAGAGTGCTTTCTGGATTGAGGGCGTTATATCAAAAAGTAGAGTGTTGATAATATTATAACAATAGACCTCAATAATCAGATCATAACAAAGCATTGTAAAGCAAGCACAATATATCAGTACAAAATCTGATATGCAATTGAGCATTGATTACACATGGGTTACATGATTCAATAAATCACAACATATTGTCAGTGCACACAGAATTTGTAGGCTAACAGCAAGTGAGACAGAATCCCTGCTAGAATGATAAGACTGTAGTCTATTGTTTATGCTACACTTTTGCACCAGCATAGTGCACTCTTCAGAACAATAGAGGGATTAAGAATAGGACAAAGTTACTCAGAACAAAGTCGCTGCAGCTTCTGTTGCTGAGCAATGAACAGTGATAGAAAAGGAAATAAACACTGACCAGAATGAGAGTTATCAGGGAGATCTTACTTTGCTAGTGGCATCTTTGACTTCCTTCATGATTTTTTCAAATTCTACAGTTTCTGCTGCTTGCTTCTGGTTGTGTAGAGCGATTTTCTCGCTAAATTTCCTAGGATTCGCTGCCATGGTTGTGTGTGTTTCCCGTGCAGTTGCAATTACAGAAACACTAAACACATGAAAAATAAAAATCACAATTAATATATTAAATTGATAAAAAAAAACACTTCACTACACCAAAATCGTAATAAAAAACATAATAATATCACTGTTCCAGTGACAGGAGTCTGAACTGAATAAATACTTGAAATCAACTAAAAAAGAAGTTCAATTTTCATTGGTGTAAACATGTGTTTTTTGTCCACCATTTTGATTTTGATTGCATTATCAGCTGAACAGTTTTTAGTTTTAAAAACAACCGTCAGGGTGCAGTACCAGACTGATAAGGAACATAGATATACAAAGTAGATATCTAACTCTGGTCAGTTTATGTGTTGAGAGCTGAGGCACCCCTTCAACTTGGCGGCCATTTTTTGTGAAGAATTTTTCACGTGAAATTTCGAAATTAACATGGGTTCTTATGGAACATTTACAATTTTAAATTTATTCCATCTCTGAAGTTAGAAAGTCTTTTAGTTGATTTTTTTTGTATTTTATTCCAAAGAATATTGTTGTTTCGTTTTTTGCATTCGGGTGCAAAAGCCGACCTTTATTTAAGTTTCTCTGATTATCGCTAGAGCGCGTCGAGGCGTTCTAATCTCTACAGATTGAGATTGAGATTACACCAAAAACATGCTTAAATTTAATAAGTGTGTTTAATCACATTTAAGACCTTGATGCTTCTCTAGATTGGGCAAAAGAAAACGGGCTATCATTCAACACAGAAAACTGCGAACAAAGGACTTTTGTTAAAGGAAAAAATGCAAGATTCTATCACCAATATCATATATGATAAATATATATGTTACGGTAAAAGTACATAATTGGTGATTGTGTACAATTACCGGTAATTGTATACAATCACCAAAGTTACTGGTAAATGTACAAAATAATTCTCAATTATTTACTTTTACCGGTAATTGTATACAATAGCCAAGGACCAGTGGTAAAAGTAAGAAAATGAAATGATTAAAAACAAGAAGTTTTTTGCCTGAATACGAGTAAATAACACGAAGCAAAATTTGATGTTTGAAACATTTTCTTCGCTTGTTCTTTTTTTTTTTTTTTTTTTTTTAAGTGGGGTTTAACGTCGCTTTCAACTGCCATGGTCATATCACGACGGGGGTTTTACCCTCCATTCGCAGGAAACTCACAAACCTGCTACTCACATTGACCTCACCCAGCCTGAGTGGGGCCGGGAAAAGCCAGCGTCACGAGAATTAGAATTTGAATGGTCACCCATCCAAGTCTTAACCTCGCTGGATGTCGCTTAACTTCGGTGTTCTGAAGGGAACCGGTGTATTCAACATGCCATCGACGCTGGCGCCGCTTGTTCTTTAAGGCCTTCCATAGCATATGTCCGTTTAATTGCCACAGAATTTTGTCTCTTTGTAATTCCATTAGAAGCTGTTATACTTCTGGAATCAGATTGGGCTCATTTAATAATGGTTTTTCTGGAATGTGTTCTAATAGAAGCTCATTTGCTTCATCCACTTCTGCTTCTTCATGTTCTACGGAATCAGGACCCGACTGGTTTTCTTCTATTTGTTCCACCAACTCTTCCAAATTTTCTTCAATTAAATTTTTTTCCAGAATATTATCAGGCAGTGTAGATATTTTCAAACCAATTTTGGCAGGAACCCCAAACATGGCTTCATACGGGCTGCACTTGATTCTACAATGGTAAGCTCGGTTCTTGGTGAATTGTATGAATCGAAGACCCTCTGACCACTTGTTTGTTTGGTTGTTTTTTTGAGCTTGTCACCAAGCTCATCTGGCGATTGTACAGGGTGGGGCAAAAGTCTGGAAACCCCTGAATAACTTTCGAATGGCTTCTTCGGTAAAATTAAAATTTTGTACAGTGAACCGGGCTAATGAGACCTTCTTTTAGAGTGGGGTCGATTTTTGTTACCGGATTTAAAAAAAAAAATGAAGTTGGCCCCCCTGGCCCCGACATGGGGGCCGGTAACAAAAATCGACCCCACTCTGAAAGAAGGTCTTATTAGCCCGGTTTACCTTACAAAATTTTAATTTTACCGAAGAAGCCATTCGAAAGTTATTCAGGGGTTTCCAGACTTTTGCCCCACCCTGTATACAATTACCGGTTAAAGGAGGAGATAGAGTGTTTTTTTTTAAAGACTATTTTTCACTTTTACCAAAGACTCTGTTAAATGTATACCATTACCGGTAATTGTGTACAATTACCGAATTATGTACCTTTACCGTAACATATAATAAATTATATGTTAGGTAAAAAATTAAAAAGTAGACGAAAAAAAAAACAGGAGTAAAGTTTGAATCAAACGGTAAATTTCATAAACTTATTATTACAAATTTGATAGGAGAATGTTCAAAGTGATTAGGATTAATAAAAAGAAATTGCGATTATGAAATATGAATTTACCTGTACCTACCTAAATAAATTTGCTATATTAAAATTAAAGCTATACATTCTATACAAGTAATACTACACGGGGCTAAGGATAGGCTAATCTCAGAGGGTAGGGAGCTGTGTGTTAGATGTTGGGATTTGGGAATGTGGCTCTTCTCAACAGGTAACAAATAGATCTCAGCACTACCAGCCGGTGTCGCCACCTGCCTGCAAACCTCTCTACTTATGCGTTACCTTGATAGCTATGAGGCACCTTTTAGTCCTCCTGTCCAAATGTGGCAAGTGAATTAGAAAATCTGGTGTAAACATTACAACTTTAATAATATATTTACGTAGGATAGACGTACTTACTAACTAGATACTCTAGATAGGCTCTTGTTTCGAGAACAGGAGCTTTTCATTCTATATTATATTATGGGTAGTAATTATATATGTACGAGGTTTGGCTATTAAGTTCGTAGACGCGAGCCGCTACGCAAAAGCTGTCCATGCTAGGAAGATATGATGAACATGTTTAGAAAGCTTCAAGTCTTGTGTTTTGATTGATAGCTGTCACATGCCTGTACTGTAATTAGTTCTGTTGTAATAGCCCGACGCGCAAGATACCTTTTTTAATTTTGCCGGAATTATGATTGATACAAACGTTGAGCAACGAGTGATTATTGAATTTTACGTAAAACTTGCTGGTAAAACTTTTTCTTTGTTAAAGACAGTGTACCAGGAGTCATGTTTGAAAAGATCAACGCTTTATAAGTGGTTTAAACGGTTTCAAGGTGGTCAGGAAGATGTTGAGGACGATCCACGTCCTGGTCGCCCCCAAACCTCAAAAACTGACGAAAACATTGAAAAAATTGGTGTTATGATTCGTTCTGACCGTAAATTAACTCTAGGACTAATGGCTGATACACTTAAAATTAATAGATAATGTGTGAGACAAATTTTGCACGAAAATTTCAACATGACAAAAGTTTGCGCAGAAATGGTGCCATGCGCCAGCCCACAGTGCCTTCTCCGTGAAGACGTTCCTGGCCAAGTACAACATCCCAGTGTTGGAACACCCTCCTTAATCACCCGACCTGGCCCCGTGCGACTTTTACTTATTGCCAAAAATCAAACCTACCCAGAAAGGTACCAGATTTGACAGCGTAAATGACGTTAAGAAAAAACCGGCAAAAGTCTTGAAAGGCCTCTAACAAAATGACCTCCACCACTGTTTCGATCAATGAAAAATTTGCTTAGAACGTTGTAGGGATAGAGGAGGGGAGTACATTGAAGGGGATAACTACTAAAGTTGGGTAAGTTAAACACACATCGTTTTATGGAAAGAATCTACGAACTTAATAGCCAAACCTCGTATACATATTATAACTATGTAGGTAAGTTTTTCAAGTTCCATGCACTTGCAATATAGGTATTTGTATACAACTTTTGAACCTTGTTACTTTTCAACGCGATTTAATTTTTCTATTCTGTAAACATCCAAAGTTCCAAGGATAGGACTAAAATAAATGTATTATGGTCCGTCCTGTGGACAACTGGACATACTTATCTTTCGGCCCCTCCATATTTTTCCATTTTTAAATAAAGCTTGATTTATTCATCCTATTTAAAGCTTAACCCACGAGCGCCCGAGTTTTTTTTTGTTTTGATTTTCAATGTGAAACACTAGTTTTCAGATTGCAAATATTGTTTGAATGCAATTAACCCTTTGACGCCGGAATTAATTTGGCCGGGGGAAAAAAATCGCAACCAACTTTTCTTTCATCCTGATGGTTTTCCAAGACTTTTGGCGTTGGTTTCAGCTTTCTAGCTTTTACCGGTAAAAAGTTATGAATCCGTGTCGAAAACGACACAACGGGCTTTAAAGGAACAAGAATGGAGAAAAAACTGATTTTGTTAAAAAAGTATAAAATGACGATTTTTTAGTGCTTTTAAAACGAGTAAAAGGAAACACTTCAAGGAGAACGTTAGTGATGATGGGAATGGGCGCTACAATAGGTGGGCTAAGTCTAGCACTAGCTGCAGTTGTGATAGGAATGGGAGCTACAATAGGTGGGCTGGGTCTAGCACTAGCTGCAGTTGTGATAGGAATGGGAGCTACAATAGGAGGGCTGGGTCTAGCACTAGCTGCAGTTGTGATAGGAATGGGAGCTACAATTAGGAGGGCTGTGTCTAGCACTAGCTGCACTTGTGATAGGAATGGGAGCTACAATAGGAGGGCTGGGTCTAGCACAAGCTGCAGTTGTGATAGGAATGGGAGCTACAATAGGAGGGCTGGGTCAAGCACTAGCTGCACTTGTGATAGGAATGGGAGCTACAATAGGAGGGCTGGGTCTAGCAATAGCTGCGTAGTGGAATATTGTCACTCATTTTCCTAGTTTTGACTCAATAATCAATCTAAAATCAGAAGAAATCAGGAGAAAACAGTAAAATTATTTCTTTGGAAAAAACGTTCTTTTAATACCGGATGTGTCGTTTTCGACACGGCAGAAAATTGGACAAAAGCAGCTACCTACCAATTAATTATTACAATTTTCTTTAAAAATATATGTTTATAAGCATATTAGCTACCTCTATTAATTTTTTCAGTAAAATAATCGACCAGGAAACACAAGAAATAACTTACCAAAGTCGGCAAAACTCCATGCGATGATGCACTCTCGAAATCTCAGCAACAAATGAAAATTTAGAAATGTAAACAAAACAATTCAAAAATCACGCTGGATGGATTTGAAGATAAGAAGTCAAGGAACTGTTTCACACTGAAACGATAATGATACTGTATTCTAGTGAATAATTATTGAATCTCAAAGTACCTGTGTCGAAAACAACACGCTCGGCGTCAAAGGGTTAAAAAGAAAGAAACTTAGTAAAAAAAATTACCAATTCCAAGATATGGCCAATTTTCTGCTGGTACCATATGGTACCACTGGGCGCTCCCCGTATCAAAAAAAAATAGGAGAGAGAGTAATAAAATCGTACTAATTGTTTACTGTTTCAAAGGTTTTTTATTTTATTTTAATAATATTAACAAAAGGGAGTTACTATACAAACAAAAGCTTATCAATTTGTCTCCTAACTTTCTATGCTCTTTTACAAGAAGGAGTTACAAAATACTAAATGGCCAATATTAGGCAGTGTGGTAGGGGGCGAAGCATGCAATACAAAGACCTACATCACATTTCATACACATAGTACGAACTCTTGAAGAACAACCAGCTGCTACACATCGACGACGAGCATTGTTTGTAGTACTTACGACTAAATGACCAATATTGTCGAATCTGGCTGCATTCGCCATTCTCAGCGCACGGGGGCGGCCAATCTTCCAAATGGTTCAGAGTACCTTGTTAAATAATTCGTAACGATATTTCTGCGGAAGTCCAGTTGAGTGACTCTGTCTTCTGGGTGAATTTGGCGGTAAAGAACCCAAGCATTTTGGACTGATGCGTCCAAAAGCCAAGTGAATATTCCCCACCACCATTTTTTGCCACGAATGTTGATCCTATGCCTGTTGATATTTTGGTCACCTAAATCCGTACCTCCCATGTGCTTATTATAATCGCCTATAGCATTGGGTCTTTCTACGTTGACAAATCTGCCTTCCTTCCGTGAAAATCTCTTCACTGTGGAGGTAGGTTGTACACCGGATGAAGTTGACGCCACAGCAATGGCAGAGTTATCAACCCATTGAATGTATTGGATGCCATTATTTTTGTCCAGGATGGATGCATACTGGCCACGCTGCAGGTCGATTACATCAGCCAAAGTAAGATTCCTTCTGAAAAACACAAATAAAAATTAACTTTTTATAAATAAAATAATGAAATACAAATAAATAAAGTCAAAAATGAAGTAAACGCAAGTAAGTGCAATGAAGTAAATTACTTTTTCAAATGACACGGGCAGCGCCCAGTGGTACCATATGGTACCAACAAAAAAGGGAGCCCTCTCACAGGCGCTATGGAAAATTATTTAAGAAAAAGTGATTGTAAAATATATCTTTATACTCTTGAGAATATATATTTTTTTTTAAATATCTAAAAAAATATAGTGAAAGTACTTACTCAAAGAGAATTCTGCTCGAAGACATGGCCGCAAAATTTCACCAATTTTCGGAGCTCCGACGTCCGTCTCTGTCCAAGATCACTCGCCAACCAAACAATATTTCTAAGCATCATACTCTTTTCTATCATTTAACGTAAACAGAACAACGAATATACTAACTTGTCCCTGCAAGATAAGACAATGTTTGGAACAGTTTTGTTGGTACCATATGGTACCACTGGGCGCTTATGGGTTAAATTGGACCGATAATAATTAATTATTATGTTTATAATGTTATTTGAACTGAATGAAATCAAAAAAATATTTCTGTTGCCTAAATGGGACCTTCGATAAGTCTTCATAAAAGTATTTCTCTTTTCACGACATTTTGAGGTGAAATAATGGTCTTTTAGAAGATGACTTTTTGAGATGATCGAAAGTCTGCTGTAACCTGTATATTTCCATTTTATTCCAAATATTTCCATTTCAGCTTCCCCACTATTCGTGAAAGAAAAATGCGTTCCGGTAGTTTTACAGATTAACAATAGACTTAACCTATAAAAGAACTGGAAGCAAGAATTTTCTAAATCCATTTGGTTAACCAAACTGGAATAAGATTTTTCCTCTTCTAAAAGAAAACTGACTTTATTTCAGTTCGTTCATTTTATTCCAGTTGAATCCACTTTGGTTACAATACGGCTGTGGTCCAATTGATCTTCTCAGAGAGCGAAAGGGATATTGGACCTGGGGAAGGTATTCTAGTTCAGAGGTTGGGGGTTCCCTCTATCCTCAGTCTGTCTTCAATTCAAGTCCTTATTTCTTCAGAGGCTATTTCAGTCAGTTGAAACTGAAACTTCGACAGTCCAAGAAATTAGTCACAACGTTAGGGCGGTTAATTTATTAACTCTAAGACGTCGAAAGTTAGGTACCTACCTTTTCGCGCGCGGTTTTCCCGAACGCAGGCTATTATTAATAGCCTTCAGTGAAATGATAAGACCTGTTTTATGTTTGTTTTATTAAATTTAATGTGTATTTAATTAATTTACAATTCGTGTGATCTGTTTCATTAGTGACATGTTATAATTTTTCGTGTTATAATAAATTATTTTGGTGTGTTTCCTTTATCCGTCTTTTAGGCGAGGAGCCGAGGATTATACTTATCCTAGATCTGAGATATAAAAGTAAGGTAGGTTAACAATTTATTACCTATAATTTACTATTTTTGTATTACATGTTTACATAGAATTTTACTGTGACCGAAACAACCAATACCTATGACTGAAATGAAGTGTTTTCTAATAATTGTGAGCCCAGAAGTTTTGGAAAATATTTCATGTGCGTATATTGTTCGCATGTTGGGTAGGTATATTGTAATAATTTTGACTCGTGAGACTTAAATTTTACTGCTCGTGTGAAATTTGAACCCTTCAACCCTGCACAGTATACAACGTGACTTTTTGTTGATTCAAGATCTTCTGCTCTTTTTAATACCTAAAGCTTCGGGGTCTTAGCATGTCTGGTAAGATGAACATTCAAAAATATTTCGAAAGCCCACGACTTGGCTTTCGCCAAGTATTTTAGGTACTTCTATAGCGATTCCATGTCTCTATTATAGTGGTATAGTCATACCTGGATTGAAGAGAAAATAATCTGTTTCCTTGCGTTCTCTTATATCCAGATTATCCATTTCTCTTATATCCAGATTATCCAGTTCTCTTATCCAGATTATCCAGGTTTGACTGTATATATGGAATTACATTATATCGAAATTTGTCCCTAAAAAAAGCGGCTGACTTAACTTCTCCTGGTAATCCGGTGGCGTTGAAATAAAGTTCATGATCATGAATGAAGTAAAGTTGTTTTCTATATTAGGTGTTATTATCATGCTCTATCGGTCTTACTCTTTTTTTTTAGATTGGTTTAGGTCTTTAGGACTTGGCGGTCTTGTATGATATTCTGGTCGTTATCTCTCACATACAAGCATGGGTAGGCAAGGTTACATCCCAGACAGCACAGTCAACTGGATGTATACCATACTGTTAGGTGGAAAAAGTCTACTTGCCCACCTGGAAATCAGCTGGAGATTTCCACCTTCCACCTGACCTCCACCTGGAAATCAACTGGAAATGAACTGGAAAGTAACCCAACTTTTAACTGGAAGTCAGTTGCCCAAAGTCAACTGGATTTGTTCCACTTATTTCCAGCTACTTGTAGCGCTCTCTAGTGGATGGGTAGTAACTCACTACCACAATGTTGACATACCTATTTACCTATACTGTACATTATACTACATAATAATCAAATGCTACGCTCTTGGTTTTGAGGTTGTGGGTTCGAATCCCATTATATGCATTTTTTTTTTTTTTTTCAAATAATAATAGTAATAAAAATACTAGAAACAAATGTATATTAGGCATAAATTCAATTTCAGTTATTTAATTTAGAGGCCATACATTCAAATCTCATGAAGAATATTTTTTTTGTATAAAAATAAAGTAATAAATTTTAAATAGGTTTTTTTAACACGTACACACACACAATTTTGAGTATATTTTTTTTTTTATATAGAAATTTGGAAAGAAAAAGAAAATAACTAATCTGTTTTAAACAACACAATTCAAATAAGACTCTTTAACATTATTATATTTTTACAATAAGAGTGTTTATTATTAAAAAAATTGTCCCAAAAGTGTAAAATGCACTATCAAATTTCCACCATGTCACAAGACCTTGTACCAATGTATCACAAGTATTTCTAAGTAGGTATAATCTCTATATATAAAACTCAAAGTTATGCATGTCTGGCTGACTATGTCCTCTTGGGGTTACAATACCAAACGGTACTCTCACTGAGAGTTCACCCCCCCCCTAAGCCACCTTCAACTTACTAGAAAATTATCAAAATTAAAATATCTAATACAATTTACAAGTGCACTGGTAATCAAGTGGTTAAAGCGCTAGTCAGATAATCAACCTAGCGTAGGGTTCCGTTGTTTCAATTTTTTCCTCATTATGGTTGTGACCACATAATAATAAGACTCTGAGGGTTAGGTGGTAGAAAATGCTTTGAGCATAACCTTTAACCTTACCTGGTGGTTACCTTCCAGTTAAAAGTGTTATTATTATTTTTATTGGGACACCGGCCATGAGAAAAAACCTTAATGGTGACAAAATGCCAGGTTTTAGCTAGTATAGAAATAAAATAATGATATCCAATTATAAAATATGCTCATAACATGTACATAATCACAATAAAATAATAATACTATGTAAATTAAAATATATTTCTTTTGAGAAACCAAAAATAACAAAGAAATAAACTAATAGCCAGCAGAAAATGAAGATGGGGCATGGAATACACCAGTTTTCATGAAATTGCAAAAGTTAAGCAATGTCTAACGGGGTGAACATGGATTAGTGAATGTTATTATGTATTTGTAATCCTTCATGACAATTTATATACTGCTGTGGTTAATTAGAATTGCTGGGTTGTTTGCTTTGAGAATTATTACCAAAAAACATTGTTATACTTAAATTAAAACAAAATTGACTTGTTAAGACTAGTGAAATTATAAAACACAATAGTGTGGAACACTTTTTTTAAATAGATATAAAATTAACTCAAAATTTAAGGGCCTTCATAGTAATAAGGTGGTAGAGAGAGCACAATAGTTATTATTGTTATTATGAACAGTGCACAGTAAATTGGCCAATTAATTTTAAATCAAGTAATCAGGAAGCATGTCACAAAGTAAACATCATTTTTTAGTGTGGCAGAACCACCTATCAGAGAAATATTCATTTTATAATGAATATTTATATTTTATAAAGTATTGTACATCTAAATAAAATCCACAGAGTGAAAAATTTCACTATCTAGCACTATGCATTTAGCTGTTTCTTTGCTTGAACCAGAACCTTTTTTTAGCCAACCTATGGTCAAGAGATCTTGAGCATAAAAAATTCTGTTTCCCTTAACACATGAGACTAGCATTCATGGTCCTGCTTTGGCTTGGCTAGGCTAGGTGAGATTAATATGGGTAGCTGGTATGATTCCAAGTGAACTGAAGGTGTTAATCCCACTGAAGGTCCAGGAACAGCAGAGTGCAGAAAGTTCATTAGGGTCCAAGTGGTTGTCTCTAGAAATGGATGGTTATTGTCAGATGAAAAAGGTGATCCAGTATTAACTGCTTCTTGTCCTCTCCTTTCCTTCTGACACGATTTAGACAAACTTAAGAACTATTTTTTGAAACATCTCGAAAGCAAATTTGGAGTTCAGAAATGACAAAGTAAACACTTTCATAGTTATAAAAAAGATGTTCAAAACTAATTAAAATATTATTTGTATTTAAAATATGTTCAAATAAATGAAATACCTATTATTTAAGAGAATTATTAATTATTTAAAACAATTCACAATTTGTCACAAAAATATCACAATTTCTGAATTTCCTTCAACAAAGGACGAGTTTTATCTAAACGAGTTTTATCTATAAAAAAGATCAAAACTAATTAAAATGATATTTGTATTTAAAAATGTTCAAAACTAAATGAAATACCTAATATTTAAAAGAATTATTAATTATTTAAAACAATTTACAATCACCAATATCACAATCCCAGACGGCACAAAAGGTTACACAAGCTTTATAGACTCTGAATTTTCCTTGTAAAAATAAGCTTTACTTCACAAGGTTTAAAAAGTATAAAAAAAGTATGGATTTTTCCTTGTAAAAATAACCTTTACTTCACAAGATTTAAAAAAGTATAAAAAAGTATGAAATAATAAGTTTGCGGAAAACTTACTTAGGCAAGGTTTATAAACACTTTGGAAAGGTTTCCGCAATCTTTTATAAGTTTTTTAAATATTTTTTTTCGCAAGACATCGGAATAGAGAAAACGCCTTAAAAAATAAATGTGTGACTGTGTATGCAATATGTCTCTCTTCATCAATGGTCTGTGGACTCCATATTGAATTTTTGAAATTAAATAACTGAAAAGTTTATCAAGTCGCAAATCACTTTTAATTTATTTGTTATATTAGTATTGTAACTTAAAATAGTTCTGTTTTTAGTGATCCAATGCTCTGACTGAATTCTGGAGCTCTTTAAAAACTTTTACCTTAGAGAGCATGAACAATTTTTGACCAACTGAGGTCAGGATGGTCAATATGTCTGCAAACACAATATCTTTACAAACTGGATCCTAGCATTTAAAATATGATCTATGGTGGAAATCCACATGATATTTTCCACCTGTTTACATGTATTGTGCATCCAATCCAACATAGCATCAACCTGAAGAAACCTATTCAAGCTGCCTCCCTCCTCAAATATTGAACTCGACATCGGATAAGTGAAAGTGACTACAAATTGATGATTTAACAATATAATTATATCTAAGAATTTCTGATAAAAGTCCAACAAGTTGACTCTTCTAAAGTTCCTACATCACAGTTTTAGGGTGTAACTAAAAAGAAATTTTTCTCTACTTTAAAAAGTTTACTGTTCTAAAGTGTACCAATTTCCATGCATTAAT
Organism: Bactericera cockerelli; assembly: GCA_024516035.1. NCBI lineage: Eukaryota > Metazoa > Arthropoda > Insecta > Hemiptera > Triozidae > Bactericera > Bactericera cockerelli. Next base: position 37,279,543 of record CM044955.1, on the reverse strand, counting down.
CATAAGGGAGTTTTACACTCCAATTAGTGGGGTAAGCAATAGCTAAACAATATCTTACATTGTTTTATAGTCAAACCAGGATATGTATGTGGAAATGCTGGAGATTAACCTGTTCCAGATATTCCACTTAATCAGAATCACACTCTTAACAGGTGTCTGACTGGGGATTTTAAACAGGGAGAAGACCAGTGTTTTGCTAAACAACTATAAACAGAGAACTGACTAGCTAAAGGCTTTTTAATAGGTTCACATTATTGAAGATTTGACTACACTGTTCCATAATCAAAAGATCCTGTGTTCAATTTACAGTTTTTTTCTTCTTTCAAACAGCAAATTCTGTTCCCTTTGAAAATAAGGCATTTCTAGCCCTTATCAGGCTAAGTGAGGTTAATGTGGGTAGCTGGTACTATTCCCAGTAAATTCAGTATACAACCCTCATTTTTTTTTAAAATAAATAAATCTGTTCTCTGAAAATGTGAGGCTGGTATATCTAGCCCTACTCAGGCTGAGTGAGGTGAATGTGGGTAGCTGGTACTGTTCCCATTAAATTCAGAATGAAATTCCCATCCTCACTATCTCAAATCAGGACAGGGGTTTTTTATGGATCTTCAACCAGCTATGACATAAAAAAAAAAATATTGTAAGTTAAGAAGAAGTATTAAGTGTTGCAAATTTAGACAGTTTTTTACTTGTAATAAGTACATTTTTTACTATAATGTGTTCATTAATTTTAATTTTTAAAACAGTAGCTTGCATTATTAAAGATTTGACTACTGCCCGTAATACAAAGATTTTGGTTCATTTTTGTTGTTGTGAAACAGATAATTCTCCTTCTTTTGAAAATATGAAGCTGGCATGGGTATACACAGCATTTATCAGGCTGGGTGAGGTCAATGTGGCTACCTGGTACTATTCCCAGTAAATTCAGAATAAAATGGCCCAACCCAGGCTCGGTGAGCTTAATGTGGGTAACAGGTTTGTGAGTTTCCTGCAAATGAGGGTAAAACCTCGGTCATGATATGACTATGCAATTGAGGTTAAACCCACTTTGAACAAACAAAAAAAAAATTCTGGAAGACTGTTCTTTTTTTACGAATGCCATGTTATAGTCAAAATTCTCTCTGGGTTCTATTTCCTAATTTCATCTTCAATAATCTCAACTTCTGTTCTGGTATTCTTTGTCTTTGGGCAGCCTGCTGCTGGGCAGGAAGATGGCATTTCAGCATATCTCTCTCTTAATTACCTATATGTATAATAGATTTAGATTAATTAAGTCCACTTGGCTCAATTTATCTGCTGATTCTATGTATTATATTCTGTTTGTTTCATGTTTTTGTTTGTTACATATTTTTGCTTTGAATTCTTTTACCATGTAAATGGAAAAATATAAAACTGAAAAACACAAATTGTCTTCTTATTTATTAATGTTAGCATTTCATCAACAGCTTTTCATCATTGTAGACCAAATTGCCTTGAAATAGTATATTTTTCATCAAATCCAAATTAATTTTAAAAATTTCCTGGCCCTACCTGTGAAATCACAATTTTCAAATTTTCCCGGGCAATGGCGGCGGTATGAAATTCAATATGGAGCCCCTTAATTATTAAGTAGGTATGCAATTTCCAAAACCTTGTAAAAATAAGCTTAATAAAATGCTCAGGGGGAGGAAGTAGTAAGCTTACAGAAGTGTTTCTAAAATGTTAAGCCTTGTCAAAATAAGCTTTATAAAATGTTTGAATCTTGTCAAAATAAGTGTTTTTAAAATCTTTTTAAACACTTTCTGTGCCGTCTGGGAATGATTCTGAAATTACGAAAGATCAAAGATGGCGTCTTCAACAAAGGACGCGTTTTATGTAAACTGGAAAAATGTGGAGCATTTCCAGCTGACTGGTCAACTGACTAAATTCTAGTTATGTCCTAGCTGGAGAGAGTCGTTATATTTCCAGCTGACTGCCCAGGTGACTGAGTTTAGATGGATTTTTGTTGGAAATATCCAGGTGGCTGGTCAACTGATTTAATCCATGATGGAAAAATCCAGCTGTCGGGACAGTTGGAGGTCCAGTTGACTTTATACACCTGGATATTTCCACCTTAAATCCAGACTGGAAGTCAACTTCCGTGCTGTCTGGGATCCTTTCCCTATCTCTCTCTCTCTCTCTCTCTCTCTCTCTCTCTCTCTGGACCGCAATCAAAACTTTCTAGCATTCAGAATATGAGAAGATTGACAAGTATGAGGAGAGTATGTTATGAGATTACAGCAGGTCAAATCCGGCTCGTTGGTTGCATCCAATTTAAGTATCTACAGTCATTCGTTTAAACTTTTATTTAGGTAAGTAGATAGTGTAGATAGGTACAGGAAAAAAATCTGGTGTAAACATCACACCACTTTCCTTATGCCCCCAAAGAACTCGAATTTCATCAATGGTGACTCAACGGTAACAGGTAGTTCAAAATCAGAGCCAAACTCGTAATCAGCACCTCAAAATCATTGGATTTGATACGTCACAACTCCCATCTAGGATGAAAAATATAAAAGTTAGTCAAAGCGGGTCCCCCTCAAAATACCGGTAAATTGGGGCCGAGGTCCAGAAAAAAACGATCAGAATAGACCCCTATTACACCTCCACCTCCAGGGAGTAAGATACACCCCGGAAGATACCCTACACTTCCACCTCCAGGGAGCAAGATACACCCCGGAAGATACCCTACACCTCCACCTCCAGGGAGCAAGATACACCCCGGAAGATACCCTACACCTCCACCCCCAGGGAGCAAGATACACCCCGGAAGATACCCTACACCTCCACCTCCAGGGAGCAAGATACACCCCGGAAGATACCCTACACCTCCACCTCCAGGGAGCAAGATACACCCCGGAAGATACCCTACACCTCCACCTCCAGGGAGCAAGATACACCCCGGAAGATACCCTACACTTCCACCTCCAGGGAGCAAGATACACCCCGGAAGATACCCTACACCTCCACCTCCAGGGAGCAAGATACACCCCGGAGGATACCCTACACCTAAACTTCCAGGGAGCAAGATACACCCCGGAGGATACCCTACACCTAAACTTCCAGGGAGCAAGATACACCCCGGAAGATACCCTACACCCAAACTTCCAGGGAGCAAGATACACCCCGGAAGATACCCTACACCTAAACTTCCAGGGAGCAAGATACACCCCGGAGGATACCCTACACCTAAACTTCCAGGGAGCAAGATACACCTCGGAAGATACCCTACACCTAAACTTCCAGGGAGCAAGATACACCCCGGAAGATACCCTACACCTAAACTTCCAGGGAGCAAGATACACCCCGGAGGATACCCTACACCTAAACTTCCAGGGAGCAAGATACACCTCGGAAGATACCCTACACCTCCACCTCCAGGGAGAAAGATACACCCCGGAAGATACCCTACACCTAAACTTCCAGGGAGCAAGATACACCCCGGAAGATATCCTACACCTCCACCTCCAGGGAGCAAGATACACCCCGGAAGATACCCTACACCTCCACCTCCAGGGAGCAAGATACACCCTGGGAGATACCCTACACCTCCACTTCCAGGGAGAAAGATACACCCCGGAAGATACCCTACACCTCCACCCCCAGGGAGCAAGATACACCCCGGAAGATACCCTACACCTAAACTTCCAGGGAGCAAGATACACCCCGGAAGATACCCTACACCTCCACCTCCAGGGAGTAAGATACACCCCGGAAGATACCCTACACCTCCACCTCCAGGGAGTAAGATACACCCCGGAAGATACCCTACACCTCCACTTCCAGAGATCAAGATACACCCCGGGAGATACCCTACACCTCCACCTCTAGGGAGCAAGATACACCTCGGAAGATACCCTACACCTCCACCTCCAGAGAGCAAGATACACCCCGGAAGATACCCTACACCTCCACCCCCAGGGAACAAGATACACCCCGGAAGATACCCTACACCTCCACCTCCAGGGAGCAAGATACACCCCGGAAGATACCCTACACCTCCATCTCCAGGGAGCAAGATACACCCCGGAAGATACCCTACACCTCCACCTCCAGGGAGCAAGATACACCTCGGAAGATACCCTACACCTCCACCTCCAGGGAGAAAGATACACCCCGGAAGATACCCTACACCTAAACTTCCAGGGAGCAAGATACACCCCGGAAGATACCCTACACCTCCACCCCCAGGGAGCAAGATACACCCCGGAAGATACCCTACACCTCCACCCCCAGGGAACAAGATACACCCCGGAAGATACCCTACACCTCCACCTCCAGGGAGCAAGATACACCCCGGAAGATACCCTACACCTCCATCTCCAGGGAGCAAGATACACCCCGGAAGATACCCTACACCTCCACGGTGTGATAGTCAAGTACAACTTACCCGGAAGTGTGCAGCCTCTAGTGATTCTCAAGGTCTCAGTTCTGTCTAAGGTTTGCCCTCTAGTTCAATGAAACCATCGAAGATACCAGTGGTCCCACGTGCTTAGCTAACTCAAGCCACACTCGTGGGCACCGTGCAAATAAATTGAATAATGAATTTCATACAAACACAAAAAAACCCAAAAACTTGAATTTTTTTTCGGACTTAGGACTAGGTACTGGTTTGTTTTTATTCTGAATACGGAAATGTACTTTCTGCGGTGTCAAGCCTACAACGAGGCGTATGGCTATCGTCGGCTTTCCAATAATCTTACGGACAGTAACAACTAAGGCGACAAAGGTGATTGAGTAATGAAGAATGTCTTTCGAAATACCTACCTTGTTATCTTTAGCATGCGAAGGAGGTTTATTTTAGGCGTGTATAGTACCTATAAAGTGTTTAATTTTGGTAGCTAGGCATTACCTATCTATGTATGTCAGTGTATGCATAGCTACTGTATATCAATACCTCATAAATACCTTATACAAAGCAGAATGAGTTTATTCTTTTAGTTTCCAAGTACATAACACATGTATTTACAGTGCATTTTGTATTTTCCAAGTGCAGAATGTATAGCTATTAGACATTCCAGCAAACTTTAGAGGTAGCTGACATGAGGTTGTGTACTTGGCATTCTTTGTCAGTTCACGACATTGAAAAGTCAGTACAACAATGCATTCCATTGTAGATTATCCACCTTCCTTTTAGAGAACTCTGAAATTATGACGTAGGATATTGGTAGGTATAGGTATAAGTACAATATACTCAGATGTTTTCTTTCCCAACCTATTTTTCTCACGAAATCTCTTACAGGACAGAATAGGATATAGTAACATAATAGTTATAAGTATTTATCAGAGACTTGCAACTTTATAGTAGTACTCCAATGCCATCACATTTAGATTGACTTACATATTTGGTATTCTTAGTCCGGACGACCCAATACCTACTTCATGCAGGTAGATTTTCCCACACTAAGAGACTAAGGGCGGAATTAGTAGACAAATTCTATATCACAAGTCATTGCTAAGCGTCGGTTTTCCCTATCTTACACCGTACGCAATCCGTGACTTAGCGTCGCAGAGGTATTACAAAACGTCTATTAATTCCGCCTTAGATGTGTGTGTGTGTGTGTGTGTGCGTGTGTGTGTGTCTGTCTGTCTGTCGTGTGTAATAGAAGGAGAGAGAGTTCTAAAACGCTCAATTTTTCAGGAACAGCAACCCTGTTGCTGGCCACGCCGGCCGTTCCGTTACAAGAAGGAGAACAACTATTATTGTGGTTGCCGTCGAACCCAGGACTCTCTGTATCTGCGTCCTGTGACTTCTTGCTTCTACCGCTCTATCAGTGCTATCACTCTTCCAATAAAGTTCTAGTCGTGCTCTTACAGTTTGAGTAGCTAGGTCATTTCTCTTAAAGCTTTGAATAGTCATGAATGAATGGAAGGTCACAGGTACTTAGTTCAGTAGTACCTAAATACGTTATTTCGTAATGACAAGCTAGGTATTCCAACTATGTGCCAACTACTCTCAATATTACCTTGCTTTCTCTCTCTCTCTGAAACCAGCTTTATTTCAGATTTTTGTGCAAATTTAGTTAAAATTTGTAAGATGCTTTTAATCTTGCAGAGTAGGTACCTCTACCTGATGTTATAATGATATGTTTTTCAAATATACCCAAGTTTGGAATAACGAAAGAAAACATGGAAATTTGCAATATCAATGTTTTTAATTCAATTTAGGGGTTAGGGGTATGTCTATTACTTGAGATTCATGTAAGTATTGATAATTTTGATATTACCTATTACATACAACAATAACTGATTCTGCATAACCTGAAAGTTGCAAGTAAGACTTCTTTTACGAGTGAAATTTCTACCATTATATCACATTACATATTTATAATCATACAGAAAAAAGAAAGAAACAGTTATGCATGTACTTACTAATTGTATCTATAGGTATACCATGCCTTTGCCTCCTTAATGTAACGATTGTGACTCCAGATATCCTGAGTTCAATCCCGGGTTTAGCAGAATTTTCTAACGAAAAATTCTGTTCGCTCCGAACCAGGTTAGGTTATTGTGGGTAGCTGGTACAATTCCTAGTGAATGAAAGGTAAAACCTCCACCCTGAATAATTCAAATCATAATGTTAAAACCAAAGTTAATAATATAAATTGTAAATACGAATGCGAAAATTTTAGGATCTGAACTACAAAGAACTCATTGCTAGATACCTACATAATTATAATGTAGATAGTATAGATAATTATACCTACTTTAATTGTTTTGTTGTTGTTTATTTTTAAAAATAGAAGATGTAATCCTGTAATGTTATTGAAAACAATGGACAATTTATTCTTATCAGATGAAGAGATTATTCTTTACCGTTATAATAATTATAATATTATGCCTTCGCATTTTCTTAACCTTGTCGGACTGCCAAAAATATTTGCAATTTTCGTGGTAATTGTCCTTTAACATACAAAAGGGTCACTTACCACTTCCGTACACTCACTTACCTACACTGGTAAATCTTCTCATCTCTTCCGAATACATTAAGTGCCTGGACTGGATATAACAATACAACATAATATATGTATATATTGTACGAGTATATTATACATATCTCGGCACTTGTTCTGTCTGTAATCAGACCCTACTGATTCTGTTATCTGGGAAAGAAGTGTTTGAAACAAGAACTTTCGTTCAGGTTATTGTACTAAACTTCTTCCTGATTCTTGTAGAACAGTTTTATACTTATAATTACGTTTTATTACCTGTAAAGTACAGAATGTATTGCAACCGGTCACTCTTTTTACTTTAGATACTTATATTTTATAAATAGTGTAAGAGTATGTAGGATTACACCACATCATTAATTAGGGGTGTATTCTACAGAGTAACGGATCAGAGTTAATTTGCCTTTTTAGTGCTCTTGATCAATTAATTAATAATTCATTCAGACTGTTTCAGACATTGAAATTGAGAGAAAATGTTGGCTTGACTTTTTACAAAAAAAAAGAGTTTGTTGCCCAATGTACAAAAAATCTTTTTTTTTCATACACAGGTGAATAACAGTTTCTTATAATAAACCTATACCTACATAAATATACGAGTTAGATTTAGTTCACTGTTATGGAATTGGTCACAGTGCATGCTTTTCCTGTCATTGACATCCTCAGTCTTATATGTATACATATACCTAGTATACAAGACCTACATAATGAATACATACCCATAGCATATATGTATTGTATATGAATGGTCATTTCATTATACAATATTGGATGCTCATACTACATAATATATGTCCCTGTTCTATCATAACCATACTAACATGCGTCACGGTCAGCCGGCAGTGTCGGTACCTAAGGTACCTTCTTATGATATGTCAAGCCAAGTGATTTCTACCTTCGGAACCCTAATGGGACATATGGTTACTCCTTGATGAGAGCCAATTTGTTTCCTTGGGAACTGAATCAAATACTCGTATATATAAACAATGAATAGAGACTAGCTGTAACTAAAAATGGCTAGATAACTGTAATACAGAACTATCCAAAATAATTGCAGTTTCCGTGGAGTAGGTAAATGGAGCATAATGCATGGCTGCAAGCAACAAACAATAGACGTCCATACGCGTGCATGTTGGGCATAACAACAGTATTGTGCATTCAGTCTTGCATGCCAGCATGCGTAACTCTTGTGCATTCCAAGCATATTTTCTCCCCTGAGAATGATAATAAAATAGTCGAAGATTAGGTGAATGAGATTGCTGAAGGCAATAACGATGCCTTTTGGATAGAACAATGAATATTCGACTATTTTGTTACTTCTGTCCAACTTATTGTTTATTCCTCGTAAGTAAACATTTAAGTTGTAGATCAGTGCCGGATTTATTCACAAAAAAACCTGCATTTGTTCAGAAAAAAAAAAAAAAAAAACTTTCTGAAGTCTTGAAACGCGAAGTTAAAAATTCGCGCCAAACGTGTCTTTTTCATACTAAAGTACTAAAACCTAAACCTTCAGTTAGGTATTGTGTAGGTATACAAACGTGATACACTAATATTTTATGAAATCAGTTTAAAATTTCCTTCAGAAGAGACCTTTGTCCTGCAGTCAGTAGATAACCTATTACCTCTTTATTTTTTAAGTTTAGTATCATACCTTACGACATGTAAGTATCATATTCACCATTAGTTGGTTTCCAATTACACTATAGGCCTAGTTATAGCTAGATCGTTTCAACTTTCTAGTGCACAACAGTTCTCTGTAGCTTAGGTAGGTAAACTAGGGGTTTCCCATCGCCAAGTTGTGGGAAAGATACATTCTATTGGAACACCTAAAGCTTGGATTCATGGTCATACCCAGGCTCAGAGTTAAGGAGAGTAAAGTTGGGGGCATATAAAAAGTTTCAAAAATACTTTTCCATTCAATCATAAATATACTCCAAAGGAGGTAGAGCTATAGGCATATTTTGGGTCTTCTTATTAACTTCTCTAGCCCCCCCCCCCCCCCCCCCGAAAAAAACATTATTTAATTAAGTAATAATCACATTACTATAGGTCCCTACAAATAAAAGTTTCGTGTAGGTTATAGTCAGGGTGAAATTCGTTATAATCAGTCAATAGTTCAGCAGAGTTCATCATTTCAGACCTGAATTTTGAAAATAGTTCTATATGGCTACGGATTCATTCATTTAAGAGAAATATAGAAACTATCCTTCCCTGTCTCCTTGCTATTGCTATAGCTGTTCCACGTGACCCCTATAGAAATATCTCTCTTGTGAATTTCTTCATCTTAATGTACCTACATAAATGTTTTCCTGATGTGTCTATTTAGTAGAAGAAAAATGAAAGGGAAAATATGTGCACCTCTATCACATTAACATGCAAGGAGTTGCCTACTTACACATAGGTATGTACCTATCTATTCATAACTTGGCATGCATTATTGGAAACATTGATGACTATAGTTTAATATCTACCATGTGTCAATCGTGGAATCATTTATATCGTATTTCTTACGTGTTTTGCATTGATTTGTTTATTAATTGACCCAGCAGCTAAATGGGGAGTATTGTGTCACTTCTTGCATACTATGCTACGGGATTGGCATGGCCAAGCTACAACCACCACTGGTCTCTAGAGTAGGTACCTGTTGTCTCATGGCTGCTAAATAAAGACCGTTGTGAAACACTCATCCTTATTTTAAGAGTACTGAATGTAATGATGGACCAGAATTTGCACATGGTAGTAGGTGTGTAGGTAAGTGTATGAATCACTTACATCTCGCTATTATTCGCATCAGAATTATTATTTTTCATAGTAATTATCTCATTCATTCTACTTGCATTTTATACTTACTTCCTACTACGTCACTCAGATTCAAGTACATACATAATGTGAGTTGTGACACTACACACTACCTATATAATCATAGATTATACAAAATTAATAAATTCAAAGATAAGTAGGTAGTACCTCGTTTGGATTATTCTAAATAAAGTAGGTTCCTAAAAACTACCTACCCACAATACCAACTATGATTGTCGTACAAAATTAAATCATTCCTCACATTAGTTGTAATAAAGTAAATAAATTATCACTTATGTACCTAATAATAGTAGGTACAACTGCCATTCTTAGTGCTTACTGAGTCAAAAAAAGTTTTACAGTTTTCCATAGCTGTACAGTGTACGTGGCCATGCCTTGGGCTACCAAAGCGTCCTTATACATAATGAACCGTTTTAATCGATCCAATCAAATATCTCAAAAAATATACTAAAATTTATGAAGGTCACTATTTTGTGTCCCCTTTGGAGCTATACGAATGTTCCCTGAAGAGATTTTCTATCTTCAGTAGTGTCGGATATATTTGACTAGATGAATGGTTCACCCTGTATACCACTATTTAATTTGCAAGAATTTCGTCTTTGTATTAAAGGATCGAACACCTGGAAAAGAAGTTTTTTCTAACTGTCAATCTCTACTAGTGCAAACCATGCACCACGAACTTGGTTGTGGTTTTCAGAACCAATGGAAATCTTTTTGTTTAATGAACCGTTCAAATCCTGCTCCTCATAGAAAACTATTGATGGTTAACAAGTCAGAGCTACAGAAGGCTTTAGCAATTACTGAATCAATAAGTAGACCTCCATTATATACGATATCTTCGTAATCTGTGGTAAGTTCAATGTAAGGAATAACTGTACTGAATAACACCTATGTTCTATGCAATTACCTCGAGCGTTAAAGAAGCGAACTTGTAAGCTGTAGGTTGGTGTTTTGAATCTCAAAATTCATTAACTTGGTAGGTAGGTAAGTAGTCTGGTTCGCACAATGAAAAAAAATGTTCGTCTGATTCTGATTATTTGCAAATTACAAATAATATTATATTATTTGCGAAATTAATTGCGAAAATCATAAGATATTAATTCGAAAATCTGAATATACTTACATAATTCAGGTCCCGCCCTTCGCCCTATCATCCTTCAAAATGTTCTTATTTAGTTTTAAAATTGTAGCCTATCATTTTCTATTTCAGAATCATGTCTGATTTCCTTGATTTTTCCACTAGGTTTTGGTTGGATTCCTTCGTTTTTTATTTTTCTTGGATAGAGCGCTACCCAGATCCTTAAAATTCGTATAGTAGGGACTAGAGTACCTACAAAAAGACGGATAATAATATCCTCTTATCCTGGTTTCTTGGCTGATGTAGGTATGTTTCTGTAGCAGGTATCAGGAAATAACGAGATCCCAGTGAGATTTCCAAACCCGACTGACATCTCAAAGCATGTCAATGTCGACCTTCTCACATGACGAATGATCTCTGGTACCCGTGACCTCCGATCTAGAGTAGGATAGCAATAATTAGCATAATGATAGATCCAGCGTGATCTCACAGCTGATTTGCTGATTGGATGTTATGATAATATTGTCAATAAAATCATCATCTTTAATGATTAGTTTCAAACAAGACAGTTTTATGTTGTAATCAGATCTCAGATTTCTATCAATTTGTGTTTTTTCCCTCTTATCGAAACAACACTGATCGCTATCCATATAAATAATAGTTACTCATTTTCCTGACAAACTGTACCTAACAGGATCTCGTAACATCGCGCGGAATTTTTAAGCAAATTCGGAATTACAAGTTCAAGTTAGAACTCAAATTCCTCTATTTAAAATACATATACGTAATACGAAACATTTGGAGTTATTATGTCCATATAGGTTAATTCTATTAATTTCGTCCCTAAAGTACAGAGCCAAAAGCTATCATCCTGGGATTTGAACCCCAATCAGAGTAGAATCCTAGTTGTATACTTTAAGGAATAACAGCTCGTATTTTTGTAATTTATTTGCATGAATTATTGTACATAATAGGTAATACATACCTATTTATTGCGACTACCCCACACTAAAAGGATAGGTATACAGTCCTCTTGTTTTGTGGGGTAGGTTATATTATTATAGCTCTTCCAACGACTTATAGTGCTCACAAATTTATATGAATTTCACTGTTGTACCTAAGTTCTTTCGGTACCTATCCCGCCATTAGTATTTTCATTAAGAACCGCCACGTTTTCCAACAACTCACAAACTTGTCTCTATCTAACTCGCATCATTCGCGTGAATTCCTCGAGGGAAAATCGTGTTGCTCACAAGATTCGTGCCCAGGTCCCCAGGTTCAATGTTTACTTCAGAAGTTGGAATCGGTTCTAAATAAATTGGTATTCTCAGTGTTGGACTAGTGACCTTGCTACATTTCCAGATCATGATGAGAATAAAATTGGTATCGGGTGACGTAGGAACTCAAACGCGGGGCACACCTCACTTCTTTTATTGCTATTCCATGCACCCAGCGCATAGCTCTGTTCTGAAAGTTGTTCTCATGTATCTCTTCCATTGTAGCTTTAGGTATACAAAACACATAGGAATTGGTATGTAGAATAATGTGGTCGTACATTATTTGAGTGTCTTTTCGTCGATATTCATCTAGTTCCGCCTCATGCAAAGTACCAACCCTTATAATCATGTATGTATACATAACTCATAATTTATACAGAATACCACATAATACGGTGGTTACGATCCAGAGGAATTTCTAGAATGAGTCCATTAAAGTACCTACTCTCACTGATTGACTCACGCACTCACGAATCACAGTCATGTGTATCTAAGTAGTGGCACTACCCAGGAAGCTGGACATTCTCAGAAAGGCTTCTCTTGGTGTCTATTGCAAGTTACAATCTGCCCAACTAGTATCTGTAACACAAATCCCTGGGAGAAGAAATATTTAGAAGAGATTTTGTGCTTCAAGACTCTAAATTGCTTTTTGAAAATATTTGATCAAGTTTCATAAAAAGTAGCTTTAAAAAAAAAGGACACGACTTCAAAGTAACCTGAGAAAAGCTGGCAATTATTCTAAGATCTTAAAGAGTCTTGAAACCGTAATTAAACGATGTTTTGATGCTTTTTTGGCACTCATTTTGAGTCTGTGCCGAATGAAACCAAAAACAGTAGGTGTATACCACATAATACGGTGGTTACGATCCAGAGGAATTTCTAGAATGAGTCCATTGGAGTACCTACTGTCAAGTTTTGTTTATCAATGGTCACACTAATCTATTGACTATGTATAATCAATCGAGTTGAAGAAAATTTCAATGATATAAACAGACTAATCAGCTGATTATCGCTTGTGAGAGATGTATCACCCTGTTTAATATAATTTTTGATGGACAAACCTTTAGTCGCTACAATTGATTTGCAAAGTTGAAAAAATCTTGGAATTCCTAGAATTTTTAAACTTTGCGAATTTTTGCAACCATGAAATATTTTTTTTATAGATATCTCTCTTTGGGTTGATGACTCATCATTGTCTTAGAAAGACTTCAAGATGAGTGTACACTGTACCTACATTATCTTCGGGGAAATACCACTGGAGCCAGCTTCTGCTGCTGCTGCTGCTGGATTTCGTGAGTCACCCTGTAGTTAACTGTAGTAGATCTCAGTTCTGATTCTGATGTGTTTATAGGAGACCACCAGAGCTACAAGAGAGGCTATTTTTCACCTCTCTGTTTCCTACAGGTAACAGCCAGTACAATGTCAATCTTCAAGGTCAACCTCACAATTTCCTCGGTCGAAAATAAAGTGTGGTCTATAAAATTATTCAGCGTGGTCACTTGGTCAGGCACAGGTAAGTGATGAATTTGCAGATGTGTGTTTGGAGCTAGGTCTAGATGAGAATACGTTAAAAAAGCATTTACAATTTACATAATAGAGAGGTTAGGTGACGTCAGGAGATACCTCCTGAAAAGTCAAAGAATCTGAACACAGCTGAATTGATAGGTATATGTTGTGATGTCTACATAATATTTACGTCTTGTAGGTACATATTTTCATTTTTCTTCCTAATTTTTTTCATAGGGAAACCTATTTGTTTCCAATAAGAGTATACATAAACATGTATACTCTTATTAGAGTACCTATACCTACATACTTATGTACCTACATTAGTCTCAAGATTGAAGGCACCCATCAGTCTCTGAAACGTCATCCGCAGTTATGTCACCCTGTAGATATATATTAATTTTTTATTAGGAAAACCACGCGATCGCCTATCTACTCATACAGTGATTCATCTAAACGAGACCGAACTCACCACACTAATTATAGAACCAGGAAACTTTCAGTCCATGATATAACTTTGGCCAGTTAATTGTGACTCTCGCCTGACGTGTGACGTGTTGGATCTGGAGTTGGTCAGGTGAAATGAAATTATGTTAATAATGTCAACTCTAATACATAGAGGTTTTCAGAAAAGTAACTAGCAGGGTGTCAAAAGACCTCTTGACTTAGATCCTCAAGCCATCGGTTGGATTCTAAGAGAGGCCAGGATTCAGCACTTTATATATAATCTTTAAGATTTTCTGTACACATTTTGTGGAGTTATTTTGCTTAAAAAAATCGAAGATAACTTGGTAGCTCAAAATTAACTACTACGTCTTATAGGTAACTTGCTTCTTTTTTTTCATCTCATGATCGTTTTAGTATATTTACTTTTTCCTGTAAATAAACTAGTAATTCATGAGTACAGTAAATATTTAACGAGGAAATAGCTACATGATAGATCTGAAACCATCCAATGAAATTTCAGGTTACAAAAGCTACACTTCGTACAGAATTTTTTTTTTTTTTTTTTAAGTGGGGTTTAACGTCGCTTTCAACTGCCATGGTCATATCACGACGGGGGTTTTACCCTCCATTCGCAGGAAACTCACAAACCTGCTACTCACATTGACCTCACCCAGCCTGAGTGGGGCCGGGAAAAGCCAGCGTCACGAGAATTAGAATTTGAATGGTCACCCATCCAAGTCTTAACCTCGCTGGATGTCGCTTAACTTCGGTGTTCTGAAGGGAACCGGTGTATTCAACATGCCATCGACGCTGGCTCACAGAAATCTTTTGGAATACCTTTTTGCAGTAGATATACTATAACTCCTAGTTAATATGCATTTTGTTATCTTTTTCGTTAGGATTACCAAGCCACGAATTCTTGACTTCAGATTCTTCAAACCCCATCATTTTTATTGTATCCCCCAAACCCATAATAATTTTCCCTAAATATTTTTCTTTCGTCTAATGATCGTTTTAGTATATTTACTTTTAGCTGTAAATAAACTAGTAATTCTTGAGTACAGTAAATATTTAACGAGAAAAAAGCTGCATGATAGATCTGAAATTATTCAATGAAATTTGAGGTTAGAAAAGCTTCACCTCGTACAGAAAACATTACTTCCTACCTTCTTACCTACCTTTTTATGTAAGTATATCTTCTTCTTATTGTTTTTTTGGAAAATATTTCTTTTTATTTATTTAATTATTACCTACCTTTCATATTTAAAAAAGCTCTTCTCTACAACAGAAAATATTTTTTAAAAGTAGGTACTACATATATTATAGGTAGGTATACATACCTATTAAAGAAGAATAAAATGTAACTATCTACAGTATCAACCAGCTTAACATGAAAATTTCTGTCATAGTTGATCACCACGCCCATACAAGACAAGAGGTCAGTATGTGAAACATCTACTTACCTTCCTTACCCAACCAGCAAGAGGTATTCGTGTATGCACTATACATCTATCTCCATCTACATAACAAAAGAGAGGCTCAAAAAGTAAAAGAAGAGGAATTTAACCAAGGAAAAATACCGAACACACCCTTGCCATTAGGACGTCAAGATAAGAGTTTGTATGACAAGATGACGACATTCATGGACATGACGCTGTTTTTTTATGCTGATGAGAATAATGATGATTCTGTGTTTTGTTGCTGATGGACTAGTAAAATAACAGTCAGACAAATGGTTATGCTTAGAAAATATGAAAAAAATTGAAATCGGAGCAAAAAAATATTTTTTTTTACAAAAACGAACACAATACTTCCGATTTCTAATATTAGAAATTTCTCGGAAGTAATAAAATTCAACCCATCTTGGATCAATAGTTTCAAATATATGATTTTTATTGTGTAATATTCATTTTATTATACTGCTTATACTATACCTACCTCCTCTCAAGTAGGATATTAGATTGTAAGATATATTTTCAGTACAAGGTTCTTACCAAAAAAATTTGCCCAATATTCAATAGGGCATTACCATTACCAAGCAGTAGGTTAGGTATGTACCCCTAGAAATAAATAAATAATTATACAATATTTACATAATACATTTAGGTGAATTATGTTTTACAAAGATTTATGTTTTTATAATGGTACCAAATTTCTTCATTTAAACTTATTTTTTTTTACAAAACAATCAACAAAAACAAATTAATAACAATAAATTAAAACAAAAACTTAGAAATATGTATGTAGGTACAAAAAAAAATATTATTAATTTTTAATTACAATTGTTTTGTGAACCGGGGCGAAGTTAATGCCTTAGGCATTCTCTGCCTACGGTATTTAAACCATAAAACCTGGTTTTATCAATACCTACCTGCTACCTATTGCATTCAATGGTTTAACTAGGGATAGGTTTAATGAGGATTGAAATATGATTAAATGAACTACCAACTTTATTTTAATGAACTTGTTATGAAATGATGGGCAATTCAAAATCACAACCACCAATTACGAGTACATCAATGTGAAATTTTTGTTGTGGGTATGTTCCTACCTAACAGCCTCCGTGGCGTAACGGTTGTGACTACTGCCCGTAGTCCAGAGTTCTCGAGTTCAACTCCCGGTTGGGGCAGACTTTTCGACGAAAATTCTGTTCCATCCAAACACGTGAGGCTGGCATTTCCGGCCCTACCCAGGCTGGGTGAGGTTAATGTGGGTAGCTGGTACGATTCCCAGCGAATGGAGGGTAAAACCCCCGTCCTGACTATCTATCTCAGTCAGGACGTTAAAACCAAATAGAATCAACTGGTCACAATAGATCTAATTAGGTCGCAGTGTTAATTGTAAGGGTTTCACTGAAAACCCTGCAACCAGGTCAGATAATAATAAAAATGTTCCTACCTAAACCTACTACCTATTTAGGATTGCAGGTATGTCGGTTCCTGTATTTACACGTGTAAAATGTTGTATAAACAATGCCTATCTATGTATAGGTAAATGATTCCTTAAAAACACCAAGACTGCCTCTGTCGTTTTACATCAATGACATCCCATTCGTACTATTCTCAGTGCCATCCTACCAGGTGAAATCCCCGAGGTAAATTGACTGACAGAGCTAGACGTGACATTGAGTGTCCACAACCAATAGGTACTGACTAGAAACCACACATCACCATTATAATATTGCACTTCGCATTGTCTTCACCACTTAGGTTAGGCAAGGACACGAGGTTTTGCTTATAGATTATTTAGTTTTACTTACTTGTGAAGCGAATTTCTGTGTGTATCTACCTGTCTTCTATATTTCGTAAGTTGGTTTGCCTCGGTGGTGATTTAAGTAGGTATTTACAGACTACCAGTATAGGTAGGGTATCGAAAGTATTGCATTTGGTCACTTTTGTGTGTTTTTGTGTAGGTTTGTGTGGTTGTGTATATCTATGTATGTTATATGAGTGATTTGGTGTTTGCTTGTAGGTTTGATAAATAATGCAGCATGCTCTCACTGTACGCAGTTTACTAGGTATTAGTCTTATATTATCTTTTACCTATTTCACCTACCTATATCTTGTAGTCTTATATTTCAGTTTTTATGGATTTCTTTGAACATAATAATATTTGTAAATATGTAGTTAGGCACATAATATATTATGTACTTATGAAATTAACTTGGTATTAGGTAGGTACCTATAACATTCCTACCAATAAGTATTAAGTATCGTCACTGTTGCAACCCAATCTGACCTGATGGTCACTCGAAGAATTAACCAATCAATGCTGAAGTCCAGGAGTAAGATTGAAGTACTATTGGCACACATTTTGGCTAACATCCATAAAAAACTATAGAAACGCATGAACCTACTCGTATATATTTATTTGTTAATACAATTTATTTTGTTACCTATATTACGTAATCATAAACACACTTGTAGATAGGTATTTTAATGTTGATAAAAAAATGTTTATAAATCTCCTTTCCGTAGTTAGGTTTTGGCTCTATTCAAATAAATTGCTTGATTAGTCAAACATTGGGTACATGCTGGGTACTCTGATTGACATACTCGTCATGTATGTTGAGTGTTGGTGGTGGCTTAGACAAGAGGGTGGTCCAGACCCTCCCGCCACCCAACATATCAAAACAAAAGGAGAAGAAAATGTAGGACATGAGAATCAGGAGGTGCGTAGGTATTTATTTATGCTATGTCTGTATTTTCAATGAGGTACCTAATGCACTCAGATTTCCATTATTATACTACCCAACAATCGTAGGCAGTTTTTTGGAAGGACTTTCGATCTTAAGAACACCCAGATATATACCTATTTCCAGGTTCATACTTTTGTACTCACTTGATCCCAAATATATGTCAGAGTAAACAAATAAAACTGTTTTGGTTCGGTTTTGTTTACATTTTTCACCTTGAGCACTTTAGAAATCTCAATAAGACGACTGTGAGAGCAAAGGGACTCTTTAGTTTAATCTCATTCATGCAGGATAAACAGAGTATTGTATAGAGTACCTATTGCATAATAAGAGACGAGCATGCCTCAGCCAGTTTTTTTTTGACCAAGCTCCATATTTTTGGACCCACCCCCCTTGAAATGGAATCCTGTCTGCGACACTGGTTGGCTGGTTGTTGGCAATGTTGGCACACCCCAGGTTGTAAGCGTAAGCGTGTTTATTTAATCCCCCAAAAAACACTTCGTGTAAAAATAGTCGTCAAGTGTTGGAATGATAAAAAAGAACTGATATCAAAAACGTCAATTTTCTATGTTTGAAGGAAATATTTTTCACGTAATAAGTCTCTTGATAATTCAACCAAAATAATAGCCTCACAACAACAATACACCTTTGAGCAAATTTCGATTTGGTATTTTGAGAATTTAACCAAAAAATAGCCACACAACAAAACAATGCTCTTGTAAGAACAATCTTGCATAATTACAGAACCACGTCCTTGACTACTGCACACTGTTTTGTTAGCAACGTACTTCACATAAATTTCAGAACAAAGCAGTGTGCAGTCAAGGACGTGGTTCTGTATTTATGCAAGATTGTTCTTACAAGAGCATTGTTTTGTTGTGTGGCTATTTTTTGGTTAAATTCTCAAAATACCAAATCGAAATTTGCTCAAAGGTGTATTGTTGTTGTGAGGCTATTATTTTGGTTGAATTATCAAGAGACTTATTACGTGAAAAATATTTCCTTCAAACATAGAAAATTGACGTTTTTGATATCAGTTCTTTTTTATCATTCCAACACTTGACGACTATTTTTACACGAAGTGTTTTTTGGGGGATATCACTACTTTTTGATATAATTGATTTTCATATGATAGATCAAATAAAAACTAATCAACAATCAACAGATAAAAGAAAAAAGACTTTTAATTAAGGAATGTTAATCTTTTAATTCAAGGAGAAAAAAAAAATGATAGAAAAAAAACTTTGAAAAGATGTTGAAAGAATATTTCACGGTACTTGCTGGAGAGAGGAGAAATCTTGAGATAACAGGTGTATTCCATATTGAGTGGCACTAGATAGCGCTCAGAAATTTTGTTGATCTTTTCAAATTTTGAAACCCACTGCTAGATTCATTAACAGAAAAGTACCCCGTTTCACTATTGTTGGCAATAATTAGAGATGGGTGATACCGAGTATTTCATAGAACCGGTACTTCAGTAATCGATTACATAAAAGTACCGAGTATTTACCGAGGTTCTTTTGTACTTGGTTTTTGAGATTCTGCGAGCGGATGTAAATGGAATAGTGGATTCGAGTAATCACTCGAGAACCAAGTACAAAAGCACCGTACACTAACTAAATCTCACAATTTTGCATTCAGAATGTTTACAGGAGGCGAATCTCGATTCACAAAATTTGTTGGGTGTTTTAGTTTCAAGTGTTTAAATAGATTAAAAGCTCCACCTCCTATTTTATAACCTGAATTAAATAATGTACATTTCCCTAAACCGTCCAATT
The DNA here is from genome assembly GCA_024516035.1 of Bactericera cockerelli. Classification (NCBI taxonomy): domain Eukaryota; kingdom Metazoa; phylum Arthropoda; class Insecta; order Hemiptera; family Triozidae; genus Bactericera; species Bactericera cockerelli. The sequence continues at coordinate 37,259,477 of CM044955.1, read as the reverse complement.
GTTTGACAAAGAAGTTTCAAATAGAAGACTTGTTTCTACGAGACAAAAAGAAAAATATTAGGACACCGACACGACAGCCTGAATATTATTCATAGATAATATCGGAATAATGAAGTACCTCTCTCTGCTGTACCCAGTTCTAGAGATGGGTATTTGGGTATTATTGTAATACCGATTATTTCATAGAACCGGTACCCGGTATGGTACCCGGCCCCGGCGTGTAATACTAAGTATATAATAAAAACGGTACCCGCCTACTACGTACGATACGTCGGTACTCGGTCCCAGTGTGAAATACCGAGTATTTCATAAAATCGGTACCCAGTACGGTATGCGGATCCAGTGTGTTATACCGGGTGGATCCCGATTGCGGTAATTTTATTTTTAAAAGAAAGGTACACATCCCGATTGCGGTAATTGATCAACCATCCACATCCTGATTGCGGGTCGGAAAAGAAAAAATTGGTGCACATCCTTATTGCGGTCAAATACCGTCGCCAGTGTTGTACCCGGTACGGGTACAGGTACCTAGCAAAATTTTGTACCCGGTATGGGTACGGGTACCTAATTTTATTATGTACCCGGTGCGGGTACTTTTGTAAATGTACCCGGTATTTTTTGGGTACTTTTCGGGTACGTTATCCTTATCTATAGTAAGTAGAGTAATAAGATTTGTCTAAATTATTTTAACTGTGGAGGACAAAGTCTTGTCATTAGAATACCACCTAACAACAAAAATAAATAAAATACCAAATAGATGGTTAGCCTTTAATGAGGTCTTGAACTCCAAGTTCCAGGTTAAAAGTCTAGTAAGCTAGATTTTATTTTTATTTAAAATTACTATTAATGTTAATGTATTATTATTATTATTATCATCATCATCACAATCAAGAAATAAAAAGATACATTTATTAAAAATAAGGCTTGCACCTTTTTAATTTAAGCATGAATTAGTGAAAAAAAAAAAAAAAAAAAAAAAATAGAATGTAGAAAAAATAGTATTCTATCAATCTATCATATAAAACAAATTTGAAGAAAATCGGTTAAGCGATTTTGAAGATACAAGTGATTTAGTCGAAAAAATCAAAATTGCCAGGTGTATACAATGTGAAACAATCACGAGGAAGTATTGTGTCCATAACAGTGTTTTTTTATTCATATTTATAATGTAGGTACATATTTGTAAATTTTGAATGAGATCTATGTAATTTACGATTCATAATACAAAAGCATTGATCAAAATAAATGCTTTATTTAGACTGTCAGTTGTCAGTGGCCAGCCTCCGTGGCGTAATGGTTGTAACTACTGCCCGTAGTTCAGACATTTCGAGTTCGATTCCCAGTTGTTGCAGACTTTTCTAATATTTTTTTCCCCTCTTAACACGTGAGTCTGGAATCTACCCAGGCTGGGCGATTTAAATGTAGGTAGCTAGAACGATTCCCAGCGAATGGAGGGTAAAACCCCCCGTCCTGACTAGTTCAAATCAGGTCGTGAAAACCAAATACAATCAACTGGTCACAATCGTTTTAAAATGAGGTTGGTGTGATAATTGGTGCTTCTTTTGTGGAACTTCAACCAGTAATAATGAAGAAAAAAACATACCTATTTAATCTTAAAATCCATTAACAATAATTCATTAATAATCAACTAGTGTTTTAACCTTGTATTGAAAAATAGTTATGAACTCGTTAAATAACGGACAACTTTGTTTAGTGGTTTTGTTTACAATACAATTTTAATTATAATATGTACCTAAGTACATGGTAGGTAGATGGAAATTCGATCTTGGTAAAATAAAGAGGGAAATGAAAGTGCCGAGTATTATTGTATGTTCCGAAATTGCCTCTTACTATGGCTCTAAGAAATGTTGACTTATATATTTGCCTAACTTCGAGTTACTAAACATGGTGTCAATTCAGCATAATCAGTTGGTAGGTATAAACAGAAGAAGTGAGACATTATACTAGATAATACATTTAATAATTATAATTTAATAAGCAAGCATATACATGGAATATACCCTGAAAATTTCAGCTCGATTGGACAAAAAATGCAACTTATATCATGTTACAATGTTACATACGTAGGTAGATGGATAATTAGATTGTGACAAATCAATGTTGATCGAGTTAAACCATACTCACTTCGTTCGAAATTAAACGGTCATAGGAGGTTGACTCAAACTACCAACTACTGTTTTTTTTTCTCACGAGAAAACCGGACATCCAAAGTACAGAGTAAAAAAAAAATTATACCTAGCCGGGATTCGAACCTAGGTCACCTTGCAAACTTTGAGTTTTACCTACACCAGTCGACGACCACAGAGACTGCTCAATACTATTTTATTATAACTTATCATTGTTTTTATCTATATTAATCAATAATTTTTCTTTAACTGGCCAATATTTTATACACTTCTCATAATATAGACCTTGTTTACCTCTTGATGTAGAAATCTCTGAATGAAGTTATAAAACGTTATTATTCACCAATTGTTAATTCAGTCTGCTGGCAGCTTGGGTGAAGCAAAGATGATTATATCTCTCTCATATTTTAAGTTCTATGTGAGGCGAAGATTTTTTGTTACTCTCATAAATCTTATTTCAGTTTTTTATTTTTATGTCTCACACTGTCGCTGATTTTTCTAACATATTATTTACATCGTAGTATATTTCTGCGTAATTAGACCTTTAGAAAGAACCTTCAGTCATCAACTTTGGATAAATAGGCGTGGCTCCAGGGTTCATTTTAGATATTCCTTTAGATGGGTTTAAATACTTTTCTACTTGTTTCAACCATCTGAAATTAAGTGATCTCATTCCCTTTGACTAGACCTTTCTAAAAACACCAGAAACACATTTCTAGGATACCAATAGACGGCTCTGGGCTCCATAATAAGTATTCCTTTCAAAGGCCATAACTCAAGTTTGGTCCAGTGTAATACTTTGGTTATATTTTTATATTTTTTCCTATGATAAGGCCTTTCTAAAAATACCACAATCACAGCTCCAAGATAACCAGGGGCGGCTCTGTGCAACTTTCCGGTTTTATTTTGGAAGGCTATATCTCCTATCCTATAAAAAATAAATACTTGAAACTATAAAAGGTATGCAGAAATAAAAATTCCCTATTCAAAAACGTATCTCACGTCTTTCCACGATAAGCACACGTTGCTGTACCCTTGACAGAAAATTGGTCTGAAAAAAAAAAAACCTGTATGAATAATTTCATGAAATTCAAGATTTTCAGCGTGGCCAGAAAACGACTTTAACTGTACGTAGGAACCTCGCGCTTTCGTGAAACACAATCTATTTTCGCGTCTCATTACGAATTTGAAATAAAAATTGATAAAAGTTAGCGTTAAGTGGGCGAAAACAATAAAACAAAATACATATAAACTCTGTTTCGTGTTAATATAGGCCGGGTGGCTGGCGCTACTTGACGAGCGCTCGCCTCCCGGCGAGCTTGATTATCTCCTTTATCCTAAGTATGTGTAAATACATGCTAGGTTTTTGCTTATTGTGAACTTGTATGCTTGTCAGGTTCATAATATTGGACATCTACCCATCGTAACTTGTCTAGAGGTTATTTTATGTCGAAACAGGACCTCCACGCGGGTATAAAACCAACTCGAGTCATATATAAAAATGAAGACATACATACATATTGTATTGTAGATGATATGATTAGATTGTCAAGCTTATTGCATCGGAAGGCAATGCGTTAGTTGCGTTACTATCACCATCCTTTGTGGCCAAATAACTGATCAGTTCTTAGCATAGCTGCAGGAGCAGTGGTGTAACGCGCTCGCCTGAAGACAGGTGTTTTCCCACATTTTCCACTTCATGTATGTTAATAGATTAAAAATCCTGTCCCTATGAATGTCCGGATTTTCTCTGGTGTCTGTTCAGTCTATTACGTACTAGTCTGGTGACTAGTTTTCTGCTTCACTTTTTTTTCATTTTGTATTTGGCCTCTCCAAATTTTCAAAAAGCCTCTTTAAATAATTACATTACTTAACTCACCCCCACTATTATCACTTCATTTTGAGAAAAAAAATCAACTCTTAATAACTAATACCTAGATAAGAAGTTATAACTTACAATTACCCAATGTATGGGCACAAATGTCCGATAACGTGACGACTCAGTCACACTCACAACTCTATTGACCCCAATTTTGTAAAATACATAACTTACCAAATTATCAAGAAGAAAAAAAAGAAGTAGGTTATAGTACACTTTAATGCCACGACAAGCCTTCATCATAGTTCACCGACCCCCACACGAAAATATTTAACGCTACCTTTGCGTGTTACCTGAAATATTGGTCAGAAAGTAGTTACCTATCCTACCCAGATAACTATCCGAAAGTTCAGGAGGTTATTTCAACAATTTATTATTCTTACCCATAAAAATAAACCTAGGTTTTTAAATTTTAAGATACCACTTAAAGTAGGTAACCTAAGAAAATAATAAGTCTGAACTTAAGGTGGATAAGTAATTACTTACTTATGTATGAGATATTTTTACCCATCTTACTTTTACTTAGATTCTTATTTTAATATCAGCTGACCTGCCAGATAGACTATATGTAAAGTACATGGTAATGGTAATATAATGTGTAAGACAAATTATGCAATACAAAAAAATATCCAACGTCTTATTTTAACCATACCATCGTGAGTCAGAGTAGTTATGTTTTAGACTTTAACATCCCTGTCAACTGCCAAGGTCATGTGGAGACGGGGGGTTTCTTCATTCGCTGGAAACTCACCAACCAACTATCCACATTGACCTCACCCAGCCTGGTTTTGGCCGGAAATTGCTCTCCATCAGTACGAGCGTTCGAATTTAAATGGTCACCCATGCAAATCTTAACATCACTGAACGTTGCTTAACTTCAGTTACAGAAGAGTACTGTGTATTCAACGTGCAGGTTTACACCTGTAATCAATATCTAAAGACTCAACTAAATTCACCATTTCATAATTAGGTCAAACCGCCACTATCGGTGGTTTATCTCTCAAGATGTGAAAAACTCAGTATGAATAATATTTTAGCTCAAGAGGACTACAATGTTACCATTTATGATATGAAAGGACAAATATCGACATGATCTTTGACCCACTTTGGAATCGAGACCTAGGAATACTGCGTTCACTGCACCAGTCAGAGGGTGATAGTGTTATCACACTAACCACTAGCTTCGTAACACATAATTATTGATTGATTTGGACTGATGATTTAGACGAGTTTGGAGTCTAGATGATGAACATTCAACTAAGAATTTTTATAATATTTTAGGCATGTGTACTGTGAAATAGGGTGAAAGCAAAAAATCTTTTTCGCCAATGGCAGGTGTTGTAGTGGAGTTTCGAAAAATCCCATCTAGACTATAAGCAAGCTACCTACTAATTTCAGCTTCCTCGGACTTACCAGTCGGAGAAACGTGATGAATCAGTGGGTCAGTCAGTCAGTGAAGTGAAACTTCTTTTATAAGTAGGTATAGATAATGAACATTATAAATGTTCGTTATGTTCGTGTCGAACATTATTTGAATTAAAATGTCTACTATTAAAGCAAAGGTAGTTACGAAAAAGGTACTGGTAATCCATACGTTCAAACTGACAGACGAACTTTTGAGTATCATCGTGATAATCTTTGTGCTAAGAACAAAATGACTTTTCTTCTCCAAAATATTTCTCTTTCGTTCTGTTTCTAATATTTATTTTATTCCAGGTCTACGCCATGACGCGTCTCCCTCTCCTGTTGTTGGCGCCTTACAGCTCGCCCAGCACACCCTGGGGTACAGGCGGGGCGCCCACCTTCGCCTGCAAGACCATGACCCCTGGCCACTCCGTGTCGGCCAGACCGGGCCCGCCCCTTACTCCATTCAGCTGGGCGGAGGAAACAGACGAGGAGGGGCGGGTGCGGGTGTCCCTCAGTGCCCGCCCACACAGTTCTTCTACCGGGTTCCTGATACAGCGCGCGCCCTGACTCAGATGGCGCTGGGCAGGTTCACCAGGCGCCGCGTAATGTGCAGATGCTGAGCTGTGGGGCGCAGAAGGTGAGTCGGGTGTACCTTGTTCTGTAAGCTACTTCAAGGGATGCGACTTCAGAAAATATCACAATGATGTGCTTTGCAACACTTCTTACACATTTCAAATTATGACCTTAGTATTTTAGAATGTTATTTATTCAAACATGGCGCAACAGTAAGTTAAACTGTTAGATGTCCTTCATTTTTACTTTTCTTATTTTTATCAAATTGGCATCCAACGATGTGTATCTCAAATAGGTAGAATCTGCTATTTTTAGAGAATAAAAAATCGAGTCATTTAGTCTTGAACCTGCAATTTTCTGCTCATCAGTCACAGAATAGACGCAATCCTTCTTCTATCTTAACATATTTCTAACATTTGACATGTTCTATAACTCTACAAGTGTAGGGGAACGAAAACACATACCTTGAGTACAATCATAGCATATATACTGGGTACAGGTAATAACTATCACTTATATATAGTCGTATTATTACTTACTACTCATGCACATCGGGTTGTGGCGATGTTTAAGCATGAATGAAATTTACCATGGCACCAATTTCCTCTTCATAGTAAAGTTATTCTTTGTTCAAATTAATTTAAATAAAAGGACGCATAAGTGATGCACAATTAGGTGCTACGTAAGTACTTAATTCAGCCTTATCGAGGTTTCGCACAATGGTCGTAATATACTGAGAAGGGTACCCTAGGTACATACTTCAAGTTATCATTGACTGTCTTCTGTTCATTGCTTCTCCATCTAAGTATGTATGTAATTAGTGATTAGAGATATCAAGTGTCAAGTTCTCATGACATTGAAGTAATTTTGAGTAAAAGGACTTCAGTTCAGGTGAGGAGAGGCCATTTCCTTTGGTAGTCAGTTTGTAACTAATTGAGCATATATAAAACAAAATATGAATTGAATCATCCAGTGTTGTCAATAGTCACCTGATTGAACACAGCCAGTGTTGTTCGGTAGTTTACTTGATTTGAACACAGCGGACTTGTAACCTGGAGGTCGGTGGTTCAAGTCCCGTTTCAGCGTAGATTTAGTAAAGCGAGTTTGAGTCGGTTGTGATATCACGAAAGTGATTAACACAAATGATAACTTTAGTTACTTGATTGAACACAGTCAGTGTTGATTTTTAAGAAGCGTTAAACAAGCGTTGGCGTACAAAAAGGTTTTATATTTTTATTCTTTTTGTACGACATAATTATAACTATGTCGAATTTCTTAGCTAGAGTTTTGAAGAACATTATGGTAGAATTCAGTATGTCTTGCAGAAGAATACAGTCATGTATGTTGAAATCAGTGTTGAATCTTGAAAGTCAGACTACACTGCAGGAGATGGTCAGCTATACATATAATCCTACTATCTTTCTTGTGCGGTACCCGTACCACACTCCGTAGTCGTACTACCCAGTGTGTTATGCTGTGGGCGATATCATTGAATGCATTCGCGAGTTTCATTAGAGTCCTGATGTAACTAATCCATCCATCAACAAGTCTTTGTTTTGTTCTCAATAATGTTCGTTATTTGTACCTCTACCCTACCCTTGATGGCTCACTCCTTTTTCAGCCTCAGGGCTATTGATTTTGTGAGTCATCATTGCTTAATTTGCTATCAGTTGGATTCCAGTCCATTTTTAACTTCTTCTTTTTGTCAAATAAGCTCTACTGCATCTTTCGTGTCCAACGTCCATGTATTTTAGTGTGTTAACTATTTTTATATTGGAATGCCAAACTCAATATAAAAATTGGCAAAGTAAAAGGAGAATAAGAAGACCATTTTTATATTAACGAACAAGGAGCAGACGGTTTTGACCTGAATGACCAATGGCTTTTTGTTTTTGTCCCCTGAACTTTACGTGATTGGTGGGTACAGAGATTTGCTACTCACAATACACCAGTTCTCAACATGTCACTAAAGTTAAGTAGCGTCCAGCGAGATTAGGACTTCGTGGGGCTGGCTATTTCAAGCGGTGAGGATAAGATGGGTAGCTGGTTCCTAAGCTTTCAGCGAATGGTGTGTAAAACCTGCGCCTCAATATAACCTTCACAGTTAAAGGGACCTTAAAACCCCAAGTACTACAAGCCACTCTGTCTCACTCAATCTTGGTCTCGTCTCCTTTCAGAACAACTCCGTGACTCAGACCTCTAACGCCAGGAAGTCTAACATCGAGTTGGAATGGGAGTCCCCGGCAGACTACGAGGGACCCGTCAACTTTGTGTAAGTTGACGCTTATAAACTTAGTATACATAATATATTATGTATACTAAGTTTATAAGCGATTCGATGTTGCTAGATTTTAGTCCAGCTTAAATTTCGGGACGCCTACCTGTCTTGATACTGGACGTTGAGGCACCAGCTGTCAGCCTTTGAGTTAAGCAGTGAGCACTCACATTGATACATTAAATTAAAGATCAGTCAAAAAACTTAGGAGGATTATAATGTTTGTGTAAGTATAAAGTACCTATAGCGTGGTAGAAAAGTTCTGGGACAGAATGTTATCTTTTTAAGGGCTAGAATTGGGGACTTAAATTTATGTATGACGGGGTATCACAAATGTATTCATTTATTGGCGTTTTCGAAATGTATACAGTCTATCGCAAAGTATAGTGAAACAGGCACTAATAACTTTCGAGTTTTAAATGGAACCCGTTTTCATTTTATTTATTTTAGAATTTTACACACAATTGATCCCACACTCGATAACGAAAGAAAATGACGAAATACCATTCAATACATCACTCCAAGTTCATATTTAGATAGGTACCCTATGCACATATTGCACATGTCATAAATTCTGAACAAACAAAAGTTACATGTCAGATTACATAGGTAATCTTGTGGAATAATAAATTGGGCTTGATTAATTATTATATCTGTCGAGCTTATCATTTTAATGATCTTATCATATCAAATTTAAGAACGTGTGGATAAAGTCTTACGAAAAAGGACAAAGGAATAGATCGATAGGATTGGCCGGATGGCCTCGATTGGTTCTTGTTAACTTATTATCAAAATATTCTTAATTTTTTTTTAAATTTTGATTGGCGATCAATTTTTAAAGGTCAAATTTTATATGTATACGTAAACGTACTTACAGCCAAATATAGATCCGTAAAATGAGATCAAGATTGAGTTTGTAGGTAGGTACCTACCTACCTACATTTTTAGGTATTATTTGAACCTAAACGGAAAAATTTGGGAATATGGACTTTAATTTTGCCTAAATTTTGAAACAAAACAGCGAAGCACTTTTTACTTTATGTTTATTTATTCCAGCGCCACCCTGGTGAAGGACTACAAGACCTTCTGGATAGCCCAGGAGTCCTCCCCGTGCAGGTGTTCAAGAGATCTGTGGAGCTGGAGACAGCAGGACCCGGGGAGCAGGTCTCCCAGGCTGCACAGGTAGGGTTCGAGTACAGAGCTGGCTTACAAAAAAAATGGCTGTATCCGATGTGCGGTCAAGTGGTACATGTCTAAAAATGGGACATCCGAACTGCAGTCATAGAAACATCCGAGCTGCGGTCACTAATATATCCGAACTGCGGTTTGTACCTACTAACATCCTAGTTGTTGATACATCCCGTATAGGTAGAATTAAGCTAGATGTATAGAATCATGAAATTCAAAGACAGACTTTGATCTCATTCTTATAATACCTACTTACTTTGTATGTGTACACAATGTTACTGATACCTATGTATCTATTGAACTAGGAAGGGCTAGTACCTGCATGTTCATTAGTAAGTACATTCTAATTTGATTTGCTCAATTTAAAAGCTATTCCTATGTCTGATAATTTTACTATCCATTAGAGCTGTAGGTTCAAATTCACATAGTCATCAGGAAATTTCTCACATTGTTGAAGGCATGGAGGTGTTTAAGGATAATCTACCGTTAGATTATAGGAGCTAATGCTACATGCATCACGATCCAAGTCATTAACATTTCTCCTGAAGATGTTCAAGTCTTCGGAGTTCATTGCTATCAGACCTCTGTTCAGTAGAGACGCCGAGGCGGTCCTATAGGTTCAATAGTAATATCTATCGCATCTATACAATTGACCAGGCTCCTATTAAAACACATGACATAGGAACATCGAAGTGTATAAATACAGGAGACACAATACAGTACAAATACATTCCTATGAGGTAATTCTTAGCAGGTGATATTGAGTTGGTATAGGATAGCCCAAGGCACATTTCAGAGGTTATCCCGTACATTGTTGTACACCTAAGATTCGTAGATCATTTCATTATAGTTTAAGGTAGATTGAGGATTGTGTCAACTGTTTTGACAGAAAGCCATAATTCATGAAGATTTCATCAGTAATCAGAGATAAATGATTTAAATTTTACATTGCGAAATACTTTAAATAATAATAATAACACTCTTTAGTGGAAGGTAACCATAATGCGAGGTAAATGCTCAAAGCATTTTCTACCACCTAACTCTCAGAGTTTTATCATTATGAGGTCACAAACTCAAATTAATGAAGAAAAATATATGCACTTAGTTGGATTCGAACCAACAACGGATCCACACGATACCTGGATTACCAGACTAGCGCATTAACCACTTGACTACCAGTGCACTATGCCATACTTCGCGTTCTTGAACAACAGTGATCCGTCACGTGCAATCTTCAAATCTGATTTATGCTTCTTCTTTGTGTTATTATGTCACAATTTTTAGTGGGTAGCGCAGAATCATAGGACTTTACTACTTTAATTTACAATATCTTGTATTATTTTTTTGCCTAAGATTCTGCCACTGGCCACTGGTCGCTGCTTCACATTAAACAATCTGATTTATGATTTGATCCAGAGGTCGTGGGTTCGAAACCCAGCCGGGACATGACATATTATCCTCCCATTTGGGGTTTTTACCACATAATAATATGTCTTGGGCTTACTGCTGGAATAATGGGACTCTAATAGTCCTTATCGGGCAGTATAAAGGCGATATTATTATTATTGTAAAAATCACTCCACTTCCGATATCTGTAGCTATCGTCGAAAGTAAATCAAGTAACCAACTCTGGTTTCTCGCAGGGCCAGAGGAGTCTGGAGCTGAGGGCGTACAAGGACTGCGGCAAGAGCAAGAAGTGCCTGGGCGCCCCCGAGGGGTGCATAGTGGGCAAGACTTGCACGGCCCTGGTCACTATAGGACCCGACGGCAGGGACTTCCAGATTGAGATGTTCGCTAAGAAGAGCAAGTACATTGCTCTCGGGTTCTCAGACGACACCAAAATGGTAAGAACATAAGGCTTATAAAAAAAAACTAAGTAACTAAATTGATGCAATTATTTATGAAAATATTTTTATTTAGGTAAACGAGATTACGTTTAGCTATACTGCGGGTAAGACATATTTGTAGGTATAGGTATAGCCCTGTCAAATTGACAAAGTTTGCATTTTAATTTTTAAATATTGTGCGTTAATACCAGTTGTTATTGAAAAAAGGATATTATAGACGATCCTCACTATCCTCAGTCTTTCAATTTTAATGAAAGAAGTGAAAAATCTGTTGTAAAGTGAACCTTTGAACTAACAATTGTAGGGTCAAGGGGGGTATTTACGAACAGGGGGTAATTACGAACAGTGGTCATTGTACCTAAACAGGATAAGATATTTCAAATCTGGTGGTTGAATATTATTATTTTGAATTGTTTTAACAGGTTGAACATGAGTTTTCGCTAGTATTTATTTTCAGTTGTAATTAGTAAGCTAGTAAAAATAGATCTATCAAAAAATTTGAAATTCGAAGTTTTTGATTTTTTTAAAACAATTTTTTAGGTAAGTGTTACTTGCATTTTTATCATTATTTTACTTTTATTTATTGATAAGCATGTTTTTGATTATTATTTTACAAAAATAATTGTTTTAACCATTTTTTAAGTTATAGTTTTTGGGTGTTCTTAGTCTCAAAATCCTGAAATACTGGGAGGTTGTAAGAAGTACCAAGATATTAGCACCCTAATGTATTGGACCCAATTAAGGTATTTGTGTACTTGAACATAGCAAAAGAAAGGAAGAAAAATGAAGGTGTAGAAAACGAAAAGAAATATAGGGGGAACAGTTTCAAACAAGAAGAAAAAAATGAAGGTAGAAGAAGACAAATCTGAGATTGACAATGACCTAGAAAACTATTGATAAGACCAAAATCTGTAATAAAAAAAAAAATTAAAAATATATATAAAACACCTTTCAAAAGCCTCATAATTAACTATTACTATTATATGCTTTTATTACCAGCCTCCGTGGCGTAACGGTTGTGACTACTGCCCGTAGTCCAGAGATCCTTAGTTCGATTCCCGGTTGGAGCAGACTTTTCGCACAGAAAATTCTATCCCCTCCGAACATGTGAAGCTGGCGATTCTGGTCCCACCCAGGCTGGGTGAGGTTAATGTGGATAGCTGGTACGATTCCCAGCAAATGGAGGGTGAAACCCCCGTCCTGTCTACCTCAAGTCAGGATGTTAAAACCAAATAGAATCAATGGACATGAAAGGAGCCTAGACATTGGATCTGGGCGTCCATATAATCCTCTCACGACCGTGATTTAGGTATCTATACCTATCTCACGGACACGAAATTATTATTATTACTATTATTTGCAAGATAGAGATACCCTATTTGATAAGAGCTGACTTCCTTCATGGTTAGGATTCAAACCACTATCCTGTGTGTCCATAAACTTTGCATATTGTCATACAGGTGACTAAAGACACAAAGTACAATTTTGGTGTATTATTTGTACATAAAAAGCACATATTGCCATTAAAAAGTTCGTTTTTAATATTGTATAATGTGTTCGCATTTACCCCCGCCTGACGGGGGTAAATGCGAACAGGCGGGGGTAAATAAGAACACCACTAAACAGATACTACAGTATGCACAAGACTATTGATAATGCACCATTAGAATGCTAAATAAGTCTATATACTAAAGAAATCACAAGACATGCATTTTACAAAAGCATCTCAGGGTTACAGATATGTTTGTAAAATGTAGCTCAAAATCGTTCGTAATTACCCCCCTTGACCCTATTATAGGGAGAACTATTTACCAATTATAACAAGGAGGTGTCTGACATTACACCCCCGAGATAATCTTTGTCATGCTCATATTATTATTATTTTTGTTTCCAGGGAAGTGACCACGTGGTGGAGTGTGTGAACGAAGACCTGAGTAGAGGCACGGTGGTCAAAGCTTACCGCTCCTACAACATAGCTAACGCCAAGCAGAACAGAAGATTTGATGTAAGTTTTGTTGTACAGCTGGTGGGCTAACCAAATTAGAGCGCACGATTAGCTCAATGGTAAGATGATTGCTTACCATACAGAAGGTCCCGTTTCTAAACCCGATGAACATTTGTATCAGTTTTTTGTAACTTTACTGTCCAGTAAACACGCGTTGACCTAGCACCTAAATGGAAAGAATTGTGTAGGTATTTGTGTCACTTCTCGCCCATCAGAGGGGAGGCATACTACGGAATAGGCTAGCTACAATATTATGGGTAGTACACAGCTTCGCCACTCAGCGAGTCTGCTAACCTATTATTCCGGACCCCGATTTTCCCCTTCTGGACCCAGGAAACAATACATCGCGTCGATTGCCCAACCCCAATGAACGAACGTGGTAGTAAATTACTGGATTGCAAATTTTTTGTAACACCAACTTTAGAGGAATATCTTCTTCCCCGTAAAAAAAAATTGATAAGAGCGGGTCTAACAAAAATATTAGAAACAAAATGAGCTTAATATTAATTTCTTTCTTAATGCAGCTTTCTTACTACGGAACTTTTGAAGAGGTAAGGTCTTACATATATTTATAATTGTATATATTATGATGGTAAGCACAAATAACTAGGTTAATTTTATTATAGATATTATTTCAAGAAATGAATAACAATTTTCTAGATGATCATTATTAAAATCCTACCCATATTTTACAGCACTACCTATATTTTGTAATTTCTACCATGCATCTTCAACTTCTAGTGTGTTATTTCAATTCACAATACTGTCTTGGTCCTGACCGCTTATGTTAGATACAAGTCTTGACTCTCCATAAGAGAAGAGGTACTTATGAAAACAGACTTCGTACTCATACTAACAAAACAACTACTCGACTCATCCAAGTTCTTCATAGGCTGTTTTCCAACAGAAAGTCCGTTTTCTGGAGGTCATGGGCACCCGCGGCGTGCTAGCACCGATATACAGATAATCATCATACCTTGAACCTCCACTTCTCTATTTCCAGGACCAGGAAGGAGTGGAACTTCTGGAGGGCTCATTCTACGACGGTGACCTCTACTGCAAGGTGCGCCATGTAGCCAGGATAACTGTCCAGGACAAGGAGTATGACCTCAACAACCAGGAATACCATCTGCTCCTGGCTGCCGGATCCGCCCTTAAACGTAGGTAGACAGGTGTTGGTGTTGTTATAGTGGGAGAATTGCCACCTACTAATCCCAACTCTTCCTGACTCACAGTTTTTTCCACGTATTTAATGCAAGAACTTATGGGATCGTGAGAACAATTTCATGACAATGGTTTAAGTATTTCTTGTAATTCCTGTGCTTTCATCTTATTCTCAATTTCTCATATTTGTTCTTGCAGCATTCTCCGTTGGTTTCCACGACGTAGCCTACACAAGTTCGCCGGATCGATCCCGGGTCTCCGAATTGAAAGCCGCGCGCTCGACTGATCCCTTCTACGCGGAGTGCAACCAACTCAAGACCTGCTTCGGCTCCCCGGAGGGATGCATAGAGGGGGGCAGCTGCACCGCCGTGGCCTCCGTGAGGGTGGAGGGGACACGCCACACGTTTGAGCTGAAAGCCGAGAACGCCGCCTACATTGCGCTGGGTCTCTCCACTGATAACAAGATGGTAAGTTATGATAGTGCTGCTGTAGAGAACAGGGCATGTCCTCTCGTTTTTACTTTTCTTGTTACATGGAAACTCTGATTTATTTTTACCAAACGTAATGAAACCGACTAAATCGAATATAGGTTGACTTAAAGATTACTTTCCTGTTTTACAACCAAACTTCTTGTCCTTTTTTCACTTGATAAAACTTTTCCTATATTCGGTTCAAGTCAATATGATAGATGGTAATGTCTTCCCAAAATCAGGCATTGTGGGAATCCCATAGCAGTTCTGTTGTTATTGAGGAATATTGTGGGTTAACTTTATTTCGGTTTTGGAGTAGACCTACCTAACAAGTGACCTCTTTCTCGTCAGGGGGGCGACAGCGTGATGGAATGCGTGCGAGAGGACACCGCGGGGGGCTCCGTCAAGGCGTACAACTCGTGGAACATTGACAACGACAAGGCTAACAAGCGCGTGGGTGTTGACGGAATCCGCCTGCTCAACTCCAGCAGTGTGGATGGCAGCATCTACTGCAAGTTCACCAGGGAGGCTGTGCACAGGATAGAGGGGACGGTGTTTGACATGACCAAGGAGCAGTACTTCCTTCTGCTGGCTGCTGGATCTTCCTTGAAAGGTAAGCTTCTTTTTTTTTCAAAGGTAATTGTGCTTCGGAACCGCTTTCGCATTACTTCAGGTCACTATACCTTTACATCCATGCCATTCTGGAAACGGAAAATTTCGGTCAGAAATTTCCGCTCCGGCCGGGATTTGAACCCGCAACCTCCGGATCAGTAACCAATGCTCTTAACCACTGAGCTTTAAAGGTAAGCTATACAACTATACATATAAAGATTCTACACACGTCTCAGTAATCAAGAGAGTTGGAAACTACAATGAGTAGCTGGAATATCTTACTAGAGAACGTGACCTGACTTAAATGAAATAGTTATGTACTTATCTCTGGTTGGGGGACTATAAACAGGGTGTAGACCAGCAGTCTGGCTGGGGGACTATAAACAGGGAGTAGACCAGCATTGGCTTGGTTCTGGGGGCCCTTGACAATTATTAGCCTCCTTGTAAAGACAGTGGTAGAAGTGCTGAGTCATTCCTCGATGAAATAGATTTTGTTTGTTTATTGTCAATAATCGAAGGAAGAACGCATGGAAATCATGGAAGAGGAAGACCAAGATCCCAGATACATAGACCAAATAATGAAATATTCTGAAAGTGAAACATATGATGAAATGAAGAGGAAGACATCTGATAGAGTAGCATGGCCAGCTATAAACCAATCCCCGGATTGATAAACATGATGATGATTGTAAATTATAATTATGACCTCCATAATGTCCTCTCCCCAGAGAACAGCGTCGGGTTTCACGACCAGGTGTTCACCTCCACCGCCCAGCGCCGGCTCCTGGCGGACACGGGCGCCTTCACCGCCGCCTCCAAGCTCTACATCCGCCTCCATGGCGCCTTCATGATAGCCGCCTGGGTGGGCGCCGCTAGCCTCGGGATAGTGATGGCCCGCTACTACAAGCAGACGTGGATTGGCTCATCCCTCTGCTCGAAGGACGTGTGGTTTGCTGTGAGTAGCTGTTTTTACTTTCGATAGTTTCTAAGAGACGGTAAGCCAGAAAAAACCTTTATTTATTTATTTAGAAACTCTTTATTAGCAGAACATATAGGTATACAGACAAACAATGGTAAAAATTAAATATAAAATTGACAGTTTTAATAATATAAACAAGAAAAAAAAAAAAAAAAAAAAAAAAAAAAATATACATATGTCCTAACTAAAGGGCGGGGTTATTGCCTATGGCAATCTCTTCCACCCAACCCTTATAATTATTATAATATATAAGTATAGAAATACCTACAAATTTATTCCGTATTTCATCATAAAACATTGAAGGAGGAAACATTTGTTTACGAAATTCTTAATTGGAGGAAACCTAATAGATTTTCATGAAATCGCTCGTCTTTGCAAGCAGTTCTTCATGTTATTTTATCACTTTATGATAGTTACTCACTGATTGTTCCTTTTCGTACAAATAACCACTCATTTTTTCTCACGAGGTGACCCAATTGACCCATTAACATTTAAAGTAATTTTGGAGCCGAAAAAACTTCAATTCTGAGTAGATACCTTTCAATAATACGAATGTATGTATGATTCCGTCCGCAGTGGCATCGAACCCTCATGTTCCTTACGTGGCTGCTGACTCTAGCGGGCGCTGCCCTCATAGTGTACGACGTAGGAGGCTGGGTGTCCGGGCCCAGCCAGACCCACGCGCTGGTGGGCGTGGTCACCACGGTCCTGTGCTTCATCCAGCCCATAGCGGCGGCCCTGCGGCCCCACCCAGGCTCCAGCAAGCGGCCCCTCTTCAACTGGCTACACTGGCTGGTGGGCAACGTGGCCCATATCTGTGCTAGTGAGTATTGGTACACTGAATATATGAGAGGACTTGAATTTTGTTAAACATTCAATCTTTGCACAATGGGTTTAGCTCTGGTACATGGACTTTGCTATTTTAATGTCAAGAATAGGACTTCAAATCCACTATATAAATAATAGGTTATTTAGGTTGGTTGTATTGCTAATGCTAAACTGATGTGTTCAGTAGAAATAGAAAAACTTTAAGTTTCGTCGCATCACTCAAGACGCGACGCGACGACGCAAAATATCAAGCAGCCTAAATTCCTGGCAGATCTTTGAATAAAAAAAGCTGAAATATAGAAAAAATTGGGGTAAGAGTGGTTGATTGTTGAAAACGACTTTAAATACAAATAAAAAACACATCAAAATATCAATAACAACTTATAAAGACATCGCACTTTATAAGTTCCTATGAGTCAAAAGTAGTAAATTACTCCTAATAGCTGCACTCCATATCAACAGCAATCATGAAATTCTGAACCATTGTCTTCTTCATTTCAGTTGTGACCATATTCCTAGCAGTGCAGCTTTCTAAGGCTGAACTTCCAGAATTCGTGGACTGGATACTGGTAGCTTTTGTGGCTTTCTATGTCGCCATTCATCTTATCTTGTCCGTAAGTTTAGTGTTTTATTATATTTCTCAAGGCCTCACATCAACTGTCAAACCATTCGAGCGAAATAAGAAGTATTGACTGTACCTCTTTCTGTGTCATCTCACACGATCAAACACCTCGGCCGAGGTGTGAAGAACGCCTATACAAAGAAAGAGACAGCCCGGCAGAGTGTAAGGTTACGGGAAACATAGTTCCCATGCATTTCATGTACTTTCAGACATGGGCGTAGCCAGCATCCGCTCTAGAGGGGGCAACTAAGATATCCGTGTCGAAAGTGGGGGGGGGGGGTCCTTTGGGTGCGGAAAAAGGCAGTGGAAGCGATTTGTTTTGTTGTTGTTGAAATCCAAAGGTCCCACAAGAACTGGCCTGAATAACTTTCGAATGGCTTCTTCGGTAAAATTAAAAATTTGTAAGGTAAACCGGGCTAATAAGACACTCTTTTAGAGTGGGGTCGATTTTTGACCTATTTTTCATTTTTTTTTCAATCTTTCATTATTTTGACCTGTTTGCCCTTTAAAAAAAAATCTGATATTCTAATGGCAAAAAATAGAAGACATTTGTGTGGTTTTACAAAAAATTATCTTGTTACTATAAAGTTAACGCCCCCAAATAAGCCGGCAAAAACAGGTCTGACGCATCAAATTTGACCTAAATTTGCCTTAAAAGTTTTTTGGCCTTAACTCGAGATTAGTCGCCTTGACCTACAACGTTTATGGCGAGTTTAGTTAGGACATATGTATATATTTTATTTATTTTTTTCTTGTGTTATATTATTATTATTGTCATTTTTATATTTACTTTTTCCCATTATTTGTCTGAATTTGTCTGTATGTTCTACTAATAAAGTGTTTCTAAATAAATAAAAAATAAATAAATGGCATTTTTGAACTCTCCTGGTCAATGCGCATCGAATGATATATAATAGGTCTAGTTTTGATAAAATTTTACAGTCACTTTGGGCAAATTAAAATTTTTCGAAAATTTTAATCAATGAACCGGCCCCGCCCACATGGACTGGGTTATATATGAAGCTTTTCTTTTAGAAAATTCTTGTAGCTGAAAATTTTCCGGTTCGATCGATATGCAATATGCCCTGTTAACGTTTATAATAGCCCCGGAAAACGGCCCAGAAAAATCACTAAAAAATTTTAATTTTTCAAATAATTAAAAAAAAATTCAAATGAATTAAAAACATGGTATGGTTTACGATTAAAATTTTCAATTTTTTTTTTGGCAAAAATGTAGGAAATCACATGGAGAATCACCGTTCCTGCCTAACCGCTTCCCCCTCTTTTTCAAAAAGCCGAAAAAACGTCTCCTTCTGCCTTAAAACGGCGTTTGAAAAAACCGTTTTAATCGTCGCCTTGAAATTAATCGATTTTCAGGCTTAAGGCGGTAATGTTATACCTTTTTGGATTCGCGTCGTCAAGGCAAATCGAACGATATGTAACATCATGTGCTTGCGACACTTTATCGGTGCATAATCACCGATTGAATAAAAAGCAGCCATTTTTTGACATATGTCAAACTTTTGACATATCAGTTTAAATTTTAAGCTGTTTTTATGACATATTCTTATGTAGCCCTCGTATGTACGAACCTAACGCAACAAATTTCAGCCTTTCGTCATTAACACAGCCAGAGTTATGGCGAAAAAACGCAAAAAATTCAAGCGCATCTGCGCCGCTGGCGCCACCAGATGAAGCGTTAATTTCCTGACAAAAAATGTTCATCTTGTATGGGAGAAGATATTTAGATGACCAAATGGCGTCCAGAGGCTACCAAAGTGGCAGGGCAAAAATGGCACGAAAAAAATTTTGGTACCACTAAAAGGTGCGCCTACACATTCTTTTTTTTTATATAAATGTATTGAGCCTAAGCGGGTACAAGTCCACTTTGGCCAGTTACACATTCTACACATTTCATATTCTATACATGTTTGCTTCATCTGCAACACAGAAGGAGTTAGAGCGGCATATATGGTTTTCCAAAAAGGCCCTAATATGGCCCTAATTCGGCCCTAGTAGGTGACGAAAAGCCCTAACACTAACCCTAGATGGCGGCCATTTATACCTGTCGGTGGAACTCAGTTTGAACCTGATCGGCACCAAAAGGCCATTTGCTCGCCCCGATTTTCCATTTTTACCCTTTTAAAAATCCTTTGATTTTTGATTTTAAGGTTTTTCAATGTTTTTTTTTTTCTCGAAAAATATTTTTCAAAAAATATCATATGTAAATTTAAGTTGCCCCTTCCATGTTGCATACTATTGAGGTTTCTCTAGGGGGGGCAGCTGCCCCCCCCTGCCCCCCCCTGGTTACGCCCATGCTTTCAGAGATTTTTCAAAACAAAATCATGAGTGACATCATTTTTTCAATGTACAGGGTGCGGCGCGGTAATGTCCCATTTTGAATCGCTTAGTGTAAAGCCGCACTTCTAATTAGACAAGTTCGAACCAAGTTAGAAGATGCACAAACTACTAATTTTTTCGATTCAATTGAGCTCTATTGTCAAAATGATTTTATCAAAGCAACAGAAAGCTTATTGCGTGGAGAGTTATTTTTCGAAAAATAAGTGTATCGTAGCAGTGCAGCGGGAGTTCGACATTGCACACCAAACTGTAACACGATCTGCATGGAGGGGGTTTTCATGAAGTTCCCTAGGGTTGTTGTCACTCCAATAACGCATATTTTGTTTATTAACACAGCCTGAAATGTGAAAATGGGCTTCATCACTGAAGAAAACTATCACATCTGGAAGTAAGGAGTCAATCAGGGTTTCACATGCATTTTGTCGTTGAATAAAGTCTCGCTCGAACAATTCCTGCACCACTACCATTTTGTAGGGATGAAAATGCAATTATTTATGAAGTATCCTCCGCAATGAACGGTCAGATATGCCAAGAGCAGCAGCATGCTTGCGAGCTGAGCGCCTAGGTGACCGCATTATCGCCTCACGTACTCGTTCAACGTTTTGGGGGTTGACACAGGCTGTGTTAATAAACAAAATATGGGTTATTGGAGTGACAACAACCCTAGGGAACTTAATGAAAACCCCCTCCATGCAGATCGTGTTACAGTTTGGTGTGCAATGTCGCTGCACTGCTACGATACACTTATTTTTCGAAAAATAACTCTCCACGCAATAAGCTTTCTGTTGCTTTGATAAAATCATTTTCACAACTGAGCTAAATTGAATCGAAAAAATTAGTAGTTTGTGTATCTTCTAACTTTGTTCGAACTTGTCTAATTAGAAGTGCGGCTTCACACTGGGCGATTCAAAATGGGACATTACCGCGCCGCACCCTGTACAATAATTCAGAATTACTCGATCAAATGTAGGTACACTGGTAAATGCATAAAACTTACCTAAGGTATTTATTATGAACACTGTTGAGCACCATGTATTGAATCTAATCTAAAAGATATATTGAACAAGCACTTTTTTGAACTGTCCTAACCCAGGATGGGTGAGTAGGTAGCAACTGTTGCTCCCAGTCAAAAGAAGGTATTATCCTCCGTCTTGAAATGCTATTAGAACGTTTAAACAAAAGTCGTATCATTAGGCCTGGTAGGATTTAGGTAATGAATCTGGGCTTCTATACAATCCTTGCACAACTGTGAGAGGTAATCTGTCCCTCTCCTACGGACACGGAGTTAGTATTCGTCTGTTCCATTTCCTGTATTCCACACCTCCCTTGTGTTTCACTTCCAGTGTTCCGGCTGTCTGAGCGACAGCAAGGCAGAGAAGCGGGTGACCGCGTTCCCCATGAAGGAGATGAGTCCTGGGCGGGGCTCCGTCAACCTGGAGCGGAAACGCGATGCCCCCTACTCCGGGCTGCGGAAGAGTGTCCTGTGTCTGCACGTGCTGGTCATTCTGGTCCTCACTGCTGGGCTGGTGGTTATCGTGGTGCTGGCTCCCATTGAGAAACAGTGGGGAGAGATGAAGGAGAAGCTCATACCCTAAGCTCCTTGCTATGCCTGCCGGTCCACTGCTTCGTGAGATCATGTCTGACCCGTGGTCTTTATCACTGTTCTAAACCTCAGCGAAACCAAACCTTCTAAATCATGTCGCTGTTATTGTGGTGGTAATGATTTCATAGTATGATATGATGTACGTAAGTTACCTTGGTCTCACATGGTATCACGCGTATCAAGGAAGAGTGAGAGCTTATAAAAATATACTAATCTTTTTTTTTTTTTTTTTTTTTTTTAAGTGGGGTTTAACGTCGCTTTCAACTGCCATGGTCATATCACGACGGGGGTTTTACCCTCCATTCGCAGGAAACTCACAAACCTGCTACTCACATTGACCTCACCCAGCCTGAGAGGGGCCGGGAAAAGCCAGCGTCACGAGAATTAGAATTTGAATGGTCACCCATCCAAGTCTTAACCTCGCTGGATGTCGCTTAACTTCGGTGTTCTGAAGGGAACCGGTGTATTCAACATGCCATCGACGCTGGCTATACTAATCTTTACCGTGGACCTATATAAAATATGATCATGTTGTAGTGTCAGAAGTATGTTCCATGAACCGAGAGGATAGCCCGAATCTTGGCTTTTAGATTCACTAAAGGATTAAATTTTCTTTCAATAGCGAGGTTCATGAAATTTTTAAAATGAGTGTTCATACTGTTCATGTTCAATGTGAATTGGCATACGTCTTTGAGCTTTTTGGATATGGTAAAAAGAATTGAGTCACATTATTAATTATTATTATTATTATTAGCATTTATTTCGACAAGAATTCCGAGTGTGTCAGTTGTTTTTGCAATATTTCGTATAAGTAACAAAATAATGTATAGGTTTACCGTGTAAAAATGATAATGTATAAAATATTGTAGATTATTCTTCAACCTATTGACCTTATTACTTCCGAGAAATTTCTAATATTAGAAATCGGAAGTATTGTGTTAATTTTTGTAAAAAAAAAATATTTTTTTGCTCCGAACACTTTTTTTTATTATTTATGACTAATTTCTACTTAAAATTTGGCATAAGATTTACAGATTTTACTGTAGATGTTTGCCTCACGTAAAATGAGATATTTAATTAATTGAGTTGTTTTTTGAGGAATTTTTTGTACATTTTCTGCGGTTTGGTAATATACTGGGGGAGTTTCTTTATCAAAATCTCATATCTACTTAATCATTGACTCTCTCTTGAACATGCTATTCTACTTCACAAAAGCAACTTGAGTGAGTAGAGGTAAAACTTTAGCATGTTTAGAAACATCTTCTTTCCTAGGTAGGTGATTAAATATTCCTGTGTCATTATTTTAAGAGTTGATGCCATTTTATGTATTATTTTTTTAGGATGCTTTTTTTTTACAAGAGTGAAAAAGCATTTATAATAGTAGGTCTCTTACCTAAAGTAGATTGTATTGAATGCCAATCAACTTCTTAGAATAGAAGTCTGGACGAGATCATAAATTTAAATAAACAAATTACAGAAAGAGGTCTCTTAGCTCTTCATAACATTTACATGTATGAGTGCCACAAATATGATGAAGTGACCTGTCTGAGAATCTGAGTTCAAATATTTTGTGTCAAATAATTGTTTGTAATACTTCTGAGGTATTAAGTTTTGATTTTGCGTATTTGTTGTGTTGTAAATTGGAAAACTTAGACCATATTTCATTGGTTGAGCCTTAGTGTGGTATGACGACATCCAAGAGAAACCAGCATAAGTTCAGTTAAAAATATTATGAATTATGTAAACTGTCATTGTTATATATATGTGAATAATTTTATTTGTCATGTATTTTAAAAACAAAATTGTTGAATGTAATTTTGATAGTTAATTTTGCTCCTTAAAACAATTCTAAATTTTAGCTGGATTGATCAGCATCTAGCTTTGTGACTCCAAAATTGAGAAAATTGAGACATTCATTTACTATGTTAGTTTTTGTACCTGATAATATTTTGTTTATAGCATATTTATTTTAACTGTCTTCTAAGTTTTAGTAATTACATGAAGCAACAAGAATTGTAATTTAATTGAATTAAAAAAGAAACAATATTTTTCGGATTACAAAAATTGTAGAGAATAACAAATAAGTACCCTATTTTCAGAGGAAACAATTTACAAGTTTGCATTTCATTTTAATGTTAATAACAACATGTTTATTGATACATTTTTAAAACGAGATAATTAAATAATTTTTATGTTACCGTCCATTTTATTTTCCCAACTGTAAATATAAATGAGTGTATTTTATACTAGAAAATATAAGATTACAAACTAATACAAAATATTGCACCTGAATTTGATTGATTTTGATTGATAGCTTATGAGTAGCTAACTAGTAACAAAAATTTGTTACTAGTTAGCTTTTCTAATTCTATTTAATAGAATTGATTTATAAACTTAAACAAAAAGAAAGTAAACTACCTAATGTTATAAACCATCACAGATAATAGTAAGTACAGCAGCCCTGGTGGAGCACAGGTTTCGCCAGGACCAAGCTAGAAAGCTAGGACGATTTTATTTTTAAGGGATTGTTTTACGCCTTTTTATTTCGTAGGCATGAAATATTGCCAATCCCGTAGTATGGCTCCTCTCTGATGAGCGAGAAGTGAGACGATAATTCCCACTTAAGTGCTGGGCTGCTACGTCAACACGAACGCACCGGAAAGGATACCTATAATTATTTGTCGGCTCTGGGAATCGAACCCGGGACCTCCTGTATAGTAAGCGAGTATCTTACCACTGAGCTTTTATAAAAATAAAAGTTCAATTATATTTTGTTGTGTGGTAAATCGAGATATTTAAATTTTTAGGAGGTACAAACACGAGGAACCTTAACACTTCTCAATTATTATCAAATACTCTCATCACTTTACTCTTGTAAACTGTTGTTGTTGTTGTTGTAGCCAGCTTGGCTACAGCTGGAGGGTTGAGTGATGGTCTCCAGCCAACTTTATTTCAAAGTTGGCTCGTCCTGAACCACATATTTCTAATCGCGATCAACCATCATGAGGACATAGACTTTTCTTTATAAGCCATTAAAGCCTTAGGAAACTGCAAGCTAGCCTGGCTTGTAAGGGTTGGCTAGTCTGTTCTCTGTTTATAGTCCTCTAGCGAGACACTGATCTTCTCCCTGTTTAACGTCCCCCAGCCAGACTAGCTCTTGTAAACTCGCCAAGGGTTGCTACTCCGAGGAGTAACTTCTCAGTGAAGATGAGTGAGCTCCAGACATCCACAGTAACGAGAGGAGTATTTCTATCTACTCAGGATTCAAACCTGGACTTCCAGGATTCTAATACAGAAAGGCTATCACACTCTGATGTATCAGAAGCTAATTTCAAATGGTGAACTAACAATTAACTCTGGATTGCATAATCACTCGTGTGTAGTAGTACCTACACATTAGAATTTAAAATCTCAACACTAGATAGGTCTATCATACAGGGGAACCGTTTAAGCTTGGGTGTAGGCGACTTGGGGGTAGCCACCATGTTTTTTTGAAAGCGAGAAATTCAAGTCTGCTTCAGACAGGATTCCAAATCACAAGGAATACGTAGACACAAGGAATACCTTGTTAACTTTTCGTGGACGGTTTACTGACTGCTAGTTGGTAGTTTTTCCATTTGCTCTGGGTGTAGGGTCGACTTGTAGACCGAACAATAAGGGGTTGACCCAAACTGAGATACAATTCTTCCTCACAAAGGAGGGGATGACCCGAGCTGTGAGAGACCTCTTCCCCACTCTGAGCTCCCCCCAGACCATCTGCCAGGCTGGTTTTCATGCGAAGCACCAGTTTGGTCTGTAATGAGAGGCACAAGTTCAGGTTACTTTATACATTCCCAACAAGTTTACCCTACAAGTTCGTTAAAATTATAAATATAATAATAATAATGCTTTTTCTTTGTGTTATTATGTCACAATTTTAGTGGGTAGCGCAGAATCATAGGACTTTACCACTTTAATTTTCAATACCTTGTATTATTTTTTTTGCCTAAGATTCTGCCACTGGTCGCTGCTTCACATTAAAGCAGCTACTCATTTTTCCTCACGAGGTATGAGTGGACCCCGAACATCCAAGTACAAAGCAGAAAAAATCCTCCCCCGCTGGGAATCGAACCCAGGTCACCATGTGTGCAATGCCTAGCGCGCTAACTCGCTCTGCCACAGTGACTACTAAAATTATAAATACATATTTGTGTAAATCACGATGTGTTATCACATTTAGTGAAACTCGCTATACTAAATCTTTGCTGAACTTGGGATTCGAACCACCGACTTTCAGTTACGAGACAGCTGGCTTATGCATCGAGCTACTGAGTTCGATCAAATTCGTCAAAATAAAAAAAAGCTCTGAAACTTCAACTCAAGTATATTAGAGAAGATTTTAACGAAACTTTTTTTTTTTTAAGTGGGGTTTAACGTCGCTTTCAACTGCCATGGTCATATCACGACGGGGGTTTTACCCTCCATTCGCAGGAAACTCACAAACCTGCTACTCACATTGACCTCACCCAGCCTGAGTGGGGCCGGGAATAGCCAGCGTCACGAGAATTAGAATTTGAATGGTCACCCATCCAAGTCTTAACCTCGCTGGATGTCGCTTAACTTCGGTGTTCTGAAGGGAACCGGTGTATTCAAGATGCCATCGACGCTGGCTTAAACGAAACTTTCATTTTATTATATCCCCGTCATCTTTCACCACCCTGTAATCCCTCGACTTACCTTGACTCTCTGTAGATTTTGAATGAGCAAGGTTTGTTTTTCATTCTCCTTAACGATCCATTCTAATTTCACGTCCTGGGGACACAGATGAATTGTAATTAAAATCAATAAAAATAAAAAGAGGTTGTACTTCGACATATTATGCTAACAAATGGACGCGGTGGTGTATGGTATGTTATTTTTAGAAATTGAGGAATTATTGGTGCAATAAATAATACTTACAAAAACAAAACACAATTCTTACCTCATCACAAGTGCTACACTCGAGTGGCAGTGGAGTATCGAATGTTACACTTAGGACATTGAGGAAGCAGTGATGTGGTGCTAGGTTTACAGTAAACTTGCTGCCACAAGATTTCATATCCACTCTGATGGATGGCTTTTTGATTGTAGTGAACACCGAAAAGAGGCCCAGGACTTTGTTGTGAATGGCTGAAATAATAAGAACCGTTTGTATACTTGGGAGTAAAAAAAAGTTAACACAGAGCAAATTGTTCCATAAAATTGTCATATATCTTTTTTTAAAAGGTAATTGTTCCCTGGAACCGCTTTCGCATTACTTCAGGGCACTTTACCTTTCCAACCATGGAATTGCGGAAAAACTGGGTCAGAATTTTCGCTTCGGCCGGGATTTGAAACCACAACTTCCGGGTCAGTAACCAACCAAAATACGGCGTTTTACTTGCTTGTCTTAGCACAGAACAAACTCGTCCATGAGAGTCATTATCAGGACATGACTGGGGCTTTTAGCTCTCTTACCCGAACTTAAGTGTGGGTACTTGCACTTTTTTCTCACATTGTAGCATTATAAACGTTTTATACTATACATCACAAAGTGCGTTCTGGAACCTATCAAGAACATCACACGGGAAAAATAAATGAGAGTCCAATTTGCATTAAAATGGAGTTTATATTCTTGAAATACGCATTTACACCGAAGTGAAGCTAAAAATGTGAAAAACAAACGGTAAAACGTTTAGAAAAATCCCTGTAAACGTCACGAGGCCTTGACAAGAAAGAAGAAGAGAGTCCAAACAAAGAAATAATTCTGCATATCTTTATTACTATTCGAAAATAAAATCGAAAAAAGATGAGTGTCCACTGTCTACTTCTACAACTGGATATTCATCTATATTGGTATTTTTAATTCAACCTTTGCGTGGTTTTTGATTATAAAAAACATTTTTCGTTCCAAAAAGCTAAACATATCAAAAAAATGATCTGAGTAAATCCTTATTTTTTTTTCATTCTAGAATTTTTTTGTTCTCTAACATTTTTGTATCATTAACCAATTCAAAGAACCAATTCAAACAACTTATGTGGGGCTCCACATAAGTTGTCTTAGATAATAATTATATTCATTAAGAGCGATGTTAATTTTGAATTGTTAACTTAAATATGTCGAGTTTTCTAGAATAAAATATTACATACCTGACAAAAACGAGTCACTGAGTTTAAAGTTGGAGGCAGCATCCACACAAATCAATGGTCTCTGGTTTGTTTCCAAGTTATGAGTGATAAGATCTGAAAACATTTTCATAGTGGCTAAATATTAAGAATTCTTTGCTGTTTGGCAGAATGTGGGACACTTGACAGTAGTAAGCCCCATTGTCTTCACAACTGAAATATAATGGAAATTTATAAGAACACAGAGAATAAACGTGTTCACAGAAATAAGTAGCCTTTCTTTACATTTAGTGGTGGTTTAATAGGTCTTTTTACTGCCAAGGTCATATTGAGAAGGGGTTTTCGCAGAAACATAATTCGATCATGCACCTGAAATAAAAGTAAAGCTGCTATTTAATACAACACATGCTTTCTTATTTACTATCTTGCATTGAATAAAAACCAAAAAGTAAAAGTTTTGTCTCAAAAAAAAAAAATAATAATAAATATTATTTCATTTTTTTGCATTGACAATTATGACACATTTTAACGTCACATCGTGTGTGATAAAAAAAAAAAACTTGTAAAAAAAGACCAAATTTTCTGCATTTTAGTCAACTATTGTAGCTAATTTTCTATTGACGTTCGTTCCACAAGTATTTATTTAAAAAAAAGGTATTGTTTTACCTGCATGAGCTTCAAGGAATATCTTGGACACAGACAGATTCTTATTGGACAAGAACTTGACCAGATGATGGGCGTAGATCCCTAGGGGTTGGTTCAGTCGTTCATACGACTGGGAACGTGTAGCAAAAGCTTCAAATATACTCGAAGTTGAGTGCAATCGGCAATCTTCGCTATACACAAGATCTTCCTCGTATATATTCGGGTTGATCTCTCTGTCAGGGCGCACCAGACACATGTCCAGGACAAACACAATGAGCTGCGGGTCTGTGTGCAGGAGAGCGCTCATCACTTGCTTGTCGCACACACAGTCGGAGCGCAGGAATTCGTTCTCGGGGCAGTCCACAGGCATGAAGTATTTGTCACCCATGAGGAAGCCATGACCCACGTAGTAGAAGAACACATAGGCCTTGGGCGGCACTATGTGGCAGAACTGCTCCACACAACGCAACATCTCGTCCTTGGTGAGATTACACACGGCGAAGACGACAAAGTCGAGGCTCTCTAAGATGGCTGCTATGGTGGCGATGTCCCTGCAAGGGGTCTGCAGGTTCTGCAAGTGCGTGTAGGTGTCGTTTGCAAGGAGCAGGGCCAGTTTACACGAGGCGCGGTTTGTGGAGGTGCTGGTCTCATGAGGGGGGGAGGGGGGGGCCGGGAGGACGATGAGGTTCATGGGGCGGGAGAAGACACAGGAGGGGGGGCGGGAGGAGACACAGGAGGGGGGGCGGGAGGAGACACAGGAGGGGGGGCGGGGGCGGCCGAGCTGGCACAGGTAGTAGCCGGCCTGG
Source organism: Bactericera cockerelli (assembly GCA_024516035.1). NCBI lineage: Eukaryota > Metazoa > Arthropoda > Insecta > Hemiptera > Triozidae > Bactericera > Bactericera cockerelli. The sequence goes on along the minus strand of CM044955.1, from coordinate 37,229,943 downwards.
GCGGGGGTCACCTGGTCCAGGAACAGCGCGGAGCTGTGCTCGTCCAGCAGGGGCGTGTTGTTGTGGTACCTGAGGATAGATCATTCATTCAGTTTTTCTACCACCAACATTAATATAATCATGTAAATCAGTGTCTGATTCTTGCTATCATATATTATTTTTTTCAAACTGAATGAAAGCTTCCATAGTTGTTCATTACACACTTTTGAGAGCTTGTGTGAAAAGTAAAGATTGAACCAATCACGATAAAAAAATATCTAAACTATTTGTATATAAATTAAAATATGTACTCATCTATCTGAAAAGCTATTATGGTTGTCTGTTACCAATATCACAGTCCAAATTATCTGTTACCAATATATTTGTTTGTCCTAAATTAGGTCTCGTAGCAAAGTAAAGATAAACGGCTGGTTAACTTTTGAATTATTGATAAAATTTAAGACTACTAACACCGGTCTTGCAACTCACTTCTCACCATTTAATGTCTAACTCTTCAGGGGGTGGAATGCTGAACACCCTCAGAAGCAAACTCTTGCCTTCTTGAACTGCATGCAATTCACTGGACTGACTTGTTATCTGGGGGACCGGTGGTTCAACTGTTACATTTACATAGTGGCTAAATATTGAGGATTCTTTGCTGTCTGGTAGAATGTGGGACACTTGACAGTAGTAAGCTCCATTGTCTTCACAGCTGAAATATAATGGAAATTTATAAGAACACAAAAAATAATATTTTTTTCAGAAGTAAGTAGCTTTTTGTACATTTAGTGGTGGTTTAATAGCCCTTTTTACTGCCAAGGTCATATTGAGACAGGGGTTTTACCCTATCGCCAGCATCTCGTGGGTTCAAATTTGAACCCTCATGGACGTCAAAAGTGGTTGAGGTGCTTGACTCGTAATTTAAATAATTTAGTGCATCAATCCGTCGTTCGCATACCATGTCTGGATTTTTTCAAATTAATCTGAGTACCTACCTAATTGATTAGATGGTGAGACTCTGTGGGTTAGGTGGTAGAAAGTACTTTAATATGCATCAACTTCGCCTAGTGGTCGCCTTCCACAAAGCAGCAGTATTATTATTATTTTTAAATGGTCACCCATCCAAGTCCTAACCTCGCTGGACGTTGCTTAATTTGAGAGTGTGTATTCAACGTGCCATTGACACTTGCTTTAGAAGAGGACTGATTAAAGTGATTAATTATCAACTAGATAACTAGAGTATGTGGTTGATATTTACTTCAGATTATCCTTGTATAGCTTTGTCTGATTCTGATTCAAGAGAGGCTCATTGTTATGGAACCATTGATACCTAGGAGCGGGCAAGCCCTGGGCTTCACATGTCAACATCAGCTTAGAACCAAATGCTACAAATCTGTCCTCTTCATCATCGCCAGGCTGAGTAGTGATCTCTAGAGGTTCTGAAACAATTCAGGAAGCTAATAAAATTCTAGAGCTTTTAAGAGAATCTCATAATTATGATCTTATTTTTTTAGATATTTATTTCACAATCTTATTGCCTTTTTTTTCTTATTTGAGAACAATTTTCTGCACTTTTTTTGGAAAAGATTAACAATGCAGCATGATTTTTTTCCCTCATCCAACATTTATTCTGAGTCCTAAGATCATTGAAATTCTATTTCTTGGTTGTTTTACATTGGTATCTTGGTTAAAAACTTGAATAACACTAAATTAATACTAAAATAAATCAAAAAGGTTGACATGAATGCATTTAAAATAAGTTTGAAATTTTGAAAATATTTGAAGAATTTTGAGAGAGAAAATTGAAAAAATGCAGCCATACAAGGGCCTGGTTCCTCTGACCTTATTCATGATTTATTTATTGTATTGTTTTTCCAACATTACATACAAATTACAATTTTACATATAATTTTACATGTATTACTAAATCTTATTACTTTTGAGAAATTTCTTATATTAGAAATCGAAAAAAATTGTGTTTTTTTTATATTTTATTAGGTACTGTCTTACAATTTTTCTTCAGATAGTAAGAATAATAATAATTAAAACATGAGACATAGTCAAAGTCAAAATACCTCCACAGAGAAGTAAAAAAGAAATAAAATTTTAATTAAAAGAATCTTACCAGGTCCAGCCAGAAAGAACAGAGGATCCAACAGTTGACAGTGTCTGAGTACATAGATTAGCTCCTGAGTTGTTACCAGCCATGATTGTAATTTTAACCAAATGTATTTTGCTGGTGATCCTCCTACTTTAGTGGCCTCTATTTCAAGTTGATGGATTTCTTGTAATGAAAATTTTTGGCTAGAAACAAGTAGAATAAAAATTTAACATTTTTTTAAAGGGATATTTTTATTTATTAATATTTCAAATAACAGTACTGATTTCAATGATCCCTGTGTGTACAGTAGGGTGGCCCTTATTTTCGAAAGTCGGAATTTTCTCGCTCCATCGGCAAAATATGGTTCCAATTAATATTAAAAAAATCTGGAAAAAGTTTCAGCTCGATCAAAGGTCGTTAACACGTGCCGCCGGGACCTTTAAGTTTAGATCTGCAATCGGAAGTGGCAATATACGTTTTTAAGCATAATGTTGATCCTATCTTGAAGAAACTTCATCTCACAGAAAAAAATATAGAATGTAAAATGTACAGAAGGGTTTTCTTTTTATTATTTGGTACATAATAATTTTAGTGGGTAGCACAGCATTATCGAGACACCTGATAATAGCATTTGTCTAAGTAACTCACTACTGTTTTTTCGTAATACTAAGTAGAAAATTAGAAAACTATCGTACATTAGATTTTTTTATTTGAAGTTGAAGAAAAGAACATTGGACATAATTATTGTAATAATATTAATTTATCCATACTATTAAAATAAATGCGAGATAGAAGTTCACAAATAAGTAAATCCTACTTGCTATGAGTTTTCAAGAGATACGCTTTTGTTGGCTTAGGATACTGACTTTTGTGATCTTTGACAACTTGAATGACGAATTGTTTTTGGTTTTCAATCTTTGTTAGCTTATTATTGTATTCGCCCATCAATTCAACTCCTCTTTCTGCTGTATCGTTTACTACTTTTAAGAATTTAATCTCGTTATACGCGTCTTGGAAATTTTCATTTTCCCACCAGTCACTAGGATCTAAACAGAGAAAAGATTTGTTTATTTGAAACCTCTCAAAGAAAACCTGCGTCTCCTCTGACACAAAAAAGTCCAGCTCCTTGCTAAGCAAGTTTATAAGATCTTTAGTCTTACAACCATACTTCTATTTATTTTGTTTCTTCCTCTCTTTAGTGGGGGACTTAACCATGTTAGATTTTACAACATATGAGATATCTCTATCAAAAAACCTCATCCCTACTGCCTCTTCACTCAAATACCAGAGATGGTCTACAATTTTTTTTGATGCCACACTAGATACTTGTACTTCAGTGTCCATTTTTTGATACGCAAGAAGTTTCTTAATAAATGAGAGATCTAGTCTTATCGCTGTAATACCTACTAGTGCAGTATACCAAGCCTCAATATAAAGGAAAGTTAGTCTGGCTGGGGGAAGTTAAACAGGGAGAAGACAAGTGTCCCGCTAGAGGACTAAAAACAGAGAACAGACTAGCCCACCCTTACAAGCCAGGCTAGCTTGCAGTTTCCTAAGGATTTAATGGCTTATAAAGAAAAGTCCAAGTCCTCATGATGGTTAATAACTGCCTCTTTAATCAAATACCAGAGTTTAGAAAAGAGTTCTTAATGACTGCTGAAGAATTCAAGACCATCCTTGATATTTGTTTGTTTGTAACTTTCCTTTGTTGTTGTTGTTGTAGCCAGCTTGGCTACAGCTGGAGGGGTGAGTGATGGTCTTCAGCCAACTTTATTTCAAAGTTGGCTCGTCCTGAACCACATATTTCTATGTGCGATCAACCATCATGAAGACTTGTACTTTTCTTTATAAGCCATTAAACCCTTAGGAAACTGCAAGCTAGCCTGGCTTGTAATTGTTGGCTAGTCTGTTCTCTGTTTTTAGTCCTCTAGCGGGACACTTGTCTTCTCCCTGTTTAACTTCCCCCAGCCAGAGTAACTTTCCTTTATATTGAGGCTTGGTATACTGCACTAGTAGGTATTACAGCGATAAGACTAGATCTCTCATTTATTAAGAAACTTCTTGCGTATCAAAAAATGGACACTGAAGTACAAGTATCTAGTGTGGCATCAAAAAAAATTGTAGACCATCTCTGGTATTTGAGTGAAGAGGCAGTAGGGATGGGGTTTTTTGATAGAGATATCTCAAATGTTGTAAAATCTAACATGGTTAAGTCCCTCACTAAAGAGAGGAAGAAACAAAATAAATAGAAGTATGGTTGTAAGACTAAAGATCTTATAAACTTGCTTAGCAAGGAGCTGGACTTTTTTGTGTCAGAGGAGACGCAGGTTTTCTTTGAGAGGTTTCAAATAAACAAATCTTTTCTCTGTTTAGATCCTAGTGACTGGTGGGAAAATGAAAATTTCCAAGACGCGTATGACGAGATTAAATTCTTAAAAGTAGTAAACGATACAGCAGAAAGAGGAGTTTATCTCGCATTTATTTTAATAGTATGGATAAATTAATATTATTACAATAATTATGTTCAATGTTCTTTTCTTCAACTTCAAATAAAAAAATCTAATATACCTACAATAGTTTTCTAATGTTCTACTTAGTATTACGAAAAAAACAGTAGTGAGTTACTTAGACAAATGCTATTATCAGGTGTCTCGATAATGCTGTGCTACCCACTAAAATTATTATGTACCAAATAATAAAAAGAAAACCCTTCTGTACATTTTACATTCTATATTTTTTTCTGTGAGATGAAGTTTCTTCAAGATAGGATCAACATTATGCTTAAAAACGTATATTGCCCCTTCCGATTGCAGATCTAAACTTAAAGGTCCCGGCGGCACGTGTTAACGACCTTTGATCGAGCTGAAACTTTTTCCAGATTTTTTTAATATTAATTGGAACCATATTTTGCTGATGGAGCGGAAAAAATCCGAGGAAAAAAATCCTCCTCTATAGCTAAGGGCCACACTAGTGTACAGTTATTCAACAGCAGACACATAGATCATGATGTATCAATAAAATCAGCAATCAAATTTAATGTTTAAGGACATATTATTGGTTAAGTTTAACAATAAAAATAAACATGTTACTAGACTATTCAACAGAAAACTTGATATTTATTTATGCTTACTTTATAATATCTAAAGACTTGATGAATACTTTCCAGTTATCTGAAGTGTCCAAACAACTTTGGAATGAGAGAAATACATCATAGGAACACTTCTCAAGGGATGATGAGAGAAGCAAATCATGAGACATAACTTCAAATATAAAACTCTAATATCGTAATCCTGACTTCATTGTTTCCTGAAAGTAAAACAATAAATATAGTCAGTATTCTAGAATAGAAATAATATTGTTTTAAGTGTAACTTGCATAAAAAAAAAAGCTTGATACAATAACAATTGAAGGGTAGTTAGGGACAATGTGACATGAGGGACAATGTGACACCATGAATGATGGTTTAGTGAAGGAGAGATACTTATAGGAGGTTCTACAGACATTGAAAATTTAGGTACATATGACATAATCAGCTCACTGGTAAAGAAGGTAGTTGCTTGCCATGCAGAAGGTTCTGCTTTAGAATCTCAGAGCCAACAAAAAAATTGTATTAAAAAATTGGTTACAATTATAAGAATATTATGTAAGGGATATTATTTACCTTCTGATGCATTTGTGTTGACCCAGAAAATAAATGGGAAGTAGGTATTGTGTCACTTCTTGCCCATCAGAGGGTAAGCATACAACAGGATGGGTAAGCTAAAACATACACCAAAAGGTGAAGATTTGGTACCACAAGTTGGCTATTCCCGGTTCGACCAAGACTGAGTGAGGTTTATATGGGAGGAAGTTTTGTGCATTTCCTGTGAAATGATACCAAGAGAAAGACTAGAATAGTCATTTTCACACAAAACTGTGGAGAACTTGGTTTTTATATTACTTTTTTTCTGACAATTTAAACATTCTGTGAAAGTTATTAGTGCTAATCAAAAGTAAGAGTAGGTATATGGAGGAACTTTCTCTTATACCTAGGTTCTGTAACAATGAATTGATTAAAAATGGCAGTTAAGGATATTTAATATTTACTCAGTTTCAGTATTTTCTTTTTTCTTATCACCTAATCCCCACCTTACAAGGTTGAAGCATAGATTTGGACATTTTATTGTCTTATCACAAAAGAATTTTAAGAAATTTAAATTTGGCGCCATGAAAGATTCGTTTACATTACTCAAGTTACTTTGGCGTAAAAAAGATTCGTTTACATTAAAACACAAACAAAAAAAAATCCGGGAAATTTAAAAAAATGAAAATAATATCTTGTGTCCTGTCAATCCTAAAAAATTTCGGCCATAGTTTTCAGTGAAATACATTATCTACTAGAACTTTTTTTTTTAGTTTAAAATAAACTTTCATTCATTCATATCCTGTATGGAGTAAGGAGTATTGCGATATACACCTTCTACATTGCTGTTCTCTTGGATTATTGTAAGTTTATTGGAATTTAGCTGTCAGCTTGTCTCAGAAGATTTGCTAGGCTTCTTTAATTCAAAAAACTGAAACTGTACGAAAATCTTATTTTGAACTTCCTAAAGCTCAATTCTTCTTAGGCATTATGTTGTATGCAATAATGAACTGAAAGCATGCTTCAGGACATACCCAAATGAAAGCAAGATGGGCGTTGTACCATTGGTAATCAATAATCCAGGATCAAAGTTTTGGTTCTAAACTTTTACTCTTGTATAGTTGTGAGCAAGGGAAACTATTACTGGTTATTTCTATCAAACTTGTGAAACTTGGATTTGCTACAAATCTTGTATTGTAAACACTAGTTCCAAAAGGATTTGTCAAATTAGCACTTAATGTAGTGAAACCAAGATTGTTGTGGGTTACAATTAAACCAAAGTTTTTCATTTTGAAATTCAGTTTTTTTAAGAAAATTCCAACTGGAATGTGTACTAATTAAAAAATAAATAAATATAGGTCATTGTGTCAAATAGAAATGCTTTAATTTCTCATAATCTTATCACCCATTTTTTCTTAACTTTGGTAACCTAAATCTTTGGTGACCTGATCAATATGTGTGAGACCATTAAGTCTAACTTTGTAACATCCTCCCTACTATTTTTTAAATTCTTTTGCATATGTCTTCAATTTCAGTCAGGTATCTCCTAAAAAGATAGAATAAATGTGTATAGATATCAATGATTATAATCAGACTTACTGTAGCATGCTCTGGAAGAAATTTTCTAGGCCTCATTTGTTGTATGAGAAATGTTTCAATATTAATCAAAGTAATGGAGAGGTAGAGAAAATGTCAATAATTATCTAATAATGATACAATGAAAATAACACATACATTCCTACTGCTTAAATAATGGTCATTTTATCACTACCTGAAAATTACTGGAATTTGGTCAAACTCTTTAGTAGAATGTAACCACTAGACAAGGTTAATGCTCAAAGAATTTTCTACCACCTAACTTTTGGATTCTTATTATTATGTGGTCATGAACTCAAATTAATGTGTTGGAATTTGATCCAACCTGTGGTAAATTTTACCAAAACATTTTGCCAAAAAAGCAAAAGAAAAGGAGAATAAAGAGATTGATAAAACTAATTTCCCAATCTCACACCAGTTTTTTTGTTGAGAAACATGAAAAAAAAAGAAAGAAAAAAAAAAAAAAAAAAAAAAAAAACTGGCTCTAGGGTAGGAACATGCTTTTTATTATTGTTATTACTTTATTCCAGATGACTGCAAAATCTCTATTAAATATTATACTTTCTACGATTTTGAGCACAATTTTTCTCTTTCTAAAAGTTGAAAAACTGAACGAGAACTTATAATTAGAACTTCTTAAGTAAGACGTCAGAAAATTGATATATTTCATTCCAGATCCCAGTTTGGCCTCAGAACCACTTCAGAACTGTAGTGCCAGACCCTGAAGAGGAATTAGAAGTCCATTCATTTCCTTCAAGACCTGAAAGTAATTTAACCTTGCACTGCCTTCAAGAACTGACAACTTTCTTATAAATTCAACAAAAATTCAGTTTACAGAAAGTAGAAATTTGAGATTTTGCAGTCATATAAAAACAATATTTTAAAAAGTGACCTACACAATTTTTTGAAAAATACATGAATTTTCAATGTTTCTAAAACCTAATAATCATTTAAAGAAAGTGTCATGTTAAACTCTGCCATAAGTAACAACAATATGTATCATGCTTATAAACATGAAAACTAAAGACAAAGCAAGTCACAAACCACTGGTTACTACATTGTTCTGCATGTTTCCTGTGATCCAGGAATAATTAGATTATTTCTACACAATTCTTGTTCTGCTAAAGTATTATTCAAGTAGCCATTACATGAAATAAACAACTTACCTGTTTTCAATTAATGTTTAAATGGAGTGGACAAATGTTACAACTGGTGAATTAATTGAAATGTACCATAACTCACCAGAATTATGGAACAATAAATTAGAAATATACAAAGACAATAAGCTCAAATTGGATAGATTAACTGAAATAGCAAGCACATTCCATTGTAGTATTAAAAATGTCAAAGACAAAATAAAGAACTTGCGAACTGCTTTTCATCGTGAAAGAAAAAGATTGGCACAGAAGAAAAATGGGTCATCCACATCAAAAAGTAAAAAGTGGATGTTTTACAACCAGCTGATATTTTTAAGTAGCATTGATACTCTGAGAGGCAATACATTAATCACCAGAAATGATGAGACTGATTCTGATGGGATGGAGAGTGTATTACTGCAGTTTGCACAACAGCAGCAACAACAACACCATAAAAATAAACAGGAGGAGCAACAACGCCAACAAACTGATTCTGAGGTGAGTAGTCACAATGTTATTTTTTTTTATTAATTTTTTTTTTCTAATTAGGCGCTTTAACTCTAATAAGCTCAATTTGTGCTTATTGTTGACACAGTTATTTTTTAAACAAAGAAAAAATCCTCTTTCTTTGATATTTAGACACCAAGAGCAGCCTATTGTATTATAATTACCTACAGTTAGTGTAATTCTATTTTTCTATGTGTGTCCGTAATGGTTGTTTTTTATATGTACCTAGTAGATAAAATTATGGTACAGCCTTGAACTACATACAAATTTTCAGTTCTCTTCAAGTATGATCAAGTACTTTTCTTGAGATGAGAAAAAAATCACTTTTTGTAATTGCCTTTTTACAGATTGGTGATGATCCTCAAAGTGACTCTCAAGTTAATGGAAGTAATGACAATGAAATACAGCAAGAAAGAGTTATGAAATTCCGTTCTCCCCTCAGAAAGAAGTTTAGAAGAAATACAAAAGTGGAAAGGTACAATATTGTGAAACAAGCCATACGAAAAGATGCCTGTTCAACCTTTGGTGAACATGTAGCAAATGAAGTTAGAAATCTGGGTAACAGGACGCAAATAATAGTAAAACAGAAAATTAATACCGTGCTATATGAAGCAGCTATGGGCTACTATGATAGTGAAATTACTCACTCAACTCTTGGCTCATCTACATCTTGTTATTACTCTGGAGCAAGTTGCACACCATCACCATCCCCTGTGCTTCATTCATCTACACCTTCTAACTGCTCAGGACCAAACTGTACATCAACACCATCCCCTTTGGAAATAGTTCTCTCAGAACCAGTTGCTGAGGAACAGTTTTGCAGGCAGTAGAAAGCTCAAAACTATTAATCTGTGATTGACTTGTAAAAGGATTTCTCTTATACACTGTATATTATTATTTATATTACTAAGGACTTCAAAACATGCTGAAATCTTAGCTTTCACGTCTGAGAATTTTGTGGGGTCCAACTATTTTGAGAATAAGGGCCAACGGTTTCCTCTTTGTAGTACTTTGTCAAAAATGTATGAAAATATATGTTGTTTTTTATTGTTACCACTATACCATTAAATCCCACTTTTTTCTTCTCTTTCTATTTTGAATTAAATGCATACAATGAAAAAATATGACCATTTTTGTTGAAAATGAATCCACCCAATTTGCATCAGTTTTAAGAATAGATGTCTAGAAGAACCTCATTAATTACTTCCAATAAATTTTGGCATTCTACCATTTAAAACAAATTTGAAGGGAATTGGTTAATAAGTTTTTCCCGACAAGTAGAAAGTACAGAGTAGAAATTTTTATACCTTGTCGAGATTCAATCACTTTTTTCTCGCCACATTCGAAATTTTGAACTACAAACAAAACTTGGCCACAATGACTCCTAAACTTATTATTATTATTATGTCAATAATATTGATCTATTGAAGTCATTATATCACACAACTTTTTTTTTCTCCTTTAACAGATCAGCCAGAATCTGCTAAAAAGTGGTCGAATCCCGTCACTGGGGAAGAGAAGTAGTGTAAGTTTCTATGTCACAACCCTCAGTAAGGATAAATTATAAAATTGTTTGTTCAAGCACCTTCTTCCCATTTAAAAGTTGCCTGTAAGTTGTGGCCATTGTTAATATTTTTCATGATATAATTGTCTTGATCAGAAGGGGATACTGATAAAACTAGTGTCGCCTTCCTTTGTTGTCCTGGAAAATGAAGGTACGTAAATTGGTAAAGTTAGATTCATGGAATTCAAAATCTCTAAAATTTTCATTACCCAAAATAGCCTATTCTTGTACATTTGTATTAGGAATAGTTGAGATTCTTGTTGCATCTTCCAAACTAGGAGCTCACTTCTAAAATGTTAAATACAACTTGAAAGATATATGACTATAGATATAAAACTTGAAAGTTATAGTCACCTACTTGCAGACATACTTGCAACTTGAAAGTTAGAAATATATAAATGTAAACATTGAAAGTTATTTGACTATACAGGGTGTCCCACCAAACTTGGACACCTCAAATTACTCGGCCCCTGAAAGAGTTTTTGAAAAATAAAAAATCCTAGGGTACATGGTCTAATTATGCGGTTTCAGTCATGAAATTTTTTTTATACAGGGTGGTTCAAAAGTCAGAAATTGAGGTGTCAACTTTCGATTTTTAAATGGATCGACCTGAATTTTATTTGATAATTTTACTTCTAAATGGTTCCTGAGTACTTTTTGAAACAAAAATTTTACATACAGGGTGATTTTTTTTCGACCAATTTTTTTTCTAAATCTCGAATAACTCATGTTTGTTTAATTTTTTCGATAACAAGAATAGAGAGTGTTTGTGTAATGAAAACACGCACTTTCAATTGGCATTAAAAAAATTTATACAGGGTGGTTCACAAGTGAAATAATGACTTGATTTTTTTTAAAACTGAGTTTTTTTAATTTTTTATTTGGGATTAATAATTCTAACCTAATTTTTCACATTTTTTGTTAGTCATATCGAAAAACAAAACTAAAGTGTTGTACAGGGTGAGACATAATTTTTTTGTAACACCCTGTATATGGGCAGTCAAAGAGACGTAAAATTAAATATAAAAACTAAATGTGCAAGAAAAACTTTGATTTTTAATGATATAAAAAAGTTATGGTGTTTTAACTAATATTGTCACATGGACCACCCTGTAGATATTTTCTTAAAACATCATATGGGTAGTCGAAATTGTCTAAAATTCAACGAGGAGTCCAAATCTGAATAAAAAAATGAATTCAAAAAGCCATTTTCAATTTTGTGTCTACACCTACCTACTTTTTATTTCTAGTTTTAAAATCATTCAGTGTGTACACCAAATTGAAAATGGCTTCAAAATTCGTGTTTTTTACTTGTTTTTCCCCACGATTCGAAATCTTCGTTGAATTTTATACAACCTCGAGTACCCACATGATAGTTTAAGAGAATATCTACAGGGTGGTCCATAAGACAATATTAGTTAAAACACCATAACTTTTTTATATCATTAAAAATCAAAGTTTTTCTTGCACATTTAGTTTTTATATTTAATTTTACGTCTCTTTGACTGCCCATATACAGGGTGTCACAAAAAAATTATGTCTCACCCTGTACAACACTTTAGTTTTGTTTTTCGATATGACTAACAAAAAATGTGTAAAATTAGGTTAGAATTATTAATCCCAAATAAAAGATTAAAAAAACTTAGTTTTAAAAAAAATCAAGTCATTATTTCACTTGTGAACCACCCTGTATAAATTTTTTTAATGCCAATTGAAAGTACGTGTTTTCATTACACAAACACTCTCTATTCTTGTTATCGAAAAAATTAAACAAACTTGAGTTATTCCAGATTTAGAAAAAAAAAAGGTCGAAAAAAAACCACCCTGTATGTAAAATTTTTGTTTCAAAAAGTACTCAGGAACCATTTAGAAGTAAAATTATCAAATAAAATTCAGGTCGATCCATTTAAAAATCGAAAGTTGACACCTCAATTTCTGATTTTTGAACCACCCTGTGTAAAAATAATTTCATGACTGAAACCGCATAATTAGATCATGTACCCTAAGATTTTTTATTTTTCAAAAACTCTTTCAGGGGCCGAGTAATTTGAGGTGTCCAAGTTTGGTGGGACACCCTGTATACTTCTAGGCTGAAAATAGAGACTTGAATTTTCTTAGGAATAAGACTGAAAAAACCCAGGTGTGATACACTGTGATACATTAAATCAGTGTAGTTTTTCGTACTAAATCACGTGATAGCATTGGTTTTTTCATATTTAACACATCCGGACCTACAGTTAGTTTTCAACCAAGATTCTTGCAGGGCAACAGTTTGATCACAAGCTGTATGAACAGACGTGTTAAATATGAAAAAACCAACGCCACCACGCGAGTTAGTATGAAAGATTACACTGATTTGATGTATCACACTCTGGGTTTTCATAACTTTATTCCGAGGAAAATTCCATGATACCGTGGGGTTGAACAAAAATCCATTAGGTAAAAGTATCGAGTGAGATGTCAATTGTGCGTTGAATTTAACATAGAATTCGAATACCAAACAATAAATAGGGGGTTTAAAAATCGAAAGTTAGTGCGTGTTTCACTACATTTGGGACACCCTGTAGATTTTAAATTCCGCAAAATATGGTCACTCAAAATGTTTTGTACTTCAAAGTAGAAAAACATGACTTCATTACCTATCTATCGTCTTTTTCTTTTCACAGGTGACAGAAACACTAGTCGGTCTGTGCTAATCATTGCACTATGTCAACCAAAAGGAAATCTGAGTTTCAAGTACCTTCAGATGAAAATGATTTGCTTTCTATTAGACCTTTGTAAGTAGTAACCTAAAACCAATAAATACTTCGTCGAAGAACTATGATATAATACATATTATAATATTGTTGTCAAATAAATTTCAGTGTTATACCTTCAGAATATTCTTCATGGTACGAACATCTTTGTATGATCTAATGGCTTTATCAAGAGTAAAGTCAAATTAGCCAGCCTCCGTGGTGTAACGGTTGTGACTACTGTCCTTAGTTCAAAGATACCGAGTTCGATTCCCAGTTGGGGGAGACTTTTCGAAGTAAAATCTGTTCTTTCCAAACACGTTAGGCTGACATTTCGGGACCTACCCAGGCTGGGTGATGTTAATGATGGTAGCTGGTGCGATTCCCAGCGAATGGAGGGTAACACCCCGTCCTGACTTTCAATATCAAATCAGGAGGTTAAATCCAAATATAATCAACTGGTTACAATAAATTTAATTAGGTCGCAGTGTTAAATGTAAATGTTTTACTAAAAACCCTTCAACCAGGTAAGATAAAGTCATATCCAGCATGTATTAGCTAATTCAGTTTCTTTAATTGTATAAATAGTAAATTCAAAGAAGGCAAAGCCAATAACATGCTGAAACAATTCCAAGTTCATTGTAAATGGTTTAAACTCTTATCCAAAAAATATATGGGTACTGAGCGCGCGATTAGCTCAGTGGTTAAGCACTCGCTTGCCATGCGGAAGGTCCCGGGTTCGATCCCCCGTGCCGACAAAAATTTATATTCTTAATTTGGTTACAATAATTGTTCGTAAGGGATACCTTCCAGTGCGCTCGTGTTAACCCAGCACCCAATTGGGAAGTATTGTGTCACTTCTCGCCCATCAGAAGGGTGGCATACTACGGGATGGGCAGGCTACAACACAGACCACAAGCGTCTACAGTAGTCCTGTTTCATGGCTACGAAATAAAAAAAAATTATGAAGTTGAATTTCATTCTCTCTTTCCAGGGGAGCTGGGCAAGAAGTTGGAAGATCCTGTATTATGCTGGAGTTCAAAAGCAAAACAATTATGGTAAATATTAATTTATTCGTAATAACTTTGTGATATAATGTAGTTGTTTCAACTATTCAAGTCATGGCGACTAACTCCTGCTGTGGATATTACAAAGAAGTTATCTCCTTTGAAGGTAGATAGTAAATATGTAAATACAATGAATTTTAGATGGATATTGGAAATCTGTACTTTACTAAATTTATTTATTTTCGCAGATGGACTGTGGCATTCATCCAGGCTTGAGTGGAATGGATGCCTTACCTTTCGTGGATTTAGTCGAGTCTGATCAGATCGACCTTCTTCTTATCTCTCAGTAAGTATCCGTAGTAGTTTTTTTATCACTAGATTATTACTTGTTGAGTGATCACCAGAGTTTAAAATGTGTAATGTGTAGAAGAAAAAAAAATGTCTCAATTTTAATCCACACTATGAAAACCATCTTAATAAGAAATATTTGCTATTCATATTCCAGCTTTCATCTGGATCACTGCGGCGCTCTTCCATGGTTTCTTCTCAAGACTGGATTCAAAGGTCGTTGCTTCATGACTCATGCCACCAAAGCAATTTACAGATGGCTCCTATCTGATTATATCAAAGTCAGGTAAGGTAAAATGGGAAACTACTGATTCCCAAGCTGTCAATTATTTGAAAGCAAGAATAATAAAATTATATACCTTTTATAATTTTGAATATATAATGCCTAAATTTGTTCATTATACCTTACCATAGTTGAGTTTATAGAAAGTCTACCCTTGACAACTGTAGTATCTACTTTTAAAATTTACACCAATTCCCTGTATCCCTGCATTGACTTCAATAATTTACAAGAGCCTCTACAGTCATGCCAATACTCGTCTGTCAATATAGTGTCCATACGAAATTTGCTCAAGGGAATTAAAAAGTTTTCTTTTACAAAATCAGCAGGAGAGAAAATTGGAGGTATTGGTGTTGCACAAGATTACTATTCATAATAAAAATTTTACACTGTCAGTTTGTAACCTATATTGTTTGTTTATTATCACAACCTACCTTCTCGACATACCTACCTTTCATTACAGGGACACGAAATATAATGTAAGTACTAGGTATATACAAGAATGATTGGGCTCTGGATTTATTGGGACATTATCTCGTGAGTAATATTTACAATAGTTTAGGGAATTCAGGCAGAGGTTATTTTTTCTGAGGTTATATCATCATAAAAAAGAAAAACAAAAAATAACCTATAAGTGCATTGGTAGTCAAGTGGTTAAAGTGGTAATCCAGGTAGCGTAGGGATCCGCTGGTTTGAACCCCACCCAATGCATGGATTTTCCTCATTCGTTTGAGTAGATGACGACATAATAATAAGATTCTGAAAATGGTTTAAGTATTTACCTCGCCGGGTAGAGTATTATTATTATATTAATACCTATCATACTTGTTGCAGTAACATATCGACATACTTGTTGCAGTAACATATCGACATGCTTGTTGCAGTAACATATCGACGGAGCAAATGCTGTACACGGAGTCAGACCTGGAGAAGAGCATGGATAGAATAGAAACTATCAACTTCCACGAGGAGAAGGATGTGAATGGAATCAAGTTCTCAGCCTACAATGCGGGCCACGTGCTGGGGGCTGCCATGTTTATGATTGAAATAGCCGGTGTCAAGGTAACCACTCCACACCTCACTCACTTACTTATCTTACTCGTTATTTAAAATATTATTATCAGTGTGATATTTATCTAATGTGATGTTTTTCACATGAAAATACATCGAATTTCACAATAACTGACCCCCTCACACTCCAATCTTCATGCTGAAGTTGAAGTCATAGTACTTCCGTTGTAGATTCTAAGAACCTTCTTTACTGAATAGAAATCACTGTCAAACATAATATACCAAGCAAACATACATGCATTGTATCTGTTCTATCTGATAATAAACCACACTCTAGATTTTGACACAGTCATGTAGCTTATTAATATTGTTTCTACTACAATTACAGATCCTTTACACGGGTGACTTCTCGCGACAAGAAGACAGGCATTTGATGGCTGCTGAAATACCACCGATCAAGCCCGATATTCTCATCACAGAATCAACATATGGTAGTTAACAAGTAGTACTCTATGTAAATTCTCCTTCCAAAAAGTTCCCTCTGAGTTTTATTATAACAATTCAATGTTAATAATATTACGACATAATTTATAAAGTAATTGTAAGGTTTTAGCATACTGTAAACTCTCGATATTATTAAAACACATCTTCCAATGTTTGATTAGAGGGAAGAGTTCTTATCACGCTCCTGCAATTTCCTCGTTGATGTGAAAGAGAAATCTCTTCAACAAGGGAAGAGCGCGAGTGAGGCTCACCAGATGACCTGTGTAGGAGACTCCCCAAGGCATTTATGAAGAGTCCAGCCTTCTGGTACCATGTATCTAAGTATCCCAAAGTATCTACTGCAAAGGCGAGAAACAGACATTTTTTTTTTTTTTTATTATTATTATTTTCAAACGCATCATTTATGATGCAATTACATGAAAATTTACAAAGGGGAAAAATAATATAAATATATATCTATGTTTAAAAAATAATATATAAAAAAAATAAAAAATTAATAATATTAATGATCAGTAATCGTGCTGGGGGTGCTACTCTTTGTATATTGTGTGTACAGTATTAATATATGTCAGTCTATTTATCCCTATATCTAGTTCTTGTGCAAATGTGTTGTATAGGCTAAGAATGCGTGGGACCGTTGAGTGAGAGTAGACAGTTTTATCTAAAGGATTTAGGTGGAAAAGATTTTTTTCTCTGCTTGTTGATCTTAGATGTATTTGTGGGACATTATAGGCTATGCCTTCTCTACCTTTTGGACAGTGCACTAGCCCATTACACAGGTCGTATACAAGTAATAGGGCATTTATATCCCGTCGGTTTTTTAGGGAGTGAAGTTGAAGCTGCTCGCAAATGAGTGAAGCAGAGATATTGTTAGGGAAGGTTGGGTAAAACCCATGAAACTTTCTAAATAGGTACCTAACAAATTTGGATTGTACGTTTTCTATGAGTTTTACGTTTTTAATATTTTGTGGATTCCAGATAGCTGAGGCGTATTCCAATTTACTTCTTACTATTGAACTGTAGAGTAGTATAATACTGTTTGTCTCTTTAAAATATTTACACTGTCTTTGTAGTAACCCCAGCATTCTTAAAGCATCTTTTGTGATGTTGCTTATGTGAAGATCAAATTTTAAGTTACTTTGAAATGTTACTCCAAGATCTTTTTTCTGTGTTACTCTCTTTAGGTTATACTCTTGGATTTTATACTGGTGGTTTATTATATTGGTATTTCTGGTATATGTCATTGTTTCACATTTTTCGTTATGGAGAGTTAATTTTTGTGTATTTAACCAGTTTACCACAGAATCAAGATCTTTTTGCAACATTGTACAGTCATCAGTGTTTTTGATTTTTTTGAATAACTTAAAATCGTCTGCATATAATAAATATGACGAGTTACGGATAACGCTTCCTATATCATTAATTACCATGATGAACAGCAAACAGCTTAGCTTTGAGCCTTGGGGTACCGAGGATCTAGGTTCATAGGTAAAAGAATAAAACTTATCGCCTCGTTCATTTTTGTATACTACTTGCTGTTTGCGATTTTTGAGAAATGATGCAAAAAATATTAAAATGTTCTTTGAAAAACCAAATTTGTACATTTCCTTAAGTAGTACGTCATGGTTGATTTTATCGTAACATTTAAGTATGTCAGTATAAATTACATCCACTTGACTACACCCTGTGTTCAAGTTATGACTTATTTCATGTTGAAATTCTAATAAGTTCGTTGTGGTGGAGCGTTGTGTTATAAAACCATGTTGTTGACTATTAATGTTACGATAAACATGGTTCTTTATTTTATTAAATATACAGGTCTCATACAGTTTACTCAGTGATCCAAGCTGAGCTTGGATCACTGAGTAACACATATGTGTATGTGTTACTCAGACATATTTGTAACACACATATTAATACACATTTATAACACATATTTATACCTATTTATAACACAATTTGCAGTCTTGTAATCATGTTTAAAACTAAAGGTATTTCTGACCTAAATAATAAATAGAATGCGTAAAAAAATCCAAGATTATGTCGTCAAAAATGGATCTGACCATGATTTCTTTATCGTTAGTAAAACCATGTTTTGCATGAATATTTATTGATTGTATTTATTCAGATTCTCATGAGCTTAATCTTTTTTTTCCCCCGAATTCAAACAAGGAAATTATAATTTATTAAAAATAAGAACATTCAATTCCATCTTCTAAGCCAACTCCGTCTAAATTTGGAACACGCCACATCCATCTTCAACTTCATACTTCCTCAATTTGTATCTTGTCCCTCTCAATCTGAGAGAAACAGCACGAATCAATGCAACTTGTATCTTGTTGTCTATTTATCTTGTTGTCTATTTACCATCTTCCTCTAATTTACTATCTTCCTCTAATTTACTATCTTCCTCTAATTTACTATCTTCCTCTAATCCCAGGCACCCATGTCCACGAGCAGAGAGAGGAGAGAGAGAGCAGATTCACATCCCTCATCCACGACATTGTCAACAGGGGAGGTCGGTGTCTCATTCCTGTGTTTGCTCTGGGTCGAGCCCAGGAGTTGCTACTCATTCTAGGTAAGTGCTTTAAGGCCTTTAAGGCTAGGTGCAGGGCACTGGGGGTGGAAGCCAAGGCGGAAACCCGTAGTGATCATAATGCCATGTGTCGTTTCCCGCGACTATGAGCCGTTCTTATCTAGGTTAGTATGAGTTGCTACTCATTCTAGGTAAGTATGAGTTACTACTCATTCTAGGTAAGTATGAGTTGCTACTCATTCTAGGTAAGTATGAGTTGCTACTCATTCTAGGTAAGTATGAGTTGCTACTCATTCTAGGTAAGTATGAGTTGCTACTCATTCTAGGTAAGTACGAGTTACTACTCATTCTAGGTAAGTATGAGTTTCTACTTATTCTAGTTAAGTATGAGTTGCTACTCGTTCTAAGTAAGTATGAGTTTCTACCCATTCTAGTTAGTACCAAGTACCCTATTGAGAAAGTACAAGCATGGTTCTTTGATACCTAATTGAATGAAATCATTGGATTTTATGCAATATTTCCGAATTACATAGAATATACAATACCTACTCAACGAAAATCGATTTCTGTCCGCTCGTTACACATTAGGTTCTAGCAAACATTCTAAAAAGCTCATTTTATTCATTTTTGGTTTGTATTTTAATTAAATGTAGGGTATGATTTATACATAACATTTATAATGAACATCAGTTATAAATCTTAATATATAAATGTCAAAGTCACTGACTGACTGACTGATCATCACTGTTTCTCCGAACTGGTACGTCCTAGGAAGCTGAAATTTGGTAGGTAGCTTTGTCTTATAGTCTAAATGTGCAATAAGACGGGATTTTTCGAAATTCCCACTACAACACCTGCCATTGGTGAAAAAGGACTTCTTGCTTTCACGGCCATGCCTCGGCCCGCAAAGCGGCGACAGCCCGCTAGTTATAAATAAAAGTAATATCATTTTATCAGCAAAGATAAAAATAAGCCAGACCCTCTCTTAAATAAAACTATCAACCAACAAGAAGCGCACTATGGTCCGACTTGAGGGATGGTCTGGCTTATCCTTGTTTTAATCCTATTCCTCAGTAGCTTGATCCATAAGACGTCAAACTTGTAATCTGGAGGTCGGTGGTTTAACTCCCATGTTAAGCAAATCGCCTCTGATAACACAAAGAGGCGTAAACCACAATTTTTTGAAATCGGTTTTATTGCTTGAATTGAGTCTACTTGTGCTATATTTTGCTCTCACAAATAGACGTAATCCAATTATAATCCAAAGAATGATCAAAATAATGACAATATACGAACAGGATTCAATAGTCACAGTTAAATAATCAAATTTGGCAACAGAAAAAGTTCGTATGGTCATTCACGGGTACAGGGAAGTGATAATGTTCCTACCGTGAACAGAAAATTTATGCACAAGAAAACTCATTTCGGCTCTCCTGTAAAATTTCGAAAATGTTGTTTACGCCTCTTTGTGTTATCAGAGGCGAAATATAATGTCAAGCGAGTTTGATTAGTTGTGATATCTTGATTGTAATTAACACAAATATGATAACTGTCACGATACTCTGTCCTCGCATGCTCCAGACGAGTACTGGTCCCAGCACCCCGAGCTGCATGACATCCCCATCTACTACGCCAGCTCCCTGGCTAAGAAGTGCATGTCCGTGTACCAGACCTACATCAATGCCATGAACGAGAAGATCAGACGGCAGATCTCCATCAATAACCCCTTCGTGTTCAAGCACATTTCCAATCTAAAGGTATATTATTTCTTTACCAAATGAATAGACTTTTTTCTGTTGCCAGCTGTAGCTAAGCTGGCTACAACAACAACAACAACAACAACAACTTTTTTTGATAATAATTATAGATTTTGAATTAACACATTTTTTTAGTTCATTAAAATCTATATATATAAAATCCATTTACATTCATTCATAATCAACGCAGAGCCTAAACGGCTGGGCCGATTAACTTGAAATTTTGCAGGAAGCTTCCCCTTATGATGGAGGGGCGTACTAAGAATGGATTTTTTGAAGGAAACAGGGGTTCTCAACTTATGGCCAAAAATTAACATTTATTGACAATCAACGCAGAGCCTAAACGGCTGGGCCGATTGACTTGAAATTTTGCAGGAAACTTTTCCTTATGATGTAGGGGCGTACTAAGAATGGATTTTTTGAAGGAAACAGGGGTTCTCAACTTATGGCCAAAAATTAACATTTATTGACAATCAACGCAGAGCCTAAACGGCTGGGCCGATTGACTTGAAATTTTGCAGGAAACTTTTCCTTATGATGTAGGGTCGTACTAAGAACGGATTTTTTGAAGGAAACAGGGGTTCTCAACTTATGGCCAAAAATTAACATTTATTGATAATCAACGCAGAGCCTAAACGACTGAGCCGATTGACTTGAAATTTTGCAGGAAGCTTTTCCTTATGATGTAGGGTCGTACTAAGAACGGATTTTTTGAAGGAAACAGGGGTTCTCAACTTATGGCCAAAAATTAACATTTATTGACAATCAACGCAGAGCCTAAACGGCTGGGCCGATTGACTTGAAATTTTGCAGGAAGCTTTTCCTTATGATGTAGGGTCGTACTAAGAACGGATTTTTTGAAGGAAACAGGGGTTCTCAACTTATGGCCAAAAATTAACATTTATTGACAATCAACGCAGAGCCTAAACGGCTGGGCCGATTGACTTGAAATTTTGCAGGAAACTTTTCCTTATGATGTAGGGGCGTACTAAGAACGGAATTTTTGAAGGAAACAGGGGTTCTCAACTTATAGTCAAAATTAGTCATTTTTAGAGTGTTGTCAGATTTTCAAAAGGGTTGAGCTGAATGACTTGAAATTAGGCAGAAAACTTCTTTCAGTAATGAAGAAGCTTACTATGAAAGGATTTTTCAAAGATAACAGGGGTCCTCAACTTATGGACAAAAGTAGACATTTTAGCGTCTTGCAAGATTCTCAAAACGGTTGAGCCGAATGACTTGAAATTTGGCAGACAACTTTTTTTTGTGATGTAGGGGAATAATAAGAAACAAATTTTATAAGAAAATAGGGGTTCTCAACTTATGGTCAAGCTGGATGGCGAATACTATGTTTTTCGACTCATGAAAGATACTCTCCTGTCATACATTTGGCCGTCCACTTTGAAAATGGACAAAGGGTAGTTTTTACAACCGAAAATGTCCAACAGAGAATTGACAACCCTCCTAAAACAACATTAACGGCGTTTTTTCCAACTATGCAACCATGATGAATTTGCAAAGACTGTTTTTTATAATGAAGTACCAGCATTTTATGTGAGGAAAAACAACATGTTCCAAAGAAGGAAAAAAAGATCAATTGTTCCAGGACATCCGGGTGTAAAAAAAGAACAGGTTCTTGGTAAAATTTATACCGTACATCCGAATGACTCAGTATGTTTCTACCTACGATTACTTCTACATAAAGTGCGAGGACCTACTTCATTCAGAAGCCTCAAAATGGTAGGCGGCATTGAATACCCTACGTTCCATGCTGCATACCTAGATTGCCTAGCCATGGGTTTGTTACTTGATGATGCGCAAGCAATGTGAACATTATTACCAACAGAACTTATTTGGCAGAAATTTCATACAACACGTTTCAAATGAGGTCTTTCGTCTCTGAAAAAGTGCCATTACTCAATAGTGAACAGAGATACGTGTATGAAACTGTACTTCAGAGCGTCACTTCATCTCTTGATTCTGTAGTTAATAATTTGTTCTTCCTAGATGCTCCAGGTGGAACTGGAAAAACATTCTTAATAAACCTTTTGTTAGCTACAATACGCAAAGATAGAAATGTTGCCATTGCTGTTGCATCGTCCGGTATTGCGGCCACACTGATAGAAGGAGGCCGCACTGTTCATTCTGCTTTGAAATTGCCGCTCAATTTAAATTCAGTAGATACACCAAGCTGTATTATTGGAAAGCAAAGTGATATGGCCAAAGTCCTCAGGGATTTCAAGTTGATCGTATATGATGAATGTACAATGACTCATAAAACTGGCTTAGAGACACTGGACCGTACTTTACAAGACATTTGAATCGGTACATGCAAAAACGACATCAATCACATTTTTTGGAAAATGGGGTTTTCATAGATTTTGGATCTCGGAAGGTAAACGCACAATTCTATATCAAAACCAAATCATTCTGCTACTCCCTTCCAATATAAACACGTTTCTATAATTTTCGTTCCATGCAAGAACGACATAGATCCGGGTCTGTCTGTATGTATAGAACAGGATATCTCAAGAACGGTAAGAGCTAGAGATTTGAAATCTGGTATGAAAATTTATTTTATACACCAGACAAACCACGAAACTTTTGGTTAAAATCGGCCGCAAAATGCAGCCGCAGGGCCGCAAATACTGGCCGCAAGCGCCGCTTCTTTAAATTGGTTAAAAATACAAAAAAAGTTAGAGAACAACATTTTCTTGGATTAAAAAAAATAATAGGGGTCTTTTCTGATCATTTTTTTGATATCTTGAACTCTTTGGACCTCGGCCCGAATTTACCGGTATCTTGGGGGGACCCGCTTTGACTAACTTTTTTATTATTCATCCTACATCCTAGATGGGGATTGTGACATATCAAATCCAATGATTTTGAGGTGCTGATTACGAATTTGGCATTGATTTGCAGCTGTTACCGTTGAGTCACCAGTGGCGGATTTCGACTTCTTTTCGGGGATAAGGAAAGTCGTGTGATGTTTACACCAGAATTTTTTTATATACATAATTTTTTTGATTCATATTTTTTTGTTTTTGTTTGAAATAACAATAAAATTCGAAGTGTAGGTGTGTTATTATTTATAATATTTTCGATATTTGCAAAAACAGCATCATTCCACGACCTTTGAACGGCTATTTCTTTGAAATGGCACTACATATCTGACCAAAATTATAAAGAATGGTTTCTTTTGGCAAGTCCTTGCGATTACATATTTTTTCTTTTTTTTCTTATGGACAAAGAACGAATAGGAAAGTTTTTTTTTGATTTTCCAAAAGTTTACTCTTTTGGAATGATGTCGTTTTTGCATGTACCGATTCATTTGTGGTGTTGAAAATCTTATGGGTGGTAAAACTGTGCTACTGTCTGGAGATTTTAGACAAACTTTACCCGTTGTTCCACGTGGAACAAGAGCTGACGAAGTGAAGGCATGTTTAAAATCATCCATTTTGTGGCCACAGATAACTGTTCTGTCTTTAAAGTTGAATATGCGTGTACACCTTCACGCTGATCAAAATGCAGAAGTTTTATTTTTGTCGGCGCGCGGGTTCGAAGCCGGGACCTTCCGCATCGTAAGCGAGTTCTTAACCACTGAGCTATTTGTGTGCTCATTTAATCTGTTCATTAGCAACTATGCACTTGGGTTCTTTTTTTTAATGGAAGGCAGGAAAAAATCTTTCAAAGACACCCAGATCCTGCCTGGGGTGTGGGATTTCCACCCACTAAAAACCCACCTTCTCTAAAAGCTAACCGCACTTGGAACCGAAAAATATCATTACTTCAAGTGCGGCGCTGTAGGGCACCTACTGATTTCGTTGTAGTGCCCTCCCATCTCTCTCTTGGGTTCTAATGTGATTTCCGCCTACCACTTTAATTTCAAAGAGTTCAATTCCCCAGAAAACTATGTTTTGCCATGACCATAAATATGACACAGGGGCAAACTCTTGAGCTAGCTGGAATTGACCTTAGAACGATTGCTTATCCCACGGTTAGCTCTATGTTGCTTTTTCAAGAGTAAGGTCTGCCAAGTTCCTCATTGTGTTACAGCCAGATGGTATAACAAAGAACCTGGTGTATAAAGAAGTGCTTCAATAGCCATAAAACTTATGCAGCGGCGGTGGCCATGCCTTAACTAAAATGTGGCCATGCCTTGGCCACGCGAAGCGGGCGTAGCCCGCTAGTAGATTATAAAACAAGAAATTATTTAATTGAATTAATTGTCACATTAGTTCACTTTACCGAATTCTTTTGTAATGGAAACTTGTTTGACTGAAAAATGTTTTATTTTATAACTTCTTATCATCATGAATTCATTTTTTATTTTATTGCAATCATGGACATTTACGAAGGTTTAATAATATATACGAGACTTGCAAATATCTCGAAAATTATTTACGATATAAGATATAATCTGGTTTTATTTTCATAGCTCTAAAGGGGACACTTAATTGTGACCTTTAGAAGTATATTAGATGACCACTTCTAGGGTATTTCAAGGTCAATATTGGACTTTTTACTGACAACCTCTATTTTTTATGACAATTTTGAAATCTGCACAAAATTTTAGGTACAAACAAGTTACTACTTGTAATTTTTGTCACACCTATTTTCACACCTTGTTAAAACCAAATGGTATCAACTGGTCACAATAGATCTAAATAGAGGTCGGTGTGATAATTGGTGCTTCTCTTGTGGAACTCCAACCAGTTTATAATAATAATGAGTGTGGCATCTCAAATCAGCATAATTTTAGGTGCTGAACACGATAGTAATATTGGTTTTTCATTGTACTTAACTTTGTGTGTCCCAACACTTGAGATCCAAAATATTAAGTAAAATGAAAAACCGATATTACTATCGTGTTTAGCATCTAAAATTAGACTGATTTGATATGCCACACTCTAATCTAAGATGGAAAATATCTCACATTCCCTAAATGGTGTGAAAATGGGTGTGACAAAAATTACAATTAAAAACATTGAACCTAAAACTTGTTTTGTTTGAAGCAGTTTGGACTATAAACAGTTCGTAGATCAGCATCGGCTTGGTTCTGGGGGGCCTTGTCAATAATTAGCCTCCTTGTAAAGAAAGTAGTAGAAGTGCTGAGTCATTCCTTCACGGTCTGGCTACCATCGTTCACGAAGGTTACCCTATGATGACGATAATTATTAGAAGTATTTTTTCTTTTATTAATAAACATCATGTACTTCAATGTATCCGTAAGCCAGCGTCGATGGCATGTTGAATACACCGGTTCCCTTCAGAACACCGAAGTTAAGCGACATCCAGCGAGGTTAAGACTTGGATGGGTGACCATTCAAATTCTAATTCTCGTGACGCTGGCTTTTCCCGGCCCCACTCAGGCTGGGTGAGGTCAATGTGAGTAGCAGGTTTGTGAGTTTCCTGCGAATGGAGGGTAAAACCCCCGTCGTGATATGACCATGGCAGTTGAAAGCGACGTTAAACCCCACTTAAAAAAAAAAATGTATCCGTCTGTGTCCAGGGGATCGATCACTTCGAAGACATAGGTCCCTGTGTGGTGATGGCTTCCCCTGGCATGATGCAGAGTGGACTCTCACGGGAGCTGTTCGAGATGTGGTGCACAGACACTAAGAACGGTGTCATCATAGCCGGTTATTGTGTGGAGGGTGAGTGAGCTATCAGGAAGATGAAACAGAAGATTTGTTTTAATAATAGGTCTACAAAATTATCCATGCTTTGACTCGAACCTCTGACTTCCATGAGTTTTTTTTTAGTTATCATATTTGTGTTAATCACTTTCGTGGTGTCACAGCTACTCAAACTTGCTTTACTAAATCTACGCGGTAACCGGGACTTGAACCACCGACTTCCAGGTTACAAGTCCGCCACCTTATCAATCTAGCTTCTGAGGTCGGTGACTTCTATGAGTTTTCTGCCTTAACGATCAAACTATCGATATACTATCAACTTACTTTTTATTGTAGTAATGATAGTCTTGTAAACGACAAAAGTGGATGGTTCCTCTTCGGTTCAACTGTTTAACAAAACCCACCTTGTCTCTGCCTAAATAACGGATTATTGGAATAAACATAAAGTGGACATCTATTTACTGTCGTGAGACACAATACTGACATTATTTTACTTCTTTTTACATATAATAATAATAATGCTTTTTCTTTGTGTTATTATGTCACAATTTTAGTGGGTAGCGCAGAATCATAGGACTTTACCACTTTAATTTACATTATCTTGTATTATTTTTTTGCCTAAGATTCTGCCACTGGTCGCTGCTTCACATTAAAGCAGCTACTCATTTTTCCTCACGAGGTATGAGTGGACCCCGAACATCCAAGTACAGAGCAGAAAAAATCATCCCCCGCTGGGAATCGAACCCAGGTCACCATGTGTGCAATGCCTAGCGCGCTAACTCGCTCTGCCACAGTGACTACTCTTTTTACATATTTTACCGTTTCAATTTCATTTTCCAAAGATGATTTTTTTAAGATTTGCATAGATGATTGTAAAAAAATCTGACTGGCACTTCGAATGGCTGCAATTGTGATGTCTTTCACCATTGATTTGGGGAGGTTGAATTTTTTTCTAAATCTTTCAAAGAATCCTAGAGTTCTACTTCTTGCTCCGCCCAAAAGACCTATATAGATATATCATTCATGGCGTACTGCTGTTTGAAGTATCTTGTGTATGGTTCATATTGGTTCATATTTATCTCTTTTCTGTGTTGACAGAATCTGCGTGATCTTTAGAATAGTGTTTCTAACTAACCCTTATAACTACCAACTAGTTTCTCCACATGCTTAACAAATAAAATCCCGACGAGAAATTAAACAAAAAGTTTTCATAGCATTGGTATTTGCATGATTTTTTTAGGTACCTTGGCCAAGCAAATTCTTTCGGAGCCTGAAGAGGTCATAGGCATGAGTGGACAAAGGCTGCCTCTGAAGATGTCTGTGGACTACATCTCCTTCTCCGCGCATACTGACTACCAGCAGACCTCAGAGTTTGTGCGGGCCCTCAAACCTGCCCATGTGGTGAGTCATACTCAAGTCTCCAGTTGGTAATTGCCCATGTAGCAACTCATACTCAAGTGAGTCATTGTGTTTATTTTCAACGTTGTTTTGGTCGTCCCAGCACATGTTTTGTTTGTAAAAAATAATTTGGAATGCTCCAGTCCTAGTAGTGTGCTATTATCATAGAACATGCTATTACTTTAGACATTTAGAATCAAATGCTCCACAGTATCGGACCAGTATCACCACTGGTATCGGAAAAGTGAACGGTGGTACACTCTTCCGAGACTATTCGACTTGAATCAATAATGTAAGAGGACTTGCAACGCTATCATGCTATTGATGAAATTGGCTGATGTGTGGTTCCGACCTCTAAACACTGGGTACGGTCATAAAACGAATTTTCAGAATTAAATAAATGTCTGTCATACCTAACTTATCTCCTAACCGACCTCAGTAGCTTGAACGGTAAGGCGATGGACTTGTAACCTGGAGGTTTCAGCGTGTATTTACTAAAGCGAGTTTGAGTAGTTGTGATATCACGTGTGATTAACACAAATATGATAACTTTTCAACTTTATTTTTCAACTTACCTAACTTATCTCCCTACTCCCTCAGGTCCTGGTGCATGGGGAGGCTATCTTACCTAACTTATCTCCCCACTCATTAGGTCCTGGCTATCTTACCTAACTTATCTCCCCACTCCCTCAGGCCCTGGTGCATGGGGATGCTATCTTACCTAACTTATCTCCCCACTCCCTCAGGTCCTGGTGCATGGGGAGGCTATCTTACCTAACTTATCTCCCCACTCCCTCAGGTCCTGGTGCATGGGGAGGCTATCTTACCTAACTTATCTCCCCACTCATTAGGTCCTGGCTATCTTACCTAACTTATCTCCCCACTCCCTCAGGTCCTGGTGCATGGGGAGGCTATCTTACCTAACTTATCTCCCCACTCATTAGGTCCTGGCTATCTTACCTAACTTATCTCCCCACTCCCTCAGGTCCTGGTGCATGGGGAGGCTATCTTACCTAACTTATCTCCCCACTCATTAGGTCCTGGCTATCTTACCTAACTTATCTCCCCACTCCATCAGGTCCTGGTGCATGGGGAGGTTATCTTACCTAACTTATCTCCCCACTCATTAGGTCCTGGCTATCTTACCTAACTTATCTCCCCACTCCCTCAGGCCCTGGTGCATGGGGAGGCTATCTTACCTAACTTATCTCCCCACTCCCTCAGGTCCTGGTGCTTGGGGAGGCTATCTTACCTAACTTATCTCCCTATATATAGAAAAATACAAGAAAACAATTACAATACAAGACATCTTAATATATAAATGTCAAAGACACTGA
Source organism: Bactericera cockerelli (assembly GCA_024516035.1). Taxonomy (NCBI): domain Eukaryota; kingdom Metazoa; phylum Arthropoda; class Insecta; order Hemiptera; family Triozidae; genus Bactericera; species Bactericera cockerelli. The sequence goes on along the minus strand of CM044955.1, from coordinate 37,200,889 downwards.
CTGACTGACCACTGACTGATCATCGCTCTACAGCCCAAACCGTACGTCCTAGGAAGCTGAAATTTGGTAGGTAGCTTTGTCTTATACTCTAGATGTGCAATAAGACGGGATTTTTCGAAACTCCCACTACAACACCTGCCATTGGCGAAAAAGGATTTTTTCCTTTCACGGCCATGCCTCGGCCCGCAAAGCGGGCGACAGCCCGCTAGTACAATATATATATTTATACAACACCCACATTTAACAACAATTATGGCGAAAGACTAACCAAACATCAAATTCCAAAAATGTTTAACAATATTCTAACAAATTTAAGAAATATTCCAAATGAAAATAAAATGAAGCAAGAATTAAAACAATACCTTATTAATACAAATAATGAAATATAATTGGCAAAAATAGAAATATAAAATAAGAAGAAACAATGAAAATAAAATAAAATATTTATAAAAAAGAACTGATGTGATGGAAAATTACTTACATCTCCCGAAAAGTACAACTGTACTTCATGGAGATGTAATGGGAATGCAAATGTATATGAAAACAAATAAAGATTATTATTATTATTATCTATCTACTCCCTCAGGTCCTGGTGCATGGGGAGGCGAACGAGATGTTCCGTCTGAAGGCGGCCCTGACCCGTGAGTACGAGGACGACCCCGCCACCAGCATGGACATCTACAACCCACGCAACACCGTGGCCGTGGAGCTGTACTTCAAGGGCGAGAAGACAGCCAAGGTGATGGGCGACCTGGCCGGACAGAACCTCAAGCCCAACTCCGTGCTGTCGGGCGTCATCGTGAAGCGGAACTTCAACTACCATCTGGTGGCCCCCTCCGACCTGCCTAGTATGTGCACAACGTTTCTCTAAATAGAAGTACACAACGTTTCTCTAAGTAGTTAAACAGGAAGAAGACCAGTGTCTCGCTAGAGGACTATAAACACAGAACAGACTTGCCAACCCTTACAAGTAAGGCTAGCTTGCAGTTTCCTAAGGGTTTAATGTCTATAAAGAAAAGTCCCAGTCCTCATGATGGTTGATCGCACATAGAAATATGTGGTTCAGGACGAGCCAACTTTGAAATAAAGTTGGCGAGAGACCATCAACAAGTAAAAGTACACAACATTTCTCTGAATAGAAGTACACAACGTTTCTCTAAGTAGAAGTACACAACGTTTCTCTAAGTAGAAGTACACAACGTTTCTCTAAATAGAAGTATACAAATTTATACAAAGTATACAAAGGGTTGGGTGGAAGAGATTGCCACAGGCAATAACCCCGCCCTTTAGGTAGGACATTTCTCTCTTTTTTTCCTTCTTGTATATTTGTTTAATCTTTTTGTTTTCCTTTATATTTCATTGTGTTCTACTGTATATATTTTTTGTTCTACCTAATAAAGCTTAAAAAAAAAGTTTCTCTAAGTAGAAGTACACAACGTTTCTCCAAATAGAAGTACACAACATTTCTCCAAATAGAAGTGCACAACGTTTCTCAAAATAGAAAAACACAAAGTTTCTCTAAATATAATTACACAACGTTTCTCTAAATTATAGACAGTGTTCATCCAGGGATAACCACTTGATTATAATACGTGACTTTTGCTTTATCCTCAGAGTACACAGATCTCAAGTCCAGCAAAATTATTCAGCAGCAATCAGTCTACTACTCTGGTTCCATATCAGTGCTGCGAAGTCTCATCTCTCATATGGCGGGTAATAATATAATAATACCATCTTATTTCTACTCTGTACCATTATTCCAACAGTAAGCATTATTCCTTAATCAGTGTGTAATCAATCAGTGTCGAAAGAAACTAAGTAAGAAAGAAACGCAAATTAAGAAGAAAAAAAAAATTGTTTTGAACCCGCGACCTCTGTATTACCAGACAGACACGCCTTGACTGGTGAGCTAATGGGTCATGTATCGGATGATTATTATACAGGGTGTCTCATTTTAAGTGAACTAGTGCGATTACTCACATGTGCAAGTTCAAGCTGAAAAAGAAGCAAATTGCTATAGAAAATTTGAATATACAATAAAATTCAGTACGATCCAATTAAGATTTTAGAGTTGACCTTAAAATAACCTTGAAGGATAACCTTAACAGATCTGCAAAGGTCACCTTAACTTGACCCCCAGGAATCGCGCTGGTTCACTTAAAATTAATCACCCTGTATCATAATTATATGGTTCACTTAAAATGAATCACCCTGTATCATAATTATATGGTTGTATGTCAGTGGGCGTGTATTTATACCATTTTTACAATGCCCCTCTCCTGGACACTAAATTATTAATATTGATTCTATCATCAATTTGACAGGCCCTGTAGAAACTCTTGACGAAAAACGACTTCGCGCTTTCGGTTGCATTGAAATCACTCTTGAAAAGTGTATCGTCGTGCTAGAATGGGCCAGTAATCCCATCAGTGACATGTACGCGGACTCTCTCATATCTGTGATCCTGCAGGCCGACCTTCTGGGTACTAACCCAGCCGGGAAGCATGCCCTCGCCAACTTCAACACTCAGAAGTATTATGACCGGATGCACTTTAAGGTGAGTTATTTGATAATAAAGAAAATGTTCTTAACAGAAATAAAAAGAAATATGAATGTTAATACAAACATACTCATGAATACAACAAAATATGTACAATTATTCATATTTTACTCAACATTTATAGAAGTTGCATCAAAGTTTGAAAAATCTGTGAAGACTGAATTAGGAAAACTTAACACAATCGAGGAGAGAACTTAACACAATGGAGGAGAGAACTTAACACAGTGGAGGAGAGAACTTAACACAATGGAGGAGAGAACTTAACACAATGGAGGAGAGAACTTAACACAATAGAGGAGAGAACTTAACACAATGAAGGAGAGAACTTAACACAATGGAGGAGAGAACTTAACACAATGGAGGAGAGAATTTAACACAATGGAGGAGAGAACTTAACACAATGGAGGAGAGAACTTAACACAGTGGAGGAGAGAACTTAACACAGTGGAGGAGAGAACTTAACACAATGGAGGAGAGAACTTAACACAATAGAGGAGAGAACTTAACACAATGAAGGAGAGAACTTAACACAATGGAGGAGAGAACTTAACACAGTGGAGGAGAGAACTTAACACATTGGAGGAGAGAACTTAACACAATGGAGGAGAGAACTTAACACAATAGAGGAGAGAACTTAACACAATAGAGGAGAGAACTTAACACAATGGAGGAGAGAACTTAACACAATAGAGGAGAGAACTTAACACACTGGAGGAGAGAACTTAACACCGGAAGAAAATCTTTTCTCCCACGTCCCCTGCCAAGCATAATTTGAAAACTTGTAATCTTCACTTTTTTTTTTTATTAATACAACAAATTGTAACAGATTCATTTATATCTTTTGAATTTGAAACGGATAAAGATTGAGGGAGGATTGTTAGAGTCTTGAAGACAAGGAAGGGAAATAAAGTTCGTGGCAAAGTTAGACACAAAGAATGAGCGGGGGTGAGTTAGCTGTGGTTAAACTTGCGCTTGCTCCAGTCTGAACGAGGCAGGGTGGACTTTATAGCATCAGGCAGCGACACGTTCACAAGTTTTGTCATTTGCGCCTCCGTCTCATAATAATAATAATAATAACACTCTTTATTGGAAAGTAAACAACAGGTGAGGTTAAGGCTCAAAACATTTTCTACCACCTAACCCTAGACGTTTTATATTATGTGGTCACAAACTCCAATTAATGAGGAAAAATTCATACACTTGGTGGAACACTTTGTGTATGACTTTTACTTACCTTATCCTATCATAAGGAAAGTATTGTTTTTTGTTTGTAAAGTGGATTACCTGGATTACCAGACTAGCGCGTTAACCACTTGACTACCAGAGCTTTTTTGATAAAGTCATGTTGTCATATTGATAAAAAAAAAACATTGATATTATAGACTGATATCAATAATGATTCATGACAGTTTTGTATACCTACTAATTCTAATCTATCCCGTATTAATTTTTCTTTTCTTTTTATTCAATACTGTCATAATGGAATACTGAATGTTTGCTTATGATTTATCAGGAATGTCTTATTGAGATCCTGGTGGAGATGTTCGGAGACGCGGCGGTGCCAAAAATGTTCAAGGGGGAGAAGATCACAATCACTGTGGACAAGAAGAAGGCGTGCATAGACCTAGTGGACCTGAGTGTAGCGTGCGAGGACCCCAAGTTGAGAAGCACTGTGCAGGGGGCGGTGTCCCGCCTCCACATGTCCCTGAACACACCCAAAGCCCTGGAGGTGGAGAGATCCAGGCCGCGCATCAAGACGGAGGTGAAGGCGGAGGTGAAGACAGAGATCAAGGCTGAGCCAGAGGAGGCCTGGTAAAGTATCACCTCCACACCTAGCTGCTCCTGGTGAAGTGTCACCCCCACACCTAGCTGCTCCTGGTGAAGTGTCACCTCCACACCTAGCTGCTCCTGATGAAGTGTCACCTCCACACCTAGCTGCTCCTGGTGTCACCTCCACACCTAGCTGCTCCTGGTGAAGTATCACCTCCACACCTAGCTGCTCCTGGTGAAGTGTCACCTCCACACCTAGCTGCTCCTGGTGAAGTGTCACCCCCACACCTAGCTGCTCCTGGTGAAGTGTCACCTCCACACCTAGCTGCTCCTGGTGAAGTGTCACCTCCACACCTAGCTGCTCCTGGTGTCACCTCCACACCTAGCTGCTCCTGGTGAAGTGTCACCTCCACACCTAGCTACTTGTTCTCATATCGAGGAATTCTACAATGAGTGGGTTTATATTTTTTGAAAATCGGATCTGATGTGTCAAGTTTTTGATTTTGTTGCGTTGAAGTTAGCAGAACAATGCTTGTTTATTACTTTTGGTAGAATTCAAGGAAACGTCGATAAACAGGGACTTAGATATCCTGAGGCGTGTCCTGTACATACTGTGGCTTTGGGATTATAAAGTAAACACGAAGTAGGCCAGTATACTTTTACTTAAAAGTTTACTAAACAGTTTGGATTAAGTTTTATTTACAAAATAATGACATATAATATATACATACATAGATATGAAAATATTAAGAAAACAAAACTTGATCAAGGGCGGTGCTAATGCCAACGGTATTCTCTTCAAGGTTTGTGAATTATGTATTGAGATATTTGAATGTTCAATATGTTTCTTGGAAAATTCTTCTGTAAAACGTTGTATGGTATAGATTTCAAGAAAATCTTACGTTTAATAATTAATGCATAGCATTTTTGACCCTTATACATTGTAATATTTAAAAAAATAAAAATATTGAGTATTGATGTACTTCACTTATTTTATTTATCTGAAAATACGAACATAGAAACAAATCTACTCCATGATTTTGTTCATTTCTCTTAAGTGTTTATATCTCTCCCTCTCCCAAAATGTTCTGTTTTTGAAATGAATGTATCATTAAGAAGGAAGAGAAGAAATAAGAAATCTGATGTATGTTATGGAGACGTGTATAAGAAAGAGAGAAAGAGAAAGAAGATAACCTGAAACTTACATGTTCTTTTTAAAGATTCAAAATTCAGAGAATAGGTAATGATACTAATGATGTACCTACCTATGCCTACATGCGTACAAATCCAAGATTTATCAAACATGAATATGTTTTAGCCTCTCCAAATTTCAGGCAAATGTACATTGTACAAATTGAACATAGACATAATAATAATTGAATTTGGAGCTACCTGATCAGGACTAACGTTTCAACTTCACAAGAGATAAAATTTATTTTCGCATATAGGACGCAAACTCAGGAGGCGAAGCAGAGATTTTAGTTATTGTTCTGTGCAGGATTAGTTAGTGGTGTAACCCTGAAACTTACATGTAACTTACAGGCGAAGGAATATTGAATTATGGTCTGAAATGAAGAAGTTCAAGTTTATTGCAGAAAATTAGAGCGCTAGAGAGCTCCAATTTTCTATCCTCCACGAGTTACAGGGTCAAACACGCGATAATGGATCCTTTGCGTCCGCATTCAAGTGGTCGGTACAAAAGCCCGAATAAGTTTCTTGTACTCCTAAGAAAGCTTTAGCGTTTTAAAATAAAAAAAAACTTACAACAGACGTGTGAGCTTTACGCATTTGAAGAGAATCGGCTGAGAACTTTTTTTTTAATACAAATGATTCATTAAAAAATCTCTCATTCCAGCGATAATAAAAGTTGAAAATGCACAAGGAAGTAATGTATCCGTGATTTGCAGTGCACTTTTCACTTTTATAATACAAACACATACCTTTTTTATAAACTTAACAATAGGCGAGCGATGGTAAAAAAAAGAGTTTCTGTGACTCCTACAACCCTCAGAAAATCTATTAAACAAATGAGAGTGTATCAATGTCATTAGGTTATTAGATCTTCACTAGCACACAATAAACCTGCTATAGTTTGATTACTAAAAATGATATGAAGGAACAGCAGCATCGGACACTAGTAGGGGGTAATCAATTTACCTGAAAGCATGACTAAATGTGTTCTCGGTGCAAGTTTAATATGTGCACATTATCTCTTAAGCCCGCAGCTTCAACATTATTCAAATGTGAAATAATTACACGAAGGTTGTGCCTAGGCAAATGATAGGGAGCTCATCCCTTGGGGAGGACGGGGCAGACCTTGTCATTGTGCACTTCATAACCAGTGTTGTCCAAAACTGATCCTTCTTCTCTCTCTCTCTTTCTCTCTCTCTCTCTCTTTCTCTCTCTCTCTCTCATTCCTCTCTCTCTCTCATTCCTCTCTCCCTCGGTGTCTTTTATTTTATGTGCCGTTTCACCCCCTAGATCCTGTCCCTTAGTATCCCCCTCTTTATTTTCCCCTCCTCTCTTTTATCTCTTCTAATTTCTGCCTTTGTTTCCTCTCAAAATGAGAGATTTTGTACAGTGGGTTTCAACCTCTAATTAAGCACACTCTTGATCAGGCCCAAACGACTGATCTTCTAAGAGGCCACATAATTATTAATTATAGGCTCTCCTATTATACTCCTGTATTTTCACATCTGACTTCACGTGATGTACTTTGAAGTTAAATCCATCTACTAATTAGAGCATTACCTCCCACCTTTTTAATTGAATTTTATGTTTATTGTTTATGTTTTATAAGGAAAGAGCTAGTGAAATAGTCTCATTCTAGATCATTATGAATAAACTTCTTGTGAAGTTTTAACCTTGGCATACATTTTGTGGAGACACATGTCAAAAGAATGAAAATATATGATGAATAGTGGTGAACTGTAACTTTAGATGTCTGTATTGTGGTGTATACTTTCATTCGTATGTCTTTTCACAAGCGAAGAAATAGATGTAATACCTAATAGTAATAAATTTAATGTGTTTCTTTGTGTTATCATAACACAATTTTAGTGGGTATCGCAGAATTATAGGACTTTTCCTTTTCCTTGAATATCCTAAATCTTCTAATATCTTATTTTTGCCCATAATTTCAGCACTGGTCGCTGCTCACAATAAAGCAGTCATTTATCCTCAAAAGTAATGAGTGGACCACAGTGGAGTAATCTGATTCCGCTGGGATTCGAACCCTTCTGTGCGTGTAAGCCTAGCGCGCTACACACTCGATGAAAGAAACATATACTTATAAACATAATAATATTATGTATAAGTATTATTATGGGATTCAGTATCCTACTATCAGATATGTTCAGTATTGATGCTTGCTAATGAAACACTTACGGAGAAAAGCATTGTGCTCCACCCGAGCTTTCTACCTGTGTGGCACGTTGCGGTCTGATTTTTCATTTATTGTTTGGGCTTATTGGCAGCAGAATAGTCCCGAGTCTTTCGTATAAATTTCACATAAATTAGCATAATGATAACAGAATGTTCCACCACAACACACGAGGTAATGGGGACGTAATTTTCCATCGCACCCTCAGGCGTCCGGCCTACCATGTAAATTAAGGTGTTTCAGTATGGGTAGCCTCTAATGCCCTATCATAGAGATGTGTTAATTAAGGTGTTTCAGTATAGGTAGCCTGTAATGTTCTATCATAGAGACATGTATACTAAAGTGTGTTAGTATAGTTGGTAATGATCTCTCAAATAGACATGTTAATGAAGATATTTTCAAAGATTTTAAGTGCGTTCGATACGTCAGATTTTATTGTCTGATTTTACACGTTGAGGTGAAATCTACAACATGTATGCAACTATTATGCACCCAGGTAATACTGGACGAGACACAAAGAAGAACTCCCGCAGGCAATAACGTGAGAAAAATGTCTACCCTACCACACCCTAAAAAATAAATGGGAAAGTGCTCCCTCCTTCTCCATCCAAACTACCCTTCCCCCGCCCATGCTCACTTTCCTCTTTCTTACCAGCATCACTCCTCTCCCTCCCCATGCAAGCCTCTCCCCCACCCATCACTCCTCTCCCTCCCATGCAAGCCTCTCCCCTACCCGTCACTCCCCTCCCTCCCATGCTATTCTCTCCCCCACCCATCACTCTCTTCCCTCCCATGCTATTCTCTCCCCCACCCATCACTCCCCTCCCTTCCATGCTATTCTCTCCCCCACCCATCACTCTCCTCCCTCCCATGCTATTCTCTCCCCCACCCATCACTCTCCTCCCTCCCATGCTATTCTCTCCCCCACCCATCACTCCCCTCCCTCCCTCCCATGCTATTCTCTCCCCCACCCATCACTCCCCTCCCTCCCTCCCATGCTATTCTCTCCCCCACCCATCACTCTCCTCCCTCCCATGCTATTCTCTCCCTCAGTCGGGTCCGTCGGGCTCAATTTTGAGCTTGCTCGCGACTTTTTCCATATCTTTTCCATGTTCAAACTGCTAAAGTAGCGGCAGAATTCAGAAACCGTTCGGAAAACTCGTGAAAAGTACGCGTGCGATTTGCGAGGTAAATATTTTTGGATTTTAAAAAAATTGCGTGTTTTTAATTCTGACTAGTGTTTACTTAATTTTCTATCGCGAACTTTAGAGCTATTTTGAATAAGTGCAGACATTTTTGTGTTAACATTCTACAGTAGAATAGATACAAGTTATATAATCTGTATATTATTGACAATAAAAAAAAAAAATATATTCAGTAATTAAAAAAATATTGTTTTTTATCAAGGATTTTAGTAACATTTTCAAAGGTGAAGGAAATTCTGACTGAGAGAGAGAGATGGTAAAGAAAGATAGTTGGATATCAGAAATTTCCACCTTGAGCGAGAATCGAGTCTGAGACCTTGAAGTTGGATTATTGAAATAATAATAGTTTTATTTTTTGACCGAGTGAAGTACCGGCGCACTGTGCTAGTTCTCACAGAGACCTGGGTTCGATCCCCAGCAGGGTAAGAATTTTTCTGCTCTGTACTTGGATACCTAATGAGAAAAAATTAAAAAGGAAAAATGAGTTGTTTCTTGTATGAGTAACGACGACCAGTGGTGGCATTACAAGAGTATGAAGAATAATGTATGATAATTTGGAAAAGTAAACAACAGCTCTTAGTTATTATCCTGTGTTAGGAATCATACTTGAACTTAAAGTATTATTATTATTTGGACTCTTGTCAATACCCCCAGAGTCAATTGTTTTATTTTATTTTTCGTTCAGCATCAAAGCTTTTAAATTTTGAATTATTTTAACAAAGTGCGCTTTAGTGCTGGTTTTGAACAAACTTCAACATAATTTAATGAAAATGGCCATTGGAAAACAATGAAATTACTGTTACATACTTAATACCTAGAATTTCATGGTTGAATTTTAAACAATTTCTAATATTTGCCAAAAATACGAGTAATTTGGTCAAAGTTCATTCAAAATTCCACTTAGATTATGCAACTTGGATATTCAAATTTTCAAAAATTTATGGTTTAGTGTAATTTTCACGTTACAAATTTAATCAAAAGTTTTAACTTTGGACACATGTAGAATGTGTGCATTAGCATCGTGGTCCCATCTCATTGTCTATCCTGTACCGAGAATCAGTTTCATTAAATTAGTATTGTTCAATGTATAAAGATAAATATTTAGTACATTTTCAAATTATTTAATTCAATACATGTTTTTATCATAGTTAGTACTTATCATTGTCAAAGATTTTTAAACCAAATGTTACCGTAATGTTATGAAAATATATAGTTTGACTAAAATTGTTATCTCTGAACATTCAACTTTTATTTAAAATTCACACTGTTTTTTCAATTTATAATAATAAAAAAAAAAAATTCAACAAATATAAAATATAAATTTTAAACTCCTGATACCTAATTAGAATCGCTTAAAAATCATTTAATTTTTCACCCAACAAATTTTGTTTAACTCAAAAACACCTAGTGCTTGTGTATCATCCAGCCAGGGAGAAGTCCGGATCTTCAGCTCCACAATGCACATCCTGCTGGCTCTCTCCTTCTACTTGATGCTATGCTTAGGTAAGTCCAGTAACCCTCTCAGTTATCTCAATTTTGTTTTTTCTTTAATTTGGGTTTAACGTCGCTTTCGTCTGCACAGTCTTATCACGTCGGGGAGTTTTACCCTCCATTCGCTAGAAACTTACAAACCAGCTACTCAATACTCAAATAGTAACCTTACCCAGCCTGAATGCAGCCGAGAATAGCCAAAACCATGAGAGTTTCAATTTTAATGGTCACCTAATACCTGTAGTCGTACTTGTGCAATTGTACAGTATTAATAAGTGTCTATTATTATTTCCTACAATGTAAAATTATTAATTTTGATATACCTACTAATAAAAATTTATATATTTTTTGCTTAAAAAATAATGACCCTGAAATCAAAAGGTTACCTACAGGCATTACCGTTTTTTTATATTATTATTAATTTTATCAGCAGTTTTTGAGATACGGGGGGTGAAGTGGGACTTATGGACAATTGGACACCCTGTATGCTCTTGCAATGTCGCTGCTGGTCTTTAATTAAGCAAGACACTACTCATTTTTCTTCACGAGGTATAAGTGAACCCTCACATCAATTTTAAGTACTGAGTAGCTGAGTACCTATATACCTTAATTATTATTTTAAATTATTTTCCTTCTTCTCTGGTAAGCTCTGCGTACACATACAGTGGAATACATTAGAACCCAATTGACATCAGTGCAAAAATCTAACAATAAAGAAGTTACTAATATAGCCAATTCTCTATTACACATGAACAGGTGACGCAGGGACCTGAGATTTTCTCTATTATAAAGAGGTTTTTATTATATCCGGGTACATTATATCGAGATTGTATAGCCTCTAGTTGTCACTCATACAAATAACTACTCCTATGAACACAAAGGAGTAGATTTAGAAAAAAAAAAATATTATTAGTTGGTATTTGAACCCAAGTCACCGCTAGTGACAGCCTATTACGGTACGTCACTCGGTCACCCTGAGTACGAATTATCAAAATTATCCTATCGCGCCGTGAAACTGATATTTATGCAATGTGCAATGTCAAACTTCATATGAAATATTCTCCTAACATTGACACCACGTAAATACTGCACTGAAGCATAAATTTATAATCTAATTAGAAGGTCCCTAAAGAATAAAACGACTAAAATATAATAAATAAGAGAAGAAGAAACTTGACAATAGAGAAGTAATCAAGACTGCCACATAAAAGATGACGACATACATGATAGTACACCTACTTAAGTACCTACCCTTCTTTTATTTACATCAGTATTGTGTAAAGAGTTTTTCTTTGTTTCTAGAGACCCTTAATTTTTATGAATTCTGTAAGGTTCTAATTTAATCCAATGAAAATTGTAACTAATAATAATGGGTAGCAAAGGTAAATCGCATGGATCTACCTCAAATCTGTTCTTTCATAGAGGAAAACTAATACAATCTACCTTCATAGTAGGCTCTGGGTTGAAATTTGGCACTGATACAAAACACGGAAGTTGAAACAAGAAGTGAGGAGAGAGTTGAGGTGAGAGAGTCAGAAAGAAAGAGAGAAACTACCTGGTTGAAGAAAGAGAAATCTTATTACACTATAAAACAGATTTCATCTTTGTGAATAGGAACAAAGTAGTCGCCTCCTTTCTCAATGATATTATAAATCTCTCTCTCTTTCTTTCTCAATCTTTTTCCCTCTCCTCGTCCTTCTGTTTCCATCTCTCTCCCTCTTCTCCTGAGATGATAAATTGTAAGCGTTTATAACATAAAAGAAAGCGAAAGGGGTTATTGTGTATAAAATGAACGTGTGTAGAAGTTTTGGGAGGCAGAGATTTACTGAGGATACATTGAGTGTAATGAGGAGAGGCTGAGGTAGGAAAAGCAAAGGGGAGTAGAATAAGAGGAAAAAAGTTGATAAGGCAACTGGGAAGAGAAGAGAAGGGAAGCATAACTTTAGTTGGATAGAAATTAATATCACCTTCCGCTTGCTGATGGATGTCAACATTTCAACTTGTGTGTAAACATTACTCTTTGCATCTTTATTATTCTGTTTGTGTTGGAAATGGTGATTGTATATTTATATTACGAGGGTACCTAAAAGTAACCGGAATGGTGTTGCTGCAAAATCTGTACTCGCTGTAAAGTATTGTTATGCATATCACGTGAAAGGAAATTTTCTTTTGAGTTGGTTTGCAAAGTTTGATCAAAATACTACAACGCATTGAATTTATATGTCGATTCAATTAAAGCATGTTTTGTGCTCTTGTGATATGGAAAGATTTCCATTTTTTTCGAGAAAATTGCGGTTGTAAAGATATGCCTTTTTCTTGGTAAAAGGGAAACAGAAAATGGTTTAGTGGTACAGAAATATTATGATGAATATGCTTTGATTGAATCTCATCTTTACAAAAAAAATTTTTACAAAAACGAACACAATACTTCCGATTAGAAATTTCTAATATTAGAAATTTCTCGGAAGTAATAATGAGTGGTAGGTCATGGAGTTATGAATATGATCAATTTATACTAAGCAACAGTCAAGTCTAGATATTTACTAAACTTACTCTGCCCCCAGAAATCATGGCGAGACATCATGTCACGGAGATACACAAGCATCACAGAGGACGAATTTAAAGTTTGGTTCTGAAAAAATGAAATTTGTTGATTTTATGAAGTAATTCCGGTTACTTATATTTTTGGTACCCCATCGTATAATAAATTACGAATTTTATTGACCTATCTTCTCCCTGAATGTACCTATTAAAATTCATTTGACAACGTCCAATATTTTGTGCTTGAAAAGCAAGTTCACAGTATAAGTAAATCATATTTGGTACGAATTTAACTTCGTATTTCGAGTTCCAGAAAACTTACAGATATTTTAAAGAAAAACAAAAATCATTTATAAAAGTGTAAATTATGTAAAGAAATTTAAGAGAATTAATTCTGTTCATAATGCCAGATTATATTTTTTTTATTTATGTCACTTGTATTTTTTCATTTTTATCATCTATGAACTAGAAACATCAAAATATTTTGAAATTGGTATGCTGCCAGCTTTATCAGCATTTATGACGAGAGAGTACTTTCCATCATTGTTTAATATGCACAAAAGCGATATACTCCCATTATTTCTAGTGGTTGTTGGAAAATTGGCAATATTGCAAATGTACTTGAAAGTACGCATCAAACTTGTTCATTCAAAATGGAAAATTATGACTTTTTATTTTTTAAACCAGATTTACAAATAATATGAGGTACCTATTGTGATGTACTCTCAAATTCACAAATTTTATGATGACCATCCATACGTTTAAAAGTGCTTTTTGAATAGATTCACACTACAACGTTCAATATGTTATAATATTTTAATGGCTGATTAAAAAAAGGAACACTATCTGATGTTTTCAACTAGAACTCTCTGCCAAGTCACAACCATGTATGTATCCGTTCAAAACGGATGTAGATGCTCACGAAATAAAACTCGATATCTGAAGGGAAAAAAACAACTTCTTGTCCTAAGTTTGTGTGTTTCATGTGTCTAGACTCGGGAGTACTCGCCTGAAGTTCAACTCTATTGTATTGATTAGGATGACCTTTGTGGTATCATGATGTTGAATTTAATACTCCGAATAAAATAATTTCTTTTGTAATACGAGGTTTCACACCTGCACTGTTTCCCAACATCCCGAGTTCGACTCTCTGCAGAGTCCTGTACTTCTACATATTTTCGCATATTTTATTTTCAATGCGATATTCGAATTTTGTTGTAGGTATCGACACGCTGTCAGAGCGCCGCCTACAAGCGGACTCATTTTTTCTGAAAGTTACTAACTGGACTAATTGACTGTAAGTTGATCGTTGATAAAACCCCGTTACGTGTAAACTGAAAATAGAGAGGTTTCTGATGTTGCTGTATGTTAGACTGATAAATAATATCATTTAGATTGTCACTTCTGAAATATCACTTTTTTTTACTTTCCTTATCCTATAATAAGGAAAGTATTGTATTCGTCGAAAATTTGACCTACCCAGTTTTTCACATTTGTGGACGAATCATAGCCTCAGGATACCAAAAAAGTTGTTTTCAGCCATTGGTCCGTGCGTCTGTCTGTGTGTGTGTGTGTGTGTGTGTGTGTGTGTGTAAACAGGATATCTCGAGAAAGGTAAGAGCTAGAGACTTGAAATTTGGTATGCAAATTATTTATACACCAGACGAACCACGAAACTTTTGGTTCAAATCGGACGCAAGATGCGGCCGCAGGGCCGCAAATATTGGCCGCAACCGCCGCTTCTTTGAATTGGTTAAAGATACAAAGAAAGTTAGAGAACAACATTTTCTCGGATTTAAAAAATAATAGGGGTCTATTCTCATCATTTTTTTGATATCTTGAACTTTTTGGCACCCGGCCCCAATTTACCGGTATTTTGGGGGGACCGCTTGGACTAACTTTTTTATTATTTACCCTAGATGGGGGTTGCGACATATAGAATCCAATGATTTTAAGGTGCTGATTACGAATTTGGCACTGATTTTTAACTATCCGTTACCGTTGAGTCACCAGTGGCGGAATTCGACTTCTTTTTGGGGGATAAGGAAAGTCGTGTGATGTTTACACCAGATTTTTTTACATTACTTTGGTGTATATAAAAAAAATTTCATCTAAGGGGTATACTTTTTTGTTTCAATTACTATGAAATGAACTCACTTCAATAATTTTATTCATCAGTACTTCTCAGTAAGGAAATAACACAATCAACCTCTCTCCTCCTCTCTTTCCAGAAGTCATCAATTATCAATTACTACCCATTTCTCTGTCCTTTTGTTTTGTAGAGTAGAAAATGAAACCACCTCTCTGTTACTCTTCCTATATTTATAACCCTTTCTCTATGTCCTCCCATCCCTCTCACTTTCTTATTTCTTTTTTGTTCCAATTGCGCAAATTATTTCTTTCATTATTCACAAATTTATAGATCAATTTTTCCTCCTCCCTTGCATTTCATTAATACCATTGTGCTTCTCCACACTCCTTATCTCTCCGCATCTTCTACTTCATTGTCTCTTGATATCTTTATAATTATTTTTCTTTTTCTATCGATTAAGAAAAAGTATTTTAGCATTGAAGATTTTTTTTCCTCATTTTAAAGTAGTTTACAGGATTAATATAAAAGTTCCATGCACAGTGAGTCTCGCTAGTTATGGAGATAGACAATATTGTATTGAAATTTTGTACGTTCATAATTTTATTGATAGGTACTTCTTATAATTTTATTCATTTGTATAAATAATTATTAACTGTACATAAATATAATATTACTACCTACAATTACAGAATATTATAATATGTTCGACCTCAGTAGCTTGATCGGTAAGGCGGCGACCTTTGGAGGTCGGTAGTTTAAGTCCCTTGTTAACCAAAAAATAGTACAGCGAGTTTGAATAATTGTGATATCACGATTGTGATTAACACAAATATATTTTTTTTATAAAATCTTCTATTTTGTCTCAAAAAGGAGAGAAAATTTTCATTCGCACTTGAAATGTTTGCCTCCATAACTCCTTGTTTCATCCTGTTTTCCCTTATTTTGATTTCTTATCCGCGCTTTATTTCGCAACCCATATTATTTCTACTGCGACTACCCCTCACCTTGGGAATATTTCTCGGCCCAGTGAGCTTTAGAGTTAACAAGAGCCCTTAGCTTTGTTTCTACTTGTCAACTTTATGCAGAGTTATACCACGCACCACTGCATCCGAGCGGAGGCACTCTAGTACACTGCCTCTTAAATGCTTTGGTTTTCAGAGAGCTCGCAATAAAAGAAACGATTTTCTGAACGTTACGACATGGAAGAAGAAGAAGAAAAAAAAAAAAAACATGTATGAAAGGCTAGTGGGTTAGTCATATTTTAATACCTTATCTTTAGCCAGCGTCGATGGTATGTTGAATACACCGGTTCCCTTCAGAACACCGAAGTTAAGCGACATCCAGCGAGGTTAAGACTTGGATGGGTGACCATTCAAATTCTAATTCTCGTGACGCTGGCTTTTCCCGGCCCCACTCAGGCTGGGTGAGGTCAATGTGAGTAGCAGGTTTGTGAGTTTCCTGCGAATGGAGGGTAAAACCCCCGTCGTGATATGACCATGGCAGTTGAAAGCGACGTTAAACCCCACTTTAAAAAAAAAAAAAAAATACCTTATCTTTAAACAGATGGCCTGTTGAATACACCAGTTCTCATCCGAAAGTAAGCTCCGATCTGGTATCGAGTTCAAGTCCGTCCATGGTCAGGATTGCATTCCACATTCTGTTGGCTACTCCCTGCCTCACTCAGTGTGAGTTTAATTTGAATTGCTGGGTTGTTTGGTATGACCATGCAGATGATGAAAGCGACGTTAAACCCAAGTAAAAAAACAAAGCGAGTTTTTTTATTTGATTACCTAGCTCCATGGGGGCTCAGTATTTAGGAATATACATATACAAATACATATATGTAGGTGGTTGGTATTCAAGTTGGGAATGGAAACTGCACCCAACCCACTTCACTTCATAAGTTTATAGTCTATACCATTGGTATAAGAAAATTCTCAACAATGTTTTCTGAAAGTTGTAAATTACTATGCCACACTAGTGGAAGGGGTGCCCCGACAAGTGACGAATGAAATCCCTGGCCCGCATTACTCGTGAGAAAGAAATAAATGACTAGCGGCTTTGTTGTACGGACTTCGGGCAGGAGGGCTGGTGAAGTATTGTTGGGGTACGGATCAATGGGGGAGTGGTCCCAGGGCAGGGGGTAGTGCTGTAAATTAAAACATGAATGAAATATGCCCTGATACCAACTAAAATTTAGTTTGATCGAGACTCGCCATTTTTGAAATGAAAGACAAATAAATCAAAATTTCCTTTGTGTATCTGTCAGCCCCTCCTCTGGCCTACTCTCTGTTCTGATCTACCGACTGTTCAATGTTCAGTAATAAATTCCGAGTATAGAAAGTTATCATTCTGATTGAATAAGGCTTGCAACGAAGCGAATGCCTTTGGGACTGATCCAGACCTCTGTTTGAAATAATATTTTCCAGGGATTAATTAATTTTCAAACCGTGTTTAAAAATAAGTTTTATGCTACCTACCTACCTGTTTGTACAAAAGTACCAACAATAAAAAAAAACTTGGAATTTAATTTTATTGTTCTTTTACTAGGAAATAATATTTTATCATCTCTGTTGTTTTATTCATTCCCATTTAATCTCAGGCGTCAGGAGTAATGCAATGCTTGTGTATTGTATCGTTAGTCACCCACCAGTCACTAGAGTAGATTAATAATTTTATTAATTAATATAAAAAAAAATTGTTTAATTAAAATTTCCGAGTTATCACTAGTAAATTTATGCACCGTAAAATTATGCTTTCCTAGTAATGAACAATAATAATAAAAAATATATCTAGAAAGAATGTTTCACTCGTAGGTATGTACCTTTCCTGAATCTGTGAAACCAAGTTCAGGAAAATGCGTATGTACCTTTTTCCCATAAGCAAATTCTTAAGAAAATTTTCAAGAAATGTTCAAAGTAAAATAAATATTTCAGTGAACACGGTTTAAAATCTTATCAAAGCATCTTTGAGTCTTTAATTCCTCTCGAACTAAGCTGCTTATTTCTTCACTCAGAAAGAACAAAAATATGGGATATCTCCCTGGATATTGGGTCATGCTACGCTAGGGACTAGATCAAGCAGTGGATTGTTTCAACCTCATTAGCTCGACGGATAATAATCTGGAGGTCAGAGGTTCAAGCTCCGAGCAGTGGTAACTTATATCATACAATGATAATTGGTCGTCTATTTTATCACTCTTATGTAATTGTTTGATAAATTTTAATATCTGAATATCGAGAATATTGAAATTATCAGTATAAACAGAAAAGTGTGAAGTTGTATTACATGATTAAAACAAATAGGTAAGTGAAAAAATCAGGTTTCGACTTGTCGTTATAGATTTTTTGTGGAATTCAGAAAAACACAACTCTACTATATGAAACGAATTTAAAGAAAATCCGTTGTAGGTGCTCCTCGGAAACGGAATAAACTTGATACCTAACTAATGTAACAAAATCGCAGAGTACCTATATTGATAGTTGAAAGTCGAGAAAATGATGCGTCCATAGTCATTTGGAGAGTATTTTATTTTTCGTATGGTGGGAAAAGGGTCCACTTTTTTGAGCCTAATACTAGAATGGCTCATCCAAATTTTCTCGCTGGAAACGCCTAGTCACAGCTGTTCGTCTTGGGGAATGAGAGCATTAGAAAGCCCATCAATCTGCCAGGGAGGGGGGTGAGGAGGAGACAGCAGCCTACTGTGGGGGGGGGGGGGGGGGGGGGGGGACACAGCAGCCTACTGTCTTCACGGGCGCGGACGGCGCGGAATTTCATTTTGAAAACAAATTGAAATTCTAGCAAAGTTAATTATACTCAAGTCTTCGCTCATCTCTTCTGAAAATGAGAATCATTTTCCCCTTTCTTGTGTCTGCTTTTAGGTACTTTTCGAGTCTTTCTTCTCTCTTTTTCTTCTTATTATTTATTTAATCAATTCTGTCCACTGTCCTTCGTATTTGAGCTCCTATATTTGTTCCTTTCTCTCAAACTCTCAATTTTCTTTGAAGTCCACCTCTATCCTCTTTTCCTCTTAGCATCTTATCTCCACCTTACTTCTGTCTTCCACTTTCTTCGTGAGTGTTCCTAAATTTCAAAAGTTCAAGGACTAATGTAGACATTAATAATTCCACGGCCTCTAACATTTTCATTCGGAGGTACTCACTATGAGCGAGTGGCGTAGCGATATAGACTTGCGTGATCTGGGTTTGAATCCTAACTGAGTATTGATTACTAAATGATGCCACCGCAGAGGGCGCCCAGACGGGTTAAATCCTAGATGGAAAATAAGCAGAAACTTGGTTGTTGTAAGAGAAAAACGTAATATGAAAAACTGTATTGGAAAACTGAAAACTCGAAAAGTTCAAACAGTGAACTTGGGAAAATAATTGCTGGCTGATTAGCCATACTGCCAGGCTCTTGTTAATAACATATGATTATTAATTAATCACATGTGGGTAATTGTACAATACGTGATACTCTTCTTTTCATAGTTCCCGTCTGAGTCTTGATAGCTACGACTCTGACGAGGTTGTCATCACCAGGAAACAATTCACATACTCCTCCCAATCTCCACTTTCTAGGAGGCATATCATCAATACCAAATCGCCTGATTTGACATTTTCTCTTTTGTATTTCCATTTAAATCTTTGATTCGATGTGCTCAGGTATTCTAGAGACCACCGCTTCCAGAAATCTTGAGTTATCTTCTGAGTCAAGAACCATCTTCTTAGTCGATTTTTTGACGAAGACGTGACATCCGTCTCAGGAACAGCAGTCAAAGATCGGCCTATAAGGAAATGACCAGGAGTTAGTACTTCTAAATCATATACTACATCGTTTGACATGGGTGTTAGTGGTCGACTATTTAGTACCCCATCAGTGAGGATAAGAACGGTTCCGTTGCCGTCGTAAATGTCTGTCGGTACTCCTCGGCGACTAACAAATCGGCGTAGGGCAGCAATAAAATTCACAGAAGATAAATCTGAAACTAGGTTAATATGATAACAGTCAAAGGTAAAACCAACAAATAATGCAATGTAATCCTTGCATAATACATTGGATCTTCCATCGACTCTTCTCACTGAAATAGGTACAGCGTAATCAACACCTAGTTGTGATGGGCTGGCCTTAACTCTATTCTGAGGTAAATCGCCCATCATTTGAGTAATGTTACCTCGCACTGGATTTGCCTTGAAACAATACATATTGCAGTTATGAAATATTTTCTTTATCACACTGAGTCCTTGAATAATGCAATATTCCTGCCGAATTATGGCAAGAAGCAAAGACGGTCCTGCGTGAGCATGTTTTGTGGATTTAAGACTCTGAGGTAACAGCACTTGATGCTTAGCACTATCTAATAAATCCGAGTTTCTTAATCTCCCGCCAACTTTAAGTAATGCTGAATGATCCATGAATGGATTTAATGTTTTTATTTTGCTTACAGATTTAACAACACCATATTTTTCTATGGAATCAAGCTCACGAGAAAATACTTCTTGTTTAACCAATTTAATAATAGTTATTTTTGCATTTTTTACTTCCTCCGTTTGGAGCAAAGATCTTCTTAACTCTTCATTCCTCAATTTACATAGCAGATTATTTTTGAAATGAAGACACCAGGCAGTGATATTAATAATATTTACAGAAGACGAGACATTGTTCCAAAGTTTAATTTTTTGAACATCGTCTTGTACAATACACCTAGTAGACTTGAGTTTTCTTTTTTCTTGTGATACTTTCGGATAGGATATTCTCTTACCTCTTGCTTTCTCTGAAGCTATATCAATATTCTTCTCTACAGACTTTAGGTTCAAAGACTCACCCAACACTTGAATGTTATTTTTAAACGGGAGTTTGACCATACATCTACCGTCTTCCACACGTTGCACATTCTGCACGAAGTGTTCTTCACAATCTCTCTCCTCCACTTCCCAGAATCGTTTCAGTGTAGTGTCCAGGTTAACATGAAAGGAAGAGATATTTGAAGTTACAGTGTTCATAATTTTTCCTGCTACTATCCAACCAAATTTCGAATTTTGAATACTTGGATATCCTGGCGGGCCTTGAATGAAACCAGACTCTAGTAAAGTAAAGAAATGTTCAGCTCCGATAATCATATCAATATCGCGAGATGTATGAAAATCTGGATCACTCAGGTTTAAATTTTTCGTATAGTCCCAGGATAATTTGTTTAATGAGAAAGCAGGTAATTTGTTGGTGACTTTAGGTATTACTAGTGCCTTGATAAGCAAATGGTAATTATTATATCTTGACTCCACTAGGCACTCACAGAATTTATTTATTTCTAGTGTGCTAGAACCACCGATCCCATTTACGCTAATCGGATTCATATTTTGTTCTCTTAGTCCGAGCTTTTTGACGCATTGGGACGAAATGAAACAACTTTGTGAGCCCGAATCCAGTAACGCTCTCACATAATAATAATTACCTGTAGACACTTCTACTCTAACAACAGCTGTAGACAGTAGTACCTGCTCCTTAAATCCATTTTCCATTTGAGTACATACTATAGTTGAATCTTCAGAGTTTTCAGATGTAGATCCTTGCTGATTCCTTGGTGTTGCTTCACCACCGCAAAAGTTTTCTTCATCTGCTGCATAGTTTACCTGGGAACTAAAATTATGTAACATTGAATGATGTTTCTTTGAGCAAATCTTACACAGTGACTTGGAAGTACATTTATTTGCGCTATGTTGATTGCTTGATAAACAGTTATAGCAAATCTTGTTTTTATTTACAAAAGCATTCTTTTCTGTCATAGGTAGATTTTTAAACTGTACACATTCATATAATCTGTGTTGCAGCTTACACAGGAAACACAATGATGGTAGAGATGTTTCACGAATTATATTAAGCTTTGACTTTGATACCATCTTCTGTTCAGTTCTTTCTGAAATAACTATCATTTCCCTCAGGAAATCAAAAAACATGTTGAGTGTGGGTAACTTTTTACTATCGAATTTCTTTACCCAGTCGTGATAAAGATCATCATCGATTTTCGTCTCAAGTAGATAAATAATCAAAATATCCCACGACTGAGTGTCGATACCCAGGGAAGTTAGCGCATTTAAATTGGTACGCACTACGGTCAACATTGTTTTTAAGCTAGACATACGATTTTGTGATTGATATTGTACATTGAATAAATTTTTCAAATGAAAAGTAACTGTTGAATACTTGTTAGCATAAGAATCTATTAGGATATTCCAAGCAATATAATAATTTGCAGATGTCAGTGGTAGGTGTTGAATAAGACTTGCTGCCTCATCTACTAATGATGTTTTCAAATATTGAAACCTTTGAATAGGCTGTAACTCATCATTTTTGTGAATCAGCTCGCTAAATAAATCTTTAAAGGTTGCCCAATTTTCAATCGATCCATCAAAGGTTGGAATTTGAATCTGTGGTAATTTTATGTTAGATTTTAAAGCAGGAATAACACTCACTGTCTCTGATTTTACGCTATTAGCTGACTCAGGGGTGATAATCTCTGAAAGTTTAGCTTTCAACTCACCAATTTGGGTAGAAACATCCTCAAAATAATCTTCTTCCTTATCATGATCTTCATCAGAACATACCTTGAGAATGTTGTCTTGAAGTACCTGCAATTCAACTTCATATTGACAGAGCTTATCTAGATCAACCTTAGCTTGAAACGCGTTTGCTACTCCTTCTTGAATTTTCTTCTTCAGGCGAGTAACTCTTCCTTTTAGAGTCGACCTTTGCTTGTAAGAATCCATAGCTGAGAAACTGAAAAACTAAGAATAGTATTTGCCTCACTTTGTTCACCGACAATAACCGAAGGACCAATAAATGATGCCACCGCAGAGGGCGCCCAGACGGGTTAAATCCTAGATGGAAAATAAGCAGAAACTTGGTTGTTGTAAGAGAAAAACGTAATATGAAAAACTGTATTGGAAAACTGAAAACTCGAAAAGTTCAAACAGTGAACTTGGGAAAATAATTGCTGGCTGATTAGCCAATTACTAAACAAAAAGTTGTAGTTATTAATTATTTAACTTTTAATACCGAAATATCCAAAATTAGATTATGGAAGTTTACGGAAGTAATGTGTAAAAAAATAATATTTTTTGACTTGTCGTAAGAATTTGAAATATATGTACAAAATTTCGTAAAAACTGTTCAGTAGTTTCTGAGATTTGCGCGTTAAAAGGAATTTATATAACAGACCCACAGACAGACACAAAACTAAAGTTGCTCAGGAGATTATGAAACGTCCAGAAATATAAAATTTGAAGTAAAAATATTTTTTAAAAACAAAAATGAACATTGAACACAATACTTCCGATTCCTAATATTACAAATTTATCAGAAGTAATACAATACAATTGAATGGGTGAGTAGAAGAACCAGGAATGTCAAAAATCGACTTTTTTTTCTTCGTAGAATTAGAAGGAATGTACTCTTTTCTATCATCTCTGTGAATATGAAGGAGAAATACCCCTTAAAAGTATAATTTTTTTCGATTTTAAAGTGGGGGAAGCGGAAAAAAAATCTGATGTAAACCAAAGAATGTAACAAAATCACTGACCACTTTTGCTAGCGGTATTAGTACCTAGTTGTGAGAATCTTGTCGAATAACAAGGAATGTAAAATTTAATTTTATTATACTCATTAGCATCAGGAAAGCAAAAATAAGACAAATCTTATTTTTGCTTTCCTGAAAAGTCGATTTTTGACATTCCTGGTTCTTCTACTCACCCATTCAATTTTTGTACATTGATTTCTTACAAACTTTAAACGGGAAAGAAAATTTCAGGAGAAAACTTGGCGGTATTTTCGAAAAGAAAGTTATTTACAAAAGAAATAAAGTTTAAAAAAATGCTGTCTTCCTCCTCTTTAGGCAAAGCAAGATAATATATTATTATTTTTGTTAAAAAATAAATAAAAAAATGCACCATCTCCATGGGGATCACTTTACTAAAAATCACTTTTTTAGTGAATACAGTTCCTCAGATACAATTTGCCAATAGTTTAAGAGATGGAATAATTCACATGCATAACAATAGTAATTTATTTATTTCTAATTGTTTGCCCCTATTTTGTAACCTCAGGCTTGATAATTAAGGCCACGGACTTGTAACCTGAAGGTCGGTGGTTCCAGTCCCGGATTCAGCGAAGATTTAGTAAAGTGAGTTTGGGTAGTTGTGATATCACGAAAGTGATATGATAACTTAACATTTAAACTGCCCCTACTTCGTAACGGGATATAAATTTAAAAAAACTTTAAAAAAGGTCTTAAATTAAAATCAAATAAAGCTTGGCGGAACCTAGCAGAAGGGTTGTATACTTTTGTATATTTTTCAATTTTTCTCATATTATAGCGTGATTAACCCTTTAACAAAAGCCTAATTGCATAAAAAGTGAAAACGTGAGGTTTACTAAATTGCTTGATAAGATCATTTTATGTTCCCGAAGGACAGCTTTAAAGTTCTCAGGGATCAGACAACTCGTAAAGAAACGACAGAAAGCAGTTTCGGTTAGATTAAATTAGTAGGCACATAGCCGTTTATGGTTAGACCTGGATTGAACAAAAGTCCGAGCTCAAATGTTAAAGCTTTGGAATGTAGGGAAGCACACAAGAGTTCCTGATTATTATAATACTAGCAGGTTACACCCGCCGCTTCGCCAGACCATCAGACACAGACACACACCACACCATTCACACACACACAGAATGTGTCAAAAAACTTGAATATTTTGTCCTTACCAGGCGTAGCTCAAGAACGGCTTATCAGAATTTTGTCAAATGAAAGCTCAGACCCTTGCCTAAATCTTTCTCAACTTGAGTTAATAGGCCATTGCTTCAAATTTCGCCAGCCCATCAGACACACACACACGCACACACACATCCACACACATACACAAACGCCACACACGCGCACACACACACATCCACAACATCACACACACACACCATACACATACCACACACACCCCACACACACCCACACACACACCCACACACAGAGAATGTATCGAAAAACTTGAATATTTAAGTAGCTCAAGAACGGCTCGTCAGAATTTTGCAATGGATAAGTCAAATGAAAGCTTAGACCCTTGTCTAAAACTTTCTAACCTTGGGTTGATAGGTCTTCACTTCAAATTTCGAGAAAAAATGTCATTTAGATCAAAAAAGTCATTTAGATCTAAGGAAATCGAGATGAATGAGTGAGTGACTGAGTATGTGTTAACTTTCGCATTTACAGTTATACATAGATAATTTATTATTACACACCCAACTCGCAATAAAATCATTTCTGCGCAATTTTCAATTCTAATTCAATTCATTTTAGCTAGTAGTAAAAACTTTTCTAAAAGTTTGACAAGTTAGAAGAGAAATCAATACTAGCAATTTTTTCAAATATATAAAAAATATTGCCTCCACAGCCTTAACTTTTTTCACCTTAAAGTTCTATCTTTTACTTTTCTCTTCCTTTTTTATTGAGTATACTAGCGGGCCGAGTATTGCTTTGCGGGCCGAGGCATGGCCGTGAAAGCAAAAAATCCTTCTTCGCCAATGGCAGGTGTTGGAGTGGGAATTTTGAAAAATCCCGTCTTATTGCACATCTAGACTATAAGACAAAGCTACCTACCAAATTCCAAATTCAGCTTCCTAGGACTTACGGTTTGGGCTGTAGAGCGATGATCAGTCAGTGACTTTGACATTTATATATTAAGATTTTCTGTCTAACTTTTAATGTTAGGAACAATAATAATGTTTTTTATGTTACTATGTCACAATTTTAGTGGGTAGCACAGAATCATAGGACTTTAATGTACAATATCTTGTAATAGTTTTTGCCTATAATTTTGCCTACACTGGTCCTTGCTTCACACCAAAGCACCTACTCATTTTTCCTCTCGAGGACCCCGAATATCCAAGTACAGAGCAGAAAAATTCTTGCCTTGCTGAGAATCGAACCCAGGTCACCATGCGTGCGATACCTTAACGCGCTAGCTCACTCGGTCACGGCGACTACGAAAAGATATTGTACATATATGTACAATGTACATAAATATATTATATGCCTATTACGTTTATGTGAATTAACAGTCATCTACACTCTAGTACTCTACATACATAGGTACACTTGAACTCAGTATTGCGGCTTTCCTACGGGTAATCGAAGAAATAGGAATGGTATCACACGCGTCTTACATTTTAAAGAAAAACAAGACTTACATTTGCCTGTGCAAATGTAAGTCTTGTTTTTCTTTAATTTGGTAGAAGATATTTTCAACTACTGATGTGTTGAATGAATAATCCCGTTGACCTGTTTGAAATTTAAAATTTCTACTGTAACTACCTAAATCAATAACTAGATTCAGACTAAATCAAATCCACGTAGTTCCTGATCCTCAGTAAGGATCCAAGAAGCTGTTATCGGGAGAGCTTTGAATATTAAACACCCTCCACCTGGAGCATGAGACTTTGGCTTCTTATCCTTAAATTAATCTAATCTACATATATTATCTATGTTTTTATTTTTAATGATTATTGGTATTTACATTTAGGGGTGATAATACCCTGGAAGTCATTTGTTGTGTCCTTAAAAAGAAGAAAAATAAAAAAATAAAACAAAGGTCAACGTTCCATAAAAAAAAATGGAACGAAGTTGTGTAACCAGCTTGATAACTCAAGCTGGTTACACATCATTTTTCAGCTTTGTATGAATAATATTATATGTCTGTCCTTATAACTTAGTTTTTAAGCCGCACTATGCGAATCCAGGCACTTTAAACTCAGAGATTTTAGAGGTCGCGGGATTGAAACCCATTTTTATCTAATAATAATCTGTCTTGGGCAGCATAAATAAGGCGATGTTATTAATATGATAAATCAGATAGTTGATAGTGTGTATCTTGTGTAAATTTTGTTTGACGAAATTTCTTTTTCTATATTTGATCCTTTCATCTTGAACGGGAGGCATGATCTGACGGTGTTACAGCAATGCTTGTTAACAAGTGTTACTCTACTTTCTGTCCGTCATCTAGGAAAATGTTTCATTTTCAAACGCTTCATTTCAATGTAAATATGATAAACCGTTTATAGAAATTACCTTCTTGTTTCATTCATCCATTCTAATATTTTATTTATTCATTATTATTTTTTTTAGAAAGAGATAGGGGAAAAATCTTTTAAAGACACCCGGAAAACATTGGGAGTGGGATTTCCACCCACTAAAGAACCTATCTCTTATTTAAAGATAGCGCATCCGGAACCGTTACTTGAACATTACTTCAGATACACTGCCCCTTGGACTCACCTTGGGATAACGTCAAGGGCCCGACTGTTCTGATTTCTCAATCTCTCATCTCATGCTTTCTCTCTCATAAACCTCTTACTAAGCTCTCTATCCTTAACCACTTATTTTCACTATCTTACATTTTATCCACTTTATTCTCCACACATAGTAATAAAGTTCTTACTATGTGAACTGTGAGTATCCTCTCTGTATTTGCTTCTCTCTTCCTCGAATCTTGGGCATTGAAATAATGTATATTCGGGACTATTCTCTCGCTACAGTATCTACATTCTTCCGACCGTACTATCATAGCGTGTAGATTTAAGAAGAGTGGAAACGAACCCCAGTTGCATGGAAACGCCACATAGCGCGACACCATCGCAAAGGATATTTCTCGCGGTCTATTTGTGTTTATGTTTACATTTGATATATTTATGTTTATAATTACATTTGATACGGATGAGGGACGATGAGAGGAGACTCCTTTGCGATACTAGCTCTGAGGACTCTACGATGTAGGCTGGCGGGGGGTGGTTTCCACACTTCTTAATAAATTATACACGCTATGGTACTATCTTCATTCTAAATAAATAACTATTTAAATTCCCTTGTTCTATTATGAACTGACTTAGTTCATAAGTGAATGACCCATGCTGTCTAGTCCTCCACTTTTCTATATCCTCAATCAATTTTGTTCTCCACTGTCCTCTTTTTTCTTCCACTTTTCTACTAAATTACTCTCTATTTCACGTTGGTTCTCTTTCCTTTTTCTCTTCCTCGTTATAATTCTCGTCTGGTTTTAATTCATACAATTTAACTCTCTCCTCTACCATTATCTTTACAGGTAGTGATCATTGATCATGTAAGGACTTGTAAGGCTGGGTTAGATAAAGTCCTCGCCATTCTCAACATAACTTTCCTCTGTACACTTTCTAATAAATTCACATACTTATTCTACTTTATTACACTGCCCCATACAGGCGCTCCATACAGAATAAACAACACACGCTAAAAATTTCCTTTTCTCATTATTTGAACTGCTTATGTTTGGCATAAGTTGGCCTAGATTTGCCGCTATTCGCTCAGACTTTTCTACGGCACTCTACTATTTACATTAATATTAGACTTGAATTCATCTGTCAATTTCAAACTTAACTTCTAAGACCAAAACAACTCAAGTTCGACAAATTTCCTATTCTTTTGTGCTTGGAGTTTCAAGAATAAGTTTCGCTTCAAGTTGAAAAGTTTGTCATTTCTGTTTTATTCTAAAAGCGCGTCGTCAATAAAATGAACTTTCTTCTCAATTTTATTCTTTGGAATAAGACTGTAATAGAGAGAGAATAGAATTAGGTATCTTGTCATCTCCCAATTGCCTGGTATTTTGGTTCTTGGAAAATAAATTGATACTTCTTTTGAATTTAGGTGAAATGCTTTTGTCTGGTATAGTTAACTAAATTATTAGTATCAACTACCTAGTATTTAAGTAACTTCAGAATTTTGCACTGTATATATTGGAAGTATAATGTTCACGAAAATAAATTACACTAACTTTATCACTTAATGTAGGTGGGCAAGTTATTATTATTATTATATTTTTGTAAAACAGTGTTGAATGCTAAAAGTTATCTTTTTTCAAAATGCCTGATATTCTGTCTATAAGCCTAGAATTATGAAACAGGATTAGACAAATCATATTTTCCCTTAAAACGGTCTCTAGTGAGAATTTTTACCAATCACAGCGCATTAATATCAGCTGCAAGTGGTTGTGGCTTGGATTAACAAATTCAGTCACACCAGTTTATTATAAATTTTATAATTTATTTATTAGTTCTTTATGGAATCTTCAATATCGTTGCTTTTTCTTTTTAAAATTGAAAAATTTAACTTGTTCAATACAGAAACATAGATACGTACAAATGGTTTTTTTTTTTTTTTTTTTAAAGTGGGGTTTAACGTCGCTTTCAACTGCCATGGTCATATCACGACGGGGGTTTTACCCTCCATTCGCAGGAAACTCACAAACCTGCTACTCACATTGACCTCACCCAGCCTGAGTGGGGCCGGGAAACAAATGGTTTTTGTAATGCAGAAATAGAAGTACAAAGAAAAAAAGTCGATTTTTGTGTCATTATTATTTTAGAACTTACTGTTCATAGATGGATCAATATAAACCGGACCGCACTGTGCTAGTGCTATCCATGTGTCATGAATACCCTGAGACCATAGGTAGCATATCGTAAATTTCATAGGCTCCATCTTTAGACACTTCTGAAATATGGTTACAAAAATCGATCTTTTTTTGTTCGAGAGTTTTTTTTTGAACATTTTAGAATACAAGATTGTCTTACAGAGGATGGCAGAGAAGGGAATAAAATTGTCTGATGATATCAAAGAGTGGGTAATAAAGACATTTATTATATTATTATGGAGGATACAAGAAATTCGCTGAGAGAAAAAATGAGAAAATAAATACAATATTGAAAATCTTTTCCCCCAACCTTCAAATAGGACAATGTAACCTATTAATTTACGAAAAAAAAATATTCATTAAAAAATACGTAGATTTTGTAATTTTCTTGGTAGAAACGGAATCTTCCTACATTGTCTTCCTACATTGTCTAGAACAAGTAGAGCAACACTTACTTACAGAAAACTACTATTATACTATTGGTAATTAGATATTATAATAATAATTATTTTTCAATTATGGTTCCCCCGGCAACCAGTGAGACAGAATAAATTCACATTAAGCCAGATTAATGGCAGCGCACGATGCAGTTTAATACATAGAAGGGAACAGAGGGATAGTAACTAAGGGAGGATGTTGGAGGGAAATAGGTTTTCGGTGTTAATGTATTGTAGAAGAGTTATAACTCTAATTAGTTTCTCGTCATCCCCACTCGTGGAATTTACATCCTTGCCCTGCCCCTTGTAAATTATGTACCACCCTTTCCTACCCTCTCCCCCTGATCTCACCCAGCTTTATTAACGCTTTTGTGAACTCTTATCTTCAGCTTGTGGTCCAATACTAGGTCAGTGCTTCTCAAATCGGAGCTCCAAAAAACCACAATATAAATAAATGGGAAGAGAAAAAGAGAGAGAGAAATGGCGATAATTTAGAGAAATCCATACCTGCCAACTCCCATCTGTTCATTTTGATTAGTATATCAGTGAGCAACTATAAAGTATCTATTCATTTGTATAATACTTCTATAATGTATATATAGTACTAGGTTTTGCCCGGGGTCCTATGTTCGGGGTCCTATTTGGGAATGTTTAAATCCTTTCTTAGTACGCTTTTAAATACCAAAAGATGAATCTGTGCCAAAATTGGCGACAATAGGCCATTTGAAGCTGCACTGATTATCTGCCTGGGTCAGTCCCGGTAGCTCAGTGGTAAAGGCGGCACTTTATAAATCCAGGTATTTCAGAGGTCCTGGGTTTGGAACCTAGCTGGGACCTGACAAGCCATCCTCTCACTTGGGATTTGTAACGCATAAGAATTTGTCTTGGGCTTACTGCTGGAATAATGGGACTTTAATAATTATAATCGAACAATATAAATAAGGCGACATTATTATATTATTGTGATTAATGAACTAGTCTCAGATCACGGTTAAAATGGGAGACCAAGTTATCACGCAAAAAAGCAGCCTCAAATACGTAGGTGAGATTCTTGACAAAACACATATTGATTACATTACTGCTAAAGCGGATAAAACCATGGCAGTCCTGTCCCGAATCATTCCGAACCTCGGGGGCCCAGGTGAAAACAAACGCAGAATGCTCCAAAGTTCAGCACACAGCATCATT
The DNA here is from genome assembly GCA_024516035.1 of Bactericera cockerelli. Taxonomy (NCBI): domain Eukaryota; kingdom Metazoa; phylum Arthropoda; class Insecta; order Hemiptera; family Triozidae; genus Bactericera; species Bactericera cockerelli. Next base: position 37,169,742 of record CM044955.1, on the reverse strand, counting down.
ATCCATGCAGCACCAATTTGGGCACATCGCTTGAAAGTGAAAAAATACAGACTCTTAATGCTTTCAGAACAGAGAAAATTTGCACTAAGAGTTGGCTGTGCTTTTAGGACGGTCTCTATTGACGCCTGCGCTGTCATTCTCATAAACCTCTTTCGCAAAGAAAGAAGCTTAACATTCAATAAATCTCAAATAGAAAAGGAAAACACAAGAGAGGATATACTCACCAAATAGCATTGATGGCACCAAATGGCATGGACCCTCACATTGATCCCCAACATCCGGGCCTGGTACCACAGGAGACACGGTGACGTGGACTATTATATCACTCAAGCAACGGATGTTTCCCATTTTATACTTTAGAATAGGCAAAACTATTTCTCCCTCGTGTCTTATCTGTGAGGAACATGATGATGCTGCGCACACCGTCTTTAACTGTATCAGATTTGAGCAGCAAAAAAGAACGGTAGGATGGACTCAACACTCAGTTAAGTAAAGAAATTTAGTAGAAACTATGCGGATGGAAACTGGGTATTAGAAAAGCACTCATTGACACTATAGTGAAAGAAAAGGAAGCACAGGAAAAAAGGATGCACGATTCCGAAACACAACCTCACGGAACTGGCACGGGGAGGCAGTCTAGAATGTACATCTGACCAGTGTACATGACAAAAAACAATATAATACCTATTTAGAGTATTTAGGCTAAGTAGTCAGTTCACGGTTCTTTCGGTGGTTCAAAACTAGGTTTTGGTGATACTTATCATGTCACTGCGGGGAAATTATGTTTACTTATGAATATACATTAAACATGTAAAGATATATTTGTAATATTGTATTTTTTAATGTTTATTAATCCCATAAAAATTGAAATAAATAACTTCAAACATTATTAATACGTTAAAAAAAACACAATACCAATAGACTCGACTAGATTCATGAGTTTTAAGCAAGATCCATATAAATAGAACCAAAAACAGTAAGACTTAATTATTTCCTAACAGATTACTCTCAGAATAATAAATTTCATTTCAATCCCGATTTTATTTCGTTTAGGTACATTTCCAAATATTTATCGTCAGAAGAACTTATCCCATTCCTGAATCTGTGCTCCCATTGTCTTCCTTATCCCTGATTTCTTGTGCTCTTTGTTTAATCCTCGTTTTCTCTTCTTAGTTAAGAAGAAAACAAAAATCCGTACCACCCTGGGGGTTTCATCTATAATGAAATTAAATTGGTACACCGGCACCGTTAGGGAAATTTAAATACAAAATAATGGATAATATAGGGTTTTAAAGCGCATACTTTTCTTTAGAGGTTGATGTTCTTGTTAGTTGAGAGGTAATTTCGATTATTCGGTATAAATAAAATGAATTGAATCTACTGAGTAAAATTATTGTTATAGCGGAACGAATTTACCAAATATCAAATCAAGATTGTTGCGCATTGCATAATTGTCAGTTTGACGGCGCGCATAGGATAACAAAATAACGATTCTTGACCATTTGTCAGTAAGTAGTCACTTTGGCTAATCAGAGTAGCGTACTAGGCCTGCACAGACGTTTAAATCCCAGTTTGTTAGAAAAATTTCTACTCAATCATTAAAATGTCCCTGGGTTCTACTCATACCTCATGAGGCAAAATGAGAAGTAACTCAACGACCGACGGTACTATTAGAATTGAATGATATTAGAGTTATTTAAATGATCTATGACTTTTTTCTATGATGTTTTGTTAGAAATGAAAGAAGAAAAATGTAAAAGATTTAGATATGTTAAGGTAATGCTGTGCTATGTCTTATCTATCAGGTTAGTCATAATTAAGGAATACAGGTTAGAAAAGATATGTATCTGAAATATGTTCCATATTAATGTAGCTATCTGCATTTTAATTACTTGATAGAACTTCTGATCACTTACCGAGTCCCAAAGGAATTCGGTTCCAATTGTTATTTATTCTAGATAAAGTCTTTTGCAGAAGAGGACGGTGAGAACCTTTGCATTAGGATTATTTTGCGTACCAGTACAAGACAGATTGTGTTAAACAAATTCGTTAAAAATATGTTGAATTCAGTGTATTTTTCATTAAAAGGATAAAAATAAAACTAGTATTTTAGATCCACACACAGGCCGCACAATAGTAAAAAAAAATTCACAGTCTCTTTTTGAAGTGTATAAATTATCAAAGATATTGTAGAAAATCAAAAATTTAAAGAAAGTGAAAATTAAATTATTCTTGTTCTTTTAACTAGACAGGCTTGAAGAATGTTTTGACAGTTTGGATGCCACTATCATGTGGTTAAACAAACCATAAAAAAGCCATCCAGTGTAGCGGAGTGAACCGAACTCACTAATTCTCACGCCACAGCTGGCTTACCTTACCACGAATCCTCATGTTCTAACCGCTTACCACTTTGCATGATGTGGTCTACGAACACTACCACAAAGTAAAGTATATCTTGCATTAAAATCTTAGGAGCACACCTACATTATTATTTAAAAAGATAACCTAGGAAAGCCCTGGGTGGGAGTAACAACCCCATAGTTTATTCTGGAGCTGCTACTCTATCCAGACTCACACCAATATTGCTTCCACCTGAAAAATTTTGAACAAGACTCACAATGGTTTTCTTATTTTTTCTTTTCCATAAAGAAAAGAGATGAAGAGAGCGTAAATGAGGGAGATAAAGAGAGTGTGAGAGAAGGAAGAGTCCGTACGATAGTTTTTGAAAAGAAAATCTAGCTGTATTTTAAAAAAAAGTAAATTAAGGGAGAAAAAGTTGAAGTAAATAAATAATAAAAGGGATAAATAAAGGAATAGTATGAAAGGGAGCTTCGGTATCAGAGTATGACAGTTCAGTGGTGTGTGATAGGAGGCTATAATTTATGACCGGTACTTAATGTCATTTGAAACTTTTCTCTTTCCTCAGCCCAGGCATTTATCCTTTACTGATAACCAGATAACAAGATGTCTTGTGTAATACCTATAAAAAAATGCAATATAGAAAACAACCCTTAACTTTATAGGTAGCATAATCCTGTAATGTAAGTAGGTACATCGGCTTCTAGTACGCGTTTTCGACTCAAAGCTATACAGCTCCTTTTTACCTGCAGATCGAGGTAAGAGTTTTAGACCCGTCTACAAAGTACAGACTTCACTGAGCTTGTTGGTATTTTTGATATTAAGTATTACATCATATTGTAGTCGTCATTTTTATGAAGGTTATTAATATTTTAACCATAAATAATGCAAAATATGTATATTTTAAAATGATAGGACAATAGTTAGGGATATAATTTATAAAGAGTTTTTTTGAATTTTTTGAGTTTTGTTAAAACTTTTTATGCCAGCGTCGATGTCCCGTTGAATGCACTGATTCTCGTAGGATAATTGAAGTCAAGCAAAGTCAGCCAGATGAAAACTTCGTGATGCTGGCATTCCGCCCCAACCCAGGCTCGGTGATGTTAATGTTGGGAAGAAGGTTTGTGACTTTCTTGCAAATGGAGGGTAAAAACCCTGTCGTTTATGACTATGCAGTAACAAAAACTTTGATTTTGTAAAGTTATAATTCATCACTCAGTTACAATAGTTTATCATGAACTCTTGACCCAGCCCCAGCATCTGAATAGGGAGTATGTGTGATTTCTCGCCCATCAGAGGGAAGGTATACCACGGGGTTAGCAAGCTACAACTGACCACAAGGGTGTACACTTGTACAGTAGTGGTTATAGTAGGGTTCAACATCGTTTTTTCAGCTGCATGGTCATATACAACGGCGATTTTAACTTCCATTAGCAGGAACCTCACAAACCTGCTATCCACATTAACCTCACCCAGCCTGGGATGGGCCAGAATGCCATCACCACGAAGTCTTCATTGGACGTTGCTGAACTTCGGTGATCCCATGAGAATCTACTGGCTACAGTAGTTGTGGTTTCATGATTACAAAATATGAAATGGTATATAAATATTTTTTTTAATGCACAAAAAATATAATATTACATACAATATCTATATTTATGTATAATAATACCTAATGTCCCAACTCTTCACCTGCGGGACCTATAGGTTACATCGAGCAAGGGTAAGACTCAACATGGGGCAGTGTGATATATTGCACGAGAAGAGAAAGAGAGAGGGGGGACGCACGGACGCATAGAAGAATATTCAGGGAAAAAAGCAAAGTAATATGTATATTTGTAAGCAGTGTGTGTTTTTGTGTGTGTATGATAGAATATAAGAGATATACGTATACATATATGTATAAGTATAGAAGTAGGGAGAACAGGAGACTGGTATAAAGAGATAAATAGAAGGGACAGTAGGGGCAATAATAAATAAAAAGAAGAGATCTCTTCTCTGCTAAAAAAAATAATGGTTGAAGGAGACAGTGTTGGGTATGGCGGAGAGAATGAGGACATAAACTGAACTGCTGCTGAAGTGGGAATAGATATCACACTTGAGAAAATAAAATAAGAAGTGTTGGGAGAGAGACAAGTAACTGGAGAAGAAAATGGCGTAATGAAAACACCAAGAAAAAGATGATGTGTTCTAAGTATAAGAGACGGATGAGGAGAGTGGCTATCATGAGGTTTCAGCTGTCGGATGAATGTGTGCCGCCAACAGTTGCCATAGTTAATCTATGAGAACTACAATGAAAAGCTGTGGACATCTGACGAACATTTCAAAAAAGTGACACAGTAAACTGAAATTCCAGGTGAGAATAATTTACAGTATACACAGACCATCTATTACTCGTGGCCGAATATTCTAAATTTGAATGAAAGAAAATAAATACAAAGTATCGTCCTCTCGTTCTTTTATCTACTCCACATGAAAGACCATCTAACTATTTGCAAATAGATGAGAGATAAACGTCTCTTTTTCTGAAAAGTGTTGAAAGTGAGACAGTAATTTCGTTTCTTTGCGGTTGGGAAAAACAAAAAAGATGCCACGTGGAACTCTTGCTAATGCACAGAGAGAAGACAGGATTACGCGAGAACCTACATCCAAACAGAGAGAGAACTACAATGAAAAATGAAAACAATATCCCGTAGCATCAAGGAATACAAAAGACGCAAGGGTAGAAAAGGAACAACCCAAGTCATGGGATATTAACCTTTGAGTTAACCTCGTTCTGATGTTGTGAGTCATTAACCCCTTGTTTGTTAAGTGTGAGGAAATTAACTGAGTGAGAATTAATGAGCTGATGACGAGCGAGGAGCAAGGCACATTAATAATTGTGTTATGAAGACAAGAAGTCTCTAATGAGAACATTTCCTTGTCTCTACCTGCAGATTATGAGAGACAGAGATGAGAAGTGGGGGCGAACGAGATGGAATATCATGAAACCCCCTGGGCTTTCTGTCCTCTGACTCTCTGGGAAACGTGGATTACACTTTATAGTACAGTTGTACACTTACTCTTGATACTCTTGATTGCTGTTTTCTATTGCTTTGTATATTTATCATTTACCTAACACTGAATAATATTATCTCATCAAATTTTAATTTTTTATGTACTATCTAATCAAATAATTTGAATTATTTAATCAAATTAAGTGTTTAAAGAAATAATAATATTATGAAATACAAAAATTAAAATAAAAAACATTATAAGTTCGACACCCGAAAAAGTATCTTTGACCAATCTAAAGGAACGGCCCACCCAAAAAAAAAAAAAAAAAAAAAAAAAAAAAAAAAAAAAAAACGGAGAGTGGAGTTCTTGGTCATCCAGATAATTTAGACTATAAATATTGTGATCACAATATATTATGGAAAAAATGTAAAAGAAAAATAACATAATATATCTCGAAACTAAACTCAAATTTATTATTCTACTATGTTTTTTATTCAGTTCTCCAGACATCCGTGTGAGTTCTGTTCAATAAATATACAATGTACACTGTAGCAAATACAGTAGGTACATCAGCCTGGTCTTAGCCCCACCCATCTAATAGGTAGGGGAGTGATAGTTGAATATTGATACTTAAAATAACTTATATCTAAAAGACAATCAGTTCAACCACTAAAATGCAATTAAAACTTTGGGGTTAATAGAAGAAGTTATAGTTCAAGGAGAGCAGAGGGCAACTCCTTGAACTAAGAGCTCAGCTAATTATTAACGAAGAAAAGGTACAATACCTGAGGGCTTTGGAAAGAAAGTAGAAACAATAAAGATTAATTATTATTATCTGACTCTGTTTATGTATACTCCAGGAGTTGGCTGCATTCGTTTTGAGTACATACAGCCACCAGTTTAATGTTAAACCTTCTTAGAGCACAGTTGTATTAAAAATGTTAAACCTTCTATTTAAGTACAGGAAGAAAAAGTGATAATTATCAGATTTGTATACGAGTCAATATAAATTTACGTTTCACATTCACATAAAAAATATCCATTTAAGAATATAACAGTTGCTACGACATTAATCATACAAGTTTTTGCGGGTGAGTCGACAGAACTGTAAAACACCCAAAGTCCCTCCTATCCTTCAGCACTAGATAACTTTTGAACTGAATCTAAAAAGGTTTTCCTCCTTATAAGAACATACATAGGCACTAGACTGGTTTTATCTCATAGAGGTAAGAGAAAAATGTCAGAATTTTTACAACGCTCAGGCAGAAATGAGTTCGGCTTTTGCAGAAATTGAGATAGACAAAATTTCAAGGCAATCAGAGTACGTTAACAGGACCCGCTCTGGCCTCAAAGTTTGGAAATTTGCCAAATTTTCGAGGTTGAGCTGACATTTTCGGCCATAACTCGAGAACGAAAAAACATACGAGCTTTAAAGATATATCAAATGAAAGACCATTTTGTTGGCTTTACTTTGTTGTATAATACTAGTTCCCGAAATCTTAATGGTTACTGACTAAATTAAGAATATGTAGTCAAAAATGGGCCAGGTACCCAAAGTAGAGCATCTAAGGCATGATAGGATAATGGGTGAAAATACTTATGATTTATAAAAATTATACATATAAATGTTAGAAGATTAGTTTTGAATGATTTTTTGACACATTATGAAGCTATAAATACCCGTTTTTACCTACTTGATAGTTCCTGACAGGTTAAGGCATGGCCAGAAAAACAAAATAATAATACAAACATATTACGTCAAAGTTATTCTCATTTTTTTATTGTAGAAATACAAACATCTAAAATTAAAAGTACAAATAGGTAAAATTTCGTCAAAAAAATACAAATTAAGCAGTAAAACTTAACTTTGTTAGTTGGGAGAGGGGTAGAGAAGGAACTATTTGAAGAATCAGGATAGAGTCTCCTATATTTACTCACAACTTGTGGGACAAACTGTTTCTGACATTCCTCTCTAGTTAGTAAGTCGCTGAAGTCACTCATCCACTTAACGCCTCTCTTGGCTGTGTCGTTTACAACTTTAAGGGATTGTACAATTTTAAGTCCTTTCTGATACTGAGGGTTACCATGCCAAATTTAGAGGTCTCCCCTCAAAAAGTCAGTTTTTATGACAAATCGACTAAAGAAAAGAAAATAATGTTTCGTGAGTAATGAACTCTTTAAGGCCCCCTCTCACATAAGCTGGTAGGTCTTTTATTCGTACTGTAAAGTTGACATTTTTTGTCTCCTCTGTATCATCTGAAGAACTGAAAAGCTTTGCAGCCATTCCAGACTTTTCATCATGTGACAAAGTTGGATCGAAAAATCCCAAGCCAACAGTTTCGGCATTCAAGTACCACAGGTGATAGCCATGAAACAGGAGCTACTGTAGACGCTTGTGGTCTCTGTTGTAGTATGCAAGAAGTGACACAATACTTCCCATTTAGGGGCTGGGTCAACACGAGCGCACCGGAGGGTATCCCTTACAAACAATTGTAACCAAATTATGAATTCAAATTTTTGTCGGCACGGGGGATCGAACCCAGGACCTTCCGCATGGCAAGCGGTGCTTAACCACTGAGCTCATCGCGCTCTCATATAAATTATCTTGATGAGTTTCAGTTCTACTACCCATTTTAAAGTCAAAGACGCTTCTCAAGACAACTTCTAGAATGTTGTGACGACATGCTAAGGAGAGCAAGTCTCGCTCTAATATTTTTTCTAATAATGTGCAGGGTTCTTTTACTCTACACCTGTGTTTGATGCTGCCGTATCAAAACGCATAGTTCAGAGAAAGCACTAAACAAAGTTGACTATCACCTGTGGTACTTGAATGCCGAAATTGTTGGCTTGGGATTTTTCGATCCAACTTTGTCACATGATGAAAAGTCTGGAACGTGTTGACCCAGTCCCTAAATGGGAAGTATTGTGTCACTGCTCGCCCATCAGAGGGGAGGCATACTACAACAAAGACCACAAGCGTCTACAGTAGCTCCTGTTTCATGGCTATCACCTGTGGTACTTGAATGCCGAAACTGTTGGCTTGGGATTTTTCGATCCAACTTTGTCACATGATGAAAAGTCTGGAAAGGCTGCAAAAGCTTTTCAGTTCTTCTGATGATACAGAGGAGAAAAAAAATGTCAACTTTACAGTACGAATAAAAGACCTACCAGCTTATGTGAGAGGGGGCCTTAAAGAGTTCATTACTCACGAAACATTTCTTTTCTTTAGTCGATTTGTCATAAAAACTGACTTTTTGAGGGGAGACCCCTAAATTTGGCATGGTAACCCTCAGTATCAGAAAGGACTTAAAATTGTACAATCCCTTAAAGTTGTAAACGACACAGTCAAGAGAGGCGTTAAGTTGATGAGTGACTTCAGCGACTTAATAACTAGAGAGGAATGTCAGAAACAGTTTGTCCCACAAGTTGTGAGTAAATATAGGAGACTCTATCCTGATTCTTCAAATAGTTCCTTCTCTACCCCTCTCCCAACTAACAAAGTTAAGTTTTACTGCTTAATTTGTATTTTTTTGATGAAATTTTACCTATTTGTACTTTTAATTTTAGATATTTGTATTTCTACAATAAAAAAATGAGAATAACTTTGACGTAATATGTTTGTATTATTATTTTGTTTTTCTGGCCATGCCTTAACCTGTCAGGAACTATCAAGTAGGTAAAAACGGGTATTTATAGCTTCATAATGTGTCAAAAAATCATTCAAAACTAATCTTCTAACATTTATATGTATAAGTTTTATAAATCATAAGTATTTTCACCCATTATCCTATCATGCCTTAGATGCTCTACTTTGGGTACCTGGACCGTTTTCGACTACATATTCTTAATTTAGTCAGTAACCATTAAGATTTCGGGAACTAGTATTATACAACAAAGTAAAGCCAACAAAATGGTCTTTCATTTGATATATCTTTAAAGCTCGTATGTTTTTTCGTTCTCGAGTTATGGCCGAAAATGTCAGCTCAACCTCGAAAATTTGGCAAATTTCCAAACTTTGAGGCCAGAGCGGGTCCTGTTAACGTACTCTGATTGCCTTGAAATTTTGTCTATCTCAATTTCTGCAAAAGCCGAACTCATTTCTGCCTGAGCGTTGTAAAAATTCCGATATTGATTTTTTAAAACCAGTCTAATAGGAACACATGGACTTGTCCGTTCATCTGCATCTTGTAAGTAAAACCCTCCTATATTAGGCTCAATGCATTGTCTTAATACAGGTGTTTTTCCTAACGATCGTGTATGCTCAAGGCTTTCCCCTACAGGTGTTTTTCCTAACCTTCCACACAAGGAATTACCTTATTTTATTTTTACTAACCCATGCTCCACACTCAAGGCATTACCCTGTGTGTATTTTTCCTAAGCCTACCATCAAGGTATTGCCGTACATGTATTTGCCTAACCCTAATGTAAATAAATAATATACAATACTGGTCAGGTACGTTTGATGATGTTATGCGAATAAATCTCCATAACAAATTCTATAACTCAAGTCATTCCTAAGCGTCGGTTTTCCTTATCATACACAGTACGTAATCCGTGACTTAGAGGTATTACAAAAAAAATTATTTCGCCCTTTTTTTACATGGTTAAAATTCCGTACTCCAATCGACATTAATACATACATGCTTTATACCTATATACTTTCTATACTCAAATCGATGGGCTTTACTCAAATCATATACTCAGAGTGATTTTCATTAATTTGATCCCCTTCTAGGTATTTTGTTAGTAAGAACGGAAAACGGAATGTATAAAATGTACTGAACGTAAATATTCACAAATTTTCCTAAATTTAATTTGAGATACACATTCATGAGGGAAAATCATTTATTGATATAATGGGAGGCATTATCTCCTAATAACATAACGCACTGTATTTTGTACAAATTTACACTAACTGGAAAAAATATATGTTGCACCTATTCTGTTGGTATAACATCGCAAAAATAAATGCTTCACTATGCTAAATCACAAAGGTAAACAAGTAGTTAAACAGTTCACGATCACCAACTTAATAATTCAATAAACTTCACGTATCGTAAGGTACTTTCACTGTGTCAAGTCACTTCGCGAAATAACTAACTTTGTCACATGGCACACTTGCAAGTAAAAACTGAACTGACTCGATCACAGTGCTGCCTTTTTTATATCTCGCCACTTGAGAGTTGCAATAGTTAATCTTTGAGAACTACAATGAAAAGCTGTGGACATCTTATGAACATTTTAAAAAAGTGAAATAGTAAACTGAAATTCTAAGTGAGAATAGTTTACCAGGTGAGGAAAATCTAAATCTGAATGAGAAAATAACAAGTATCGTCCTCTCGTACTTTTATCTACTCCACATTTTTTTAAAAAGATAAGTGTGTTTCTTCGTAGCCATGAAACAGGAGCTACTGTAGACGCTTGTGGTCTGTGTGTAGCCTGCCCATCCCGTAGTATGTTCCCCCTCTGATGGGCGAGAAGTGACACAATACTTCCCAATTAGGTGCTGGCTCAACACGAGCGCACCGGAAGGTATCCCTTATAAACAATAGTAACCAAATTAAGAATACAATTTATTGTCGGCACGGGGGATCGAACCCGGTACCTTACGCATGGCAAGCGAGTGCTTAACCACCGAGGTAATCGCGCGCTTATGAGAGCAAAGTACTCAGAATACTTGAACAATTTCCTGAAATTGTTTGGAATTCTGCCTATCACATAATCCGAAAATTGTATCATCTAATTGATTCAATAGAATAATCGTTATCTGTATTGTTTTTGTGTGTAATGAGTAATTGAGTATTCTTGTACAAGTTTTACAAGATATTAATCAATAATATTATTTTTGAGCCCTCAAAATGAAATGTAAATGTTTAGGTACATATTATGTATAATGTATTATAGGAAGTCAGTATGCATCAAGACTAGCTGGTTAGACCCGGAGGTTATAGATTTTTTCTGTTCTTCTTCTGATAGGTAATTAATTCCCATGACATTAAATTTTGTTCTCTAATTGAACGTACCCTGTAGATTGCAAATCGTCAATTTGGAACAATAAGTTGTTACAGATCCTGCTGTTGTATATTATTCTCTTTCTCATCTCGTTACTCGCGAAACAAAATTGCAAGAATGAAAAGAGCGCTGGGGAGATACACGGAAACATAATACGTATGTGATGTGACACAGAAAAATAAATAAGGAACTTCATTTGCAAAATAAATGATACCCTCACAGCAACCCTTTTTTATCTTGTTGAGATCAAAGGTTCAGATAAGAACGTATCTCATGATATTATGCTCTGCCGTCTACAATTTCTGCCCTGTCAATTTCTAAAATAATAACAAATTGTACTTTATACCTAGTTACAAAAATATGCGTAATATGTGCCGCGAGACAAATCTTACACTTGTGAAGTCTAGAAATTTTCGAAGATAGAAGAAACCTTACTTCGATTTACCAGTTTTAATTTTTTTAATTAGTGAAAACGCATTTTCTGAGTTTCCCAATGTGTCTATGTTGTACCGAATTTCCTCTCACTTAGCTATGTTTTACAGTATGAAGTAACTAAAAGATGTAAAGCCAGCGTCGATGGCGCGTTGAATGCACCGGTTCTCGTTGGATCACCGAAGTTAAGCAACGTCCAGCGAGGTGAAGACTTCGTGATGCTGGCATTCCGGCCCAACCCAGGCTGGGTGAGGTTAATGTGGGTAGCAGGTTTGTGAGTTTCCTGCGAATGGAGGGTATCACCCCCGTCGTGATATGACCATATGCAGTTGAAAGCGACGTTAAAAAAAAAAAAAAAAAAAAAAAAAAAAAAAATGTACCTATTGTCTGTTAGCCGCATAGAATGTTAACAATGTTTTTTTATTTTATTTTTTGTTTGATAAGGCCAATGTAATTGTAAAAGTAAATCGAGATTGTGATTGAGCCAGTTATAAAGGGACTAAATAAAGTTCAGTTCTATTCTTGCATCCACTCAGTGTTTCTTAAGTTTTAAACAGTTCTTAAGTTGCTTTGTTAGGGTAAGGTTGCTATATTTGGGGAGGTTTCCTAATTTGGGGAGGCGGTGTTTCTCCTCAAGGAGATGTTGCTGTCTGCGGTTAAAGTCAGAATTATAAATGTAAACAACTTCCATGTGATTCCCGATCATAATCTAGTTTAAATTAATTGCTCGAGAGAAAATATTTACAAAAATGTGATTTGGTCTCTTTAAAACTTTTTTTAAAAAGTTAAAACTAATGAAGTTTGGTCAACAAAAAGGTAAGAAAATTATATTTATTCTTTAATAATGCATATAAAAACAGTTTGTTTTTTCATATCTCAGCTCTAAAGTTTTCTTTTAATTCTGTGGAAAAATAGAAAATTATTTTTGTTCTTGCATATCACTTTGCCCAATTTGGGGATGACCTTAAAAACACTGTACGTATTCTGAAGACTGTCGTGCAAGAAATGGTGAGCGCTGGATCATGTGTCTCATTTGTGAAAGGTGGGCAGTGGGCACAGTCACTATGTGCATTGTGCAGGAAAAGATGAGAAATTCATTTGTGAATATTGCAGTAAAGGAATGTTGGCCAAAAGTATTAAAAAATCAATGAAAAAATCCTAAATTTTCAAAAAATTAGAACCTCCCCAAATTAGGATCACAAATTTTTGACTGCCATTTTTGAAGTGTTTTGTTTATGTTAATTTTTTAATTACTTTTTTCTTTTTTATTGTTCTGTAACTCTGAGGAATAATAAAAAACATTATTCTGTGTAATTTGGACTTTATTTAATTAAAAAAGACTTTACCGTTTTCATTTTATAGGCGTTCAAAAGTTACCTCCCCAAATATGGCAACCTTACTCATAATTATCACAAGGTTTAAACTGACCAAGTAAGAGAATTTGGAAAAAAAAAATGACCAATTCAGTAAAATGTCCTAAGTTTCTCCGTGACCCACTACAATATTGATATAATAACACATATATTTTTTAAGAAAAAGGAAAATCCAAAAATTTGGACCAAAAAGTTCTAAATTGACTTTCATACTTATTCCAGAAGATGTCACTTGTAATCCATTGCTCAAGTATTCTGGATACTTTGCTCTCTGGGTTACAAATGTCAGAAATATATTATTATCTGTAATAATAATGAAAACTCAAGTATATAGGAAATAAAGCGTTATAATAGAGTATTTTTTTTTCGTTTCTCTATAATTATATTAATTTGAAGAGAATTTTCAGGTATAATTTTCAGATTTTGTAGATATAAGTACAAGCTGTCCAAGTTTTTTTATATATAGGTACCTACCTATCAATTTAGGTGACATTCTAACACTGAAATATTCTCAGATTATTTTTAGAAAAATGCCATCGAACGGAGGTATGGATACAATAAAAACTCACTTTTCGATGGCATTAGGTACGAAAAGTTATTTATAAAGCACCTACTTGGGAAAATCACCCAAGTTATAAATACCTACATGAAGACTTCATTTTAGCAAGTAAAAGTTTTCTTTTCAAGAATAGAAAAAAGTTTAAGTTATTTTTTTTCTTCATATTTCGAAAAATTACTTGAGATTATTACTTTCTATTACCTATAAGGTATAGAAATTGCTGTTTTACTTTTAGAATGTCCCCTGGAATTGAATCTGAAGTTTTCAAAAACACTTGGACAGTTGGACACCGCATTAGTGATATGGTAAAAAATCTCAGAACCTAGCGATAGTGGAAATTCTAAAATTAGAATTCCGATTCACGAGGTCCATAATAGGGCACATAATATTTGTACTTATTATTGTTTTAAAAAGTGTATTGGGTGTAATAATATATTGATTATAGTATAGTTCTTCCTGAGAACTTAAATACGAGTCATTAAAAAAATCCTAATTTTTTTCAACATATTTTATTACATTGTGTTCAGTAGCATCCTATCATTATTCCACATAATTGCCAGCTCGATCAATGCACTTCTGAAACGGGGGAGCAATTAATGTATACTAATTTTTGTATAAGCGGGGGAGACAAACTGCGCGTACAAACTAGACGTCCAAGTACGGGCATCGCTCTTGAGCTTGTGGTCGTTTCGGAAGCTTTTTCCTCCCAAATAAACTTTCAGATGGGGAAACAAGTGAAAGTCACTTGCTGCTACAACAGGTGAATATGTTGGGTGGCCAAAAACTTCCCATCAGAATGAATTAAGGAGATCTTGAGTCTTTCAAGCTGAGTGGGGACGAGCGTTATCGTGGAACAAAAAAACTTGTAGATTATGTAAGAAAATGATAGGATGTTACTGAACACAATGCAAGAAAAATAATTATGTTTTTGTTTTGTTTTTTTTTTTGTATGAAAGTAAAAAATTGAATAGCTAGGTTACCTACATAAATGATTATTATAATATATATATGTATATTAGAGTGATAAGGTAGTTTAATCTCAAAAAGCTCTCCCAGAAGGCAAATACGTATGACTTCTACATTAGTTTTCATTTGTACACAAGTACACATACACATCTTTATATCAATAAATACGAAATTCAGACTTCCAGAAAATCTAGAAATGAGATTCCTTCATTCATGATTGAACAAATTCCTTTTAAATGTAGCTGCTTTTGACTCAGAAACCACATGAAGAAAGGATGGTTGGATTGGTTAGGATACCTGAAATCTCACCACACAATAGACAAGATGCACAGATCTGAGAGTCAAAATGTGAACCGATATTCACTGTACAAATTCAAATACATACCTAACCTCTTTTCCAGAGAGTGTGTTTCCCCATAGGACTTTTCTCTACATAGCTATACTACATAGAATACAAAGGTATTGAAATTCCTTATCTAAAGCAAAACGCTAGTTTTGAAACGCCAAGAAAAACAAAACGAGCGTGCTATACTTACGCTAAACCTGGTTCGTATGTATTTTCTTTTGTAATTTTAACCTTCTTAGACAAAACGTTTTAATTTTTTCATCATATTCGTGTTTGCCTCGTCGAATAGAAGAATACTACATTTTATTTTACCTTTTTCTGATACTCCTAACCGATTTTACGAACACCCCTAATATTAGTAAAAGATTCTTACTTTGGTCTCATTTATTTCCCGCATTCGGCTTATCATGGGCATATGGTTAAAGTTTTTGACATGAAATTTTGGTTACGAGTTCATAATGCTTGCAGCTTCGAGGTTTTTAACAACAAAAAACTTCCGCGGTCACTGGGCGGCGCGTTGGCGGTACCGCCTATAATGCCTATATCTCGGATGCGGCTACCTATATCTCGGATGCGGCTACCTATATCTCGGATGCGGCTACCTATATCTCGGATGCGGCTACCTATATCTCGGATGCGGCTACCTACATCTCGGATGCGGCTACCTATATCTCAGATGCGGCTACCTATATCTCGGATGCGGCTACCTATATCTCGGATGCGGCTACCTATATCTCGGATGCGGCTACCTATATCTCGGATGCGGCTACCTACATCTCGGATGCGGCTATCTATATCTCGGATGCGGCTACCTATATCTCGGATGCGGCTACCTATATCTCGGATGCGGCTAATGATAGAAAGCTGAAACTTTGTATGTTAATTTTTTAATAAATTAACAGTTTATTTTATTGTATACATTTTTTATATAAGTATAACGATTTAAGAGTTATAACAGTTTTTTGTTGATTTTTGACGTTCACCAAGCTCTTTTCACGTATAATCACATGAATCGCTATTAAGGACTCATTGTATCAAGCTGAAACTTTCAGGACATATTTCTGAGTCTTGGCAGATGATTCCTTGTCTGAATAGTCATCTTCTAAAATTTTACGTTTTTTAAAGTCATTGGTAGCGCACACCATGTTTTGGATTAGAGTTTCTCTCCGAGTCTCGGAGCTTACAGTATCGGGATGGGATACCACACTCTTTAATGTTAGCAGCGACTAGTGGTGGCATTATTGGCAAAAATAAGATATTGGGATATTAAACATATCGAAAAGTACGTAAATTCTGCGCGACCCACTAAAATTGTGATATAATAGTACAAAGAAACACATTATTTTACATATTTATTAGTAAGTATAGCTTACTTCACTTTCGAATTCTATTACATTATTTTTTTATACTCTGCTAATTATCAGGTGGTTACTCATAAAATAAATACTCATTCACACACACCCGTGAGTTCACAGTTCCGTGACCGGTACATGATTCTACCGGCCGTGAACACAAAATGATTTCTTTTCACACTGGTCAGTGATTTAACCGCGCAGTGGCAGTGCACTTGCGTGAAAACACTGGTAATTGCGGAGAAACACTTGTAAAATAAAAAAGTTCACCGGCCGTGAAAATCGAAAAATATCATCTGTAAGTAATGTGCCGGATCACAGTACGAGCTCTGTTTGCACGGTCACCTGCAGTGCGAGTGAGAATAGGGCCCTTCAAATTCCTACAAGAATCTGATTTCCCTCGCCGGAGGGATCATGTCAAGGACGCGGCACTGTCACGTTACAGGTGTGTGTGAATCGACTTTTTATACAACGAAACATTCTGTATGCACCTAGGTATTGATAATAAATCACATTTCAATAATTTAGAAATATTGGGCCTTTGTAAAGAGATGGTGAGACGGTTAAAAATAAGCCATCAATATTTTCATAAAAATAAATTCTTCTACTTTATTTTATGTTTTGAATTTAGCAAATGGCAAACAATGTAACTAACCAAAAAGACCTGATATCTCCCAAAAATACACTTCGTGTGCAAAAGACGACAAGAAAATAACAATCCTTTGTTAATAGAATTACCTTGAAAACGATTGCCCAAAAAGGAACTGATGTCAAATGAAGGCCAAGTTCTTGTAAACTGGATATTATCTGCCCACAAAAGAGTCTCAAGTACAGGAATTAAGCTGACGATTGGACATGTTATTTCCCATTTCTCTGCTTTTTAACAACGTTAAAATTTAACAGTAAATATCTTGGCAAGTTCAAAGCAATTTTTTGATGTTTCAAACTTGCCAAGACCTTTTATGTTAAATTTTAGCGTCGTTAAAAAGCAGAAAAGCCAGCGTCGATGGCATGTTGAATACACCGGTTCCCTTCAGAACACCGAAGTTAAGCGACATCCAGCGAGGTTAAGACTTGGATGGGTGACCATTCAAATTCCAATTCTCGTGACGCTGGCTTTTCCCGGCCCCACTCAGGCTGGGTGAGGTCAATGTGAGTAGCAGGTTTGTGAGTTTCCTGCGAATGGAGGGTAAAACCCCCGTCGTGATATGCGACGTGAAAGCGACGACCCTATAAAAAAAAAGCAGAAAAATGGGAAATAACATGTTCAATTAATTAACTCTAAAGAATTCTGTGACTATTATGACACATGTATATTATGTATAATAGCCATTAGCCATATACCTTTTCGTAGTCACCGTCGCGTCGCCGAATGAGTTAGCGCGCTAGGCATTGCATTGTGCGGTGACCTGGGTTCGATCCTTTTCTCCTCTGAACTGGGTGTTCCGGGTGTTTCAAGGGTGCATAAAACACTGGCGGAGAAAAACTAAGACATACTTAAAAAGTTCTTATTAGTGAGGCTTGTCTAACTAAGTTTGGGCTATACTTCAATTCCACGATATTTTTGTGCACACGATTTTACACTCTATGTACATAAAATAAAGTTTTAAAGAGCTCATGAATAAAATTACTAATTTGAGAATAAACTTCTAAACTCAAGATCTCTTGTGTAAACAAATGCGAGTGTAGTAGATACAAAGTTTAGATACCACTAGTATGAACTAAAGTAATTACTTGGAACTAACAAAATTGTTTAATTACTTTATGTTCGTTTTCCTGCAGTGCACAGATATTATTTGTGCAGAATATCATAAATACCTACTCGTATTTTCGGGGTAGTGTATTATTGATTGAGTTTATTTATGTTCATGACAGCTAATAAATAATATTAGATTAACCTGTAAATAATGTATGAGAGACCAGTAAATAATAGAAAGCTTATTATAATAATATTTTATGTTACCGCACCACTAAATAACATATTTTCCGATGAAAGCTCTCCCTATCCCAGGCCAGACTTTAGGAGCACTCGTTTGATTCATGGAATAGATTTAATCCACTGAATTTAATACAATTATGGGACTACTATTCACTGCTAACTAAAACTTTATAAGGCTTACACATAGATGTCCTGGAATTAAAATTACTGCTCTGCTAATTAAAATGAACTCAGTAAATATAATACCACTAGCTGAAACCCGGCACTTATTTTCCGTCCTACTATAGACTTTTTTAAATCCTAATATGCATACCAATAATTGCCACATTTGGTTCAGTCGTTTCGGAGTTCTGTTGTTTAGGAATGTATAAATGGATTTTATAGTATTATATGTGAAAAGATAATGAAAATTATATCATATCTATGCCCAAAACCAATCCTTGGGCCGCATCGCATCGATGTGATGGCACGTTTGACATGACATATCAGTTCTCATTTAGTCACAGAAGTTACTGGGTGACAAAAGTAAGGTGACAAGAGTAGTTTTATGAGGATTTTAAAGAAGAAACTGAATTTGCTGAAGACACGATTTCCATGGAGCAAATTCAGTTTTTCTTCAAAGTCCTCAAAAAACTACGCTTGTAGCCTCAGCACTGTTGCAGCATTCCATATTGAGCCCTCGTGGTGCTCTCTGTCTGTTCTCACAATATTGATTCTCACGTCATGGTGGTCCCATTCTCCGTTTCTAACAAAAATGTGGATCTTGAGTGCATTTTCAATAGAAAATATGCAACGCAATAGCCAATAATGGTAGTAAATAAAAAATGTATGAATTAATTTTTGGAAATATCGGATTAAGAGGCTGGAACTTTGCAGAAAGTGAATTTTTAATAGAAAATATGCAACGCAGTAGCCAATAATGGTAGTAAATTTAAAATGTATGAATTATTAATTTTTGGAAATATCGGATTAAGAGGCTGAAACTCTGCAGCAAGAGTCTACTGGAGATGTGTACTTGCTATTCCTGTTCATTTCATGACCACCCCCCATCCCTCCCCCTCACCGGGGTAGGTACACGCCCCTGTCCCCTCTGTTTATTCTCTCGTGTCCGATGATGAATGGCCGCGCGTGTCGCTACCCTGGCACGGGGTTCTGATTTATGATTCCACTGACATATCGCACCCTTGTTTGTTTGTCGAAGCGGCTGCACATTGCCAGTGCTGATTTGGTGACTAATGTTGACATGTTTTATTTTTGAATTGTCATAGACCATTTCATGCAGAACTTGGACTTGATACATGAATTTGAGTGAACATTTTGTGTCATTTTTTTTTTTTTTTTTTTTTTTTAACAAAGGTAGGTACTTAACAAAAGTTTTGTCTCTCTATTCGATTACAAAAGATTGTATGGTATTAATAAGATCCACTGAGCTCTATGCTACGTTTAAATGTTGATTCACCGTGTTTGTTAGTCTCAATATATAAAAATCTGGAATCTTTCAAATAATTGGGAAAAAATAAAACTTGACCATGTTAACTCCAGATACTATACCTAATTAATTATACTCAGAATGCGGATCATCATATATTATATTTAGTATCCAGAATATCACACTCAGGATCTTCTCTATCATACTTTGAATCAAGATCATCATATAACTTCGATTCTACGAGTAGAGTATCTTACTTAGAATCCAGTTCAAATACTCAGAATCTGGATTATTGGATAAGCATGGATAAAAATGTATGTGGAAAAAGAAGAGAAAAAGTTGAAGTTGAGAAAGGAATAAGAAAAAGGACCGAAATCTAGGTGAAGAGAGAGCAACGATCAGTGCCTTGTCCCTGCAAAGCAACATTAGCATTAGCTGTTCTCTGTATTTTATGAAGATGAATTTAAAATCCATCAGGAGAAAGATAAATGACTTTTCTGCAAAAAGGAGAATAAACAGTTTTTTTCTCTTTTTTTTTTACCTTTTTTCGCTTCATTTTATTTATTTTAAGTCTTGTCCCTTTTCTTCTGTATATTTTTTGACATAATTTTGTTCTGTGTTTCTGATCCTTCCAACTGTGTTGATGGTGGATATAAAGTCTCTATTATACTACCAAAAACCGTTAACACAAAATGAAAGTAACCAGTGAACTTTTGTACAAAATTGAGGATTTGAGGAGCTGCTGCCTGCATTAAATTGTTTGCCCTTTTTAAATAAAGCAATTTTTTGAAGAGTACTTCATGCGCTTTGAATTTTACTTTTTGAATCATGTTATTAAATTTGTTTTAGCATATACTGATATACAGTTATTTTTAATTAAACATGGTGCTATTTTAGAATATTAGGTACAGCCCTTTTTGCACAACATTAACTTTTTTGGCATTTTTATTATTTCTAGCAGGTTTGGTGTTAGGAAGGGTATCCAAGCGTAAAATGTGGAAGTAGGAGTAACCAGACCAAACAACCTCAACTATGGTTGATCAATGCCGACCCCTAGTTGAGTTGGTTTGGTAAAAGTCAAAATAAAAATAGAAGGGATCCGTTGGCTTGAATTCCAGGATTTTTCCTCATTAATTTGAGTTTGTGACCACATAATAATAAGACTCTAAAAGTTAGGTGGTAAAAAATGCTTTGTGCATTAACCTCGCCTGGTGGTTACCTTCCACTAAAGAGTGTTATTATTATATTAAAAATTACCATGCTCTGATGAAGTTATATTTTTGTGATAGTCGAGATTGGATGAGCGAATTAGAAAGACATCTTGTTAGAAATTATAGATAAAGAGAGAGAGAGAGAGAGAGAGAGAAAGAGAGAGAGAGAGAGAGAGAGAGATAGTAAAGGCGGTACACGTGTGACAGAATAGATGGGTAAAAATATGAGAGGATTAAATTCTACAATAGTGAACACGCTGGAGACTGGGGTACAGGTAGTTAGGTAATGGCTTTCCATAGTATACATTATAACATAGGTACATGCAAATATATAGTATAGGGTGTGTATGTGAATAAGATAGGAAACAGAGAGAAGAGAGAGAGAGAGAGAGAGAGAAATGGAAATAATGGGGCTTAGGGACTTAAAAATGTCAAACAAGACGGAACCAAGGTAATTGAATTAAGCAGCAAAATGGGGTTTAGTCTTCTAGCGTGCCTTATCTTATGCACAATTTAATTTGCACCACTCCTGTGATGTATTTTCCAGAAAATTGTCATTCTAAAATCCCCTACCTCCCAGGGCTCACTTTTTTATTGTTGAACATTTTCCACTACATTTCTAGTGTTTTTCTACCCAAGAAGAAACTTAACCAAATAAGTCATCTATTTTGTAAAAAATTGAACAACAGAGAAACGAAAAGAGAGGAAAAGGTTAAAACACTAAGAAGAAATATTAAAAAGTTGAGGTAGATGATAACTAGCAACTTACTCTAGCCTGAGCAAAGAAAGATTTCAAGTAGTAGAAGTTAGAGATTTTTTCCTTTCTACTGTAATAAGTCATCTTACTTGTGGTTATCACAAGAGTTATATCAAACACATATAAATGTATAGGTAAATATCTGTGTTGAGTTCTTTACTCAACATACATGCAAATATGTACATTTATATATGTATATGTAGATATTTTATTTATGTTGAGATCACCACTCAACATGCATAATTATGAATATATGTAGATAGGTAGATATCTATGTGTTAAGGTTTCTTTCCTTTTCTAAAGTTGCAATTACTTCTTTTTCTGTATTTGTAATTTCTTACAATTGTAATTTTTAGTCAATAAAACTACCACTTTAGTGGTGAAAATTGTTGATATCTATATCTATAAAAGAAAGCTGTCTGTATGTATGTGTGTATGTGTGTATGTGTGTGTGTATGTATGTTCTTTATACAAATCCACACCGTTTGACCGAGAAACCTGAAATTTTGCACATAGGTCCCTTTGGATCAGGAAATTCTTCTAGGCAAGATTATATTTCCCTGAGGTTAAGCTACAATGAGTAAGGATAAAAATGGATGGGTGACGCAAAAAAAATTCACGTTTTTTGACATAAATGACATTTTTTCTCGAAATTTGTCGCGACGACCTATCAACTCAAAGCGAGAAAGTTTTAGGCAAGGGTTTGAGCTTTCAATTGACATATCGATCGCGAATTTCTGATGAGCCGTTCTTGAGCTACGCCGGGTAAGGTAAAAACATGGATGGGTAACATGTAAAATATTCACGTTTTTTGACCTAAATGACATTTTTACTCGAAATTTGAAGTGACGACCTATCAACTCAGAGCGAGAAAGTTTTAGGCAAGGGTTTGAGCTTTCAATTGACATATCGATCGCGAAATTCTGATGAGCCATTCTTGAGCTACGCCGGGGAAGACCAGAAAATAGATGGGCGACAAAAAATATTCAGGTTTTTTCAAACCTAAATGACATTTTGTGTGTGTGGGGTGGTGTGTGTGTGTGTGTGTGTGTGTGTGTGTGTGGTGTGTGTGTTTGTGTGGTGTGTGTGTTTGTGTGGTGTGTGTGTGTGTGTGTGTGTGTGTGTGTGTGTGTGTGTGTGTGTGTGTGTGTGTGGTGTGTGTGGTGTGTGTGTGTGTGTGGTGTGTGTGTGTGTGTGTGTGTTGTGTGGTGTGTGTGTGTGTGGTGTGTGTGTGTGGTGTGTGTGTGGTGTGTGTGTTTGTGTGTGGTGTGTGTGTGTGTGTGTGGTGTGTGTGTGTGTGTGTGTGTGTGTGTGTGTGTGGTGGGGTGTGTGTGTGTGTGTGTGTGTGTGGTGTGGGTGGGTGTGTGTGTGGGTGGGTGTGTGTGTGTGTGTGCGTTGTGTGTGTTTGATGGGCTGGCGAAGCGGCGGGTGTAACCCGCTAGTAATATAATATTCCACGTACTGATACTCGCTTTACTGAATATTGACTATACTAGTTAGTGGGGACTCGAACCGCTAACCTCTAGGACAGGAGTCCGCTATCGACTCTGCTACCCAGGTCAGTTAAATAATCTAATCAACATCTGCTTTGTCCACATGTTCAAGGACGATTTGGTCAGAATATTTTCTGACTTAATCCAGTAGCCCCCAAATGAGGTAACTCACTACAGACTTGTTGTTGATTGCACAGTAACCTGGGTTCGAATCCCAGCGATTGATTTGTAAATACATTTATATTTTTACATCAAACTATAAAACCATTTCAATTGTAGCGAACTTCAGTAAATGTGCTTTAAGGGTTTGACTTTAGATGTAATTTGCCACATATATACCTCAGTGGAACTCTACCATTATTTATAATCGGCTCAAGAGAAGTGGATTTGAATAGACCAATGAAATTAGATACGACATGGAAGTTGCAGTCACTAAAGTAAGTATAAAACATTTTATTCACAAGTTCTAAGCTGCTGAAATCTTCTTATGCAAAAGTTCCATGGATCAAAAGTTTTAAAACCCTACGGATATCTGATTTGAAGAATATGTAGTAATGCATCTCTTTTTAAGGCCTCTGTGCAACTATTATTCTAATGAATTATTCTCATGTGACAAATTTATTTACCAAACATTCAGAACCTTACATCAAATTTTTATTTCCTTTGTACCATGTAGGTACAATGTATCTTTTGATGATTTGAAATTCGATGAAAAGTTTTTGTATAAGTACCTACTCTTAAAAACATTTTCCAACTGGGTCAGGCCGTAATTAGCTTTTTCTCAAGGGTTCTTCCAGTGATATTATGAAGGATTTTCATTGAACAAAACAAACTTCTTAACGCAAAGTCTCGCTCGTACGCCATACTCACGAAACCACTTAATGTTACATGAGTACTGGTATATTATTAGTATTAGGCACTGGTATATTATTAGTATTGTATTTTAGGTATCCTAGTAATCGAATGTCTTCTAACGAAGGAATATTCGATATATTAAACTGAATAAGAATGCTTAGCATGAAACATTACACATAGAATGTTATGTTTCTTGTATCTAATTGGAAAACGTTACAGGAAATTCTACATGCTGCCATGTTGCCAAGGCGTCCTGTTGTTAAGCCCTTCTTTCGATTTTAAATTACTGTTCCCATGGAACATCGCGCTTTCCAAACAATCTCCTCTTAAATATATTCCCTGTCTTGTTGTTTTCCTTTAAATATTTATGCGACCGAGAAAAATAACTTTAATAGAAGGAGAGAGTTCCAGTTCAGAGGGAGGTATTATATTTTTCCATGTAGGTATACATTATATTTAACGTGTTTCATACATTTTTAATAGAAACTCCTTTTCCACCTCCCTTCCTCTTCACCCTTTTATTTTTCTCTCATCAAAGCTTTTTAATAAATATTGAGACCACGATGGGAAACCACCAGGAGAATTGGCGAAAGAGAAAAGGAGAAAAAACAACAAAGAAATGCGAAAGTAGGATGAGAATCTCTAAGTGAGAATAATGAAATGGGACACGAGGCAGAAAAACAGAAGTAAGAGAGAGAGAGCAAACATCCTGTGCAGATTGTTAGTGCATGAAAGCGAGACAAAATATAGAACAAACGAAGAGAAAAAATTAAAACAAAGGAAATGAAACGAAGAAGTGGAATCGAGCATAAAACGAAGCGAGAATAAATTGTTCAAAATTGTAAAAATGTTGACAAGTTTTCTTCAAAAGGCTTCTGTTGTCAAAGGCTGAAAACATTTGACTCGGTGAAAGATACGTATAATTTTCAAGATTTTATGTTTCACTGATGTAAAAGTACTAATTTGTTCCTTTTTTTCTCTCTCAAAAAATTTTTATAGATCGAAGTACCTACTAGGTAAAACCAGTTAAAAAAAAAAAAAAAAAAAAAAAAAAACCGTCAACTTGACTTCACTGTTCCTATAAACAATCTTGTTCCGAAATAACGCATTGGTCTATAGTTAATTAATCAATCTCAAACCACGGTAGCAGAAAATTCATAACCCCTATACTTTATTGGGAATTTTAAGTTCTCAATTTTTATATCCGAAGCTGGTTTTTTCTCTTTGTTGTGAGGGCGGGCTCATCAGGTAAAGGAGAAGAAAATTTATTCATCCTGATGTAAGCGTCCCCCGGGAGCCTTGAGTTTAGATGGGAAAAAATGATATTGTATAAACATAATAAAGTCAGAATGGAGGGGGGGCGGGAGAAGTGTTGACAGGGACATTCATGTCAACAATATTGATGGATGACTAAATTATCTTGCTTACCCATACTTACTCTATCCATGCTTACTACCTGTATGTATGTATGTACGAATTTCTTTGTGGTGAAGCACAAGGCCTCTTCACATTTTTTGTGGGTAGCGCAGCATTACTAAGAGCCTCCTTTACATTTCGAATTATTCTATTACATTAATTTCTTTTTACTCTGGTAATGCCGCCACTGGTCGTTACTCATACAAGTAACTACTAATTTTTCCTCACGAGGTATGAGTGGACCCCGAACATCCAAGTACAGAGCAGAAAAATTCCTGCCCCACTGGGGATCGAACCCAGGTCACCGTGCGTGCAATGCCCAGCGCGCTAACTCACTCTGCCACGGTGACTACTCCTGTATGTATATATACCTATTCATAATTTACTCCTTATCGATCCGTACTTATCATTACATATTCATATTCATACTTACTTACTCTTTACCTCCCCATACTAACTTATTTTTTACCTATCCTATACTTTTCTTGACCAATGTCATACTTTTCTTTACCTATTGTTTATTTATGCTATACTAAACTTACTCTACATATAACTATCCAATTTAATCTTTACCCATCCATACAAGCTATTTAAATATCCATAATTTACTCATTACCTATCCGTACTTATCTTTACATATCCAATCTTACTTACTTATTACCTCCCCATACTTATTCTTTACCTATCCATACTTTCTTTACTTTTCTGCTATTGATGCTAAAGGCTCTTTACACCTATCCAAATCACTCGTTTCCTATTCATACTTACTCGTTACCTATGCATTCCTACTATTTACTTATGCAGTATGCATACTTACTTACGCTTTACCTTTCAGGGCTGTAGTACCCTGCTGAAGCTGACAATATTTACAAAAAAACGCGTTAAATAATTTTAATAAGTAAAAATGTAATATGTATGATCATTGATCATTGATGTACCTATTATTATATTGTGACTCTTGGGGGGATACACTCTCAGACCCCCGTAATATTTCAGTTTAGATCAAGGATTGCTCTCTCTCTTCTTCTCTCTCTTACCCACCATATATGAGCATATTTGCAGGACTGTGTCACAATTGAGGTGGCATGCAAACACGTCTGAAACCGAATCATCCCCATAAAACCATGCCCCATGCTAAAAATTCAGATCGAACAAAAATGTTTGATTGAATAATTAAATAATTAAGTAGGTGAACTGGAAACATCGAGGAGAGATGAAAATAAAATTCCGATATCGGTGAAATAATAATAAAATTAATCAGAGAGTTTGGAAAAGTTTTTTCCCAGCAGAACTAATTACACTTCCGATCAGATTAATAAATTATGAACTTCGCAAACATTTCAATATCAACCCGGCCCACAGTGCTTCCTCCTGCGCTGCGCGTGGATGCTAGAGTGGTCTCTCTAACTTCACTTGCGAGCACATCCAAAGATATTGAAAATAATGAATAGTGAAATAAAATATTTTTATTTCTAACTTCCAATTCCTATTGATGAGACATTTTAAGTTTTCTCTTGTTCAGTGTGTTTTAATTTTTTCTTAACTTTAATACGGATTATTTTCAAAAATCTATCTAACGGATTAAAATAACAATGTTTATAATTGGTTTGACACCACACGACTTTCCTTATCGCGCTAAAATAAGTCAAATTCCACCACTGGTGAATCAACGGTAACAGTTAGCTAAAAATGAATGCCCAATTTGTAATCAGTACCTCAAAATCATTGGATTTTAGGAAAAATCGTGTGTTATATAAAATCAAGTGCTAAAATAAAGTAAGTGGTGTGGTGTGACATCAGCTTAATCACTTGTGAAACCTGATACTGTTTTAGAGATTTTGAATATTTTTTTAGATTCTGCTAAAAAATTATTAACTTACCTGAATTACGTATTATGAATTATTTGTGTTGAGGCAAGAGCCTCTTCACATTTTTTTGGTTACTCATTTTGTCTAAATCTCTATAGTACACAATAGAAATATCTGAAGTTTCCTGGAATATCCTTATATCTTATTATTGCCCCACATTCTGCCATAGTAGCTGCTTACATGAAAACAGCAAGAATCTCATTAATTTAACAATGCTCAAATACCTAGATATGGATTGCCAAACGTATCTAAATTTTGTTTAGAATTCACCAAGAAGTTAAAGTTGGCAGGATATTTTCATTTATACGATATTGTTCGTATATGTATGTATAAACGTCAGCTATTTTCACTAGCTTGATCGTAAGGCAGCGGACTTTTAACCTGGAGGTCGGTGGTTCAAGTCCCGGTTTCAGCGTAGATTTAGTAAAGTGAGTTTGAGTAGTTGTGATATCACGAAAGTGATTAACACAAATATGATAACTTTAACTTTTTTTAACTTAGTCACTTATCCGAGGTATTTCTTCTCCTCTTGCCTATCATTCTTCAACGTTGCGGTCTGCTCCCCACATTACCCTCCTCAGGCCTGAGTGGGGCCATGAAGAGCCAGCATCACGACATTTTGGAGTCAGTGTGCGCCTGTCAGTCCTGTCTTCCGGTGATCTGTGTTTTGCTAATCCTAAATACGAAGGTAACTTCAATGTATCATCAACTTTGTTAATTGTCATTTTAAAATGTAATGGTTTAAACGGGGCATGACAGGCATGAAAGGTTGGGAGGGTAGAGGAGGGGGAGGAGTTGACAACATTGTGAAGAGGATTCTGAACGGGAACGTAGTAAATTATTCGTATTGAGAGTGTCGGTTGCCTGGTGGCGGCTGAGTGAATCTATTTCAATTTGTACCTAAATGTATGTCGATAAAAAGTTATTATGGGAACAGAGTTTCAGAATAGATCATTAGGTACCTACGTATTTATATGAATCTCAACTGGAGAGAATTTTATGCTCTATACTTTGGAGCGTGTGTGATTATATGACCAGTGGCGACTGAATGAAAATAAATAAAATTAAAGGATTCAGAAGAAAAAAATATGGGGTTCCTTCTCGTACATTGAAGTTGGAGTTCCCTTTAAGTCTTTTCATAAATTTCCTTGAGCCGCCAACTCAAGTTATTTCGTTTGTGACAGATCTATGCTAACATAGACACCTGACTCTCCTTCTCTTTATCTCTCCTTTTCTATGATATTGTGTTGGTGACGGGTTAACTTGAATGTTTACTGCACACAGAAAGGTTTGAAGAGGTAAATGTTTGTGTACACAAATAAATTTCAATATTAATTATTCAGAGAGCTGTACATCACCGGAGAGACAGGAAGAGAGAGAGAGAGAGAGAGAGAGAGAGAGAGAGAGAGATAAAAAAAAAAAAATATAGAGGAATAAAATGTACAAATAATAGAGATGGTAAGATTATTGAAAAAACCGTGTAGTGCCTATACCTTAGTGTATTGTATTCTGAAAGCAGATGACATGAAATAATATTGTGTGGCTATGGAGTGTTGTTAGTTTCAATAATATTGCACATGCACATGCTATACACTATTTATGTACCATTCATCGCACATAAAATATCAGATTTAAAACTACAATTTTTGTATTAATACCCACTCTAGGACTCCCTCATCCATCTTCTGCTCCATATTCTCCATGTTGGTCGTCATATATTTTCTTAATTCCTCCGAGCAGTTCTTCATGTCCTCTGACTATTGCGCAAAGTAAAGAGAGGGGTATGTTGCCCAGTTGGTACCTAATATCTACCTACTCAACATAATTATATTATTTTTATTCTACACCTCTACCTCTTTTTATTTTTATTGTATACTTCCTGTAATATGTATTGTTTGTACTCCCGTCCATTCTCGTGGTGCTACAGAAATTTTTGTAAGATCCAGAATGTAGGAAACGCCATTCATTCTACCTGTTGAGAAGTTTTGGATTTACAAATAATTTCGTAGAAAAAAAAAATATCCTGCTTCTTTGGTACATAAAGGTTATGAGTAACTCTTATCCGTGGACCAGACATCCTGAGTTATGATATTTGTGTTAATCACTTTCATTAGTAGTCACCGTGGCAGAGTGAGTTAGCGCGCTTGCCTTGCACGCACGATGACCTGGGTTCGATCCCCAGCGAGGTAGGAATTTTTCTGCTCTGTACTTGGATGTTCGGGGTCCACTCATACCTCGTGAGGAAAAACGAGTATTTACTTGTATGAGTAACGACCAGTGGCGGCATTACCAGAGTAAAAAGGAATTATTGTATTGTACGAATTTCTTTGTGGTGAAGCACAAGGCCTCTTCACAATTTTTGTGGGTAGCGCAGCATTACTAAGAGCCTCCTTTACATTTCGAATTATTCTATTACATTAATTTCTTTTTACTCTGGTAATGCCGCCACTGGTCGTTACTCATACAAGTAACTACTCATTTTTCCTCACGAGGTATGAGTGGACCCCGAACATCCAAGTACAGAGCAGAAAAAATCCTCCCCCGCTGGGAATCGAACCCAGGTCACCATGTGTGCAATGCCTAGCGCGCTAACTCGCTCTGCCACAGTGACTAGTAAAAAGGAATTAATGTAATAGAATTCGAAAAGCACAGGAGGCTCTTAGTAATGCTGCGCTACCCACAAAAATTATGAAGAGGCCTTGTGCTTCAACACAAATAAAATCTTACATACATAGATTCATTCTTATTACTTTCATAATATCACAACTACTCAAACTCGCTTTAATAAATCTCTGCTGAAACAAGGACTTGAACTACCGACCAGGACTTGACGCCTTATCGAGGAAGCTACTCAGGTCGGTTTTTATTGGCAGTATATTTTGCTATACTTCTGTTTCTCTTTATATCTCATTACCTCATACGGGCTTTCCTTACCTCACATTTACCTCTCTTTATACTACCCATACTTTCCTCTTCCTATCTACTCCTCTCTTATTCTTCTTATCATCCTTATGATCTGTTGAGAACAGGCTTTTGATTCATTTATCACCAGCCAAGCAGTTACAAGAGTTACTTCCCCACATTTTCACCGCAATTCATACACATTTCAAGTAGTGATATATCATGTAAGTAAGCAGTG
The DNA here is from genome assembly GCA_024516035.1 of Bactericera cockerelli. Lineage (NCBI taxonomy): Eukaryota > Metazoa > Arthropoda > Insecta > Hemiptera > Triozidae > Bactericera > Bactericera cockerelli. Next base: position 37,139,240 of record CM044955.1, on the reverse strand, counting down.
AGATTACCAGCTCATCACTCTCTCGCTTTCTCTTCCTAAATGTTTCTCTAATAATCCCTTTTCCTCTTTCTTCTCTTAATGTTTCGATATTCCTCAATTTTCTGCTATCTAATTCTCTCAGCTCCTAATTTCTCTTTAGCTCTCTTAGTATCTCTCCTTTTTTGTATATTTACAACATACTTTTTATTGTAATATGATTCTCTCCCTACGATACACAATTATAGTTCCTCTATTTTAAGTCCCTATCATTTCTAACTTTTAATATTCCTTTTCATTATCTCTCCCAGTATTATATAATTTCCTAGTATTATGTATATTTTACTACTCAAGTACTTACTGTGTTGTTATTCGTATATCCCACGGGCCTTCTGTTGGGGACAGACTTGCATTAGAAGATAAAATTATTATTTAACAAAAGCTACACAATGAATATTTTTTTATTATGAAAGTGAAACGGAGGTCCTTTATGTTTAAAAGTATATCATTTATGTTTCTTCCAAATCCACTAGTTTTCTTGTCAAGAGGTCTACCGCACTGTCCTCATACTGAGTCTCCGAGGACGAAACAATCGCGACTCGATTTAGCATGTTTGCAAGGTAGAAAATACTAAATATAAAACATTCTTGTCCATCCTGTATCAAGCACTTTCCTCCACTCTGCCACTTAGCGGATGAAAATTTTGTTTACGATCACGAGGCCTGCGGAGAAAAATTCAAATTTTGAAAATTATTATCATTCGAGAAGAAGAAGAAAAACAGGATTATGTGTTGAGGAGCTTTTCAGCTTTCTTTTCTCCAGAGCCGTCGAAAACTTTCCGACTCCTGATAAGCTTCCAGTCGAGTTTCTTCCACATCGGTGTCATTATGTAATATGTATTCAGAAATTAGAATTTTAAATTTATTTTATATGACTGATATTGATAAGACTGTGATATTGCTATAGTTTGTCTAATAAGATTTTTTTTAAAAGTTTATAGGTCTACAGTGTGTTTATCATAAAGTTGATGAGAGCAAATAAGTAAAAGCTGACAACTAGAAAGTAGAAACCCCATTTACCTTTTCAATAAAAAATATGCAAAATGATTACTATAAACATTTAGGACAATTCTGGATTGGTTCTCAAGTATCGAAGAAACGCTTGTATTAACAATAAATCTATCTACTTGTATTTTAGGTTTCAATGTACGACTTGATTCTAATGGAATCATCCGATAATTTCATTTCAATATCAGGGAGCAGATCTATACAAAAGATCCACTCCCTGATATTGAAAACACGAAATTCACCTAATAACTGACTAATATTTGAAGCAAAATCTTTACGGTCTTCATACTTCTTTTATACTTCAACAAAGCTGTGTGTTTTCGTATTTTCCAACAATTAAAATAAGAGCACCCATTAGAAAAGCAATAGAAGAGAAATTAAATTTATAAAACATACACAATTAACAAGTGAAGTTGTACATGCTCTCAAGCAAACGAACCCGAGGATAAAACGTTGAGAATGTAACAGTTAAAAGCTTAATTAGAAAATGAAAAGTTTGTTAATTATTGTCTTGGAAAAGTTCCGTGTAGATAAGAAATCTACTTTTGGGTAATCTTTGTGTCTCCACAGCTTTCCCTAGCTTTTAGTCTGTCTCCAGGCCTTTCCTTCCATGTGTTTTGTTTCATCTTATTATCTGAGTTTTCCACTCGTAAGTTTAATTCGGTTATTCGCATCGGAAAGTTTCAGAAGTGGTAAGTTGACTTTCCAATACATTAAGTTTGTATAAAATATACGTATGCTCAATTTCTCAAGTGTCCACCACTTCATACATGAAGTGTATTTACAAGTGTAAAAAAATTAAAGCCAGTACTATTACAAAGCACATGCCACTTTTCTTCTTAAAAACACAATATATAGGTAATAGGTATTATACAATATATCAAAAATATAATTGGCAAATAATTGCAGAACTTTTAATTTATTTTATACATATTTTTTGTGATATTATTTTATGAAATTTTAATGAATACATGAAAGAGAACTTGACTACTGGTATTTACCATATAGGTACATATAACAATACAGATTGATTAAAAAAGCATCCAATTTTTTGTGGAGCCTCCATAGATTACTATTTACTTTCATTAGAATTAAGTGTATAATGAAATAATAACAGTATAAGAAAGTATAGCTATTATGGTAGATCGAGCATCTCCTCTAACTTGTTCATCACATATTGCATACTTGAAAAACACACGGCGTTCATACAATCACGATTTCTACTAAAGCTAGCAACTAATGATTCTAAACGTGGGCGCATGGGTGTTATCATAATAATAATAATGAGATCAATACCTGTAGGTACATCCTATGCCAAGTCTTAAGCACATCGTAGAAGACAATTTGTTTTTGTAGTGCCACATAGAATATAGAAGACCCGGCATTCAAATAGAGAACACAAAGATATTTATGTCCGCTGGGAATTGAACCCATATTACCTGTCTGGAATTCCGATGTTACACACGTCAGGACATGAATACTTTCTCTACCCTTGACTACCAGAGACAGGCTGACCTTCTCTTCGCCTCCATCAACGCGTATTAGGTAAAGAACTTTACAAAAAGCCCGTTGGGATTAAAAAGCCAACACGACAAGAACAAACTACTAATTTTTCTTCTCATGCTAGATGTATAATATACGTATACGGATAAGTTAGGATATTTATATGTTTTCTTTTTCAGCTGGCTCGCTCTGATCTCTGATAGGAAACTTTTCATTATATGTGTGGATGTGGAATTGTGGATGCTCTTTCCTTTGCTTGACAAGTTCAAGTCTACGTGCTTAATGTCTTCATGTTATTCTGGTTGGAGAAAGGACACAACTTCTGTTCGTATTTCCTTATTGTAATTATGTGAGGTCGGTATAGTGTTGTCACCGTTGAGGATTTGTTCCTCTGTCATTCGTAGGGATCTGTGTCAACTAGAAAGCAAGTGATTCATTATTAAACAATTGAGATATTCTAGTGAACCTTTTTCCTGAACTAAAAGATAAAAATAATATTGATAGGATTGAAATTTTGATTGACTAAAATCTAGATGAAAGAGATCATAGAGAAATAAATAACATTCTAAAAGACATATAGTAACCTATTATCAAGCAAATTTAATATCCGTTAGGAAATAAATGTTCTAAATTAACCGCAGTTAAATAATAGTCCTGATATAATTATTTTTCAGACAAAATTACAACCTAGTGCTTAATTTAAAGAAAAAAAGACTCCATTTGATTTTAAAAACAATTTTGTTTTCCTCGTCGTCAATCGTTCACTTTATATCTCTTTTCCTTCACAGTAAAAAAAAAAACAATAAATAAAAAATACAAAGTGGAGCAATTGTTTCAAACAATGCCACACAGGAGATTGAATGAGAGCAGGAGAGAGGAAAGGCAGACAGAGAGAAATACCATAAAAAAAACATACGGGAAAAAAAACCTTAGTTTAGATGAATACCTTTTTGAAAAAATGTCCTGATGTATATTTAAAATAAAATTAATGTAACCCGTATTAATATGTGACATATGAAGTTAACCTCCAGGGTGGTGGAGGTAGGGGGAGGGGGGGGGGGGTTTAATCTGACGGCCGTAATGGAAAGTGCAGGAACGGGTGAATGGGGAGGCTCCAGTTGGAAAAAATCATATTATTCTAGCTTTTTCATTTGGATATGGAATGGTAATGGTGGCTCTAGAAAGTAATGATGTGATTTAATTTGATTAGAGTACTTAACAGCGTAACCTAATAGAGCCAAGGGTTATCTCCCACAATTTTATTATTATCATTATTTTATGTAAACATAAATAATTTATGTTTCATTTATATGATTTTTGAAACAAGTATAATTTTATTCTATTCTAGAGAAACACTCCTAGAAAATTTATTGTATAGTTATGAGTTACTTTCATTCAGTGTTCCTACCTATTATTATTTGAATTAATCTTTTATTTGATCCTATGCGAAGTCTAAGTCCATAGTAAAAGACATCAAAATCAGTTGATAGAGGAACCTTGAAATTCACCCAGTTAACTGTAGGGATCATACAAAAATAAATTATTGTTGTATTGAAATTTATTTCAACAAAACAAGAAAACACTGAACAGGCCACTTTTCTGACCTTCAATATTTTAAGACTGCCAATATCTCACTGCCTCAAATAAGAAAAGGAAAACGTCATTTTTGATACCCATCAATGACCGATGAAAACTTTATGGATTTCAGAATATATAAATCAGTTTATTTCAGAGATAATTTTAAGTAGAATTTTAATCAGTAAAATGTTCCCTAATTTTTTTTTTTTTTTTTTAAAGTCACAAATTTGACGTTTTGAGCAACGCTTTTGTATGCAAAAGATTATACCACTATGTGTACAAATTTTGAGCATCCGAAATCCAGGCAGTGAAAACATAACTATTTCACCCTGTAGAATATAATAAAGTGCTCATAAAAATAAAACCATGTATGAGTAATGAGTCAGTCACATACTTACTTATGCTCAGATAACGTACAGGGAAACTCATTTTTGAGGGGTCTGGTGTACAACGTTCTCATCTTTTTACAAAATTAAGTTTTAGTCTTAAAATAATATTTACCTAATGATGATGGATGACCCAAAGGGTTTTGTAAATTTTAGTCTGTTATACTTTGCCATGGTTGTTTATATGTAGGATTTAGATAATTTCTTAGGCTAATAGTAGGTACATTGAGAAATGTACCATATGTATACTTTGCCCATATCAATAGAATGATGAGAGCGGCAAATTAGTTTTCTTTGTGATAAAACTTTTCAACCTTTTAATGAAACTTAAATCTACCTATATATTTATTATTTTAAAATATTTTGTATTTTTTAACTGTAACATTTTGTAATTTATGTATATTGGGTTATTCCTGTTTAATAAATAAATATAAAAATATAAATATAATATGTTATTTTCTAATTTTTATCTTTAATCTAAAATGGATAGTTAAATAGTTTTATCTTTAGAATATAAAATAGATCAGGTTTTTATATTATTATAATATTGTTAGCTTATCACCACACGTCTGTAAATGGCAGCTATATAAAATTACAGTGTATATAGCTTTGGAACGTGCTTTACACTTGTATTTTTTTACCTTGCGAATATTTCTTAAAAATAAAATAAAATTTATATACTCTATGAGAGATGAATATTTGTTTTTTTTCCCCAAGTTTTTTTTTTTTATTTTTAAGTGGGGTTTAACGTCGCTTTCAACTGCCATGGTCATATCACGACGGGGGTTTTACCCTCCATTCGCAGGAAACTCACAAACCTGCTACTCACATTGACCTCACCCAGCCTGAGTGGGGCCGGGAAAAGCCAGCGTCACGAGAATTAGAATTTGAATGGTCACCCATCCAAGTCTTAACCTCGCTGGATGTCGCTTAACTTCGGTGTTCTGAAGGGAACCGGTGTATTCAACATGCCATCGACGCTGGCTTTTTCCCAAGTTTAATGACCAATTAATGGTATAATTATGTTCATTACTGAGGGTTGGTGCTAATTGATCTGTATTTTGCACCATCTGATAGAGGGATACATTTAACCACTCTCTTTGATTGTGCATCCAAGCAGTGCCGGATTACCCATATGGCGGATTTGGCAGATGCCAAGGGCCCCGCGCTTTAGGGGGCCCCGCGCTTGAGCAGCTTACACTAGATATTATGAGATTTTTAAAAAGCTTGCACTAGGTATTATGAGTTTTTTAAAAGCTTACACTAGGTATTTTTGGATAATGAGTAAGAAGAAGAAATAAAAGGGGAAAAACACACAATCACAGCAAAGTACATAAATTGAAAGAAAAGCGCGGGGCCCCCTATTACTATCTACTCCTCGAATCAACCACATGGACACTAGCGGATTACCTACTCCAATTGCGGATTTGGTAGATGCCAAGTTCCCCGCAGTTTTGGGGACCCCGCGTTTCGGGCAGCTTACACAAATTATAAGTGTTTTTGAATGGCCTTCAAGTCGGTTTTTCTGGATTTTAATATTAAATAAAATCACAGCCTGTTGAGCAAAATATTAAAAGAAAAACCACGGGGCCCCCCTTAAAATTGACCACGTATATGAAAATAGGTAGATCTCTATACCAATTGCCTGCGGATCTTTATATAATATATAAATATTATATAACTACTCGTATTTGAAAAGAATAATATTGACGGACGTGATTATCGCCTTCGGTAATCTCTGCCATCAGACCCATAAAGTGTCTTCTGAGTGCTCAGTGATCGGTTTTATCGACATCTTAACCAATGATCTTCATTATAGTCGCCTGCGACGCTTTTGTTTTTTTTTTTTTCAAGATATTTTTTTATAATTATTTTCCGAGTACTTTACCCTATAACTTTACAAAAATTTCGCCTGCGGCGCCGTCAAATTTAGTTTTCATGATATTTTGGATTGTTTTTCAAGACATGCGATTCAAGTATGTACCATTAAAGAAAAAAAGTCTTTGGGCATTTTCGAAATGCATTTCGAAAACGTTATTTTCGATACTATTATGGGCTAGTGCCCAGGACACTTGGCTTCGGTTTCAAGGTTCTAAAAATAGTATTTTAGAAAAAACTCAGTACAATTTTGGGGCCCCGCGCCTTGAAAATGCCAAGGGCCCCGCGCAGCCTTAATCCGGCACTGCATCCAAGAAGTACGATTTCTATCTTAACTAGGTAGATCTCCTTGTTTAAATGAAACCGCGGTTTATTGTATATGAATGATCCCTATTGATGTGACTGACTGAATTTCAAGGTTCCCATATCCACTGATTATAGCTGTTTTTTTCTTTCTAACCAAAAAAAAATTCCAGGTTAGGTTTTTTCCAAATATTTCCATTTTATTCCAAGGTCAACTTCACTTTTTAACCAAAGTTAACCAAGCGGGAATAAAATGAACCAAACTGGAAGCAAGAATTTTCTACTTCCATTTTGGTTAATCTTGGAAGAGGAAATTTTTCCTCTTCCAAAAGAAAAATGACTTGCTTCCAGTTTGGTTCATTTTATTCCCGTTTGGGTTAACTTTAGTTAGAAAGAAAAATACGGCTTTTAATGTCTTTTACGATGGACAGACTTCGCATAGGATCAAATAAAAGATCAATTTAAAAAAAGAATAAGTTGGAACAGTGAAAGTAACTCATAGCTCTATACAGTAAATTTTCTAGGAGTGTTTCTCTAGAATAGAATAAAATAATACTTGTTTCAAAAATCATATAAATGAAACATAATATCGTTGTATTGGTTTCTCAGAAGGGCTTTTGTGTGACAGTAAGACTCGGATTTCATTGACTTTTCTAGTGAAGCAACAAAAGCCTCGCGCTGGGGTGCCCGGCTTAAGACTTTTCCATTTCTCTGTCACCCGCCCCCAGCTTTTTCTTTCGTGTTGATGATTTATGTGGGTCGGAGTTTTCAGTTATTATTTTTCAAGTTATTCTCCATTTTGCTTGAATTATGAAGACAAAGAACTCGACGCTAGTCGAAACTCGGAGGTTTCGTTTCTTACATAAATTCCCAAGTCAGGGAATAAGTTCGCGACCATGAATAGTTTATCAGTGCAACGCGAGAGATATGTATGAATCATTTTAATTCACAAGACATGGCTGTGCAGAAACACGTGTATCTTGCACAAATGCATATGTATGGAGTTTTCGCTAGTTCAAAATAAAAATAATTCCAAATTTATTATTTAAATGCAGTGTACTATTATCGGTTTGGTAAGAATTTTATTAATGTATGTATATTTGTATATTGTGTATGCATATATCTGTCTGTGTGTGTGTGTGTGTGTATGTGTGTTAGTTCAATTCACAAAACTGAGTCAGAAATTTCTGTTTTCATACATTTAATTTTTTTTTTTTTTAATAATAATAATAATGCTTTTTCTTTGTGTTATTATGTCAAAAATTAAGTGGGTAGCACAGAATCATAGGACTTTACCACTTTAATTAACAATATTATCTTGTATTATTTTTTTCCCATGATTCTGTCACTGTCACTGCCACTGGTCGCTGCTTCTCATTGAAGCAGCTACTCATTTTTCCTCACAAGGTATGAGTGGACCCCGAACATTTAAGTACAGAGCAGAAAAATCCTACCCTGCTGGGAATCGAAGACAGGTCACCCCGCTGGGAAATCGAACACCATGCGTGCAATGCCTTAATGCGCTAGCTCACTCAGCCATTGCGAATACGAAAAGGTATATGCCTATTTACCTAATGCCTATTATCAAGATGCGACACAACAGTCACTTACATACATACGTATAACAGTCACTCACAAATTTTATAAAAGAGCTCACTATTTCCAAAATAAATAAAAAAAAACCATAATATTACGGAATTAAAATCACTTCAAAAAAATTATTATCTAGGGGAATTATTATCCAAAATCGGATACCTAACAAATAATAATATGCTTTAGAAAAGTTATAAGGAAGGGTGGTCAACTTTTTCGATGTCCGTAAAATTTAATCAAAATTTAGTAATAAAAATCACTAGCACGACATAAAGAGCCATAATAACTATCGGACAACACTAATTGCATTTTCGTTTAAATACTACAAGTATCCGGTTTTGGAGACCTGGTTGGGTAAAACCGGATATCAACAAAAAGAATAAAATTTTCAATGTCAAAAAAGTTCAGAAATGGCTTTATTTCTTATTTTTTCATTACTTTCATATCAAAATGTAAAACAAGCACATACAAAAGAATTCATATTGACGTTCCTTAACGTAGTGTACTTCCCTAAGCAAATGATCCTCCACATCAAAAATTTCAATCAAAGAACAGAAGTTTTTTTATTAATTTTAAGCACATTTTTCCGACCTACACGAGGCAAACAATACGTTCCTGAGAGTGTTTGTTTACATTAATGCTTTCTTTTCCTGCTCATTACGCTACTGTATGTGGACGACAGGTAGAGCTAGTAGTTTCTCAAAATCTAGCACTATCCGGTTTTACACCACTATCCGGTTTTATCGTACTTACAACTACTATATCTATTAAAATAAAGCTGTCTGTATGTATGCGTGTGTGTATGTATATTCTTTATACAAATACACACCGTTTGACCGAGAAACTTGAAATTTTGCACATAATAGATTATGTATAAACAAATCAAGCTCGCCGGGAGGCGAGCGCTCGTCAAGTAGCGCCAGCCACCCGGCCTATATTAACACGAAATAGAGTTTATATGTATTTTGTTTTATTGTTTTCGCCCACCTCCCGCTAACTTTTATCAATTTTTATTTCAAATTCGTAATGAGACGCGAAAATAGATTGTGTTTCACGAAAGCGCGAGGTTCCTATGTACAGTTAAAGTCGTTTTCTGGCCACGCTGAAAATCTTGAATTTCATAAAATTATTCATACAGGTTTTTTTTTTTTCAGACCAATTTTCTGTCAAGGGTACAGCAACGTGTGCTTATCGTGGAAAGACGTGAGATACGTTTTTGAATAGGGAATTTTTATTTCTGCATACCTTTTATAGTTTCAAGTATTTATTTTTTTTAGGATAGGAGATATAGCCTTCCAAAATAAAACCAGAAAGTTGCACAGAGCCGCCCCTGGTTATCTTGGAGCTGTGATTGTGGTATTTTTAGAAAGACCTTATCATAGGAAAAAATATAAAAATATAACCAAAGTATTACACTGGACCAAACTTGAGTTATGGCCTTTGAAAGGAATACTTATTATGGAGCCCAGAGCCGTCTATTGGTATCCTAGAAATGTGTTTCTGGTGTTTTTAGAAAGGTCTAGTCAAAGGGAATGAGATCTCTTAATTTCAGATGGTTGAAAGAACTAGAAAAGTATTTAACGCTCTCTAAAGGAATATCTATAATGAACCCTGGAGCCACGCCTAGTTACCCCAAGTGGATGACTGAAAGTTCTTTCTAAAGGTCTAATTAAGCAAAATTATACTACGATGTAAATAAAATTTTAAAAAATCAGCGACAGTATGAGGCATAAAAAGAAAAAAACAGAATTTAATCTTATGAGAGTAACAAAAAAAATTTGCCTCACTCAGAATATGGGATTGATACGTCTTCGCTTCATCCAAGCTGCCAACAGATCGATATGTCAGAATGGGAATAATAACATTTTATAACTACATTCAAAGATTTAGTCTACATCACGAGGTGACCTAGATAATCAAGCTCGCCGGGAGGCGAGCGCTCGTCAAGTAGCGCCAGCCACCCGGCCTATATAAACACGAAACAGAGTTTATATGTATTTTGCTTTATTGTTTTCGCCCACTTCCCGCTAACTTTTATCAATTTTTATTTCAAATTCGTAATGAGACGCGAAAATAGATTGTGTTTCACGAAAGCGCGAGGTTCTTACGTACAGTTAAAGTCGTTTTCTGGCCACGCCGAAAATCTTGAATTTCATGAAAATATTCATACAGGTTTTTTTTTTCTTCAGACCAATTTTCTGTCAAGGGTACAGCAATGTGTGCTTGTCGTGGAAAGACGTGAGCTACGTTTTTGGATAGGGAATTTTTATTTCTGCATACCTTTTATAGTTTCAAGTATTTATTTTTTATAGGATAGGAGATATAGCCTTCTAAAATAAAACCGGAAAGTTGCACAGAGCCGCCCCTGGTTATCTTGGAGCTGTGGTTCTGGTATTTTTCAAAAGGCCTTATCATAGTAAAAAATATAAAAATATAACCAAAGTATTACACTGGACCAAACTTGAGTTATAGCCTTTGAAAGGAATACTTATTTTGAAGCCCAGAGCCGTCTATTGTTATCCTAGGGATGTATTTCTGGTGTTTTTAGAAAGGTCTAGTCAAAGGGAATGAGATCACTTAATTTCAGATGGTTGAAACAAGTAGAAAAGTTTTTAAAGCCCTCTAAAGGAATATCTATAATGAACCCTGGAGCCACGCCTAGTTATCCCAAGTTGATGACTGAAGGTTCTTTCTAAAAATCTAATTACGCAGAATTATACTACGATGTAAATAAAATTTTAGAAAAATCAGCGACAGTGTGAGACATAAAAAGAAAAAACTGAATTTAGATTTATGAGAGTAACAAAAAATCTTCGCCTCACATATAACTTAAAATATGGGTGGGGTATTATCGTCTTTGCTTCATCCAAGCTGCCAGCAGACCGTTTTATCAGAATGGGAATAATAACGTTCTATAAATTCATTAAAAGATTTCAACATCAAGAGGTAAACTAGGTCTATATTATGAGAAGTGTATAAAATATTGGCCAGTAACAGGAAAAATATTGATTAATGTAGATCAAAACAATGATAAATTATAATAAAATATTATGTATTGAGCAGTCTCTGTGGTCGTCGACTGGTGTAGGTAAAACACAAAGTTTGCAAGGTGACCTGGGTTCGAATCCCGGCTAGGTAGATTTTTTACTTTCCTTATCTTATAATAAGGAAAGTAAAGTTAAAAAAAAGTTATCATATATGTGTTAATCACTTTCGTGATGTCACAACTACTCAAACTTGCTTTACTAAAACTACGCTGAAACCGGGACTTGAACCACCGACCTCCAGGTTACAAGTTCCGCCGCCTTGTCGATCAAACTACTGAGGTCGGTAATATTAATAAGGAAAGTATTGTATTCGTCGAAAATTTGACCTACCCAGTTTTTCACATTTCTGGACGAATCATAGCCTCAGGATACCAAAAAAGTTGTTTTCAGCCATTGTTCCGTGCGTCTGTGTGTGTGTGTGTCTGTGAACAGGATAGCTCGAGAACGGTAAGAGCTAGAGACTTGAAATTTGGTGTGGAAATTAATTTTATACACCAGACGAACCACGAAACTTTTGGTTAAAATCGGCCGCATCCCGCGGCCGCAGGGCCGCAAATATTAGCCGCTGGCGCCGCTTCTTTAAATTGGTTAAAGATACAAAAAAAGTTGAAGAACAACATTTTATTAAATTTAAAAAATAATAGGGGTCTACTCTGATCATTTTTTTGATATCTTGAACTTTTTGGACCTTGACTCCAATTTACCGGTATTTTGGGGAGACCCTCTTTGACTAACTTTTTTATTATTCATCCTAGATGGGGGTTGTGACGTATCAAATTCAATGATTTTAAAGTGCTGATTACGAATTTGGTATTGGTTTTTAGTTATCTGTTACCGTTGAGTCACCAGTGGCAGAATTCGACTCCTTTTTGGGGGATAAGGAAAGTCGTGTGATGTTTACACCAGATTTTTTTACTCTGTACTTTGAATGTCCGGTTTCCTCGTGAGAAAAAAAACAGTAGTTGGTAGTTTGAGTCCACCTCCTATGACCGTTTAATTTCGAACGAAGTGAGTATGGTTTAACTCGATCAACATTGATTTGTCACAGTCATGTCACAATCTAATTATCCATCTACCTTTGTATGTAACATGATATAAGTTGCTTTTTTTGTCCAATCGAGCCGAAATTTTCAGGGTATATTCCATGGATATATGCTTGCTTATTAATTTATAATTATTAAATTTATATCTAGTATAATTTCTCACTTCTGTTTATATCTACCTACTGATTATGCTGAATTGACACCATGTTTAGTAACTCGAAGTTAGGCACATATATGGGTCAACATTTCTTAGAGCCATAGTAAGAGGCAATTTCGGTACATACAATAATACGCGGCACTTTCATTTCCCTCTTTATTTTACCAAGATCGAATTTCCATCTACCTACCATGTACACAGGCACATAATATAAATAAAATTGTATTGTAAACAAAACCACGAAACAGAGTTGTCCGTTTTTCTGCAACAACCGGGAATCGAATTCGAAATGTCTAGACTACGGGCAGTAGATACAACTATTACGCTGGCCACTGACAGTCCAAATAAAGCATTTATTTGGATCAATACTTTTGTATTTTGAATCGTAAATTACATAGATCTCATTCAAAATTTACAAAAATGTACCATATATATAAATATAAATAAAAAAAACACTGCCAATTATAGACACAATTATTCCTCGTGATTGTTTCACATTGTATACACGTGGCAATTTTGATTTTTTCGACTACATCATTTGTATCTCCAAAACCACTTAACCGATTTTCTTCAAATTTGTTTTACATACGAGTATATGGTAGAATACTATTTTTTCACATTCTAGTTATTTTTTGTTCACAAATTCATACTTAAATTAAAAAGGAGTAAGCCTTATTTTTAATAAATGTATTTTTTTATTTCCTGATTGTGATAATAATAATAATAAATTAACATTAATAGTAATTTTAAATATGTAATACTAAAATCTAGCTTACTAGACTTTTAACCTGAAACTTGGAGTTCAAGACCTCATTAAAGGCTAACTATTAATTTTGTATTTTATTTAGTTTGGTCGTTAAAATAATTTAGACAAATCTTATTACTATAGATAAGGATAACGTACCCGAAAAGTACCAAAAATACCGGGTACTGTTACAAAAGTACCCGTACCGGGCACAAAATAAAATTAGGTACCTGTACCCATACCGGGTACAAAATTTTGCTAGGTACCTGTACCCGTACCGGGTACAAAAAAAAGCTTGCGGCTAATATTTGCGGCCCTGCGGCCGTGGAATGCGGCCGATTTCAACCAAAAGTTTCATGGTTCGTCTGGTGTATAAAATTAATTTCCATACCAAATTTCAAGTCTCTGTCCCTTACCGTTCTCGAGATATCCTGTTCACACACAGACACACACACAGACCACACACACACCAGACAGACGCACGGACCAATGGCTGAAAACAACTTCTTTGGTATCCTGAGGCTATGATTCGTCCAGAAATGTGAAAACCTGGGTAGGTCAAATTTTCGACGAATACAATACTTTCCTTATTATAGGATAAGGAAAGTAAAAATTGTACCCATGCACAACACTGGCGACGGTATAACACACTGGATCCGCGTACCGTACTGGGTACCGGTTCTATTAAATACTTGGTATTACACACCGGGGCCGGGTAGCATACCGGGTACCGGTTCTATGAAATACTCGGTATTACAATTACAATACTACCCAAATACCCATCTCTAGAACTGGGTACAGCAGAAAGAGGTACTTAATTATTCCGATATTATATCTATGAATAATATTTAGGCTGTCGGTGTCCTAATATTTTTCTCTTTGTCTCGTAGGAACAAGTCTTCTATTTGAAACTTCTTTGTCAAACAATCGAACGGTTTAGAGAAATGTACATTATGTAATTTAGTTTTTAAAATAGAAGGTGGAGCTTCTAATTTATTGAAACACTTGAAACTAAAACACCCAACAAATTTTGTGAACCGAGATTCATCTCCTGTAAACGTTCTGAATGCAAAATTGTGAGATTTAGTTAGTGTACTGAATAATGAAAGAACCAGTGCTTTTGTACTTGGTTCTTGAGTGATTACTCAAATCCATTATTCCATTTACATCCGCTCTCATAACCTCTAAAACCAAGTACAAAAGTAATTGGATAAATACTCGGTACTTTTAATTAATCGATTACTGAAGTACCAGTTCTATGAAATACTCGATATCACCCATCTCTAATTATTGCCAAAAATACTGAAAAGGGGTACTTTTCTGTTAGTGAACCTCGGCAGTGGATTTCAAAATTTGAAAAGATCAACAAAATTGCTGAACGCTCTAGTGTCACTCAAATAAGGAATACGAGTACACCTGTTATCTCAATATTTCTCCTCTCTTCAGCATGTACTATGAAATATTCTTTCAGCATCTTTTCAAGGTTTTTTTTCTATCTTTTTTTTTCTCCTTGCAATTGTAATTATTTACAGAATAGTACTTGGGTCACAATATAATTTTCGAGCATGCAACTCATTATAACTTTTTTCATTAAACAAGGTAGTGTCACCTCACTACTCGTACTTCAATATAAATTACCCAACATTTTATATGATAGTCTTATAATATTACTGCGTATCGCAACATCCTTAAATGAAAAGTCTTTTTTTTTTATCTGTTGATTGTTGATTAGTTTTTATTTCATCTATCAAAGGAAAATCAATTAAATCAAAAAGTAGTGATATCCCCAAAAAACACTCCGTGTTCAAATAGTCGTCAAGTGTTGGAATGATTAAAAAGAACTGATATCAAAAACGTCAATTTTCTATGTTTGAAGGAATTATTTTTCACATAATTAGTCTCTTGATAATTCAAGCAAAATAATAGCCTCACAACAACAACACACCTTTGAGCAAACTTCGATTTGGTATTTTGAGAATTTAACCAAAAAATAGCCACACAACAAAACAATGCTCTTGTAAGAACAATGTTGCATAATTACAGAACCATTGTTCTTACAAGAGCATTGTTTTGTTGCGTGGCTATTTTTTGGTTAAATTCTCAAAATACCAAATCGAAGTTTGCTCAAAGGTGTGTTGTTGTTGTGAGGCTATTATTTTGCTTGAATTATCAAGAGACTAATTATGTGAAAAATAATTCCTTCAAACATAGAAAATTGACGTTTTTGATATCAGTTCTTTTTAATCATTCCAACACTTGACGACTATTTGAACACGGAGTGTTTTTTGGGGGATTATATTATTAGAAGTGTATAAATATTGGCCAGTACGAGGCAAAAATATTGATTAATGTATATCAAATGATAAATATAATAAAATATTATGTATTGAGAAGTCTCTATGGTCGTCGACTAGTGTAGGCAAAACACTAAGTTTGCAAGGTGACCTGAGTTCGAATCCCGGCTAGGTAGAATTTTTTTTACTCGGTATTTTGGATGTCCGGTTTTCTCTTATATCTCGTGAGACAAAAAAACAGTAGTTGCTAGTTTGAGTCAACCTCCTATGACCGTTTACTTTCGAACGAAGTGAGAATTCTTTAAGTCAATCAACATTGATTTGTTACAATTTAACTATCCATCTACCTATGTATGTTGTATGTAACGTAATACAAGTTGCATTTTTTGTCCAATCGAGCTGTAATTTTCATGTTATGTTACCTACATTGATGTAGGTATAATTTTATTATTAAATGTATGTATATCTAGTAAATGTATATTTGTATATGTATGCTTGCCTATTGATGTATAATTTTATTATTAAATGTATATCTAGTAGAACTTCTCACTTTTTCTGTTTGTACTGGTTATGCTGAAACCATGTTTGGCAAATTTAAGTTGGGCCAAAATATGGGTCAAGATTTCTTATGGCCATAGTAAGAAGCAATTTTAGAACATAAAATAACGCTCAGCACTTTCATTTCCTCTTTATTTTACCAGTATCGAATTTCCATCTACCTACCCTGTACGTACATAATATGATTAAAATTATATGGTAAACAAACCCCTTTGTCCGTTTTTAAACGCGCTCATAACTAATTTTACAATACAAGGTTAAAGCACTAGTTGATTATGAATGAATTTATTGTTAATAGATTTAAGATTAAATAGGTATGTTTTTTTTCATTATTTTTTACTGGTTGAAGTTCCACAAAAGAAGCACCAATTATCACACCGAGAACTATTTTGAAATATTGTGACCAGTTGATTGCATTTGGTTTTAACGTCCTGACTTGAAGTAGTCAGGACGGGGGGTTTTACCCTTCATTCGCTGGGAATCGTTTCAGCTACTCACATTTACCTCACTCAGCCTGGGTAGGCCGGTAATTCCAGCCTCACGTGTTTGGAGGGGAAATAATTTTATTCGAAAAGTCTGCCCCAACCGGGAATCGAACTCGGGATGTCTGGACTACGCGCAGTAGTCACAAGCATTACGCCACGGAGTTTGTCCACTGAAAGTCTAAATAAAGCATTTGTTTGGATCAATACTTCAGTATTTTGAAACGTAAATTACCTCGATCTCATTCAAAATTTACAAATACCTATATTGTATAAATAAAAACACTGCCAATTATGGACACAATACTTCCTCGTGATTGTTTCACATTGTATACACGTGCCAATTTTGAGATTTTATACTAAATCAATTATATCTCCAAAACCGCTTAACTGCGATTTTCTTCAAATTTGTTTGATATGGTAGAATACTATATTTCCTTTATTCTAGATTCTACAAAAAATTCTGTGTCGGCAAGGGGTGTGGACCTTATTTTTTGAATTTTTATCAAAAATTTCGGATTTTCTTAAAAATCAGAGTTAAATTATAATTGATTAAAATATAGGGTGATTCAGAAAAGTAGGTACCGTCAAACGTTAACCACATATTCTATGGGCTAGTTAAGGAGGGGTCAACTCTACAGGGTGTAACAGACTAAATGTAAAATCTCTTAAGGGGTGGTAGTATAGATCATTTCCAACCATTAATGTTCTATAACACTTTTGATTTAACTCAGTGGTTCTCGAGATATTATTTTTTTGAATTATTTTTACAAGTCCCCTGCCGCTCGACAAAGAATGGCATCTAACTCCGTAAATACAGTAGATGAAGCAATAGATTTAACTTTTTCCATAAGATAACAATATTTCACTATTATTTAGACTAGATTTATTCTTAAAAAGTGCACACGTACTGAAAAAAATCGGCAGCAGCGGAAAATTTATCCCGAACATGAAATCCACCTGAAACTTCAGCCGCCATTTTCTCAAAATACTGCCCTCATAAAGTATTGGTTTCATTTATGTAAAAACTTGCTTGAAGTCTTATCTTTCAGAAAATATGACACACTTGATATAAAACTTACATTTTTTATTGAAACCAAGAGAAACTAAAAAAAAAGTCAGTCAGTACTACTAACTGTACCTACTAGGCTACCATCCTACTTTTACCTAGGGAACTATTTTTTTTCTTCAATTTGACAAATTATGGTTGTCATTTACTTTCCAACGGCCCAAAAAATTAGCCTCAGTCGATTCATTGATAAGGCTGCGGACTCTTAACTTGGAGGTCACTGGTTCGAGTCTCAAGTATGGCAAATATTTAGTAAGACGAGTTTGAGCTATTGTGACACCACGATCGTGATTAATTGACCTTAATATTTTAGTATGTATGTTTAGTTTTATTTGTGGTGAAGCACAAGGCCTCTTCACATTTTTTGTGGGTAGCGCAGCATTACTAAGAGCCTCCTTTACTTTTCGAATTATTCTATTACATTAATTTCTTTTTACTCTGGTAATGCCGCCACTGGTCGTTACTCATACAAGTAACTACTCATTTTTCCTCACGAGGTATGAGTGGACCCCGAACATCCAAGTACAGAGCAGAAAAACTCCTGTCCCGCTGGGGATCGAACCCAGGTCACCATGCGTGCAACGCCTAGCACGCTAACTCACTCTGCCACGGTGACTACTAATTGACCTTAATATTTTAGTATTCCATGTGTTTTATTAAAATTCGGAATTCGGTACCTACTAACATAATAATTTGTACCTCTATGTACCAACCTATGAATGTTCAGTATTTACCGTACCACCTTTACCTGTGGGTGTTAACTATGTAGGTACATTGTTATGTTTCATTTCATTCAAACCATTTTATCATTGAGACCCTTTCCTCTTATGAACAAATGAACAATTACGATTAATATTGATTTCTGAAGCACCACAGCTAAAAGTATCATACATGGATAGGATACGTACATACTAATTTGCCACACTTGAGACTCGAACCAGTGACCTCCAAGTTAAGAGTCTACTGAGGCAAACTTTTGGGCCGTTGGAAAATAAATGGCAACCATAATTTGTCAAATTGAAGAAAAAAATTAGTTCCCTAGGTAAAAGTAGGATGGTAGCCTAGTAGGTACAGTTAGTAGTACTGACTGACTTTTTTTTTAGTTTCTCTTGGTTTCAATAAAAAATGTAAGTTTTATATCAAGTGTGTCATATTTTCTGAAAGATAAGACTTCAAGCAAGTTTTTACATAAATGAAACCAATACTTTATGAGGGCAGTATTTTGAGAAAATGGCGGCTGAAATTTCAGGTGGATTTCATGTTCGGGATAAATTTTCCGCTGCTGCCGATTTTTTTCAGTACGTGTGCACTTTTTAAGAATAAATCTAGTCTAAATAATAGTGAAATATTGTTATCTTATGGAAAAAGTTAAATCTATTGCTTCATCTACTGTATTTACGGAGTTAGATGCCATTCTTTGTCGAGCGGCAGGGGACTTGTAAAAATAATTCAAAAAAATAATATCTCGAGAACCACTGAGTTAAATCAAAAGTGTTATAGAACATTAATGGTTGGAAATGATTTATACTACCACCCCTTAAGAGATTTTACATTTAGTCTGTTACACCCTGTATAAAATAAAGTGCGCAAATGCCTCCTAACGGAGGTACACGCCCCTTAAGGTGTTTTTAAACAATCGAAATTTTCATTTTACGGCTTACCTATTTGGGATATCGCGATATGGTAAAAAAAATCACTCTCAATACAATTTGAACGTGTTCGTCAATCTTTTCGAAGGCGTATGGAGGTCTGCATTGAAGACAGAGGAGCCCATGTGGAACATTTGCTGTAAATCTTATTTCGGCTTAAGCCCTTCAATTTCGATTTTCAAGCGTTTGTGTTGGTTTGAGAAAAAAATTATTCAGAACATTTTTGTAGACAATGACAGACGTTTTAATAGGGTGATAACCAAATTCAATTACAAGCAACGACTTAAAAGTTAGAACCTTTTTTCTACCATCTGACCCTCCTGAGACCGCCCCTGACATTGGAATGGTGTTAAATTTTGTGCCACAAGAAAGGTGCTATCTAGTATTGAGAGTGATTTATTTACCACATTGCGATATCCCAAATAGGTAAGCCGTAAAATGAAAATTTCGATTGTTTAAAAACACCTTAAGAGGCGTGTACCTCCGTTAGGAGGCATTTGCGCACTTTCTTTTATAGAGTTGACCCCTCCTTAACTAGCCCATAGAATATGTGGTTAACGTTTGACGGTACTTTTCTGAATCACCCTGTATATTAATAGCCTATGTAAAGCAATAATATGTACATCCATACAAAATTTCATCAAAATCGGATGTACCGTTCTTGAGATATAAGCGTTTAAGTAAAAAGTTAGTGGTCAGGCGCATGGTCTCTTTCACCCAGAACCGCTAGTACGAATTTAAAATGGGACCATCTACAGAACTTCTCATATAAGTGTGCAAAATTTCATCAAAATCCGTTGAGTAGTTTCTGAGATTTGCGCGTTACAAGGAATATTTTTAACAGACCGACGGACCGACAGACGGACACAAAACCAAAGTTGCTCAGTAGGTTATGAAACGTCCAGAAATATAAAAAAATATCGGAGCTAAAAATATATTTTTTTTTTACAAAAACGAACACAATAGGTAATTCCGATTTCTAATATTAGAAATTTCTCGGAAGTAAAATTAGTCCTTACTTATTGCCAACAATACTGAACCGGGGTAGTTTTCTGTTAGTGAAGCTCTGCAGTGGGTTTCAAATTTTGAAAAGATCAACAAAATTGTTGAGCGATATTTAGTGTCTCTCAAAGGATCACACTTGTTATCTCAAGATTTGTTCTCTCTTCAGCAAGCTCTGTGAAATTTTCTTTCAGTATCTATTTAAAGTTTTTTTTTTCTTCTTCTTCTTCTTCTTCTTTTTTTTTTCTTCTTGCAACTCATTGTAATTATTGACAGAACAGTGCTTGGATCACAATATAATTTTCGAGCATGCACCTCAATATATCTATTACCGTAAACAAAGTAGTGTCACCTCACTAGTTAAATATAATTTACCCAACATATTTCTATGTTATAGTTATAATGTTACTGCGTATCGCAACATCCTTAAATTAAAAGTCGAACTTATATTTCTTTACCTATGCTATTGAAAATGAGTCTAAAACATTGAAAATTAAAGATTGTTTTTTCTTATAAGTTAAGTTTTTTTCATAAATCAGATGAAATTCAATTAAATCAAAAAGTAGTGATATCCCCCAAAATACACTTCGTGTAAAAACAGTCGTCAAGTGTGGAATGATCAAAAAGAACTGATATCAAAAACGTCAATTTTCTATGGTTGAAGGAATTATTTTTCACGTAATTAGTCTTTATAATTCAACCAAAATAATAGTCTTACAACAACACTACACCCTGGACCAAACTTCAATTTGGTATTTTAAGAACAATGTTGCATAATTACAGAACCACGTCCTTGACTACTGCACACTATTTTGTATGCAACACATAAATTTCAGAACAAAACTGTGTGCAGTAGTCAAGGACGTGGTTCTGTAATTATGCAACATTGTTCTTAAAATACCAAATTGAAGTTTGGTCCAGGGTGTAGTGTTGTTGTAAGACTATTATTTTGGTTGAATTATAAAGACTAATTACGTGAAAAATAATTCCTTCAACCATAGAAAATTGACGTTTTTGATATCAGTTCTTTTTGATCATTCCACACTTGACGACTGTTTTTACACGAAGTGTATTTTGGGGGATACTATGGTACATCGAGCATCTCCTCTAACTTGTTCATCACATATTGCATACTTGAAAAATACACGGCGCTCATACAATCACGATTTCTACTAAAGTTAGCAACAGTTGCTAGGTAGTTACTAATGATTCTAAAAGTGGGTACGTAGGTGATATAATAATAATAATAATAATAAAAATGAGATCTATGCATTTAGGCATATTTATATAGAGTCCTTTAAAAGTAACCTGCAATCTGCAGTCCTTTCAAGGGGCAATAATTTGGTACAAAAGATTGAGAACAACTCTCCTATCCTAAACGATCAATAAGTCTAGTGAATCATTAGATAGAACAATATACATATATTAGGGGCTGCTTCAACTGAACAATTTATTAATGGGTGCAAGCTTGGGTTTTAAGTAATGTATGTAGATATTTTTTTTTACAAAAAATTGATGCGAACAATCAGAAGTATTTAATTAGATATTTTAATAGCTTATTAAAAAAAAAAAATAATAATAAAAATAACTGGATTTTTCTTTAAATTTAATAATATAAGTACCGACGGATACAATACTTTCTCTACATAATTATAACTATGTAGGTATACTTTTAAATATATAGCAAAGTTTGTAGGTACTTTGTTTTAACGTTTTCTTTGAAATTTGAAACTTGAAACAATTATATGTATTCCTAAAATGGAATTAAAAATATTTTCGTTTCTAATATTAGAAATTTCACGGAAGTAATAATTGGTTATGAATTATTTTATTTTCTAGGATCTGCTACATGCAAACCGAGCGCTTTCAATACTAAAGACAGGTGTTTTGTCTACCAACATAGTAGGTGTAGGAAATGAATGTATTGAAATACACTGTAAGGTAAAGTTCTGTGTATACCCTTTGTGTTTTCATAATATTCTAAGAATTCTATCTTCTTTTTTTAAATTAGTACATCAAAGATAAGTTTTCCTGGAAAATTAATCATTTGTTTACATCCTACATTTGCTCTGGCACTCCTACTCATATTTTACGGATGGATGCCCTTCCCAAAGCCAACCCGATTGAGGCGCCAGTAATTTATGTTATTGTTCTTTGGCCAGTCAAAGCTGGTAGGTACCGCATCAGTTGAACGTACCCAGTGCGACCAACAATATTATTTACAATACTCGTGAGTATTTTTTTGTAACTTTAGGTATTTATGGCTGGGTGGGGGACAATAAACAGGGAGTAGACCAGCATTGGGACCCTTGTCAATTATTAGCCTCCTTGTAAAGACAGTGGTAGAAGTGCTGAGTCATTCCTCCACTGTTACCTTCGTTCACGATGACGCCCCACTATGATGATGACTTGATGAGGTAATTATAAAGAAATAATAGACAAAAATATGTACTTTACCTATATAAAAACGAAAAATATTACAATCTTTTTGAGAAAAAAAAATATTTTTCTTGAGATACCCACCTACCTACCTTAGAAAATATAATTGTATTACATTTATTTTTAAGTTCTTATTTTGCATTTAACATAGCCAATGTGCAAAAACATAAACAGCCCAAAAGAATTTGTGAAAATCCTTAATGGATTTATAAGCAAAAGATTTACTCTCTGCCTCTTATTTACGTTCAGTTAAGCCACTTTCTATCAATTAGAGAGGTAAATTGCAGCTGATGCTGCATACCTCGCACAAATCCCCCAGCCCTAATACACATCACATTGAAATGGTGCATTTTTAAAATATAAAATGCACAGGGATAGAGGAGGAAGGAGAAGAGTATGTCATGTTCGTGCAGAGGAATTTAGAGTTATTAATTAAAAATTATATAAACTTTCCGTTTTGAATTGTACGTGGCTTTGAATGAAAGGGTGGGTGGGAGAAGTGATAGGAATGAGGGACAGAGGAGGTGTAGGGAGGTGGAGGAGAGGAAAGGAAAGTGGAGGGAATGAAGAACGCGGTAGCCCGGGGGGTGGGGTGAGGATCATGGAGTGGGGAATCACTGTTGCCAACCTTCTGTGATTTGTTCGAGTTATTCAGTGAGTTGTTGCGTATTCGGATATGTGAATTATGCAGCTACCTCCAAGGTCCGAATCATGTAACAGGATCGGATTGATAATCCTAAACTATCCCTTAACACGGGTAAAAGAGATTGCCATAGGCAATACCCCCGCCCTTTAGTTAGGACATTTTTATTTATTTATTTATTTTTCATACTATTTTATCTTTTATTTATTTTCTCTTAAAGTCATACTGTAAATATTGTGTCCTCCTAATAAAAATTAAAATAATCATAATCACACGCTCTCTCTCTGGTGGAAATTTCAACCAAGTACAGCGCATTTATATTTGTCAGCTGTTACGTGTTAATGGCTTGGATTAACATATCCTACATGTTAATGCAAAGTAAGTCTCGCCTCTAGGCAGCAGGTTTGATCAATTAGAGTAAAGAGGACAGCAGGTTAGAGTAAAGATATTTCAGAAAAATACTTACCTAAGGGTAAGTCCTCGCATACTATGTTCGAATTCCAGTTCCAGTAAAACCCGGGTTCGAATTCCAGACCCGTTGAAAAATTTGTAGTAATAATTTAATTAAAGATGATTGTGCGGAACATCTTCTGGCGCTCTCATGTTGTTCGATCCGAATGGGAAATATTGTGGCACCTCTTGTTTGTCAGAGGGGAGGCAATATTAGAGGCATACTACAGGATAGGCAAGCTACATTACAGACCGCAAAACTCTACTGTAGTTGCTGTTTCAGGGCTACGAAGAAAAAAGCTCTAAAACACGTATCGTTAGATATGCTTGTTTATTTTATTTTCCGATTTCACCTATTCAAATAGGTATACAATCCTGAATGTTAAAAGTAATTTGTACTACAATTTTTCCCTCTATAGGTAACTAGTGGTTCGGTGAACTGTAAACGTCACACAAATTCAACTATCGTATTATAAATGTTTAATCAAGCATAAGAACATCGAGACCTTTCATTCAATACCTCACTCGATAGGTTTTAATTAAAAAATATCAACCGGCCCTTTTTCAATTTCTTTAGCACAGTGCGGCCCCCTTACCTTACACTACACAATCACCAAATTTCATAACAAAATTCAAATATATTCAAAAATCGTTTTCAATTTTCACCAAAACGGCCCTCACTTGGCCCCGAATCGGCCGAAAAACTATAAGTAAAATTTTACGGCCTTTATAAACATGTATTCTAAATTTCAACAATTTTGAAGAATCCGGTCGAGAGTTATCGCGTAACAGACAGACACACACACAGACAGACAAACGAAAGCCGAATCTTCCAGTATGCAAATATAAAACAGAACCTCAGTGTTCGGTTAATAACGATGGCTCTGTGAACTGCAAACCTCACACAGATTCAACTATCGCATTATAAATTCACAATCAAGCGTGAGGGCATCGAGACCTTTCATTCAATACCTCGATAGGTTTTAATTTTAAAAAATATCGGCCTTTTTTTTGGCCCTTTTTTGATTTTTCACCACTATTCAACTTGAATATATTTTTTTAACGATTCTACAAAATTTCAAGAGTCTAGCACGAAAACAGCCCCCATTTGGCCCCGAGTGGCCTAGTGTGGCCCAAAAACTATGGGTAACATTGTATGACCCTGAATTTCAGGGACGAATACAGGGAAAGCCCCTGGGCGCGGTCAAATTTTTTTGGGACCACACATTTTTTTTATCTCGATGACGTTATCTTCATATCAGAAGTATATTTCAAACCCCTACCCCCCCCCCCCCCCCCGCCCCAAAAAATAGTGTGTACAAATCAAAAATTTTGGCCTAAATTTTTTTGGCATATCAATCAATATATCAACATGGCAGCCTCTGCCTGTGAAATTTTAATTAATTAATATCAGACCAAGTCTACATTCATAGTTTTAACTTCCTTAATTCAAATCGTTCAAATGAAAATCATCTATTACTGGACTTTCTGAACACACTGTATAATTTTAAGACGAAAAAAAAGGTTCATCACGTTTGCTTTAATTATCTAGAAAGAAAAAAAAGGACCTTTTTCATAATTAAAAATATTTTCGGCAAGAATAAAGCAGGTTCTTTGTTGTTGTTTTTTTATCCACGGTAAAAAATTAAATTTGAGACATGACCTAGAATTTTTTTAGACGAAGATGTCAAAGTTAAGATTTTACAGTGGAAAAAGTAAAAGAAGGGGAAAAAGGATGATAAAGAGTTGACAAAAAAGTGAACTGGGATTTTTTGAAAGCTTGTCATTCCGGTGCTCCTTAAGCAAAAAATAAGGAAGTAAATCTTGATTAAATTCTGCAAAATAATGAATTTTTGAAACACTGACTAAGACAGCATTTACACTTATTTCTTTGGTTATGCAGTTAGATTTATTATTTTGTACTTTATTAACATTATAACTAACTTTAAAAAAACAAGCAGTCTGAATTGTGAGTTTTATGGATGTACAGAACAGCAGCAACTGCAATAACATGAGAGAGAAATGCACTCACTATGGATTTTTCGCTCGCTAATGGCTTGAAATAAACTTGTTTTTGTCTTCGCTAATTTATTTTGGCGCCCTCAACAGCCAGGTCGGATGTACAACAATAAAATTGTAGTTGTAATACTTATGTAACGAACAATACTAAACTTGATGACAGTAATAATAGCTTTGGCATTATAGTAAGGGAAACTGTAATTAGGATGATCATACTTAGCTCATGACATAATTAAATTAATGAAAATACAATATTTATAATTTATAAAAAATCCATGTTTTATTGTTTTGCATTGCTTTCTAGTGCCATATTGTGATAAATTTAATTTAATTCTAACAAACTTGTAATTATAAACATACAGTTTTTGCATTTTTTTTTTCTTGGAAAAATGCGATTTGAAGATGAAATAATATTATGATATTACATAATATAATCCTGTGATATTTTTTTTTGAATTTATTGATATCAAATCATTTTACTGTTAATTTAGCACCAATGATGTTCAGGTTCGTTTGTAGGTAGGTATGGTATATTCAAGTATATTTATTGTTTTAAAAATGTTCATTTCTAACTGACCATTATCCTCCATTCTATTTTTGTACTTTTCTGTTTATTTTGGACATAGTTGTAGAGATTGACGGCATTTTTTGAAAATTATTGTCAATAACAATACAGTATTAGTTTTTATTAATTTTTCTTCTAATTTTATTGTAAAACCTGTTCATTATGATGGAAACAATGCTCAAATCATGGAGGAATATTGGAGAACCCATGTCTCATGGGTAATGAACTTGTCTTATAAAATTGGCCATTTTATATATGTAGTTGGAATATCCTTCATCCTTCTATGCTTTCGAAGATAATAGCGGTAGCCACATTGGATAGTTTCTTATGTGACAGATTTGATGCATTACGAGTTCTCCATTGCATCTTAATTTCTCTAGAGCTGAAGGCTCAAGGCAATTAGAGCACGCAAGTTTGTTGGTTTCCACTAACTCGAGAACAATTGCACTGTCGCGCCCTCGAAGGACAATGTAGAGAAAAATTGAAAGTAATTGAAAAATTCTTTTTCCGTTGGTAAAAAAATAAAGGAATTTACTGTCGTATTTTGTTTGCCTGATAACTTCCTCCATATGAATGAGAACCTGAATTAATGATGTATTTACAATGCCCAGCCTTTAGGGTCAGACCTCAGAGCCCTATCTTGATTTAGTATT
This sequence comes from Bactericera cockerelli, assembly GCA_024516035.1. Taxonomy (NCBI): domain Eukaryota; kingdom Metazoa; phylum Arthropoda; class Insecta; order Hemiptera; family Triozidae; genus Bactericera; species Bactericera cockerelli. The sequence continues at coordinate 37,112,141 of CM044955.1, read as the reverse complement.
TACCTGTGTTGATTTTCCTTAACCTTGATATGGTGCCCTGTGGTTGATGGAAAATCCAACTTGAGGGGCGCTCTTTCCCTATCTGTGTTGATTTTTTGACATTTTCATGTCTTTGCTCTGGCACATAACCAAAATTATGTGACGAAATTGTGTAACGATATTATGTAACGATATTATGTAACGAAATATCGAATTGTAAAGGGAGAGAAGTCTTCTAATATCGGATATCGATATTATGGTTTCGATATTATCGATATACCTAATATCGATATTTTCGTTTCGATATTGCAACCCTAAGAGAAGAGGGAAAGTGTGTGTCATGCGCACAATACGAAATTTGGTCAGTTGGGTTTTGGACCTTGAATAGTAAAGATGAAAATGTCGAAATGGTTGCATACTCGTATGCAAGCGTTTTTTTAAACAAAAATTTAACATTGCTTTCAACTGCATGGCCATATCAGAAGTCACCGTGGCAGAGTGAGTTAGCGCGCTAGGCATTGTACGCATGGTGACCTGGGTTCGATTCCCAGCGGGGTAGGAATTTTTTTTTTTACTCTGGCCCTAAATCTATATATTGTAGGAATTTTTGAACCTGTTTAGACTAAAACAGATAAAAAGACTAGTGGCGTATTTTTCCAACGAATGGTGGTCAACAAGGTTTCTTTCTTTGCGCTATCTAATGATTATTTTATAGAATACCCAGTACTTGTACATTGTACCAATTACTTTAAAAAAGTGATGTTTAAGTGCTATAAGTCTAGGTATAATTATAATTTTTTGGTGAAAAAAAAAGAAGGTCGACTTAAGATTAAATTCAATTTCTATCGATTTATTTTCCATCGTTCAAATACCAGAAAGAAACTTGGAAGTAAAAAGAGAAGAAAAATAGTAAAACATGGATAGTGAAATGTAATAAATTGAGGATGAAAATGCTTTCCATATTCCGGTACCCCGAGTTGTGCATACCCTAACCTCACCTCCAGCTTCACTGTTTGTTGTTTGGGCCAAGGTGAGGGAGGCGTACTCCTTTCATGGACATAGGACTACGCTAGGCGGAAATATCTCGTAATGTTCAAAACATTAGTGATTCAAAAATGTAAATTTCTCATCACATGATCACACACATAATAAATTATTTATCTAACAAGATCTCTTTTTATCAAGCAGAAGAAATGATAATAATAATACAGTCACACTGTTGTATAGTAGCACCATGCGGATATCTGTGTATATATAATATTCAGTTTTAATACAGTTCACAAAACAGTGAATCTTCATCGTCCGCTATTCAGGAAGGGAAACCTATCATAAAACAATCCAATGGAAATTGATGTGTCCATTCTTTAGGCCATGACCGTAATAGCTTTATCTGAGCCTCATTACGTATTCAGTACCACGGGCCTTTTCTTCATTTTCTATTTTCTTTCTTGCTCTTTATTTTTCCATTTTATTTTCTCCTCCTCCTCTCTCTTGTTCAAGAACAAAAGTCTGAAAGCTGCCCCTAGGGTTCACAGGTGTATGTAATTCTTGTGTTTGGGTCCCAAATAATGACGCTTCAATTCCTTTGAAATGGTATTGTAGTCAAGCCTATACAATACATATAAGGGTATATAATTTTGTACTAGAAATATTCGGACGTTGCCAATGTTTGAAACATGAGAATTTTGTTTGAAAAAACCTTAAATTTTATCATTATTTTTTCTTCCTTCTCTTAAATCCATACAAATACCATAAAGTTTTTATTCTTTACATTAGAACCCGAAAAAATCTGGTGTAAACATCACACGACTTTCCTTATCCCCAAAAAGAAGTCGAATTCCGCCACTGGTGACTCAACGGGAACGGATAGTTAAAATTCAGTGCCTAATTCGTAATCAGCACGTTCAAGATATCAAAAAAATGATGAGAATAGACCCCTATTATTTTTTTAATCCGAGAAAATGTTGTTCTCTAACTTTTTTTGTATCTTTAACCAATTTAAAGAAGCGGCGCTTGCGGCTAATATTTGCGGCCCTGCGGCCGCAGAATGCGGCCGATTTCAACCAAAAGTTTCATGGTTCGTCTGGTGTATAAAATGAATTACCATACCAAATTTCAAGTCTCTAGCTCTTACCGTTCTCGAGATATCCTGTTTACACACACACACACACAGACAGACAGACAGACAGACAGACAAACAGACAGACGCACGGACCAATGGCTGAAAACAAACTTTTTTGGTATCCTGAGGCTATGATTCGTCCAGAAATGTGAAAAACTGGGTAGGTCAAATTTTTGACGAATACAATACTTTCCTTATTATAGATAAGGAAAGTAAAAAAATCACTTTTCAGGGAACAAGGGAATCCCCATTGATGCAATATGTCAGCTTAATTTCAAAAAGCACAGCATTGTCGACACGACAACTTTGCTACTTTCCTAGACTTCCTGTAGCACTTTCAGGGGAAAAACTCAACTAACCCATGACCCACACCCCATGACCCACACCTTACTTACCATGCAAATTTTCAGACGACACAGAACAAACACACATTTTATAATTTAAGATTACGGTGGATATTCTTTACCCATTGCTTCCAATGTTGTGATCCTTAATGCTAGGTTGTCAATTTTACATTAGATACCAATATAACATCCTTGTGACGCCACCTTAATGATGCATACTGACAACCCCTGATTCTAATGTATTTTTCTTTCCTTGCAGGTAAGTGTCTACCAAGCTTGCTGAAAACTGTATCGGTAAGTTCAACAATAAGAACTCATTTATTTCAGGTGTAAGTGCAATACAGGAAGTCCCAATACGGCAAAAGTATAGTTACCATGTCTGTGTTAATTACTTTTGTGATATCACAAGCATCACAACTATTCAAACTCGCTTCAACTCTGCGATCTACGCTGAAACCAGGACTTGAACCACCGACCTCCAGGTTACAAATACGCCGCCTTATCGATCAAACTACTGAGGTCGATTTACACATCACGTTGATTACACCGGTTCTCGTTCGATCACTGATATTAAGCTACGTCAAGCGTGGATAGTACAAAAGTATTATGAAGTAACTCTTTATCATTTATGGGTTATCTATCTACATACCTATTTAAAATTGAATAGATAATGTACGAACTAATTATTGTTTTCAGCATTGACACCACGCGACACTTTGATTTTACCTCTACAAGCAATATTTTTATGTACGAGTACCTAGATCATTCAGTAAATTTCTCATGTGAACATCTAAGACCATTTTTCATTATTGAAAAGAGTATTTTTTAAATACAAGTACAACATAGTCTAACCTATTGTTAGAAATGAGAATTTAAAAGTGCTATTTTATAGGAAGGTAGGTAGCAGGTACTCTTCTAGTGTATCTTACAAGTTGTGTTTTGTGTGTCTCTGTATTTTTTCTGTAGATAATATGTAGGTACATAAATAATTAAGCTCTGAAGTAAAATGTACCAAGATAAAAATCTCTTCGATTTGTTCTCTGAAAATTTAGCCAAGATATAGATTTCTTTTTAGGCTACATACTCGTAGGTAATATTTATATTTTTACGGTTTGTTGTTTGTTTAAATCCGGAAACAGGATGAATAAAGATGCAACACCTTTTGAGTTTTATTAAATAACTTTTAACTTTCATATTGTTTTCTTAATTTTTATCTTTTTGGGAACACGGATTATTTTTTATTTCTGAAAGCTAACTAGTGGAAAAAAGTAAGCGGAAAATGGGATGAGGTAGTTAGATAAGCAACCTACAAAGTACCCATCTAGATGAACGCATTTTTTTAAAACAATATGTTGCCTTGAAAGTTTTTTCTAAATTTTTTTTTTCCGTTTTTCTTAAAAAATGAAAAGAAAATTTAAAATAAAAAAAATTAAAATAATATTTGTGAAATTGAAAAATATATTCAAATGGTATAATAATTGTCCATTACAAATAAGGAACTGTTGGATATTTTGATAAAATCCCATGCATTTTAACTTAATCCTCAAGAGACCCATAATAAACATTTTTTTAAATACAGAGACATTGGGTACCTATTAGTTTTTTTTAGGAAATTTAGGTTTGAGCCACCTTTTGTTCTTTTTCATACTTGATAAAAAATATTCTGAAAATTTTAACGAGTTGTTCAAGAGGCCAGAACTTCCATCGTATATACATAGGTATCAGCGCTGATACCTATGTATATACTATACAGGGTGGACCAAAAAAACGTTTACACCCGTTAATGGTAGATTACTGACGACATTTTCAGTCCGGATCTGCAATCTTTTTTTTCGGATTCGCCTTTGTAACTGCACAAAGTGATTTTTTGCAACTTTCCAAAAAAGTCCGACTTTGGCTTATTCTTCAGGTCAGTACTTTTTTCCTGTTTAAGACGAGTTGATTCTGAACAATTCTGCAGAAAGCTAACAAAATTTCGATGTTTCTAGTTACACTACTTTGTTTTTTACGGTTTGGTTTGTCATATTTTTTTACACCTGAACAGAAAAAAACACTCGAAAAAACTTTTTTACTAAATAAAACACTCGACATTTGTCCGAACAAATTTCGGCACAGACACGGGCAAGTTTGATAAAAGTTGGCGGCCACCCCGAGGATGCTAAAAAATAATTTTACGATTTTTTATCACGTGATCTTCTGGGAAAAAATTATCAGATGTTTGCCAAAAACTCTTCAAAAATCCTAAGAGTTTTCTAGTTGTAGACTGTGTAAGGGCGTCTTGTATTGTTTACAAAAATTGTTTACATTGCTTTTTTTGAATACCGCGGTCTCACATGCCTTCATCAGCCAGTTTAGGAAAATTCAAATGATAATTTTCGTGCTTTTCAGTTTGTCAGTGGGTGTTAGGTTGATGTGTTAGTGCTAAGAGTATTAGTCGCATAACCGAGGTTCAATTCTCGGCGGTCATTTTTTTTTTAATTATCAAAAAAAATTGATGGAATATTTTATTCATACCTGTATCTGACCTGTTGTAACACTTATGCTTTTTTTTTTGTTATGCTTCCCTACGAGAGAAAAAAAACTAGCGAAAGTTCCTAACGATAATAGACTTTATGAAATGAAGCCAGGTAAATATGTACCTAAGTAGGTTCTTCTATCATAAACAATACTAATTAAATAACCAATATTTACTGATTGCCAACTCTTAATAGAAATCTTGAAAAAAAAACAAGATAATATTTTGTAAAATTAATAAACTTTTGCAGTCTTCATTATTTTTTATACCATTTTGATATAAACAAAAAGGTATTTTAAAAAACATTTTGTGTTAGTATGTTCAATAAGAAACGATTAGAAGTGCACGATTAGCTCAGTGGTAACCTAGTCACTTGCCATGCGGAAGATCCCACCCGGTCCGAACGCCAGAGCCAGCAAAAAAATCATGACTACAAAATAAAAAAGACTGTTGCCATTTTTTTTTTTGCCATAGTACCCTCTACCTTCTTGCCTCTCTCTCTCTCTCTCTCTCTCTCTCTCTCTCTCTCTCTCTCTCTCTCTCTCTCTCTCCCTTCTCAATTGCCTCAGAGGAAACTGTTGGAAGTATCGTCCACCTTCCTGGATGCAAAGGTTGAACCTCTTAATCATGTTCCGTCGAATGTTGTGGAAGTTTCCAGGTTTTTCTATCAGGTCATGGAATGCCAGCAGAATTCTTGCTACCAGATTCTGCTACTCTTGCGTCTCCACTGGTATTTCGTAAACTATGTTTTTCACGTGATCCCAAATGTTCCTGTTGGCAGCTCCATATGCTAAATGCATATCTGCCATTTCAGCATCCGAATAATAATAATTTATGTAACTTGTACTAAAAAAACTCAAGAAGTTTAAAGATAATATTTCATAGAATGCAGAAAAATATGCTTGAAAACTATCATCGAGAAACAAACAATCATTAATTTGACTGGCCTTTAATTAATTCCAAAGAAAATAATTATCAGACATAAATAGCTAATTACTCTGTGAGTACAAGACGACCCTACACGGTCAACACTTTTAAGATTTTGAACATCATTTTTTGAGACTTACCTGCTTCGTTTTCCCAGAAGATCACGTGATAAAAAATCGTAAAATTATTTTTTAGCATCCTTGGGTTGGCCGCCAACTTTTATCAAACTTGCCCGTGTCTATGCCGAAATTTGTTCGGGCAAATCTTGAGTGTTTCAAAGTGTAAAAAACTTACATGAGAATTTTTTTTCTATTCAGGTGTAAAAAGAGATGCCAAACCAAACCGTAAAAAACAAAGTAGTGTAACTAGAAACATCGAAATTTTGTTGGCTTTCTGTAGAATTGTTCAGAATCAACTCATCTTAAACAGGAAAAAAGTTCTGACTTGAAGAATAAGCCAAAGTCGGACTTTTTCAGAAAGTTGCAAAAAATCACTTTGTGCAGTTATAAAGGCGAATCCGAAAAAACGGATTGCAGATCCGGGCTGGAAATGTCGTCAGTAATCTACCATTAACGGGTGTAAACGTTTTTTTGGTCCACCCTGTATACGTATTTAAAAGTAAATGAATGTATTAGGTATGTGAATGACAAACCCTGGGTTTTTTATGTAAATTGTGAGAAAAAAACCTTAAAAAGTAGAAAGGTAAACGACAACAATAAGAGTCTCACCCCTTAGTTTTCATAATGCTTTTATCTCCTCCCGTGCTTGAAACCAAAAAGTTAAAGAGGTTTTGGTGGGTTCATTTTCCGTACCAATAAACATGAACATTTACCTATTCCAAACCTCTACCTCCTCCACTGCTCTCCTGTGTTTCCCTTTAATCTTTTACTCCTCATAATTTCCATCTCCTCTCTTTCAAATTTTCTCTCTTACTGTCCCTCCCTCAAATTTCCTCTTTCTCTGTCCCTTAATCATTATTTTCACTCAAAGTCCTCCCAACCCATCCATGTCCCAGGACAGAGTTTCTTGACCCTACTTTTCACACTTATATCTCTCGCCCTAAGATTCCTTCCCCAGTTACCCCCTAAGATTCTTTCCCCATTAACCCCTTCAACTTCTTTTATCATAAAATGTATCTCCTTGTATCCTTCCAATTTCACTTTCTTAAAATTGATTTCCTCATCCTTATAGTTTCTAGTCTAATATCCAACTTGTTAAACGCATTATTACTGTATGTCAACCTACTTTCTCTATATCACCTTCTCTCTTTCTCTTTTGGAAATCAAAGTGGTAGGAAAGAGAGAGAAATATAAGAGAAGGAGAGTAAGGAAAGGAAGGATAGAATAAACGTTTAAATTTTCAGAATAATTCCCCAAATATCTTAATTTCCTTTCCTCTCGCGTAGAATACTCCAGGCTATTTGGTAAAACAATCTCGCATTTTGTGAAAGAGGAGAGCTTTTTGTTTTTAATCTTTTTCTCTTTCAACATCCCTTGGACTTTGAATGAAAAAGGCTTGAAAGAAACCCGGTCTCTTTTTGTGCAGCGCTCACCTAGATAGTACAAAAGGGCTTAGGGAACGCAATGTAGAAATTTGCATCACACAAAGAGCACAGACAGATGCTTAGAGCTTTATTTCCGTAATGATCGTATTTTATCATACTTTTAATATCCTTGAATTCCTTGATGTTAGTGATTAAATCTTTTACTAAATGAAAAACTAATAATAAAACATTACAGAAATTTAATATTCTAAGTGTTCTCTTCTTCATGTTGAATAATAAAACATACTCCCCCAAATAAGGAAGGCGGGACTCTAAAAAACTTGAGATATTAATAAAAAAATTATTAATAAAATATCTCATCATCGTGTGGCCGGAAAACCGAAAACGTCTCTTACTCCATGCCAGAACCCAAAATAAGCATTACGCAATCTGTTACTTGAAACTATTCGCACACGTCACACCACTGAAGCATACACATAATTTATTGCCATGAAATATATGAGTTTCTTTCCTAATGTCGTATTTTAGAGGTGCTGCAAACCAAATAGGATCCCAAAACTTGCAGAATTATTTTATTCTCAATTTCTGACACATGCCAACTGCTCTATTCCCCAATACCCTTCTATTCTGAATATTCATAAGCGGGGGTACTGTGAGTGCAGGTATCTGGGCTAGTTGCACCTGATGTGGAGGAGGCAATATTAGGACGTGGGTTTTGTGTCCAAACCCTAGCTCGGTATGTCTTTTAGGTTTTGGCTACTGAGTAGTCCTCAAAACTCAGAGAAAGAGCAAGGTCAGTACTTGAATAGGAGCTAAATATTTGACATTTAAATTTTTAGACACCATCTTCTATAAGTTCTATATCTGTACTATCCATTTGAAACTATGGAGTAATGGACTTTGTATTTTAGAATAATAATATTCATAATTTCAAGCACCACTGCATCTTTGAGCATTGTTTGCATTAGTATGCTTCATAAATCACTCATGAGTAAACATTGAGATAACACCCGACCTTACTTCCTCCCATCACACTTGATAAAGAAGGGAGCTGTGTGATAATTGATTTGACGACAGAATAATTTTGAACAGACCTATACCTAAATAATGTTTCTGCCAAGTGCTGGGAATGATCGACATCGTATTTTGTAATGTTCCTTTTGCTACAATCAATCATCTTTTGGCTGTTAAGAAATAACTTTGCTTTAATCAGTATAATATTCATGAACAATATACAGGGAGCGCCAGAATAACCTGACGAGTTTAAAAATGATACTAAACAAGCAATTTTAAGGTAGAACAATAATTTTATGTGTTATTTGAAAGGGAAGACATGCGGATTTATTTTAATACATGATTTTTTGAATATTTGAATTATTTGTGAAAGATAATGTTGGTCAAATGTTTACCTCCATTTCTGATACACTCGTCAATTCTGGTCGAAAAATTGTTCATGACTTTCTCAAGCATATTCAGGTGTATTGCACGAATTTCTTGAACAATTACTCACTTCAAGTCATCTACAGTCCTTGGCTTATGCATATAGACTTTACTTTTGAGGTAACCCCAAAGAAAATAGTCACAAGCAGAGAGATTTAATTCGGTAGTGAGTCCGAAACTTTCTCTGAGTAATTGCCACAGAATCACCACTTTTAAAAAATGTCTCTACAACAAAAGCACGATGCGCATGTGTCCACGACTCCATTGTAACTAAATCCGCTTTTATTGAAAACAAAATGACACTAACATCAACCATCTACGACAAGTTATGACTTGATAGTTAACATTTTAAACTCGTCAGGTTATTCTGGCGCACCCTGTAGATGTGTAGATATTAGCTCTTTGATATATTAAACATTTCTAAGTTACTTTCTGAGCGTAAGGCAGTGCAACAGGCCAAGTTCCAGGCAGTATATAAAAACGAACCGATTCACTTATAGGTTTCTCAAACCTTTCTATTTTTGGTTCTATTGATCATAGTGTAATCACTCTGAAAATTTCAAGAGTCAATACAAAAAAAATTCGGAGAAAGGTAGTTTTAAAACTTGCGATTTTGTAGCTGACTGACTGACTCATTGGCTTACTAACTGATAGATCATAAAAGTTTTATAGAACTTCCCGAACACCAAGAAAGATGAAATTTTGCATGGTGGTAGGGTATGTAAAAAGATAGGAAAAACCGGAACTTTTGCACTTGAACTGCTGCTATACGGTGTCGTTTTCAGGAATAAATGAATTTTATATAAATTATTAGGAGAAATTCCAAACTCAATAATTGTAGTCCTGATGAGGAATGACTCCTTGCTCCTCGTTTATATACGACTTCAGCCCGAACCCGAAACTTCGAGCCGATAGTTAACTTTTTCCGTTTTGTAGCGGCCTGACATTTTTCAAAAGCAAAAGAATAAAGTCCCGACAGCTTATGTTCTGCTTCTGCTATTCTCATCTTTTAATTATTGATTGTTCCAGCTTTCCTCTTAAGAACATTCTTCGAATTTGTAAAATTCATTTTTCATTTCTTTATACAAACAAAAAAGTCGATTTTTTTTTGTTTTTCTACTCACTGCCGTCTATGTATGATTGTTTAAGTCACGAGAAAAATTTTCAGAGGTAAAAGTTCTATAATCCATTATGAGCCAAGTTTTTGAATTAGTGCTAAAAATTTCAAACCTCCTACATAGTTAATGGAGTCAAATTTCTAAGCCAGTGATGCCTCTACTGTCATGGCTAGCTACTGGCACACCATCAATTCTGTATGTACTATTTCTTTTGTTGCTGTCTAAGCCATTGATTTTAAAGTTTATAGCCTTTTTTAATCCCTTCCTTATTAATCCATCTATCATGGATACGGAAAGTAAGTTCTCAATACCAACCCACTGTACTTGTTCTTGTGGACCGGACTTAATCATTTTATGAACTTGCAAGTATACACATAAATACATGTTTGTAATAGCGTAAAGTCTTAAAGTTCATTATTTCTTCCATTATCTTCGTGTTCTTTGTGATATGCGTGGATATGTTCTCTTAAAAGCTCCACTCTCTCTCTTCTCTAACCTCCTTTATATTTTCTTATCTTCCAACAAGACCTTCCATTACTTAGCGCAAACTATTTGATAATAGCATCATAGTTCTCTCAACACAAAGGCGATAGCACAAAAAGCTGTGTTGTATTATGCGTTAGCACTATTATCGTAGGCATAATTCGTAACAAACTTTCAAGATACCGAGTAGGTATGTAAAAGTTTGTACCTAGAGCTATATAGTCCGCGGATAAGAAAGCTTGGGAGTAGAGATATCTACAGTTTTATATTCCTTCAGTTAATATCATGGGAATCTATGTAATACTGCAACTGTACACAGTAAGGTTAGTAAATATGAGCTTGTTTGCCCAGCGAGTGGTGGGCAGAATTCTCATTGTGATATGACTAGTGACTACCATTTAGTTGAAAGCGTTTCTAAATTTTATCACCAAATGAATACAATAGAAACCATTTGAGCGGACGCGGGACGTATTGTGTTCTCAATTGGCATTAAACTGATGAGTAAACTTTCAAAAGTCTCAAGTTCCCAGCTATCCTTGAGTTATAGCTTTCCTCAAGCGTTGCCTTGAGTCAGTGTCCGTTCCAGGGCCAGTTTTTGTCTTGAAAATTGAAATTCGTCGCGATGACCTATATTTTTACTTTCTATTGCCTATAAGGTATAGAAAGTCACTTTTTAAAAATTGAGCTGATAACATTTCTGGACGAATTAGAATCTCCTGATTTTTATACAAAGGTCTGTTCGTATGTATGCGTGTATGTACGAGTATGTGTATGTGTGTATACATGATACCAAATGAAGAAGTCCTGAAACGAACAAATATGCTGTCTATTGAAAATATTATCAAAGTAAAACGACTAAGATGGGCTGGGCACGTAAGCCGTATGGATGAAAAGCGCACACCCCACCAAGTTGCCTTCTCAGAATTAAAAGTTGGAAAAAGACCCCAAACCAAACCTAGAAAAAGATGGATTGATATGATAAAACAAGATTTAAAAGAACAGAAAATAGAAATCCAAAATTGGCGAAATCTAGCATCCAACAGACAACAATGGCGAGAAAAAATCAACGAAAAAGTCCAACAGCACCAGGAACAGAAAATAAAAGAAGCTGAAACAAAACGACAGGAAAAACATGAACAAGAAGATCTATTTGTTTGGGAATGTCCACTTTGCAATTTCAAAAGGGAAGGAAGAACCGGAAGACAATATGTCAACTCACACCTCACACAGTCACACCGCGAGGAAGTAGAAAGAGCCCGAGATAATAATCCGCCAAGCCTTGAATGCCCACTTTGTAACACCAAATGTACCACAAAAGCTGGACTAAGTAGTCATATGAGACACCGCCACCCAGCGCATCAGTCTGAAACACAAAAACTTCAACCCGTCAAAAAACCAATAACTCAACACCGGCAATCATTTCCTCTAACACAAACCCCAATACCAACACAAGTGCACCAATCAACATCATCAAGAAGAGCGTACTCTCAAACACAGTGCCCAAGAACAAACCAGCAAACCCAAGTACATAGCTTACAGAGAACAACAAGCAGAAGAACACAACATACAAATCAAGAAGTCTCAACCAACCAAAGTGCCACTTCAACTGCTGTCAACCAGTTTCAGTGCAGAGCATGCAGCAGATCATGTCGCTCCCTCGCAGGTCTCCGTAGCCACCAAAGGAACTCAACATGCAGAACAAGATTGGAAGAAGAGCTGGAATCATCGGTCACGATGCAGCACCAATAACATGTGTGTATACAAAATTTGTCAAGAAAGGTAACCGGGGTTAAGTGGCAGAGAATGCCTAAGGCATTAACTTCGCCCGGATTACAATACATTGTACATTTAAATTTAAATATTTTTTTTTCTATATCTTTTTTTGTAAATATTGTTAATTTTTTTTATCTTTGTTAATAATTTAGTGTTGTTTGTATTGTAAAAAAAAATAAAGTGTAAATAAATAAATAAATAAGAAGAGCAATGAAATTTAACATGTAGCTTCAGTGTGTTAACAATTCACACCCGGAACTTTCATGAAAATCGGTCATTTTGTTTTTTGGTTACATCTCGAGAACGAAAAAAAAATATAACTTTTTTTTTATTCATCTTAGATGGGGGTTGTCAGTCCTGTAAAGTCAGTCGGAAAACATCACAAGCTTTCATTTTAGACCTTACAGGCAATATTCAGACGAACCGTTCCCAAAATTTTCAGCCAGGTTGTTGCATTGTTCAATATTCTTTAAGATTTGTCCGGTTTTAAAATTGATTTCGCTCAGGATGTTGAAATTTACTGCGTGGGCTGTGTGTGTGTATTTTTGTGTGTATGTTTGTGTGTGTGTATGTGTGGTGTGTGTAAGTACTCTGTGTGGTGTGATAGCTTGGCGAAACGGGTGCAGCTAGATAGATGATTGTTTTGTGAATAAAAATAAAGTAATAATAATAATATAATACAGCCATTGTAATTTTAAATTTCCAGTACCAAATCCTACTTACATTTCTGGTAAGTAAGTAGCTATTATTTTTAGCGTAGGGATATTGTTATTTTTATTTGCTAAATACAATGAGCAGTCACAGTGGCCGAGTGGAGTAGAGCACTGACATCAAGCGGTGACCTGGGTTCGATTCCCGGCAGCTTAGAAATTTTTTGGTCCGACATGAATGTTGTTGTTGTTGTTGTTGTTCATTCAGCAAAAATGTGTACCTATTAGTATGAATAGCGACAAATGGCGGCATTAAGAGAAAGAAATTAATTTATTTAAATTGATGAAATTTGTAAGTACGTAATGATGAGTTTCCCGTTAGACCTGAGACATAATAACACAAGAAAAACCACATACATAAATACACTTTTCTAAATGAAACCAAAATATGCACCTTTCTCATTCTATCTTTCCTTCGGTCTTTACATCTCTAAGCATATCCTTGACTACCATAGTATTCCTCTATTAAAAAAAGTCTCTATATCCTTCAGTTCTTTAATTAACGCATTAAATTTCCATGTCAACAAGTTTTTGGCATTTACTTCAAATGAAATTCCACAAGGAAAATAAATTCCTTAATAATAATTAAGTTTGAAGTTAAACTTAAGTCTACGTAACACCGCTCACGAGCCTAATTATTTGACAATGTAGGTCAAATAATTTGGAAAATAATAATGATCACTACACGACTTTCTTTATCACCTCATAAAGAAGAGTTTTCTAATGAAACACCACTAAAAAGTTGTTTTTGAATTTGAATTCGGCTAGGGGTGTTTTATAACTATTGGTTAATGGGTTTAATCATTTGTTATTATAACAATTTGTATTCTCCAAACAGTTTTAATTCACTCTTTTGCATTGTTTAAATTAATGTTTAGTTTATTGTTTAAAAATCCTTCAACTTTCCTTCAAAGTGATTGTAACTATATTCCGTACTGCTACAAAAGTAAAACAGCCTCTTACATAATAATTCGCAAAGTGCCACTTCTATCCATTGTTCTTTTCAACAAAATATTTCCCCAGGGAAAGATAACAAGTGGAAACTTAGTAGTACAGGATAGTTCCTTCAGACTTTAGAGCTTGTCTACCGACCACCACCCTAGCTGTGTGGCGTCTTGACCAATCGAATGCACATTCCATAAATTTTATTTAGGCACGACAGCAAATACTTTCAACTGGCCGTCTTTAATATTTTTTTCGATTTTTATCTCGAATCATAAAAAAATACGTACCATTTTTAGTACAATTATTTTATGTAAATATTGGGTATGTTATTTGTATGTTACATAAATAATATAAAATTTATTCTCCCAACAGACGGCACAAAAGTAGGAAAAAAGTATTTTAATAATAAGTTGACATAACTTATTTAAAGATAAAAATAGAAAAGTTTATAACACTGTTTTGTAACAAGTTTACAAGAAGTCGCTAAACTCAGGAGACCGTGGGACGTCGAATAACAACTTTCTGAAAATCCGTGAGAGATTTTTGTTTCAAAATTAATATTGCAAGAATATTTCTTATCTCCCGGCTTTCTTCTAAATTCCAGTCATCATCTACATTAAACATTCAGGAAAGTAACAAAGAATAGAGAAGGATAGGAAATGAGAGTGAAATGTAAATATCAAGAAGAGAAAGATATGTGTCAGAAATTTTAATGAAATGGGAGCTGACGAGCGTGACAGACTTGCAGCGTGGAGTCAGCACGCGGAAAATAATATTCAATATGCCACGTCCTAGCCGTGCGAGTCAGGTATGTAATGCTGCTTCTGGATTCTAGTCATCTTACACGAAAGAGACTTACAGCCGTATTAATGAACAGAAAACGCCGTTTGAGCATGGTCTGAAGCATGATTTCCTTTAATATTATTGGCCAATACCTTGCTTGAGACAGTGCTCAGACGAAATTCGCTGAGTTCATAAACACGGATGTTAAAGAATCTGATTCTAGTCCAGCAGTCTCTTGTAAATCAGTGCCTCTCTGGCACATTTATGAACACAAATACCGTCTGTAACGCGATAAACAGGTTTGTGTGAGGTTAATTTGAGTAGCTGGTTTTTAGGTTTCTAGCGAATGGAGGGTAAAAGCCCCGTCGTAATATGACCATGCTGCATTAAGCTATACGCTGAGCTAGGATAGCAAATGAATGTATGACTTCAAAACATGCCCACCCTTTGATTTAAATTGCTTTTTTCTCAAATGTGGTGTGTGTGTGTGTAGGTAGTGTGATATAGTGTGTGTGTGGTGTAGTGTGTGATATGTGTAATTGTGTATGTGTGTGTGTGTGTGTGTGTGTGTGTTTGAGTGGTGGCCTGATGTTAGATAAATCAATTTTTATACTCAAATATACGAAAATAATGTTTGGAATAAAGGCTCATTTAAGAAACTGTAAAAAAAAATATAATAATATACCTACCTAAGTAAAATTATTAGCAAGAACTATACAATATACATACTTATAAGTATACTAACTGGGTATTAAGGTTTGGTGATTTATACAGTTAGACCCTATACCTATGTAGGTACATACATATATTATGGGTATTTAATGTTATGTATGTTATGAATGCAGCGAAAGTGTTAAGCTCGTGAAAGCTTTTTTTTCTGTTAAAACTCAAAACTGCCTGGATAAAATGCTCGAACGTGATAACGGATTTATAGAAGAAACGTGAATAAAGCTAGCAGCCTGAAAACAATAACATAGAATTCCAACCATGTGCTGAAGTGTTTATGTGGAATACCAGTACACTCGCTGTGAGAAATCTTCCTACGCTCCACGGCTGTCAGTTTTAATAAAAAATGTAACCCCACTTTAGCCGAAAATGAAATAGAATAAGCAATAGCGGTTTATTTTGTTAAGAGCAGATTCTAAATAGAATCTGCTATTTAAAAAAAATATAATAGGAAACACTTTTGTTCTCAGCACAAAAGGAGTGTACAAAACACACACACTCCAGTTCAAAATTTAGTGCTCAATATATATAGGTACAATACATAATATTTTGTAAAATTCTCAATATTGATAAATTTAACATAATATATAAACTCTGTTTCGTGTTAATATACCTAGGCCTGTAGGCGAGTGCTACTTGACGAGCGCTCGCCTCCTGGGGAGCTTGATTCCTTTTTAAATTTGGAAAACCACGTGTCGTGTGTCGAGGACAATCATTTTGGAACACATTACAAAGGTACCCTAATTATTTATAATTATTATTTTAATGCACTACTCAGAACAATATTTTTCCATAACTCGCCCCACCCCCTCCTCTTCATTTTCTTTCAATTCCATTTTTTCCTTTTAAATTCCACCTCGCCTCGTGATGAAAGTGCTCTAAAAAAGACTTCGAATAAAATTTATTCCTTATGGAATACTGCAGTTTTTCGAGAGCTCAATAACGAGTCAGAATGTTAGTTTTATTTTTATATTAATAAAAAAGCGTTTAAAACCACATTTTACTCAAGTCTGAAAATCAACTCCTTGAACAGAACCACCGGGAATACAAAAAAAAAAACATTATAAAATAAATTTAGAGCGGGCGGAGCTCGGTCATTGGTAAAATCGTCGCTTATAATTATAGTAAAAATAATAATTCCGTTGTGTGTGTGTGTGTGTGTTTATGCAAGGTGGTAAGTCGTAAAGCAGTTACAGGTACCAACCTTGAACTATCATACTAATAACTATGGTATTAAACTATTTATTACAAGGTTTGATCTTAAAGCTACACCGGATATATTCCTCTTATTCTGGTTTTTCTAGTTTCAAGCAATTTTTGTACACTAACATTATGCATATTCCTCACATCTTATAATACAAAATACAAAATACAATACAAGTTGAAGTCCTTATTTTTGCTCTTAGTGTCCAAAATACAGATTTTCTTTAATATCTGAGTTCAATCGTATTTTATTTAAAAAATAAAATTATTATTAATACACTATTAAAAAACACTAATACGCATATACATACAAAATTCAATCAAAATCGGGTGTGTGGTTCACGAGATATATGTGTATAAGTAAAGCGCATGGTCTCTATGTCCAAGAACCGCTAGTGGGAAATTAATGAATTTAAAATAAAACCATCTAGGTACAATACGTCTCCAATATGTGTACAAAATTTCATTGAAATCTATTCAGCAGTTTCTGAGATTTGCGGGCTACAAGAAATTAATGTATTTAATAGACACAAAATCAAAGTTATGAAACGTCCAGAAAATATTATATGAAAATAGAAAACGGAAGAAAAATATATTTATTTTGAAAAACCAAAACAAACACAGTACTGCCGAGATCTAATATTGGAAATTTATCAGAGGTAATTCAATAAAATAAGGAAACCATTACACTCCTAAGGGTTTATAAGAAATTATTTGCAACTCACTTCATTACCTGCAGCCACCATTTCGGTCCCAACACTCATACTTAACCACTCTGTGTAATTGAAGAACTTCAAAAGATCAAAGGAACAAAGCGGGTTGGCATACATAATAAATTAATATGACTATTACAGTCAACGTAATGGCGGTACGTGCACTTAGAAGATAAAATGTTTTCTCTCCGCTCACTGCTACCTCCTTGACGTTCCGACTCAAACGGAAATGTGAACGAGAAAAGGAAATGAGGGATAATGTAGTTGAGCTAAGGAAAATATGTGAAAAATAGAGAAAATAATCTACTGGAGAGAAATACGGTGGCGAAAAAAGAAGAAATATCGAGTTAACAGAGAGAAAGCAGAAACATACATATGTAGGTAAAACTAAAAGATTGTTTTTAACCTTTAGCGAATTCTTCTTATAGTAAAATATTGTGCGTTGTGGTTAGCGAGGTCGTCTGTTTTAGTGTAGGGTTAGCGAGATCTTCTGATTGTGTGTAGGGTTAATGAGGTCATCTGATTGTATGTAGGATTAACGAGGATAGCTCAGTCTCCCTGGTGAGATTGGCTTATGTCTCGATTGTGGGAGATCGGACCCGATCCACCACCACATAACGATATGCCCATCTTATGCGGGTGTCAAAGAGAGACTAAGGAAGGTACTGATGCTGGAGCACGATGCAGAGATCATGCTCAGCCAAATCCCGGATTGCTGCCAAGCTTGGAGGCTGCTAGAGGAGTTCAGCCAACCCGGCGAAGCCAAATTGCGGACCGTCAATCTGGCGGAGTGGCTTCTGACAACACAAAAACATTCTAAACAAGCATACCGTTGTCTGCCGAGTAGACGTGCCAGGTACATCCCGCAAGGGTTGTTCCCCAATGGTTAACGAGGTCTTCTTATTGTTTCTAATGTCAGTGAGGTGTCCTCATTGTTTCTAGGGTTAATGAGGTATTCTGATTTTGTGTAGCGGTAGCGAGGTCTTCTGATTGTGTGTAGAGTTTGGAGAATGGAGATCCAAAAAAAAAACAGAGAAAAATAATTACTTTGATAATTTTTTGATATCTTGAACTTTTTGCAACCCTCATCTAACTTCGTTATTATTCATCTTTGAGGGGGGTTTTAGGTATTAGTTAAATAATTACAATGTACGTAGGTATTTATGGATATTTTATCAGGTATTACCTACCTGATATGTATAATATTATATTCACAATAGGGACGTACACTCATTGAGTCCCGTTGACCTTTTTTTCATGTCATTGAGTCCCGTAATTTTAGCAGGTACCTCAGACCATATGCCTCATTGAGTCCCCTAATATTTTTGGGTTTACCAGACCATATGACTCATTGAGTCCCTTTACCTGATGTTAGTATATAAGAAGAAGTAAATAAGAACACAGTTAATTTTTATAAAAATGAATACGCGGACAGTTATGTCTAAATGTTGTGTTTCGTTAGCCAGTTAGGATAGCTTGGGTGAGGGGCTTAGGTTAGGTTGAAATTAGCGCAGGGTTAGACCGGGTCACTGCGCGACCCGGCCTAACCGCCTGCGCTAATTTCAACCTAACCTAAGCCCCTCACCCAACCATCCTACCCGACAAACTGAAGTCAGAAATCTATCGTGCAATCTCACCTTGTTAACTTTACCTAACCCTATCTAACTACAAAATTCCTCTAACAAAAAATTCACTTACGCATCAAATTCCAATAGACAATAATTTCATTTTCATTTATGAATAAAAATAAAAACAAGAATTCTTAATAAAAAATGAAAAGAGTGTTCTAATTTTTTAGAGGAGGACTGACCCAACTGACTGACAAATAATATGATCTTCTATGTACAAGTTTATGTATAAGGAAAAATAGGTATTAATTATGTACGGGACTCAATGAGTGGTACGATAACTTCAACCGTTCCAAACCTTGGGACTCAATGAAGCATCGACAAAAAGGGACAAATCCAGACGGGACTCAATGAGGCGCCTCCCTCACAATAGATATCACAGGTCACAGTGTTAATTGCATGGAGTTTCAACTAAAACCGTACAACCAGGTCGTATTATAATATTACCTATGTTTGTATTATATATTTCAAAGCCTTTGTTACATAGGTGGTGCTTCTAATTATCAATGATCAATTCGTACTCTTGACTTGCAATTTGAACATCTCTTCAAAGTCAAGAGTTCTTTTTTGAAAAATAATTTCAATGAAAGTTTTTTTTTCTTCTTAAAGTTACACTTATAATGAGAAATACTGTTTTTGTCTCCTAAACATGTACGCATAAAGAGAAATTCGAGCTCCTTCTTGATCCTTGTTCTGTTCTTGAATGGTAATTATTTACTAAAAGTAATTACTTTTTCCAGAAATTTCAAATCAATGATTGTCCCACTAATCAGTACGTGTATAATATACATAGATGGATAAAGTTAGATGGGATATTATGAACTACAAAAAAATACAGGGTATTCCAAAAGCAGCAACCTCTCCAAAAAAATTTAAGAAACCAAATTTGGATTATCCTAGAAAATTTTAATTTTCATTAACATTAATGCTAATTCTTACATTTCAAACAAATGTTTAAAAACTTTTAAGAAATTTGAGGTTGAAAGTTATTATTTCTTTGGCATCCAGTACATGTAAAATTATTCAGTCACTCGTTTGATGTTGTGAATACACTGTAGGTACCTAGTCTTGGTCATTAAGTCGAAATTACAAATATAATACCTATGTAAATATACGTCTGTATATGTATAAATATACAAATTTACATACAGGGTCCGCCAAAAAAAGGAGCTAAAACATGTATACCATTATATCGAGGGGGAAACCTTTTCTACTAAGTTTTGATTTTTTTTATCATTATCAGTGGCGGCCAACTTTGGAATCTAGTTGTTGACATTCAAAATATTTTAATACAAGTTTGAGATTTTTAATCAAAACAGTGCCGGAGATATCGTACATTTCATTTTACAAGGTTCAGTAAAAAAAAAATATAAGAAGTTAATTAAAAAAAAAAAAAAAATGTTAAACACATGTCTTTCTATTTGAAAGAATTAAATGTTCATACATTTTTGATACCATTAGCTTTGCCAGGGGAGGTGTCAAGGTCATCTTCTTTTAACTTGTGTAAAAACTAATATTTTTTTGGTATAATTTGTGCTAAAAAACTGCATGTAGTGTTGTTGTTTCATTGAAATTTATGATACCCTTGAAAACAGGGTGGAAGACTAGGACTGTTTGCGGGATTTAGAATTGTTCACTTTAATTTGAAGTAAATCCGGCACTGTTTTTATTTTAAATTGAACAACTTGAATTATTGCACTCATTCAGTCGAAAAAGGATCGCTTTATACTATTTAAAAAAGTTGACCCCTTAACACCTCCCCTGTAAAAGCTAATGGTATCAATGAGACATCAAAATTTAATTATTTCAAATGGAAAAACATGTATTAAACATCTTTAAAAAAACAAAAATACAATTATTTTCCTATAAAAATTACTGAAACCTGTGAAATGAAATGTACGATATCTCTGGCTCTGTTATACCTAATTAAAAATCTCAACCTTGACTAAAAATAGTTTGAATGTAAACTACTTTGCAGAAACGTATTACAAATAAGGTGGTTCCAAAGTTGACTCCCCCTGAGGCCGCCCCTTATAATGATGAAAAATCAAAACCTAGTTAAAAAGTTTCGATAACTCGATATAATGGTACACCTGCTTTAGTTTTTCTCAAAATTGAAAGCCGTTTTCTAGATATTTTGAGTGACTCCTTTTTTTGGCGGACCCTGTATGTACATGTACAATTGTACATAGTGCACTCTCGTTATGTTATTCGGAGTAGGAAATGCAATGCTAGGGAGAGGGAGTAGAAATAGAAAGAGAAAATTCTGTAAAGGAAAATTTGCTGATGAAACTGCGCCCTTTTTATATAATCATGTATATATACTATTTTCTCTCTTTTTTTATTTCTCTTTCATCATATCAAGCAATCGTTTCCCATTCACCCTCCCTCTTCATCCCACTCCATACTTTCTCTCCATTATTATCAAGCTTTTTAATTAAAGCAAATAATTGACTTTATTACCGCTCATGTGTTGGTAACATGCTTCTGACAAAGAGAAGTGATCCTCTCTGGGAAATATAGAACTGCCTGACTGAACGGTCAGTAGCTTTCTGCTCAAAGGCTAGTGACTATATCCTATAATCAAACAGATGCTATCATGGGAATCAAAAAGATAATTATATTTTAAAAAAGCAATTAATATAATAGGTATTATGATTGTAGTATGTTCAGGAAGTTGTTAATCGTGTTTTGAAAAAAAGAGATACCTACATAAATAGTCTCATATTTATTTTATCTCATATTTATTTTATGCATGCAACTCTATATAGGTAGGCCCGTTTGTGGTAGTTACCTTATAATATAATTAAATTAAATCTTTTTGTATATAGAATCAAGCATTTACGATATTAGATGTTTCAATTCCTAGCAGACCCGAATGTCGAATATCTTACGTAAATAATGAGAAAAAAAGCAAGTTTTCCAGATTAGATTTTCTTCTGCATGATTGCATCTAGATCTCAAGTTACTTTATTTCTTAAGTAAGTTTACATGTAAAGTTGGGTTCTTTATTATTCTTGCATATTCTAGCTTGCAATAAAGTATGACAAGATAAAGCTTTTGGGTACGGTCCTCCTATAAGCTAAAACAAAAGCAAATTCAAATTTATGATAGCAGAGCTTTTTTTGCTTCAAGGAGCGAGTGTTCAGATTGAAAGTAAGTTTGTATTTAGTAGTGAAAGTAAGGAAACCATTACTAATACTTACACTCATCTTAAAGAAATTTTTCCTTATCTTTGATGTAGTTTTACTTTTTAGCAAAATGTCTCATTTATTGTTTGCTACCTCTTACTTTTTTGCCTAAACCATCAGGAAACATAAGGATAAGGATGCAAAGACACAAAAATAAATAAAAGATATGAATATTTTTTCTCTTTTTTTCTCATTCATCCATATTTTATATTTCTCTTTTAGCAATACATTTTTATGAATTTATAGAGATTCGGCTCTAATTCGTATAGAAAGTAGTATTTCTAGTTGTTATTCATTTAATTTCAAATTAACTAGTGTGACACCACACGACTTTCCTTATCTCTCCAAGTCAAACTTCGCCATTAGTGAATATATTCGCGACTCATAGAATTTTATTGTGGCAACAAGTGATTAATAAATGATAAATAGGATTTAAATGTAATATTAAGCCAGCCTCCGTGACTTAACCATTGTGACTACTGTCCGTAGTCCAGAGATCCTGAGTTCGATTCCGGTTGGAGCAGACTTTTCCATGGAACATTTTGTTCCCTCCGAACATGTGAGGCTGGCAATTCCGGCCTTACCCAAACTGGCTGACGTTAATGTGGGTAGCTGGTACGATTCTTAGCGAATGAAGGGTAAAAGCCCCGTCCTGACTATATCAAATCGGGACTTTGAAATCAAATAGACATGAAGAAAGCCTAGACATTGGATCTGGACGTCCATATAATCTTCGCACCACCGTGATTTAGGTATCCTTATCTTCCGAAATATTTTTGCTATCATATTTTACCTCGATGTTGCTAAACGTGTATCAAGACTTGCCCAATCTGCTCCTGCTAAAGAGTTTAGTATATACCTACATACGCCAGTGGCGACTCAATGGTACTAGCTAGCAAAAAATGAATATCAAATTCGGAATAAGTAATTCAAAATCATTGGATTTTATTGCAAACAACATAATATAAGATGAATCATTGTTCACGCCATGTGACTCCAGTTTGAATTGCCTCCAAACTTTCCCCGCGCATATCAATCGATCTCTACGCCCCTAACTGTTAGAGATAACACTTCGATATCAGATGATAGGCATATCATATGTTCTTACAAAGAAAGCGACAGAAATTCGGTACGATAGATTGGGAACGACGATGCCTCGTTCAGATTGTTACAAACAGTGGTCAGGCAGGGTACGTCTTCGCTCCTTCCTCAATCTACCCCCTTTGATCCACTTCTAAAGGCGTACGTAAGTACTTGGTACAAGTACTCAAGGTAAGACCATCCAATCTCATTTCGTAGTAGTAGATTATTTCTTCCTTTTATCTTTCCGTGTAAATTTAATATTCTTAAATACCTTTTAATACACCCCTTTGTAGTAGCGTTATTGAACCAGCGGCCTTTTCTTCGTCAAACCCCAGTAACTGGGAAACTTAGGTCTTTCGGCTTCAAAGCCCCAGTTACTACATTAATTCATGGTCCTTCAAACCGTGGATGTTTTCTTTTTTCGTAGTAGTAAAACTATACCTATAGTTATTTGCATTGTCGTGAAGGCGTGCACCTTCAACCATTCAGCTAGGCTAGGTAGCTTGTAAGGGAGATTAGGCTTCATAGTGCATCTTCCATGCTTTAAGTGACAGCTTTATCTGCTTATTAATTATTAAAATAGTATAATTAAAGTGCCTTTCGCTTCATTTAGCGTAAAATTGAACAAATTACCACTGCTTTTTGAGCGGAAGCTTTTGACCACGTTTTTCATAGTACCTTGTCTCCCTTTGTCTTGAGCACATTTTATTAAAATGGCTGAAGGCAAGCTCACAGTTCTTATTGCCAAAAGAGATTCCCTCTTTAAAGTACTGCAAGAAGCAAATGACTTCGCTCAAAGCATGACTCAGGCAAATGAGAACACATTAAAAGGTCTCAGGCGCAAAATCAACATGCTAGACAGTGTGTATACATCGTTTTGTCAGGTAGTTGATGATATCAATATGCTTCAAATTGAGATCAAGCCAGATTCCAAACCGAACTACCAAATGCTAGAGTCCTTCACAACCATCTATGGTTATGTAAAAGATAAGTTCGATGAAGTAAACGGAAAATTGAAAAAATCCGATAGTAGTCAGGCTAATATTTCAACTGTTAATGCTAGTTCCGAGGTCAAAGTAAAGTTACCCGCACTTGAGTTGCCTTCATTCAACGGAGAGTCATTTGCCGACTGGGTAATCTTTTACGAGTCCTTTAAATCGATGATTCATGTTAGAACTGATCTTTCTAACGCCCAAAAGGTTCAATACCTAAGATCCAGACTCTCTGGAAGGGCTCTTAGTTCTTGTGCCGGCATTCCTGCCACACCTGAGAATTATAATATTATTTTTGATAATCTCGTTAAGAAATATAATGATAAAAGATGTCTTTCGAGCTCTTACTTAGATTCGATCATAAATTTCAAACCTCTCAAAATTGAGTCAGGGAATAGCCTTAGCATGTTTACTGACAAGTTCTGTGCTACTGTGTTGGCCCTTAAGGCCTTGAAAATTGAAAATCTAGATGATTATATCTTTGTTCATTTAGCTTGTACTAAACTTTGCCCAGAAACTGTAAAAACCTTCGAAATGTCACTTAAAAAAGATGAGTTGCCTACTTTTGACAAGTTACTTTCTTTTCTTCAAGAGCATGCCAAAATTCTGAGCAGAGTTTCACCTAGCACTAGTAGTAGTAGTAGTAGTAGTAGTAGTATAAATAATAGTAGTGGTGGTCTGGGTACCTCAGGCGTTAAGTCAGGTTTCCCACCAGTAAAATCAAAGGGTCCACACACCTTTGTTGTAAATAGCACTTCTAGTGCAACTTGTGAGATATGTCACAATGACCATCCCATATTCAAATGCTCGAAGTTTTTAAAACTTTCTCCTCAAGATAGGTTCTGTAAAATTAAGCAATATTCTCTCTGTGTCAATTGTCTCTCAGGTGCCCATAAGGTTCATGAGTGTAAAAATAATATTGTAAAATTAAGCATAACACGTTGCTTTGTTTCAAAGATCATAAGTCTGACTGTACCAAATCAGGACCTCGGGAGTTAAAGGCTAAAGCTTCATCAAATTCTCGTAGTAGTCAACACCTTGGTAATGTGGAGAATCATAATTCTCCCCCCTCTTCCTCGGTAGACAATACACCTTACGTTAATGCTCTGTGCTCTGATAACAATCAGATACCTATTGGTAACGGAGGTACAATTCTCTTGTCTACAGTTCAGGTTCGAATCCCGGATAGACACGGTGTTTACCATTCGTTTCGTTTTATACTAGACTCAGGTAGTCAAAGTAATTTGATATTGGAATCAGCTCGTAAGAAGTTAGGATTACCTCTAAACAAAGATGCTACCAAAACTATCAAGGGTTTAGGTATGGGTTCGAATCCCGTTCACGGGCAGGTGAATTTTACTTTCGCCTCTAGGTTGGATAACAGAGTTAAATATTCGATCCATGCACTCGTAGTAGATAAAATAGTAGACAGGTTACCATCTCAACCTGTAGATATGTCTAACTTGCATTATTTGGAACAATTGCCTCTCGCTGATGATTTCATGAAACCAGACGTTGTGTCTGGCATTCTCGGTGCTCAAATTTTCCCTTCATTGATATTAGGTCACCGTGTCACCAGTCCTAGTAATAGTGTTGTTGCTTTGAATACTGTACTAGGTTATGTGGTTATGGGTCAGGTACCTGTGAATTCTATAGATATAGAGGACAGTACATCTAATTCATTCTGTGCATTCCAGGAGCCCCACGTTGAC
Organism: Bactericera cockerelli; assembly: GCA_024516035.1. Classification (NCBI taxonomy): domain Eukaryota; kingdom Metazoa; phylum Arthropoda; class Insecta; order Hemiptera; family Triozidae; genus Bactericera; species Bactericera cockerelli. Next base: position 37,086,250 of record CM044955.1, on the reverse strand, counting down.
AGTTTAATTAAACGTTTTTGGGAATTAGAGAATGTTTCAGCGTCGGTCATGTTAAATAGTGATGATAGAAAGTGTGAGGAATTATACACATCTTCCGTTTACAGAAATGACAACGGTTCGTATACCGTTTCTCTTCCGTTCAAGAGCAGCCCAGATGAGTTAGGCGACTCTTATCATCTTGCCCGCAATAGGTTTTTCAGCCAGGAGAGAAAGCTTGAGTCTCATGCAGAGTTGGCGGTCAGCTTATAATGACGTCATCAAGGAGCACCTAGATGAAGGTTATTTGTGCGTCGCACCTGATCAATCTGATCGTTCAGGATTTTTCATTCCTCACCACATGGTAGCCCGGCCTGATAAGGCAAGTTCCAAGTTTAGATGTGTCTACGATGCTTCAATGCAGTCTTCAAGTACTAAATCTTTAAATGATTTATTGTATGCAGGTCCCAAGCTGTACACGGATCTTTTTGTAGTTTTATTGAATTTTCGTCTTTTTCCTATTGTTATGATAGCTTGGGTTTGTTGTGGTGGGTTTGTTCAAGGCTGGGGGGTTCACTCTCACTAAGTGGGCGTCCAATTCAGAGGAGGTTTTGCAGAAGGTACCAGTTGCGGATAGATTATCGGAAATTATTCAGTGGGATGGCGACTCTTCTGTAAAAATATTAGGTTTGCAGTGGAGTTCCGACCAGGATATTTTTTATTTTAAGATAAACATTGACAAGAAACCATGTACTAAACGCAACATGTTGTCACTTGTTAGTCGATTATTTGATCCTCTGGGCCTTCTTGCTCCTGTTATCTTGTGGGCTAAGCAGCTCATTCAACAGTTGTGGTGTTTAGATTTATCGTGGGACGAAACTCCTCCTCCTAATATCGTAGAAAGTTGGGACACCTTCCAAGATCAGTTGCCTTTACTAGCTAACTTGTCATTCCCTCGACACCTATTCGTAGTAGAAAAATGCACGCTGCAATTATTCGGATTCGCCGATGCAAGCATCAAAGGGTATGGGGGCGTGATCTTCAGCAGAGTGACTTATCCTAGTGGAGAAGTCAAAATAAATTTGATTTGTGCTAAATCAAAAGTGGCACCGGTTAAGTCCCAATCTATTCCTCGTTTAGAATTATGTGCTGCGTTACTGCTCTCTCAGTTAATGCAGACAGTCGTAGATAGTTATAAACTTAGATTCACTATTGAGAAAGTAATGTGCTTCTCAGATTCAACTGTAGTTTTGTCTTGGATTCATGCCTCCCCTCATTTGTGGGAGACCTTCGTAGCTAATCGAGTCAGCAAAATTCAAGAGAATGTGGATATCACTGCCTGGTGTAAAATATTGGGTTCCGAAAATCCAGCAGATTGTTTATCGCGGGGCTTAAAACCCTCCGAATTCTGTGCTACTTCTATTTGGTTCCAGGGGCCTCCGTGGTTAATCAAATCTGATGCGGATTGGCCTATCATTCATTTCAGTCAAGAGATCGACACCTCTGTACCAGAAAGGAAATGTGTTGTGCTGGTCGAGACTGAAAACTTAGTCGCAGAACATCCTTTGAAACAATTATTTCTCAGGTGCTCATCCTGGCTTAGATTATTACGAGTAGTTGCTTTCGTACTTCGGTTCTTAAAGAGACTCCCCAGGAGGAGCGATGGTTTGTTGGAATCTTCAGATTTAAATCAGGCAGAGATAGAAATAATAAAAGTAATTCAAAATGAACACTTCTCAGTTGATATCGAAAAATTGAAAAATAGTTTACCTTGTAGTAAAGTTCTCGTCAAATTAAGTCCTTTCTTGGACAATGGAGTTATTCGTGTGGGCGGTCGTCTTAGAAACTCAGATCTGGGTTATGAGCAGCAACATCCAGTTGTTCTTCCTGCCAAGGTACATGTTGTAAAACTAATAGTTCAATATTACCATCGTACTAATCTTCATACCGGCCCTCACTTATTACTCTCTATACTTCGTAGAAAATATTGGATTTTAGGGGGCAGAAACTTCGTTAGAAAAATCGTGCAAGATTGCAATACTTGTTTTAGATTGTCTCCCAAGTCGCAAAATCCATTTATGTCAGACTTACCAAAAGAAAGGGTTCTTAAGCAGGCTAAAGCATTTCTTAACATAGCACTAGACTTCATGGGACCCTTCTATATTACCATTTCTCGTAGACGTGGGCAGAAGAGTCAGAAGGCCTACATTTGTATCTTCGTATGTTTGGCAACAAAAGCTATTCATTTAGAGGTCGCTTCTGATCTATCTACTCCCACTTTCTTAGACGCATTCAAGCGTTTCTTGGCCCGACGTGGTCCTTGCCAAAGTGTCTTGTCAGACCACGGTACGAATTTCGTTGGTGCAAAAAACGCACTTGATGAACTATATACATTATTAAATTCTCGCGAATATAAAGTTCGATTCAGTGAGGAGTTATCTGTTCATAGGATAACCTGGCAGTTTACTCCTCCCACTGGAGCTCACTTCAATGGTATCTCGGAGGCTAATGTAAAGGCTGTCAAATCACATTTGTATAGGTGTGTAGGAACTCAAATACTTTCGCTTGAAGAGCTGTGTACTATTTCAGCACAAATAGAAGCTCTGTTGAATTCTCGTCCATTATGTGTCTTGAGTTCAGACCCTTCAGAACCGAGTGTCCTCACTCCTGCACATTTTTTGACCCAAATTCCATTAGAAAGCCTACCGGCCTCAGACGTAGTAGATGAAAATCCAAATCGACTTACTCGATATAAGTTATTGGACCAAATTATCCAAACATTTTGGAAACGTTGGAGCTCCGAATATCTGCATGACTTACAGTCGCGTGAAAAATGGAACACTAGTTCCTCGCCTCTTAGTCCAGGACAAATAGTTTTAATAAAGCAGGACAATGTGCCACCCTTACATTGGTCACTTGCTAAAGTAGTAGAGACTTATCCTGGGAAGGACGGCGTTGCTCGCGTGGCTCTAGTTAAAACCCAAAAGGGTGAATTGAAGCGGCCAGTTAATAAACTGTGCCCCTTACCTTCGCAGTAGGTACTTACCTACTTATTGTCATGTTTCACATTATAATATGATGAGACTTGTAAATAAATTTTATTTTTCTTCATGGTGGTAGCACTGGTGATTTGTTCAGGCAAAATTCTATTATTCTTAAAAAGAGTACTTTGCTAAGGCAATTTTGATTTATTTTGTAGTTTTGATAAGTTCGATTTTTATTTTATTTTGTAGTTTTGCTCATGCAATTTCCTTTTTTATTTTACATATAATCTTGTAGTTGTAGTTATCTATTGTTGCTAATTTACTGTTACTTTCTTTGTTCTTGATATTTTGCATTATTTGCTTTTAACCATTTTCATTTATTATTTGCATTGTTTTTGAATGGTTGAAAGTGCACTCTTTCAAGGCTGGGGGGATGTTCACGCCATGTGACTCCAGTTTGAATTGCCTCCAAACTTTCCCCGCGCATATCAATCGATCTCTACGCCCCTAACTGTTAGAGATAACACTTCGATATCAGATGATAGGCATATCATATGTTCTTACAAAGAAAGCGACAGAAATTCGGTACGATAGATTGGGAACGACGATGCCTCGTTCAGATTGTTACAAACAGTGGTCAGGCAGGGTACGTCTTCGCTCCTTCCTCAATCTACCCCCTTTGATCCACTTCTAAAGGCGTACGTAAGTACTTGGTACAAGTACTCAAGGTAAGACCATCCAATCTCATTTCGTAGTAGTAGATTATTTCTTCCTTTTATCTTTCCGTGTAAATTTAATATTCTTAAATACCTTTTAATACACCCCTTTGTAGTAGCGTTATTGAACCAGCGGCCTTTTCTTCGTCAAACCCCAGTAACTGGGAAACTTAGGTCTTTCGGCTTCAAAGCCCCAGTTACTACATTAATTCAATCATAAAAAAGTTAGTTTATGTGGTCCCCAACAAAATACCTGTTGGTAAATTGGGGCCGGGTTTTTATTATAAGAAATACTACTTGTTCTCATACTTTTTGTATCATTATTTTTTCATTTAGACAGAAACACGAAACGCCGCGCGCCGCCAGATGGAGGTCAAAACGTTGTCACTTTCGAGTCGTATCGTCTCTCTATGTATTATGAAGCCTATCCATACTAAATTTGAAGTTTCTAGCTCTTACCGTCCATGAGATATCTTGTTCACAGACACACACCTCTCACAGACACACGCATAGTACGCACACGAACCAATGGCTGAATCTTTATATTGAGGCTCTTTGGACCCTGAAAACTAACTATCGAAATTTTGGGCGATTTCATTAATTTCCTTTCTCTAAGATAAGGAATGTTAAAAAGTCTCATTAAAATACTTTACCCTAATAGAAAGTAAAAAGTATAAAAAAATAGCACTATGTAGGAATGTATGTACCTATGGTAGACTGTATTAATATACTCGTAGAGTATTACTAACAAGATTTTATATATTATTCGACACATATGCAGGTACTCACTCTTGTGATAGTATGAAAATACAGAGGAATATTATTACGATGTGTGATGTCCCCTGGAGAATTTTAAGCTAGGTATGAGGAAGATAGAGCTGCATTTTATCCTCGATAAACAGTCACGGAACTATACTTATGTAAATTGGAAAGTCATTCATGGAACTGGAAATCAATTTCTGACTCTTATTACCCTTCACGATGTGTACAAGGTGTTTCACAGCGCTATATATGGGAAGCATTGCAAACCATAAGGAAAGTTTTGATTAGTACCCAACTTGATTTTCAATAGAATTAATCTGTTTTCAGAAAAGTTATTGATTCCCACCTAGGCTAGCGTGGATGATATAAGTATCTGTGACAGCTCACATGTCTCTTCATAGTCCTCAGCGTAATAGTTATACGTCAATTAAACATTTTCTCACCACCCTAAATCTCAACGTACTTACGTAAGGACCTGAAATTGCATGGTACATGTTCATAGTTGTCACCCTGTAAATATACATATGTATAACCTTACCATATGGAACATTCTATGAATTTATATAGCTATGTATATTGTATGTTATGTACAAATCTGCATGCCAATATGAGAGTGCATTTATTCATAGCATTAGCATTACATACATAGCAATATGTATAATGTGGATTTATGTATGTATAATGATTTCTTGCCATATGAAGAGTCAGAAGAAATCGTACAAGAGGAAGCCAAATAGCTAACGTCAGCTCTTAAAGGAAATATTTATTTGTTTTCAGCGCTTCTCAATCTAGAAACCACAAGACATTTCATTTTGTTTTGGTTTATTTTTTTAATTTGTGTTTAACGTCGCTTTCAACTGCATGGTCATAATATATCACGACGGAGGTGTTACCATCCATTCAAAGGAAACTCTACTCACATTAAACTCACCCAGCCTGGGCAGCAATGCCAGAATCACGAAGTCTTCACCTCGCTAGACGTTTCTTAAATTCACCCATACTGAATAATTTTTATGTTGGTTACTTAATCAAATCATCATAATATTGTCATAGCCATTGCCTAGGTAACTTTTAACCCGCAATCAGTACGGTTGTGAGAGATTTCTCTCACAACCGTATACGTTACCATGTATTGGATACGTTACAAAACCGAACCGTATACTGAATATTGAATATTTTATTGAATATTTTTTTGAATATTTTATTTATTTATTTGAAAAGGTATAATTAACATGTGGGTACACTATTACAAATTACACCTTATTGTACAAAATCTTAAAAAATATAGATATTATGAAAAAGTAATACAATATAAGAATTGTTATGACAAGTCAAGAAGAGGATTCAGGTTTGATTCAAGTTATCTAAGCATTTTCTAAATGTTCTTGCGTTGAAAAAATCAATATCCTGTGACAGCAATACATTTCCTAGAGTAAAGATATGATTCCAAGGATTTGTTTTGTGCCTTGGTGGTATAAAAATTTCTTTTTGGTTCCGTGAGGAGGACACTCGAACTTTAATTTTGAAGTTCTCTAAGAATGATGTACATAGAGCTAGATTGTGTATATTGTTAAACAAGAAAATATATATGTTCATATCTCGTCTACAACTAAGTGAAGTAATATTAAAATATTTGCATATTCTAGGATATGAGTAAAATATTCTATGTGTTAGAAAACGATCATACAATGTCCCTACAAATGTTTTCTGCACTCTTTCAAGTTTATTTACATTCGTTTTATGAAGTTTACCAAATATAGGGGACCCATATTCAATTCTACTTCTAATGAAGACATTAAATAAATGTATCATAATTACAGGTGAGTTAAACTGACCACAAAGTTTTAGTAACATGCCAAACCTGGAGAAACATTGGCTGGTTGTTTTACAAATTTGTTTGTTGAAAAGAAGTTTACAATCCAACAAAAACCCAAGATCCATTACTTCATACACTCGAGGTATATTGGTACCTGACACAGTGTATTGTGCCCGTTCATAGCTAGTTTTTCTAGTGAAAGAAATAACTTTAGTTTTAGAGACATTTATAGCCATATGGTTTTTCTCATACCAACTGACAACACGATTTATATTTTCCTGAAGAACGGTAGATGCTGAGTTTTCAGGGCTGTAACCAAGGAACAACTTCAGGTCATCAGCAAATAATAATGCCCTACAAGATAGATTTGAGACAAGATCGTTTATAAATATTATAAACAGAAGCGGTCCCAAATTACTCCCTTGAGGAATTCCTGAAAGGATTGGATAATCAGAAGACATGACATTATTCACTTTGACACGAAAAGTGCGCTCGCACAAGTATGAGCGGAACCACTTTACTAATATAGGAGAAACTCCATATTTTTCCAACTTCACTAGCAAAAGGCTATGATGCACGACATCAAAAGCTTTAGCCACATCAAAATGAATGGCATCAACTTGTTGTCGGCACTCAACGAAAGAAGCCGTGTAGCTGAGAAAATCCATGATATTTGTGCATGTTGATGTTTTGCGGCGAAATCCATGCTGGAGAGGTGAGAGGTATTTTTCAATAAAATTGTACAAACTAATGTAGACAATTTTTTCGAAGACTTTTGACAATACGGATAACAGAGAAATCGGCCGGTAGTTGGAAACATCAAACTTAGATCCTTTTTTAAAAATAGGAACGACAATTGATGTTTTCCAACTGAGAGGAAAGATTCCGGCTTTGAGACTTCTGTTAAACAGTGAGGAAAGAATTGGAGCAAGGATTATTGCGCAACCTTTAATAATAAAGGTTGGAATACCGTCAGGACCGACTGACAATGATGGTTTTAAAGTTTTTATTGCAGCGAGGACATCTGCTGAAGAAACAACAGGAAGTGGAAGGAAATCGCTAGATTCTTGCAGTTTGACATTCGTGGGATTAACCTGAGGTAGTAAGGTAGGATCCTTATATACTGATGAAAAATAGGTCCCAAAACATGAAGCAAGGCTTTTGTCATCCTTCAAAGTTACACCATTTTGTACCAAAACGTCAATACCACTCCTTGGTTTTGTGACCTTTGCTACATGGCCCCAGAAGTCTCTACTGGCAGTCAAGAAAGAATCTTGTATTTTTTTATTTTTTAGGAACTTGTCCCTGCAGATTGATTTTTTCGATCTAGCTCTAAGAAGAGAAAATTCTTGGTAGTGTTCGTTACAATGGGAACGTTTGTACTTTCTATGTACACGTTCTTTGTGCTTCAACAAACTGATCGTTTCCCTTGAAAACCAGCCGGGATATTTCGACTTGAAACGTTTTGATGACCTTGTAGGGATATTTGAGTTTATACTGTCCTGTATGGCAGAAGTAAGATGCTCAGTAGCAACATGGATATTGGGCTCATCAAGAACATCGGACCAGTCTCTTTGCTGAAGGGAAGTGTAAAGGTTCAAATAATTACCTTTAGAAAAGTTATAAGTTTTGATATCTGGAGGAATAGCGAATCTTGATAGAAAGTGGAAAGAATACAACAAAGGTGGATGACCCCGATATAAGTTACATAATGATGGTACATTAGCACAAGGAACATAATCAAATTCATGAACATTAGTGAGAATCAGGTCAAGTAGGTTGTCATCAATGTTCAGGGTCTGCCTGTTGACTTGAACAACATTTAAGAATGATACCGCTTCGGTGAAGAGATTTGCTCTTGACTGAACATAATAGTTTGAACAATGAGAAGTATCAAGGGTTTCCCAGTTGACGCCAGGTAGATTAAAGTCACCCACAAGAATTAAATTGTCTATATGGAGTAACTTTTCCTCTATAAAATCACAAAACAACGAGAAAGAGGACACATCTGTTTTTGGTCGGAAATAATGATTTCCTATTATTAATGAGCTAGAATTAAGAAATATTTCCACAAAACAAATTTCGCCGCAGCCCTGAAATTCTAGATCGGTCCTACGGCGATACTTAAATTTAGAGTCTAGTGCAATTAAGACCCCACCCCCAGTAGATAAACCAGTTTTGATCGGATCCCTATCAGCCCTTACAACATGAAAGTTTGGAGGGAAACCAGAATTTGAGGGAGTAGCCGACGATAGCCAGGTTTCACTGAGGCATATAACATTTAATTGCTGTGGGTAGGAACACAAGTTACCTAATAGTGAGTCCAGTTTAGAATTCAGACCTTGGCAGTTCTGATAATATAAGTGTACATTATTGAATATAGGTTGACCCTGTAAAAATGGATATTGAATATTGTTTAAATTTTGAAAAGAATTTAAGTTAAAATTTGATGTAGGCGGCTCGTTCATATCCATTATTGATGTGGGCTAATATTATCAGATGGATCATAGACATTAGGAGTTTTTTCATTAGTGACATTAATACTAGAGTCAAAAATTGCGACTTTAGTGTTTACAATATTACTGTTGGTATTATCATAGAGCATTTCGGGTTTTAATGGCCCAAAGAACTCCTTGAACAAAACTCCTTCTGGCCAGATTGAAGAATTCGTCACAAAAGAGTAATCCTCAGTTAACACCTCGACATGGAATGAGGCGTAAGTGCTGTGCTTAGTAGACAATCTCGTGACTTTAACATGCTTCAGAATTGGTAGGTTTGACTTCAGATGATCTTCAACGATTTGAGTTGACACAGTAGGACTGAGACGAGTTACGAATAGACTCCTCTTACGAATCTTCTTGACAGGGACAACCGACTTCATTGTGGATGATGCACTGACTCCGATAGAAAAAGGACGTCTTGTAACTTGGTTTTGAGCGTTCGATGTTTTACCTCCAGGAGCAGAGGACTTCTTGCCAGGAACATTAGAGATGTCAGCAGGAGCAGTGGACGCAATGGCCTTTTCACGGCGCCTTGTGCGACGGTTGTAGTATTCGGTGAAACCAGACTCGTTTGTTTCATTGTTGTTTTGAAGACTTCTTGTTTCAAGAGCCGCTTCCGACTGCAACTGCACTATGGATTGCTTGCTCGGAGCTTGGGACACTGCCTGACTGAAGGTATGGGCCTTGTTCTGACAGCTAAGAACCTCACTTTTCTTGTTATCAGTTGATGCCTTGCCACTCGGTGTAGATAACTGGGTGGACGAGTTAGAGGATACTGGATATAATTTTGAAAACTGTGCTGACAGATTTTTTATCTCTTTTTTCAGAGCTACATTTTCAGAAACAAGTTTGGTGATAGTTGTCTTGAGATTTTTCATTTCAGACAGTATCATACTAAGTGTATCAGCTGACTGAGACTTCGAAGTCCCAGGATTGGTTACAGAGTTTGGAGTGCCCTTGTAATTTGGAGCAGTAGGTGTATTAGGTGTAAGACCTAGTTGAGAGCTATCATTTATTCTAGCCTTTCTCTCCTGACACTCTTTGGGATCCTTACATTTGTAAGTGTCTACCACCAGTTCAAATTTTTCGGGAGTGTCAGCATCGCCACACTTGGCGTGTACAACAACACCACATTCACAGCAGGATAGCCGGTTTTGTCGGCCAAAGAAGCTATTTTCACATACAGGACAATCTGGTAATCTCATTGCCCCCTTGGACCCCATCCTTGTTGTGAGGTTATCAGAAGTATAAATGATACATTACCAAAAATGTTCAGATGACGATGCACAATGCACTTCACATTTTGTAATTTTGATGACACACTGTATAAAGTTTGAAAATTAATTAAATCAATATTTTTGTTCAAATTTTAAAATTAAAATTACGAAATGGATGTACGTCTTAACACCATGACAGTGTGTGCTCTTCTACTGATACCGGGTTAATTGATTACTAGCGGGCCATCGCACAAACAATATCAGGTCTTTATTTCCATGATCCACTGGTTCAAAGTTGATGAATTTGAAATGAAACAATTGGTCCAGTAGTCTTGGTTGTAGAGCGGTTAATGTCAAAGAAGAAGCAGAAAATGATGAAAAAATGACGTGAAGTATGGTTCTGTCCAACTTAAGTTAAACGATTTCGATGTTTCTTTTTTTTTAAAGCTTGTCTATTATCGTGCCCAATCTGTATAATTATACTGTTCAATATCCTTCGTCAATTGTTTTTTTTCTCCTACAACTACACAAAATGTGCTACTTGTGCTGTGGCGGATATAATATCACTTGGTAACGCGTGAGCTATTTTGATTGAATTGGCGGGTAGTTTCTGAGATTTCTGCGTTGCGCGGAATGCGAATAATAGACAGACCGACAAACAGACATAAAAACAAAGTTGTTCAGGAGGTAACGATATGTCAATAAAAAATAAAAAAAAATCATACAAAAAAGCGTTATAGGTATTTATCCAAAACATGACGGCTATTATTTAAATGAAATAAGAGTATCTGTCAGTATGACCAAAATGTTAAACTCATGTTTCCTAATCTTAAGGATGAATACAGCGAATACTTTCAGAATAGGATCACTTGTCTCTACATGAGAATGGAGTTACATACTACCAACTACCATTCTCCGACAGGAGTTACAGAGCATTTATATATGCTATGTATGTGATACCTACGTAATCTCATAAGTCCCTACATATGTATAAATAAATTTCATATATTGTAAGAGGATATAAGAATCTACATAAGCCCTGAAGAAAGAAGAGAAAAACAATATTCACGTATTCAGCTGGATGTTGCTTATATGGCACGGTATCCGTGGAATAAGCGAGGAACATGTAAAACACCATAACTTAGAACTAGAATGAGGTGGATCTGATATTGGAAGAAGAAAATGCATCTACCTAGCAAGTAGGTACATACTTGATATTGTACAATCGACTTATTGTTGTTATAGTACAATGTTACCTACTTTTTTACAGGATCCCATCATGGCGCCTTTATATCCACTTGAAGTAGGTTAGCAAGCAAGTTGAAATGGCGAGAAAAAATACTTTACATGCCTGATGTTTTGTTTACTTCTATTGCTACTTCTCCTACCCTGTAATTTATTGGACATGTAGCAATAGAAGTGAAATCATGAGCATTCAAGTAAAGTATTTACAAACTTGTCGAGTCTATTTCTGGTCATATAGAAACATAGCATTAGATATAGATAAGGCCTGAAACAGCTCTCAATAACTCGCGAGCCGTTCAAAAAAAAACCTAAAAATTGAGAATATTTTTATTGAAGGGTTAATAGAGCGATGTTTTATAAACAAGAACTTGTAAATAATATAGATTATTTTAATAATCTTGTCCCTGCCTGATCCTCCCCTAATCAGTTTCTAGTTCAAAACCACTCATTTGTCTTTATTTATTGATAAAACGGCATTTAAACCTTTATAGATTAAGTTTAATAATATTTGTAAAAATGGAACTTTTATATTTTTTGTTCCGTTAAATTGTAAAAATAAAATAAAATAAATAAATAAAATAAAATTTATTTTATAATCAACTTAAAATTATTGTTTGGAGTTTGGTCAAAGAAAAATTGTTCGTGAAAGATTATTTAATTTGTATATACATACCTATTATAATTATTAAATTTGTATATCTTTCCTCGGGATTGTCGCATTTGACTATTTGTGGCACGAGAGAATCTGACTCTACACACGGGAGGACAATAGGGACAGGGGGTTTAGCCTCCATTTCGCTGGTAATGCACAATCCAGCAAACCACATTTACCTCACCCAGCTATGGTTTGGTCTAAAATATCAGTAATACTGTGTGATGCCGATTCGATGAACGATGCCGCAATAGTTGGAATTTGAGAAGTCCGTTAAATCGAGTTCCAACATCGTACGACAAGCTTTGAAAATTTTGTAAGGTAAACTCGGCTAATAAGACCTTCTTTTAGAGTCTGGTCGATTTTTGTTACCGGCCCTCAAGTCGAGGCCAGGGGGGCCAACTTCATTTTTTTAAATACAAACCCCCACCTTGCGATACATTTTTGGAAAGGTCTTTAAATAAAAAATACATTAGTGCAAATTTCATTTTTTAAATATTAAACTGTTTGCAAATGGCGTCCAACTTTGTGTATGCAGTAAAGTCTGGAAACCCCTGAATATCTTTTGATAGGGCTTTCTCAGTTAATTTAAAATTGTGCACGGTAAGTCGGGGTAATTAGACCTTTCCAAAAATGTATCGCAAGGTGGGGTTTCGTATTTAAAAAAATGAAGTTGACCTCCCTGGCCCCGACATATAAGGTCTAATCACCAAGGATTACCGTAATTATACAATTTTAAATTTACTGAGAAAGTCCTTTCGAAAGATATTCAGGGGTTTCCAGACTTTACTGCAAACACAAAGTTGGACGCCATTTGCAAACAAATAATATTTAAAAAATAAAATTTGCACCAATGTATTTCTTATTTCAAGACCTTTCCAAAAATGTATCGCAAGGTGGGGGTTCGTATTTAAAAATATGAAGTTGGCCCCCTGGCCCCGACATGGGGGCCGGTAACAAAAATCGACTCCACTCTAAAAGAAGGTCTTATTAGCCCGGTTTACCGTACAAAATTTTAAGTTTACCGAAGAAGGTATTCGAAAGTTATTCAGGGGTTTCCAGACTTTTGCCCCACCCTGTATATCGATCAGCATGAAAAGATTTAACAGCGCATTAGTTAATTTTATTAATTTAAAACTCGTAGGTAATTGAAAAAGAAACAAGCTAGGTTTATTCCTTAACAATCAATGGATTTTATTGCTTTGAAACAGCACAATTTGTACCTCGTTTTCCCAACTTAGGATTGATTTTAATCCTGAAAATGGAAGAAGTAAGTAAGCACGCGATCGTCATTACTTTCAAAAGATTTGAGTTTCCAAGTTGATGAACTTTTAAAGTTTTCGTGGCACGTTTTAGTTAGGCTTATGTTCTTAATGAGTCCGACGTTATATCATTACTCTGGTTGTGGTACAGGCAGGGTCAGCTGGGTGAAATAATTCTATTGTTTGGAATATTAATATATTTTATCATCGGTTTTTCTTTATTAGGCAGTTAGCATGAAATTCAATCATGGAAAAAGTACGTCCCAAAATGAATGCCTGAACTTACTAGATTCAATGTTATTTTTATTAAACTTTATACATAGTTTAATCGTGTGGTTGGTTTTTTCACTTCACTCGTAGATTGACCAAAAAATTATTTTATTTCTAAAAGTGTGAACTTCTTGTATTTGGATCGATATAATTATGTTTTGGTCGGTTTGTAAGTTGTAAGCATCTCTTTATAACTCCTCTTTTACTGGGGAAACAAAATAATCATTGTAATATTGTGACACATTTATAATTATGATAGTTATGAATTTGGTAAGAACAAAGTATGATTTCTTAAGAGAAGAATGGGCAATGAGGATTTCTACATTCATGCCCACATTACATATTTACCAATTAGGAATCATGTCATCATTCCTCATCTTATTCCTGAATAATTGTGTCAATTGTGGTTATGTTATACTGTGTAGGTATGTAGATGTTGTCGATAATATTAGTATCTTGATCCCATTACATGGGTGATGATAGGCAAATATTATTAGGAAGTGGTAATTAAGGATAATAAGGATCCTTCTTACAAATTAGTAAACCCACAATAACTTAACTCAAATTCTTGGTAATTATCTGAAAAGATACAGTTGTCAATTTGTATCGTACATAAAAATATTACTTATATCTAAAATTCAATATTTTACTTGAGTAGGTACCAGAATTAATAAACAGGGTGTATAATCTTAATAACAGTTCTTCTTAGAGCAGGTAAGAAATATAATAAGAAGAATTAGGGTATTCTCACTATTAACTTAATCTTAGATTTGAATTTGGATTACAACATGTGTAAGAAAAATTCAACTGAAGAATAACACAAAGTCATTGGGAAGTTCCATTGTCATCTGAACTATATTTATCTTGTAGAATCACAAACATAGCCTTTCCAAATGAAGGAAGAGTTTTGTTTGTACTTTCTCCGTGGTGAAATATCACTTTTCCTTACGCCCGGGCTCCCAGGCAGGGATCAAAATGTCCCTGTTCATATTTCACGCAATAAGGGATTATCACTTGGGTCCGATGAGCAAAAGGCTGAGAGCCCTCAAGCTTCTTAAACTCCCAAAATTTAAATTGGAATTGATGTTTTTGTTTAACATGCTCTGAAGTATAAACTTTTGCTTTCTCGGTGGAGGTTGTTGAGAAAGTTTGAAGGAATTAAGTACATGGAACTTGATAAAATTTAGTGTTGTGAGACGTTTGAAGTAACCCGTATAATTATGTTCGAGTATTATTCACTTTCAAATATTTGGTATTGATATTGGCTTATTATGGCCTACTTATAGGGCGGCTATCGGTCACGAAAGCTCTTTGTCACTGCGTCCTTCAAACGATCTTTTGTGGCATGCCTCTGTAACTCTAGAAAGAGATCAAAGCTATAAATAATAAAATTAATAAATGTGTTTTTGTGATATTTAATCAAAATTTAAGTGGGTATAGCAGAGTTAAAGGACTTTATCTTTTTATTTAATTTTCGTGTATTTCTTGCCAAAAATCCGGCCACTGGTCTCTGCTCATATTTAAGCAGCTATTACTCTTTTTTCCTTACGAGGTACAAGTGAATCCAAGTACGAAGCATCAAAAGTCCTACCCCGCTGGCGATCGAACCCAGGTCACCATTCGTGCAAAGCCTGGCGCGCTAACTCACTCGGTTACGGTGACTTCAAACGTATCAATGTAGGTTAAGATTCATTTAGAACTGATTCAAGTAACTTCTTTAGGTGTTAGAATGTGTTTCCGGTTCCCTTCAGAACACCGAAGTTAAGCGACATCCAGCGAGGTTAAGACTTGGATGGGTGACCATTGAAATTCGAACACTCGCCATACTGGCTGCTATTTCCAGGAACTCGTGACGCTGGCTTTTCCCGGCCCCACTCAGGCTGGGTGAGGTCAATGTGAGTAGCAGGTTTGTGAGTTTCCTGCGAATGGAGGGTAAAACCCCCGTCGTGAAATGACCATGGCAGTTGAAAGCGACGTTAAACCCCACTTAAAATAAAAAAAAATGTGTTTTTCTGTATCTGAGGCCTCGTTACAGAGAATGCGTTTTGGGGTTTGAGCGATGTCCATCTTCTTCAGATGGTAGTTGAGGCTACAATGGCCAGTTAGAAAGCCAATAAGGATTCGTATAATTCCATCTTTGCTCAGACAGAGCTTTTCTTTCACTCTTTTGGGCGAGTAAGTTATGAACATTTTCGAATGAAATTAGCCGAGACTCATTCGGAAAGTTCGTCTGAAATACTACCACTTTCACAGACTTCATGCCGTATACAAAGCTTTAAGGAGCAGTTAGTGTTTTGGGTGCCACCTTTGAACTTTCCGATCTATTTACAAGAGAGTGTAGTAGAGGTTGTTGGCATCTTCTGCTCCGTTAGCTTCACACCCTGATGCTCTGCATTGGTTTCTTCGGAACAAGGCTTCTTTTTGGTGCTTTCTTTACTGGCAAGTGCCTTTACGGCTTTTACCCGGTCTCTTGTGGATTCAGGCCTTGTTTGAGCAGTCAGTTGAACCGCTTTCTAGCAGCTCATGAGTGTTTTGTAAATCTCTTTGTTTTGAAGCTTTTTCACAGCTTCTGAGAGATACTCCTGTTAGTCGCCTTATACGAAAGGGGGATGGATACTCCATGGTCTTATTCTTTGTCGAGAGTCACACGAAACCACGTTCAAGAATACGGTTTAATAATAAACTGGTATGGACATTTTTTAAAAAATAGATCCTTATTTTAAGAAAAAATTGTCCTAGGTTAGATTAGGTTTATTTCAAATCGTTAAACGCTACCAAACTTCGGTGGGGGAACCATTAATCTTTTTCTTTTTTTTCACAGAAAAGTAATGACACTGATGACCATCTAAAATGTTGTTTTGGCATAGAAAACTGACGATACCACAATTTTGGGTGTTTGCTTTTTCTTTCTATAAGATAATAAAGCTACAACTTTATTATTTATAAAAAACAAAAGTCGACTAACCCAGATAGCCCTGACGTCCTCTTGAGAGCCCAAAAAACATCTACCTACTTGATGAATTTTTCAATTATTATAGTAAAATTTAGAGAGTTGACATCACTGTAGTTGATATTAAATTTAGACAAGATTTACTAGACAAGTGTATTGTTTTGTTTTGAGATTATGATCAGTCGGTGACAGTTCATTGAGTTGAAAATTTCAGTGAGTTCGAGGTGTCTGATAATAGTGATGTGCGTGTAAATGGGTAAGTGTAAATATTTTATTTTATATTTTATTTTATTCTATTTTCATCGCTTTTTTTGGGAATTAGATCTAAAAAGATATAATAAATATAATGTTGAAAGAAAAATTGGTGATTGGTTCAATCTCTTGAGTCCAAAGCTCTCTAAAGTTGATCGTTCTCTTGAGAGGACGTTAGGACTATACGACATATAAGTGTATTTATTTTTCATCATATGACACCAATATAATGGTTCCTTTTTCTTTCTTATTTCAGAAATTTGGTTCCTCTGCATGCCTTGTTGGACTTTCTGGAAGGAAACGACGACGCTATTCCAGATGCAGGTCTAAATATTGCTGTATTACCCCCATCTAATGTCACTGCAGATCTTACTGATGAAGACTCTGGAGGAGAAGAAGATCCGGTTATAGACAATGTCCCTCCTAACCAGTTGAATGCTATAGCTTTAGCACCCAATTATGTTTGTGATCAAATGAGAGAGCAGCACATCATAGAAGAAATCCAGGCTGAGCAAGTAGGAGGCCATGGAGAGGAAGCAGACCATGAAATGGAGAATATTGGTGCAGAATCTCCAAGAAGACGTCGCACAGCCCGAAGAAGAGTACAGCGAAAGAAGACGGTGGAAAACTTGACCATCTTACATTCCGAAGAAGAATTGTAATGAACATATTAGAGACAAACAAGAAGGTAACAGTTGGAAAGGGTCGACCAAATCAATCTGAAAGAATCGATTCCCGCTTTGATCGTTTGGATCATTTTATTGCTGAAACTCCCATTGACGTTACAGGACGTAGAAGACAACAACTTCGCTGTCGCCAGTGTGGCAAAAAGGCAACAACACTATGCTTGAAATGCAATCTGACCCTACACGTTGCATGTTTTCTTCCTTACCACACAAAGGTGTAAGCTGTAAGCTCTCAAAACAAATAGTATAAAATATCAAAAAAAAAAAAAAAAATTCTCATGATTTTTCAATTTCAACCTAATGTTTCCTTTTTTCCTGATCTCTAGGAAAAGCAAAAAAAAAACTTCATTTGAATAAGTACTAATATATTATTTTTTTTTAACTTTTGTACCCAATAACTATTTTTTTACTTTTTATAATAAAGATTCAAAAAAAAAAAAAAAAAAAAAAAAAAAAAAAACAGTTCAAACTTATGGTTTTCACTTGTAGATACTTTTGAGTGTACATAGCCCTGACGTTCTCTTGAGAGGACACCGCTTTTTGGCGCTCCTGTAGGATTAAAAAATCCAAAATCTCGATTTTTGATGTTCTTTGGACTCATGACCTGAGAAAAATAGGAAAAGACGAAAAGAAAAAGAAAAAATGTTTCAGGGTTATCTGGGCTAATAATACATTTTATTCATACATTTTTTAGTTACTGGCGCTGTAGTAGCTTTATGTGAAACAAGGTACTACCATCCCTGTTAGGTTCCAGGTTCTGTTAAGAGGATATACCTTTGTAATAAAGGTTACGAAGGTATAGTAACAAATTGAGAGGAATGCAAGGTCCCATAGACTGGATGATCACAGAACTCAAATCAACGGAAGACGTTAGAAGATGCATTGACGCACACAGCGTAGTCAGTGGTAGTAATGCCCGATAGGGTGCCTCTAGTGTTTACTCTAGCAAGAAAGTGAATTATAAGGGCGGATAAGGGTATTGAGAGTATAACTAACTCGTTGCACACGAAAACAAAGCACATGGGGAGGGAATAATGCCCTGATTATGCTTTTGGAGAAAGCAATGCGTGTTCTAGTGGGAGCAAATATAACTTCCTCATCGAGTAGGGGTTGATGCACAGTAATTATTTGGACCTCACTTTTATGTGAACCCGGGAGGTAGGTTCACTGGCTAGGAGAGGAAGTGGTTGTCACGAGTGAAAATGCATGTGGGAAATGCGCTGTGGTGGAGTAGATGTAATATATTGTGCTCCAGTGCCTCCATGCAAACTGAATTAGAGAATGATTGGAAAATTGAGTCTAGTTTCTCTCTTTCTCTCGCTCGCTCTTGTGCACTGACTATATTTGCTCAGTGTCGCATTCTTTTCTCTCCAAATATTTTTCTTTCCGTCTATTGCAAACAAGATCTAATGCAGTTTTAGCTTATTCTCCATTAGGCGTAATGAAGAAATCGACTGATTAATCTCTTGCATATTTTTTTTTTAAAAACGTAAATGACATTTTATTTGTGTGTATGTGTGTGTGGGTGGTGGGGTGTAACTGTGTTTGTAGGGGTGTATTTGTTTGGGGTGTTTGTGGTGTGTGAGTGTGTCTGTTTGCTGGGTTGGCGAAGCGGCGGGTGTAAGGCGCTAGTTTTAAATAAAATATCTTTATAAAAAAAAAATATACCTACAATTTAATCTTCCTAGCGCATTCATTGAGTACAAAGTACAATAAGTGAAGAAGTCAAAAAATAAAAGAAAATATGTAGGTAGGTACGTTTGAAAGAGAGCGATAGAGAACTTTTTTACGTAAAACTTCAAATTGTTGAAGATCTTTCTTTACCTATACATTATTATATTGATGAAATAAAATATGCTGTCATGTCAAAAAATATCTCAACAAGATTTGAAATTTTCGATTGGCATGAATTGAATTTCTTATCCGTTGATTTGAGCATTATTATATGTATAGATCTCCAATGACATTTTTTATACTATCAAAGACACTGAAAGACATAGCTATTAAATTGGTTTAGCTATGAACAATACAACACGAGGAAGGGTAGTTAAAAATACATAAAGTTTGAATAATATTATTTATGCAAATACAGGTATGTACTTAAACTTGGAACATCACTCTGAATCCCTCTATGCAACCAATAAAAATGTTTTCTTCCATCTGAAGCATTAAAAAAATAGAAAACAAGGAATCCTATAAAATTGACGTTAAAACAATAAAAAACAGAATACGCTGTCAATTATGGACACAATACTTTCTCTTGAATAGTTCACAATCGTATAAAATTATATTCTGACCTTTTTTACCAAATTGTTTCTCCAAATATTCTCAACCACATAATGTGGTAAGTTTAGTAGCGGTTTTCCTCTTCTTTAAATTCTACAAAAAAATTATGGCGGGAGATAACTTCATATTTCCAAGAAACCCCCAAAATTTCCAAGAAACCCCAGCAAAGATGGATTATACGTTAGCGGAGATTTCAGAGCCCCCCTCAAACCCCCTCCCGAAGCCCCCTCAAAACCCCCCGCCCCCGAAATGTAAGTCTAGCTACGCCACTAACCATTAACGAGATATATGTTTAATTATAACTGAGAAATAATTTGAAGATAGATAGATAGTAAAACAAAAAAAGCCAAGCGTTCTCTATCTTCAAAGTATTTTTATGTATATATACAGTATATCTCAGAAGTCCTGGCAATGGCCTCATAACTTTTGAATGGATACGAATTTTTGGATTCTGTTTGTTTCTAAGGATAGGAAGTGCCCTATGGCCGATTCACTGGTGATGTCAAAATGCAGGTTTGAATCCCGGAAGTGGCACTTTTTTCATAAAAATGGCCATTTCTTGAGAAATTTAAATGAGAAGGTATTTTTTTAATTTCATATTATTAATTAACAAGTAAAAATACTGCATTCCTCAAAAAATAAATTTTCTATCACTATCAGTGGCGGAGCTATGATGGTTTCAAACTTAAAAATCTGGTTTTTTGAGACAGCCTGTAGCTTTGGTACCGCGGGACTCAATACAGTCCTCAATGATTTAAAATGACGAAAAAAGTGTCTTGGAAGTACTGAAATGGTAAAAACTCCGATATATCACCTCCATCAGTGCCGGAGGGTTGGATAACAATGACCTATTTTCATGACAATAATCAATTTTTATTAGTTGCATTGTCTTGAAGTGAAAAAGGGTTCGATAACAACTTTAGTTTGTAAACAATTGTTAGAATGACGACAAGAACAACAACAACAAATAGATATTGATTAGTTGAGTAAAATGTGTAGGTACCTACCTACCACTACATTATTGTTTTCAAACTTCAACTCTTAGTTAAGTGAAGAGAAACAGATTTATTTATCTATTAACTAGATATCTAATTATCCACATTCATATTAGTTACCTACCTGTTTATTTCCTAATAACCTATGTATCATGGATTTGAGTCAACCTGATTCAGGACCATGCAGGTTCAAAATTAGTTCACTCCTGAACCTAGGTAGGTAGGTACCTACTTAAATATTTATTTGATTTAAAAGTTTACTCTCTTCGATCTTCATGGCATTGCAATGAGTTTCTTCTCCAATGTGTCCCTTTCTAGATTCAGTAATGAGACTGCGGAATCCCCGGGTTCGATTCTCGGTGGGAAATGGGAAATATTATAACTCGACTATGTGGTTGGGTGTGTTGGTGGTTCACTCAACCTCATCAAGACAAATGAGAAAATAATTTAATTTTATTGAGAATAGCAATCAGTGGTGGCATTACAAGTTAAATGAAATTCGAAAGAATGAGCGATACTTACTTATACTAGACTTGTAATGCTGTGATACCCACTAAAATTGCGATTTGGTGATGGTTGTGTGTTTGTATGGTGGATAATTGAAGCCTAGGTAAATAATAAGTAAAATGTGATCTTACAAGTATTATTGACTTTAAACACTTTGCTCTCCGGCACTGATGGAGGTGATATATCGGAGTTTTTACCATTTCAGTACTTCCAAGACACTTTTTTCGTCATTTTAAATCATTAAGGACTGTATTGAGCCCCGCGGTACCAAAGCTACAGGGTGTCTCAAAAAACCAGATTTTTAAGTTTGAAACCCCCATAGCTCCGCCACTGATAGTGATAGAAAATTTATTTTTTGAGGAATGCAGTATTTTTACCTGTTAATTAATAATATGAAATTAAAAAAATACCTTCTCATTTAAATTTCTCAAGAAATGGCCATTTTTATGAAAAAAGTGCTACTTCCGGGGTTCGAACCTAGATTTTGACATCACCAGTGAATCGGCCATAGGGCACTTCCTATCCTTAGAAACAAACAGAATCCAAAAATTCGTACCCATTCAAAAGTTATGAGGCCATTGCCAGGACTTCTGAGACATACTGTATATGTTTTACCAAGAGTTGTGTATAATTTATTACCTATAAGTTTTTCCTGAGAACTTGTATATTTCATTAACTGAGAAGTCAGTGTGGTCATGCTACGGTCTTTTTCTACAGGGTGGACCAAAAAAACGTTTACACCCGTTAATGGTAGATTACTGACGACATTTCCAGCCCGGATCTGCAATCCGTTTTTTCGGATTCGCCTTTGTAACTGCACAAAGTGATTTTTTGCAACTTTCTGAAAAAGTCCGACTTTGGCTTATTTTTCATGTCAGAACTTTTTTCCTGTTTTAGATGAGTTGATTCTGAACAATTCTGCAGAAAGCCAACAAAATTTCGATGTTTTTAGCTACACTACTTTGTTTTTTACGGTTTGGTTTGGCATCTTTTTTGACACCTGAATAGAAAAAAAATTCTCATGTAAGTTTTTTACACTTTGAAACAATCAAGATTTGCCCGAACAAATTTTGGCACAGACATGGGCAAGTTTGATAAAAGTTGGCGGCCAACCCAAGGATGCTAAAAATTAATTTTACGATTTTTTATCACGTGATCTTCTGGGAAAACAAACCAGGTAAGTCTCAAAAAATGATGTTCAAAATCTTAAAAGTGTTGACCGTGTAGGGTCGTCTTGTACTCAAAGAGTAATTAGCTATTTATGTCTGATAATTATTTTCCTTAGAATTAATTAAAGGCCAGTCAAATTAATGATTGTTTGTTTCTCGATGATAGTTTTCAAGCATATTTTTCTGCATTCTATGAAATATTATTTTTAAACTTCTTGAGTTTTTTTAGTACAAGTTACATAATAATTATTATTCGGATGCTGAAATGGCAGATTTGCATTTAGCAGAATATGGAGCTGCCAACAGGA
Source organism: Bactericera cockerelli (assembly GCA_024516035.1). Classification (NCBI taxonomy): domain Eukaryota; kingdom Metazoa; phylum Arthropoda; class Insecta; order Hemiptera; family Triozidae; genus Bactericera; species Bactericera cockerelli. The sequence continues at coordinate 37,063,696 of CM044955.1, read as the reverse complement.
ACATTTGGGATCACGTGAAAAACATAGTTTACGAAATACCAGTGGAGACGCAAGAGTAGCAGAATCTGGTAGCAAGAATCCTGTTGGCATTTGATGACCTGACAGAAAAACCTGAAATCTTCCGCAACATTCGACGGAACATGATTAAATTTGCTGTCTCTGGCGTTCGGACCCGTGTGGGATCTTCCGCATGGCAAGTGACTAGCTTACCACTGAGCTAATCGTACGCTTCTAATCGTTTTTCATTGAACATACTAAGACAAAATGTTTATTTTTTAATACCCTTTTGATTATACCAAAATAGTATAAAACATAATAAAAGTTTATTCATTTTACAAAATATTATCTTGTTTTTTTTTTTTCAAGATTTCTATTAGAAGTTGGCATTCAGTAAATATTTGTCAGTAAATTAGTATTGTTTATGATAGAAGAACCTACCTGGCATTATTTTATGAACTCTACTTTCGTTAGGAAAATTCACCAGTTTTTTTTCTCTCTTAGGGAAGCATAAGAAAAACCATCCTTAGGTACATTATCAAGGCAGTCTCTCAGGGGCTTACATGAATAATAATTATGTGATTTGTGATACCAATAGTATCTGATATAACTCAATTTACATAATAATATGGTATTACCCCCAAAAAAAACCATAATTTGTTGGTGTTACAACAAGTCAGATACAGGTATGAATAAAATATTATATCAGATTTTTTTGATAATTAAAATAATATTGATCGCCGAGAATTGAACCTCGGTCATGCGACTAACACTCTTAGCACTATCACATCTAGCCAACACCACTGACAAAATGAAAAGCACGAAAATTATCATTTGAATTTTCCTAAACTGGCTGATGAAGACATGTAAGACCGCGGTATTCAAAAACAGCAATGTAAACAAATTTTGTAAACAATACAAGACGCCCATACACAGTCTACAGCTAGAAAACTCTTAGGATTTTTGAAGAGTTTTTGGCAAACATCTAATAATTTTTCCCAGAAGATCACGTGATAAAAAATCGTAAAATTATTTTTTAGCATCCTCGGGGCGGCCGCCAACTTTTATTAAACTTGCCCATGTCTGTGCCAAAATTTGTTCGGACAAATGTCGAGTGTTTTATTTAGTGAAAAAGTTTTTTCGTGTGTTTTTTTCTGTTCAGGTGTGAAAAAATATGACAAACCAAACCGTAAAAAACAAAGTAGTGTAGCTAAAAACATCGAAATTTTGTTGGCTTTCTGCAGAACTGTTCAGAATCAACTCATCTTAAACACTAACAAAGCACTGACCCGAAGAATAAGCCAAAGTCAGACTTTTTTGGAAAGTTGCAAAAAATCACTTTGTGCAGTTACGAAGGCGAATCCGAAAAAACGGATTCCAGATCCGGCCTGGAAATGTCGTCAGTAATCTACCATTAACGGGTGTAAACGTTTTTTTGGTCCACCCTGTATAAGATCCGCTCTTTCGAAGTTCGAGGTTGATAAATACAACATTGGACCATTTAAAACATCTCTGTAACTGTATTGTTGTAATACGTTTGGTGGTTTTTGAGATTTGCGCGTTCGTTGTAAGGAATGAAATTAACAGATCGATAGATGGAAACCAAAGTTTCTCAAGAGAGAAATATATAATTATATATATTTTTTTTTTTTTAATCTGAGAATATTTTATTTTACAAGAACGAATAGTTCCCATATCTAATATTAGGCTGATATTTTCGGAGGTTATTTGATATATATTATGATACATAATAATATTATGCAGGTACCTATAGTAGTATACGTTTTTCAATTAATTTCATTTTTAATTTTTTAAATATTTTTCAAGAAATGAAAATTTAATTAGTTTTTGTATTTGATGAAGTGGAATCTGAGTTTTGCACTACAGGTACCTGTCTTCAGGAAATGCGTAACATTTTCTGTTTGAGAAAATCTGATTAAATTAAGTTTTTGCGACTGAGGATTGAAATTTACGTGTCTATGGGAATTTTAGCGTCCAGCAAATATAATTTTATACTGAAGTTACAGTACACAATACACATGGATCCAGATCTAGTGTCGGAGGATCCAACGGCTCCTCACGGCGCCAAGCACATGTAGTGATCAGGCAATAGAACATGGTTATCAGAGGTCTCAGCTGAGTTAATCCAACTTTGCGTGTGTCTTGTGTGCCCTATACCATAAATATTTAGATAATTATTTACCATAAATTTTTCACTATCAAAAATAATTATTATGAACCTCGAGATGCATTTTAGATTTTAAGGGGAATGGAAGCCATTAAATTATGATTCCTAAAAATCTACTGGAAAAGTTCAGTTGAGATCAAGAAAAAAGTGAGCTTTGAGAATGATTTTAAGAATTTTAGTAAATACCAGAAATTGAACTATTGAGGCAGGTATAAAGAACGACCACTTCAAGACTCTTGAAGTAAGCTTTGCAGCTTTAACTGGAGAGGTATTCAGTTGAAAGTCTTATCATCTTTTCGAACCTACCTCGAATATTGGTATACAAGTAAATTAGTGTGTACTGTTTACTTAACCACGTAATAATAAGTATAATACAGGGTGGACCAAAAAAACGTTTACACCCGTTAATGGTAGATTACTGACGACATTTCTAGGACGGATCTGCAATCCGTTTTTTCGGATTCGCCTTTATAACTGCACAAAGTGATTTTTGGCAACTTTCTGAAAAAGTCCGACTTTGGCTCATTCTTCAGGTCAGAACTTTTTTCCTGTTTAAGATGAGTTGATTCTGAACATTTCTGCAGAAAGCCAACAAAATTTCGATGCTTCTAGCTACACTACTTTGTTTTTTGCGGTTTGGTTTGGCATCTTTTTTGACACCTGAATAGAAAAAAAATTCTCATGTAAATTTTTTACACTTTGAAACACTCAAGCTTTGCCCGAGAAAATTTTTGCACAGACATGGGCAAGTTTGATAAAAGTTGGCGGCCAACCCAAGGATGCTAAAAAATAATTTTACGATTTTTTATCACGTGATCTTCTGGGAAAACGAACCAGGTAAGTCTCAAAAAATGATGTTCAAAATCTTAAAAGTGTTGACCGTGTAGGGTCGTCTTGTACTCAAAGAGTAATTAGCTATTTATGTCTGATAATTATTTTCCTTGGAATTAATTAAAGGCCAGTCAAATGAATGATTGTTTGTTTCTCGATGATAGTTTTCAAGCATATTTTTCTGCATTCTATGAAATATTATCTTTAAACTTCTTGAGTTTTTTTTAGTACAAGTTACATTATTATAATTCGGATGCTTGAAATGGCAGATATGCATTTAGCATATGGAGTTACCAACAGGAACATTTGGGATCACGTGAAAAACATAGTTTACGAAATCTGGTAGCAAGAATCCTGTTGGCATTCGATGACCTGACAGAAAAACCTGGAATCTTCCGCAACATTCGACGGAACATGATGAAGAGGTTCAACCTTTGCATCCAGGAAGGTGGACGCCACTTCCAACAGTTCCTCTAAGGGAATTGAGAAGAGAGAGAGAGAGAGAGAAAAAAAAAGGCAAGAAGGTAGAGGGACAGTTCTGAGTTAGAACCAAGGTACTAAAGTCACCATTGGTTTCAAAAATTTGTGTTAGGAGAATCCATAGTGTGTACTATGACTAAATAAAAATGGCAACAGTCTTTTTTATTTTGTAGTCATGAATTTTTTGCTGGGTCTGGCGTTCGGACCGGGTGGACTAGCTTACCACTGAGCTAATCGTGCGCGTCTAATCATTTCTCATTGAACATACTAACACAAAATGTTTTTTAAAATAGCTTTTTGTTTATATCAAAATAGTATAAAACATAATAAAGACTGCAAAAGTTTATTCATTTTACAAAATATTATCTTGTTTTTTTCAAGACTTCTATTAAGAGTTGGCAATCGGTAAATATTTGTTATTTAATTAGTATTGTTTATGATAGAAGAACCTACCTACATATTATTTACCTGGATTTATTTCATAAACTCTATTTTCGTTTGGAAAATTCGCTAGTTTTTTTTTCTCTCGTAGGGAAGCATAAGAAAAACCATCCTTACATTATCAAGGCAGTCTCTCAGGGGCTTACATGAATAATAATTATGTGTATTGTGATACCAATAGTATCTGATATAACTCAATTTACAGATGGTATTACCCCAAAAAAACCCATAAGTTGTTGGTGTTACAACAGGTCAGATACAGGTATGAATAAAATATTCCATCAGATTTTTTTGATAATTAAAATAATATTGACGGTCGAGAATTGAACCTCGGTCATGCGTCTATCACTCTTAGCACTACCACATCTAGCTAACACCACTGACAATCTGAGAAGCACGAAATTTATCATTTGAATTTTCCTAAACTGGCTGATGAAGGCATGTGAGACCGCGGTATTCAAAAAAAGCAATGTAAACAATTTTTGTAAACAATACAAGACGCCCTTACACAGTCTACAGCTAGAAAACTCTTAGGATTTTTGAAGAGTTTTTGGCAAACATCTAATAATTTTTCCCAAAAGATCACGTGATAAAAAATCGTAAAATTATATTTTAGCATCCTCGGGGTGGCCACCAACTTTTATCAAACTTGCCCATGTCTGTGCCAAAATTTGTTCGGACAAATGTCGAGTGTTTTATTTATTTTAAAAAAAATTTCGGGTTTTTTTTTCTGTTCAGGTGTAAAAAAATATGACAAACCAAATTGTAAAAAACAAAGTAGTGTAGCTAGAAACATCGAAATTTTGTTGGCTTTCTGCAAAATTGTTCAGAATCAACTCATCTTAAACAGGAAAAAAGTACTGACCTGAAGAATAAGCCAAAGTCGGACTTTTTCGGAAAGTTGCAAAAAATCACTTTGCGCAGTTACGAAGGCAAATCCGAAAAAACGGATTGCAGATCCGACCTGGAAATGTCGTCAGTAATCTACCATTAACGGGTGTAAACGTTTTTTTGGTCCACCCTGTATAATTGAATACATACTTGAGTAAATGAAAAAAGCTGAAGTATTTCAGAGTATAATTATTAGATCTATACTAGTTTAAAAGTGACTTATTATATACAACTACTAACAAGTTTTATTATGTAATTTATGTATAACGTATTGTAAAATATAACATAAATAACCGACCTCAGTAGCTTGATCGATAAGGCAGCGGACTTGTAACCTGGAGGTCGGTGGTTCAAGTCCCGGTTTCAGCGTAGATTTAGTAAAGCGAGTTTGAGTAGTTGTGATAGTTGTGAAAAAGTTATCATATTTGTGTTAATCACGATAGTGATTAACACAAATATGATAACTTTTTTTTATATAACATAAATAAACAATTAAATTAAATACCTAACTATTGCTCATGAGAAGAACTAAAGATTCCGAAGGGAACAAATGGATCACTAAGAAGATGGGTAGGTACCAAAAGCTTAAGAAAAGAATCATATCCCTAGGTCCATAAAATCTTACCACTGGCAACAAGATTTTTGCCCTTACACCTCCTGGTGTAATTAAAAATACAAAGAAAGCAAGCTTTAATTACCGTAAAACCAAAGAAATAAATAAAATTTATTGGTGTATAAAAACAAAAAGCTTTGTGAAACATAAAAAGAAATGATGATAATTTGATAAGTCTACAATCTACATGGAAACTCAGAATAACGTTGATGATGTTCTGTGCCTACATTGTTCACAGAAAATAGAAAAGCATTATGAACGATTTACGAGTTCATAAAAAACTTAAATATTAACTTTGTTATTTTACAACATTGGTAATGGTCGTGTACTTGTGTTTTAAAACTCGAGAACTTTTGAAACTTGTGATCAAAATGAGTTTCACACTTTCACCTACCCTAGAGCCTGGTCTATCACGAAAAGATAGCAAACGCACTAATGGTTTTATTTCGAGATTTTGAGAGATTATATTTTGTTCATGTTCTCAAAATACATGCTATAAAAACAATAAAAAATGATTGGACTGCGACTTGATCATTGATTTGATACTTTTTGTATATTATTCTATCAATTTTATTCAACTAGCAGTGCCTACGTTCCACAAAATAGTACATTTTCTCTCGTGCAACATTTCCCATTAGCATGAAACATTCTCTTCTCTTACCTACAGAATGCACAAGCAACATTACCTTCTTCTTTATACAAAAAACAGGAGGTGCTTGTTTCCTGGAATTCCTCCTGGTCATCAATCAAGGCCTGGAATCATTTCTTACCCAGCTGCTGAGGTCATGAGGCCTTCAAGTCATCCCCCTGGCTTGTCCTCGTCTTATTTTCCTTTCACACCATGTTATACTCTAGTGGGGAGGTTCTGTCTCAGACGCGGATTTTGAAGATTAAAAAATAAGGTCTACCACTTGGAGATTAGAATTTTAGACAATCTAGAATGTAGAAAAAACTATACTCTTCCATACAAAATAAAATTGAAGAAATTCTGTTAATCAGTTTTGCAGATAGTATTTTGCTTTAGTATAAAATCTCAAAATTGCCAGGTGTATACAATGTGAACCAATCACGAGGAAGTATTGTGTCCATAATTGGCAGTGTATTTTCCATCATATAGGCTCCAACTACACGATAATCAGGTTGTTCAAACAGATTTCTCTTTTCATATTTAGTTTTTTTTTTAAACATTAATTTACCTATGAATTGAACATCTAATTTTTGGATTAATTTATCTAAAACCTTAAAATCATGTGTGTGTCGAACTGTGTAAATAACGTTGTGAAAATGCTTATTACCTGAGTAACTATATTGAATATTTTTAATCTGTTCATAGTTTTTTAGGGGCACTGTTCCAATTGTTAATCATACGACCGGCCACTGGTTCTAGTTCTTAAAAAAAAATCCTTTCTTCTTCTTAGAAACTCATTTTTCATCTCTTGAACATCTCTATCTGAAGACATTTTTCTTATTCTTTCTTTGTCCAAGGGGGAAAAGCATTTAAGAGAAATATGAGTTTAGATGATACGCTGGTAATCTATTTGTAATTATTTTCTCAGGGGTGATAATTTAACCATCATCTCGACAAGTTTTGAAAGGAAAAAGACCATGTTTGTTGTCTACGAGATTCGTTTTACCTACAATTTATTTATTTTTGGTAGTGTTCATTTCGTAGTCTTATATTGTTTTTTTTTAAGCAGTATAATTCATGTTTATTTTTTTAAATTAAATTAAAAAAAAAACTTGTCCCAGGGACCATCCTTCCGGAAGGATAGGACGGTCTTATATTGGACTGTCACAAGTGCAGTCTCAAAGAGCTGATCGTAGAGATCAGATCTCCTGCACGGCAGGAGTGCGTCTTTTAAGTATTCTTAGAAGCCAAGGGTTTTTAGTTTCAAGTTACTATAATTTCTTTGAGATGAAGTATTCATATCGATCAAAACTATTTGACCTTCATCTTTCAACTGTCTCCTTGACATTGACTCCATTAGCGCACTTTCGAATAATGTAATTTATCTAACAAGAACGACGCGACGGACGTATCCAATGTATCCGTTCCACCTTTTCCCCTACTCTTTGCTCAGATTGATACATTTCACGCTCAAGTTTCACAGGAAAGACATCCATCTTACTTTATATCAATTCACATCATTAAAATATACATGCTGTAGTAAGAATACAGGATGTAACACAATTATGACAAGGGAAGGAGGAGAAACCTGCGGTGAGTTGTGAGAGCTGAGTCTGTAACATGCCAGGCCTGCCAGGCATTGCAGGAGTCTCCAGGCGTGTGGAACACAAAGGAAATTGATATGCTGAAATTAAAAAAAAAAAATGAAACTCAAATTCTGTTCACCCAGCCTGAGTGGGGCTGGTAATAGCCAGAATCACGAGGGTTGGAATTGATATGGTCATCCAGTGTCCGAATTTACAAGTCCTCCAGTGACAGAACAAGAACTGGTGCTTTCAACCTGTCACCGAGGCTGGTTTGTCAACAAAGCTTTTTCTACAAAAAAACCCATCTTGCTAAAACAATATGTGCTTAGGACTCAAACAATAAATTACTCAATTCCTGATTTAACCTGGGATAACAAACACCAAAGGGCGGAAACGCTTCGCAGTGAAGCAGTGCAAATATTACTCTAAAAAAGATTTTATATCTGTACTATATCAGACTCACCTTACTAAATGTTTGCTGCACTTAGGATCACGAAACACCGACCTTCAGGTTAAGAGTCAGCGGCCTTATAGATGAAGCTATGAAGTTGGTCCATAATTTAATTAATGGGTATACTAAATGGGTATATTCGTAGTATTTGCATAGCTAAATAAGCCACCAAGATCCCAAATGATTAGAAACTGAAGTCATATAACAGAACTACTACTTCTTAGGACAAATATATCTCCTTCTCCTGGCTTTCGTTGCTTTTTTCCAATATGCTGATTCGCTATGTACCTACAAGTTGTGGAACTGTTTGTAGTGCTGACTCGACTTAAGTCTGTAAAGTTGGATGAGATAATCCAAATTGGATGGTTAGAAGAGAAAAGAAGGAATGCAGCAGATGAGGAAGAGAGGGAAAGCATCAGCAAATGAAATCAAAACAGACAGAAAGAAGAAGAAATGAAAAACAAATAAAAGAATATCGAGGGAAGGGGGAGAGGTGAGGCAGCAGGTGAGGAAGGATAGGGAGAGGTAATTATATAATTCCTTATTTGTAGCGGGGAGCTGGGCGCAAAGGAGGAGAGGAGAAACCCACGTAACAAGAATGCAAGGTATATTAAATAATATAAACTTGGCAAGTTTGTGCTTTTGCAGTTGATTAGATAGAGAAATGACGTCGAATGAGCCAACATCATGATTATCTTTCTTGTGATGTACTATTAATACTATTATTCTATTTTTCTGGTAATAAATGGGTCGAAAGCTAAAAGTTTCAGAGATTGTTAGGCGTTGAGTTCTGAGTATCTCTAAAAATACACTTCGTGTTAAAAAAAAGGAGAACGCAAAACATTTCCTTGAAACAGATGAACTCATAAATAAAAACACCAGAATCTAAAGTAGCTCTTGTTTTATTCCCATTAAATGAATAAGTTTGTGAAATATCATAAAACTTTATAAAAAGGAATAAAATAAGCAAATTAACTTAGCACAAGATTTGATAATGAAATTCGATGTTCAAAATATATTAAGTTGGCTATGGAAACAAACGAACGATGACAATTCATTTGAAAAGGGGAGAGCATGAAGAAGCAGAAAAAGAAGTAATGATGGAACCACACCGTGCGCTAAAAGGGCAAAAGGCCAAAATACAAAGATGATAAAAAGTGGAACAGAAAACAGGGACAAGATAAGATAAGGCTTGTATTGAAAAAAAAATAACGCCCGCCACATTATAAATGATGCTTCAGCAAGTAAGATAAATTGTCATTTACATTTTAACCACCACCCTACTTAGTATAAAGATGTGAAGATGATTTACAATGCTCTTCAAATTCCTACCCCGCTTCAGCCCACCTCAAATTCTTTTTAAACTTGCTACAAGAACCCTTCAGCAGTTTGTGAAAACAGAAGGCACACATATTTCCTGAAATATTTATAATAATAGGCGTGTGCTACCAGACCGGGTAATATAGCCGTGATATTACCTGTATTATAATACATACTTTATTAAAATAAACTTGAGAAACGCGGCATGAGGTTGCGCTTGTGATATTAATTTGTGTATCCCTGGAATGTGCAACCACTGAAGCAAATGGATTCTAAATAATTTAGGCCGATGTTATGGTAGTTATCTAAGAATTTAATCAGTGATAGGCAACCAATTGCATGACGTCTGTAATAACTCCAAAAATTGTAGTTCTATTTGTCGCTCTCTGAAACATTGATAAATTGATAATCCTGCTCGATTCAGCCGCCCCTGTACGGAACCACAAAAATCACCCTGATGGTCCTTGGTCCAAGAGCTCTTTTTGTTTTCTTTTTGAAGCAAAACATTTATTCCTCGAATAGCACAATTGGATGCTTATGATTACGGTAATACATTGCGTCTCAGTACGTTGTTTCAGGAATTATTTCCGAAATGTGGACAGGTCGCTAGCTTTCTCTATGGAAGGGTGTTAGCGGCTCTTGATCCATAAATAAAGTATTAATATACCAAAAAGGAAAGAAATGTAAGAGCTAAGATAAGATATAAATAAAATGTATATACCTTATTATTTTTGAACTAAACTTAAGAAATACAATTTGACAATTCACAAATTTTACTTGATACTTTGGTAACTCTAGGACAACTGACGAGCTTCCTGCACTCCAGTTGGATCAATGCAATCATAACTCACGTGAGTTTTGGAATATAACTCTGATTGGTTGTTTATGTTAAATTTCGGGTACGATTGGCTAATACTGTTTTGCTGACTGAATTTCATGAATTCAACAATAATGCTGATCCATCCAGTAATCTACTTTGATTCTCATGAATGCTAAATAATCATTTGATTATTTTTAGCTAATTTTGTTTGCTTCAAAATTAATGCTAACATGTTAAATTGAAAACCAGAGGTGGAATCGCAACTCGTAACAACGTGAGAGGTGGCCAGCCACTGTATTGTAATGGTTATGGCTTCTGGAGATCTAAATATTCTGTACCCTCCGAAGTACAGAACACGTGCTGATGACGTCATTTCCAGCCCAACCTAGGCTTCGTGAGGTTAATGTGAGGGATAGTTCCCAGCGACAGGAGGGTGAATCTCTCGTCCTATAGGTACAAGGTACATATCTCAAATAAGGGCGTTAAAACAAAATAGAATCATCATTGGACATGAAATAGTCTAGAAATCGCATCTAGGCGCCAATATGCGTACTCTTTCACCACCGTGCACCGTCATAAAGTTACCTTTGCCAACCTCACAAACACAGAATTATAATTACACAGGAGATGTTATCAATAGATAACTTTCCGTAACCATCATGGACACGGAAAATAAGTCCCCAATATTCCTATATACACTCCATCTCATTTCCTTTTCCTCAATCTACCTACACCAATACTCCTACTGTCCAATAAATCTCTGTACCTCAACTCTTTCTCCTTCCCCCTTGCCTCTTACCTCTACCCCGCCTCCTACAAATCCTTCTTCCTCCTCTCTTCTCCTCCGATGTGTGACAAAAGGACTTAAGCTACATGTTCTCAAGGGATTAGTTATTAATGTGGGATTTAGATTACCTCTTTCTATATGGGTAATGTGTACGCGTCTTTTTAAAAAGGCCTTTCTGTTTCCTGGATAAAAACTGGGTTAGACCTCATTAAAAACAGTCTAGTATAAGGAAAAAAGCAAAATTAATGTCCTGTATGGGCAAAAGAACTTCCTCGTTTTTGTCATAAAAAAATGGTTTTTTTTTTTTTTTTTTTCAAGCTTTATTAGGAGGACAAACAGGCAACAGTATAAAATTAAGAAAAGAGAGAAGAAAAAAGAACAAACAAATGACAAAACAAATAAGTAAAAAAGAAAAGAAAATAACAATAATGTCCTACCTAAAGGGCGGGGTTATTGCCTGTGGCAATCTCTTCCACCCAACCCTTTGAGTGGAAGGGTTGAGGGTAGTCGATAAATAACTGATTTGAAGTATTCATGAGGATATATATCTGTCTGTCCCGATCATTAGAACAGATTGGACATAATTATGTGTTTCCGATATTAAAGATACTGATGTGGGTCGACAATTTACTCGTAAAAAAATTATCCACCTTGGACTCTTAGAGAGGAGCAATGTAGTCCTTGCTAATGTACCCTAGTGACCCTCGGTAGATGCCGTATCCAAATACGGCTAGACCACCAAAAAATCGAATGGATCACTTGCACCTATTTTCTAATTGGCTCTATCGAAAGAATTCATTGGCGGGATTTCCATGGTATATATCTTTTTATTTTTTTCGGAGCCCAGGAACCTTGTTAAATTTTACGTCAAACAGTACAAATTTGAAAATATTTTTTTTGTAAGTTCTGAATAAACGAAACGATTCCTGATAAAATTTCAGACATTATTATGAGTGATAAATGTGTCCTAAGCCCAGAACACAAAGAAATCATTGGTAGAAAAAAAGGCCTCATAAGAACGTGTTTACTAAAAAATCAAACTAGGTAAATATGACGTCACAAATCCGCTGTCATATTGCATCTGTTATTTCCGATGAGGCGACTTTAAAACATTTTTTAAAGGTTTTTAATTTTTTTGTTGTTATGATGGCGGAAATGCTATAGGTTCAATCCCATTGTATCTATAGACCCCTGGAATTGAGACCTAACCACGACCCTGCAGTTAGGAGGCCAGTCTTATCGAAAGCATTCTGACTCTGTTCTAACAAGGTCTCTTTTTACTATGTTCCAGGTACTGTATGCCGTAACATGTCCAGATTTGTGCATACAAAAGAAATGTCAATATTACTGAAACTGACCGTACCGAATTTCATCACCAACATTCTGTTTGTCTAGATAAGAACATAGATCAAACTGTAACATCAAACAACAATCTAAAATCTAAATTACATGTTTCTTAAGTTATTAAGTTTAAAACTGTTCCAGAACTTTTTGAATTGACATTTATTGCAATTAAAGCTCATATTTTGCCTTGGGCGCACAAGTGCTCAGATACACTTTTCTATTACTTAAAAAAACTCATGCAATTTCAACAATATATGTATAAAGGTAATCATTAAATTTACATTACGATAATTGTTACTATCCGACTCAAGTAATCCTCTTTTGAAACTTCTTCACAATTGTGACTATGAAATATGTAGTTGTTGTGTGCAATGGACTTCAAGTAGAGAATAGCTTGATAGTAAAAATTATACGTCAAGTTTTGCGGGGGCGTACTTTTGATGAGTCGGCAAACATGTTTTTCAGAGGAATTGGAGTGGCTGTTTATGAAGAAACAACAAAATGTAAGAATTGGATTTATGAACTGCAGCCCTAAAAATGTCAGCGAATATTGCCGGAGTTCGAGCGATTCCCGGCAGTACCACTAGTACAACCCTGTGTCGCCGCTCTGGCTGCACAGAGATAGAAACCCTCCCCCATGTACTGTGGTCCCTGCCGCAAGAGTGATCTCCTCCGAAATACTCGCCACCACGTGAGGTCCACTATTGCAAGTGAAATGCACCACCTTGGATGGCATGTTGACGAGGAGAGCAGTTGTCTCTCGGACGACTCTTCAACTCATCGTTGTGATATTGTTGCAGAGAAATCAAATTCTAGTCAACAACTAAGCCTTGATTCAGCTGTAATATTTAAGAAAAATGCTCTCAAGCTGGCTAAGTTGACAGAGAAAAAGAAATCCATTTACAAGGCGTGTGTTGGGGATCGTGCTCGTGCTCATAGATATCAAATGGAAGCCAACAAGTTCAAGGTAGTAGAACTTTATTTGGAGCATAAGGTGCAGTTTAGTAAAAGAAGCTTAAAAAACATGATGATGAGAATGTTCCACTTTCACTTTGATTTTTTTTAAAAATCATGTACAAAATATCCTAGAAAAACGGACTTTTAGTCAACTAACGTAGTCATCACACGTCCGTATATCAATAAATTTCCTTCTCTCTAAAACTAAAAGTATCAGAGTAGTAGTGATTATTAATGTACATTAGTAACTAGAGGTAGACCTACATAAGAGTCCTTTAATGTTACTGTCTACTTAAAATACGTTAGTTACGCAGCATAATGGCTATATAATAGTTTAACAAAGCACCTCTTCATATTATTCAAGGTATTTATATAGAGTAAGCCGCGTTAAAAACCTACACCTTCCCATCTTGCTTGCTTTTCTAAACAAAGAAACATCCACAAGTTGTAAATGAACGACCTTACACTAAGAGATGTTCTACTCTAGATAAAAACGTAATAACACGAAAAATACAAGAGAGCGACATTCAAAGGTTCAAAGCATTCAATCCTTTGTTATAGACAAACAAAAGTTGCGAGAATAGGGAGGAAGAAAGAAAGAAAAAACTTTTACATATTCCTCTAAGTTCAAAAAGAGCCTGTTTTTGCAAAAGTTCTAAAGTTTGAAACATTTCAAGCTTTTGTTATTGAGCGTCAAATAATCAAACTACGTTTCCCGTAGCAATATCTTACTGAAAAGTCTTGATTTTGTATCTGCCATGAATCCTGATGAGGATTTATATACGTATATAATATTACTTCCGAGAAATTTCTAATATGAGAAATCTAATATCCCGTTGGCCTAGGTAGTCAAACAAAATGTCAAATCAATTTATTCTTTACGTAGAGTCCATTTCTGTAATAGAAACTGCAGCTTTTGAAATTCATGTTAAAATTTTTGCTGGTTGAAAGTACATGAAATGCATGGAACTATGTTTTCCGTAACCTTACACTCTGCCGCGCTGTCTCTTTATTTGTATAGGCGTTCTTCACACCTCGGCCGATGTGTTTGATTAGGAAGTATTGTGCTCAGTTTTTTTTTTTAAAAATATAGTATATATTATAATTATAAATTTGATATACATCAGCAAAATTATGTCATAGAACACAATAGTATTATGACTATTCTGTCACAGAAGTTATTTTTTCCTCACTCAAAATTGAAAATGTACGAGTAATATCACATTATACTCGTACTTTTAGCATCAAAGGACTAATACTTCTGATTATAAATCTCAGTCATCATGGTGCAGCAGTCTTCGTTGTCAACGTAACACTCACAGCGTGGCTTTGGAAACCTCTTCAAAGCTAAGATTGATTTTGAAGAGAGGAAAGATAAAAGATCAATGAAGTAAAGTTAAACAAGTTAAAAGTTAAGATATTGGTGGAACTCAAACTCGCTTTACTAAATATTCGCTGAACCTGGGACTTGAATCACCAACCTCCAAGTTATTAGAATCAAGCTACTGAGGTCGGTTAGATCAATGAAGTAGAGGAAAGCAAACTTGTACTAGGACTCTCCAATTCTCTAGTTTGAGTAGTGAGTGATGATGTGGGTCGATGCATTGATAGCTTTTATTTGGCAGTAGCTTAAATATCCTGCAGATAAAGCTGAAGGGTGCATGGATGCAGAAGCCACGAGGAAGTGAGAGGGGTGAGGCAGACAGAAAAGTTTACCCAACTCGGAATGAGCAAAGTTTTAGCCCAGTGTTTTATTGCAATAATGTGGTAATAATAGAAATTAATGCGACCAAGCTACTTTCTTTTATTCCATGTCTGGGATCGATGATACATTTAGCTCTCAGCTTTTTGTAAAAATGCAGTTAAACATTAAGGCGAAAGTTTTCATTTTTTACAACGTTATAAATTATTTATTATACCAGTTTGCTATACGTTACATAATACTTATACACTAATTTGCTATACAATAACTTTGTGGTTTCTTATACTGGGTAATCTGGGTATGTAGTCTCATGTCTTATGCAATCGATTTACACTTGGTTTTAAGAATTGAGAGGACAGTGGACAAAGAGAATAATAAGGGACGTGAGTGCGTAGCTTGAGAGGAGACATGGTAACTTGACTTATCACCTGAGTCAATTTTTGACCGGCCATGGTAATTTTCAATTTTTTTTTTTATAGAGAATGGGAAAAGTGAGAACAGAGAAGTGTAGGAATTGTGATGCGAATGCTGCTCACACCTTTTTTGTGTGTGAGAAGTTTAAGGTACAGAGCGAGCAGTGTTATACAAAGTTAAGGAGAGGGTTGAGTGTAGAGAATATATAATAGAGGAAATGTTAACGAGTAAAGAGATCCCAAGTGTATTAGATAAAATGGTGAGAGAGATAATAATTATAAAATAGAGAGATGGGAGGGCACTACAACGAAATCAGTAGGTGCCCAACAGCATTTGAAGTAATGATATTTTTCGTTCCAAGTGCGGTTCCGCGGTTAGCTTTTAGAGAAGGTGGGTTTTTAGTGGGTGAAAATCCCACACCATAGGTTAGGATGGATCTAGGTGTCTTTGAAAGATTTTTCACTGCCTTCCATTAAAAAACACACTGCCAATTATGAACACAATACTTCCTCGTGATTGTTTCACATTGTATACACGTGCCAATTTTGATATTTAATACTAAATCACTTGTATCTCCAAAACAGCTGAACCGTTTTTTTTCGAATTTGTTTTTATATGGTAGAGTACTATTTTTTCTACATTCTAGATTCTACAAAAAATTCTGTATCGGCAAATGATGAACCTTACTTTTTGACTTTTATAAGGAATATTTTTAACAGACCGACTCACATAAAACCAAAGTTGCTCAGGAGGTTATGAATCGTCCAGAAATATGAAAAAAATTGAAATCGGAGCAAAAAATATTTTTTTTTACAAAAACGAACACAATACTTCCGATTTCTAATAATAGAAATTTCTCGGAAGTAAAATATACAATGAATTTAATCAAATCTGTATAGGTAAGAGTAAAAAATTGGCTTTAGAACCGCAACCAAAGCCAATCAGAGTGTAAAGAAACAATTTTGGTTTCATAAAATGTACGAAAGTAAGCCACTGGTTATTTGGTTATGTAGAGGAAACTTTCAAGAGGAAGAGAATTAAGTAGCAGAGCGAGGTTGTTAAGTTTTATTATTCGTTATATTTGTAACTCTCGTGAACACAATACATTGGAAATGTTAGCTCATCACGCACACTCACAGGCATGTAGCACTGGATTAACTAGACAGTACTTAAGTATACTTTGTATTGAAATGTTTATTACCATAATTACTACTACACTCCAAGCCAGGGGCAAAATACACAAAAATAGTATTTTCAGTACAATATCCACACATCAATAACAATATTCCATTTGCTACCATTATATTTAATCTTAGTATTTCTAAGTACCGTGACCGAGTGGTGCAAGGCACTAGAGTTGCATGCTGGATAATCTGAGTTCGCATCCCATTTGAGTAGAACATTTTCTACTCAAATATTTTGAAAGTCTGGGATCCAATTATGTCTCGTAAGGAAAAATGTGTAGTTAACTTATAAGAATAACGACCAATAATGACATTACCAGAGTATAAAGAAATAAGCACATAAAGAAAATAACCACATCCTAGTTTAACTTTTTATATCATCTAGAGAAGTTGTAAAAAGCGAAAGCGACATCAATATTCACTTCCAATCCATGTCTCTGACCAAGATGGCGGCTGCTAACAGATGAGGCCAATATTTTTTATGCTGACACCTACTGTTTCTCGGATGGGGGGAACGGGGGAGGGGAAAACGGGGAGGGGGGGGCGCAGGGAGAAAAAACATGTGGAGTTAATACAATGTTTTTCTCTTCTTTTGCTCCGATGGTGGAGTTTTATTTTATTGGATTTGATCGCAAGACGAGATGTAAAAATAGTGACTCGGGGGGGGGGGAGGATGGGGGGGGGTATGATGGGGAAGGGCGGGGGGTTGTGAGAGCGTGGAATAGGGTGTAGAGGGCAGAGGTCTCTCATTTGTAACGGAGGGGGTGACGTGTCAAGCTGAGAACAGTAGAGTCTGTTCGGTTGTGGGGCAGACACGTGGATTTCTTCTTGTAGGTACCCTGGTACATGCAATGTACATTACTGCGAATATCGGCGGGTGAGATAAATTTATAGTTATATTAGTTATTGAAGGTTATTATTTAATTACTTTAACGTTGTTATGCTTGTGTTGAGTCTGATGTAGATGAATCCATTGTTTATTGTTGTTGATAAAATATCTCTGAAGTCATAGACTCTGATGTGTTTGCCGCTGTAAGTACATAATTACAATTTTGTAGTTGAACATTTTGAAAAAATCTCCTTAGATTTTGTATTTTGAGAGAGTAAGTCATTATTTAGATCAGGCATAGGCGTTGTGGGGTGGACAGTTTTCTAAGGTTAGATATTTCGATTTATAAATTTAGATGGCGATTTATAAAACTCTTGAGATGGCCCATACAAGACTTTAGTGCTCTAAAACAAACACACAAGATCCTATTATGAAATATCAGAGTCAGACACACAACTTTCATTGAAATGTAATATGTAAAAGTGTAGCAAAGATAATATATGAATGAATGATTTATTCTAAGAATAAATTTTTCTTCTATTTCAAATACAATCTGGAAATTTGCCAAACGTTTTTGCACAGAAATATATTTTATGCATGAATATCACAAGCGTATCCTTTTTCTCATCTCTCTTCTTATACTGTTAAATATTTTTAATACGGAAGAATTATGTACAGGGTAAGGTGTTATAATATAAAACGTATAGTATATCCAAGATGTAATAATACCTCGCGAATAAAGAAGAACTCAAACGTAGCTACTAATAGAAAGCACTGTCTTTATGTTTAGATAGTTTTGCCTCCTACAGGGAGAAAAAGTTAGTGAGTGAGTGAGTCGTTGTAATAAATAGGTAATAAAAGAAAAATAAAATTCATACAAGACCACAGTAAAGTCACCCTCTATTGGATTAGGATATCGTATGACGTGTAATAGTAAATGTACTCACCAGCTTGTTAATTTTATCTCATACGTGTGTACAAGGGTGGGTGGGTGTGTAGTCTGGTGTCTGTGTGTGTGCAAGGGTGGATGAGTGTGACTAGTTGTGAGTGTGTGTGCAAGGGTGGATGAGTGTGACTAGTTGTGGGTGTGTGTGCAAGAGTGTGTGGGTGTGGCCAATTTTGGGTGTGTGTGCAAGAGTGGGTGGATGTGGCTAGTTGTGTATTTATTTATGTGTGTGTGTGCAAGTGTGGGTGTGCGTATGTCTGTGAGAGAGAAGAGATTGACTGGTGACAGTGGAGCTTAAATTGTAAAAACTTGGTTTATAAGGGTGGGGACATATAAGAATATAGAGAGGTGAGAGAGTTTTCTGTTTCACTTCCCGTCTTATCGCATTTCATTTTCATACATAAAGCAAAACATTTTTATTACAAAGTTGATAAAAAAATAAACTAGGAGAAATATGGAAACACAAAGAGTGTACACCGTTCCATTTAATTAAAGCCTTTTGTTTATCTAAGGATATAAAATATAAAGCTGTACATAGTGAAGGTATAAAAGTGTATACATTTGTTATATGTATAAGGAAGTTACTTTTAATTAACTTTTCCCTCTTTCTTGGAAAAAATGCACTTGTAATGATTACACGTAGAAAAATTAAATTACTTTTTCAATTCATTGAGACCTACTGAACCTGGAAACATTTTTTTCCTCATTTTTATTTAAAAGAAAAGAAAAAAGAAAACTAGACACATTAAACAATGAAATAAGAATAACTAGATACATTGACGATAATTATTTAATGGTCACCCACATTGAAGTCCTAACCTCGCAGAACAAGAACTGTTGTGTTCAACGTGACACTGGCAAAAATAATTGAACAACTTGACCTGTATACACACTCATTCACAAGAATCATTTTTTTGTTTTAATATTATTACATACCTACTCGTTAGAAACCTTACTTACATAAATATATATAAAAAAAAAATATCACTGTAAAAAGATCATTACACCTAGAAGTCAAGCAACCAAAGCCATAGATAGAGAGCATCATGGTTTCGACAGGATAGGATCACAGGATATAGGATTGTGACTATTGAATCAACACTACTTGCTTCTAAAGATTCGATAATATATCTATGTTATTCCAGCTCTAATCTAGATAGATGAAGTTCATGTTAGTAGTTTATGGTTTTTGTATAACTCCGATTTTAAACTACAATTATCGTTGTTTATTTGGAATTATTGTTTATTTTGAAATGCTAACAACGCAAGTACCTAGTTACCTACCACAATTTACCAATACAATCTGGGTCTGTAGTCAACACTTTTGTCAGCATTAAATTTCCTGAATTCATCCCCCAATACAGCATGTTTATATTGTTTATCACGAGAAAGAGAAACTAGAAAAACAAAAAATAGAGGAAAATAAAAATAAATGAAATGGAAAACTCACTTTAGTGTGAAAAGAAACAGGCAGAAAAGGGAAAAGGCAGGATGGTAGAGTTAAGAATGTCCTGAATTCTGATACAGGATTGGGTTATTTGACGTTAGGTGAATCATTATGATACTTTCCGAACCTTACAAAATAGTGGATTTATAATGAAGAGGTTTCATTCTATTAACAAAAGTAAAGTAGATTAGGGTACTTTTTGTGGGAATTCGGAGTAAGAACAGGGTTATGTATTTCCAACTGTTACTATCACTATGCCTTCAACAATGCTGTGTAAGTATACAATTTTACTATATATATATTTACACAGTATTTTTTTTCTTTCTTTATTTTGCTTTTGTGATTTCTAATAAATAGTGTTTGATTCTGAGGCGGTAGTACTAATTAAATATTCTGTATTCATTCAGACCATTTAAAAATCACCACATTATAGCAATCATATGATAATTATGGTGGTACAAGTTGTTATATCAGAAAGTATCAAAGTCAAATCCAAATTCAAATGATATGAACATAATATTATAGTTCAACATAAAAGTAAGGAGATAAATCTTTGAAAAGTCGCGGGCTATCAATATGTTAACCATGACCCTCTCTGTGAAAGAACTTCTACAAAAGGCACCGACTAGTAATGCAGATATGATCATCACATCTGTTCTCCAACTCCTAGGGAACTGCGAACCACATTAAGTGGAAATGCATTTATTATTCCAAGATGCACCAAGCGGGTATATCTCATCCAGAAAGTTATCTAGTGGTCACATAACTCTGGGTCCCCAGAGAATTTCAATGGAAAAGGGGTTCCTAAGATTTGTTTCGAAGAAACAATGAGTCGCCATGCAGCTAGGTATGCAGGGTGAGACATAAATGTTTGTTAGTTGCATAACTATATTATGTACCTATACATGTAATTATGTAGATATTATACTATGTATTACAAAGTATTCTTACTTAAAAGAAACACTGGATAACTTATTTTTTAGAAAAAATGATAGTCTTAGGCAGGTCGTACACTGAAGAAACGCGTTTCCTGAAACGTATTTCATGCAACGGATTTCACGAAACGCATTTCACTTGACCGCGCACATTGGTGAAACTTTTTTAGTTCAGTTTCGTTCTTCATGTCATCCGATGAAGATGATATTGTCTACCTACATGAAAAATAAATAATAAAGAAACCTTTGAAAAATACTAACCTGTACTGTTCACTTCTTGCGCCACCATCTCCCATTTACTTTGGACAATGTCCCTGTTAGAATATTCTTTCAACTTCTAATTATATATAATAGGCAGGGATACTTTTCTACAGGCTCTACCAGATTCACTTGAAAGTCCATTTTTTGTGAGTAGAAAAAAAAAAACTATAAAATAATAATAACCTCTACGGCCTTGGTCGGCAATTAGCGGACCGCGGTCCGAATCAGGACCGCGAAGCTCATTCGTCCGGCCCGCGAACAAAATTTTAGTTCAAAAAATAATAATTTTTCTCTTTCTTAAAAAAAAATTATTTGCAAGAAGAAGTAGTCCTAAAATTGTACAAAAAGACAGTATCAACAGAAGAGTTTTGGTGTAAGAAAGGTCCGAAAGACTGATGGTTCTTATTAATCCGGACCGCGGAGATTTTTCTCATGTTAATCCGGACCCTAACATAATTTAATTGCCGACCCCTGCTCTACGGTCTATTTAAATAATACTAATTAATTAATTATCACCGAGAGATCACACGAAACTGAATCACACGAAACCAAATATTTCGGTTTCAACGAAACGCGTTTCATGCATTTCTAGAAACTGTAGTTTCTTGTAACTCAGTGTACGCGCCTCTGTGTATTTCAATCTATCGGTTTTGTGAAATCCAAATTTCACGTTTCAAGAAATGCGTTTAGTGAAACGCGTTTCTTCAGTGTACGACCTGCCTTAGTCGAGGTATTTTTGAATATTTTTTTTTTTGAAAAATACTTAGTCCGAAGCTTCTTGAGTAAAAAAAAAACAGGTTTTTGTTTTTCCCTTTTTTTTCATTTATTTTGATGCCTAAGTAAAACAAGGCTGCACTATTTTGGCAACCCCTTAAATTAATCATTGTATGCTGGACACGAAACTTTTGTTCTCGAGGACGAACTATGGAAAACTGAATTCAGTGGAAAGAAAAAGCAAAACACTTAAGAATGGACAAAAGAATTAGAGCATGAATTAGAGGAATGATCCAAATAAAGGACACGGTGTTGAGGCAAGCAGAGACACTTTCATTATTAAAAAAATATCTGATACTACACCATGCACATAAAACACACGCATACTCAGTACTCACCCAACCATTCATCGAAAATATAAATCATTTTGCAGCATAAAAATAAAGATGAGTAGCGTTAATCAGTGAGACCAAAAAAAAAAAAAAATATACAACACCACAACACAACAATTTTAATATCTTTGGTATTCCTTACTGAACACATTTTATTCAGATTGAAGTATAGTATAGTATAGTATAATATAGTATAGTATAAAGTCAACCTGTCAAAAACAGAGTGGCAAGTTTAAAAGAATATTATCTGTGAATTAAATTTAATGTTACTTTGTTCTTTCGATCTTCCTTTTACGTTTTTTCTGTACTTCGCAATGCAGTGCTATTGTCCTATCTGTGGTACAACTAACTCAATTTGGTCCGAACGCACAAGTAATATTCACGTCCGAGCACAATGAGAATTGTGACGTCCTGCATTCCCCATCTTAAGCCAGAGCACAATACTCCACGAGTAAATTTATGTGTCTCGTCATCAGAGTCTCGTAGATTGTATTCGCGCCTTGAATCTCTACAAGTATGCAATGAGAAACTCAATAAAATTCAATTGAGTAAGTACAGAATAAAATAATAATTAGAATGATTCCCATGATCATAAAGTTATTCATTATAGGGCATTTTGGTTGAATTTGAAGGGACCCAAGGAAAAGCTGTGACAAAATTCTAAAGAATGGGGTAAATTTTTTACTTTCCTTATTCTATAATAAGGAAAGTATTGTATTGGTCGAAAATTTCACCTACCCAGTTTTTCACATTTCTGGACGAATCATAGCCTCAGGATACCAAAAAAGTTGTTTTCCACCATTGGTCCGTGCGTCTGTCTGTCTGTCTGTGTGTGTGTGTGTGTGTGAACAGGATATTTCAAGAACGGTAAGAGCTAGAGACTTGAAATTTGGTATGGAAATTAATTTTATACACCAGACGAACCATGAAACTTTTGGTTGAAATCGGTCGCATTCTGCGGCCGCAAATATTGGCCGCAAGCACCGCTTCTTTGAAATGGTTAAAGATAGAAAAAAAAGTTAGAGAACAACATTTTCTCAGATTAAAAAATAATAGGGGTTCACTCTGATCATTTTTTTTGATATCTTTAACTTTTTGGAACCCGGCATCAATGTACCTACCGGTATTGTGGGGGGGACCCGCTTGGACTAACTTTTTTTATTATTGATCATAGATGGGGGTTGTGATATATCAAATTCAATGAATTTGAAGTGCTGATTACGAATTTGGCATTGATTTTTAGTTATCTGTTACCGTTGAGTCACCAGTGTCGGAATTTGACTCTTTTTTGGGGGATAAGGAAAGTCCTGTGATGTTTACACCAGATTTTTTTTTTGAATATTTTCGAAGAGTTTTTATTCTTATTAATTTTTAAGTCTACCAACCGTCAAGCTTTTGCGCCATAGTTTAGAGACAACCTATATTATAAGGAGTACCAATTTCAATAACAAGTAATAAAATTGTAAAACTTCAAGTGCAATTGTTTAGAATGCTCTCACTATAGTTTTTATTTACTTGTTATTAGCTAGATCCATTTTTTTTATTTATGAAAATAAGCGAAAATCAGATTTTACTGTTTGGATTTCACCACCAATATTCATCACCAGTAGTAAATTTATTATTAGTATTATTCTAATTTATTGAACAACAGCGTGTTAATAATGATAATAATAACATGTAACAAATACGTGTGGATGTGGGAATTCCAAAGTCTGCATGGAAAAAACTTCCCCGGTTATTTATTGAAAAAGTTTGGCATTCATACAAGAAAAGTTTTACGTATCAACGAGAAATATCAAATTATAAAACTAAAGCTTTCTCGTATAAAGAGGAATTAGTGAAAGATTCAGGAAGTTTCCTATTCAGAGCAGGCTGGAGAATGGAATAAATTTTTCAATCTCGAGTGTGTGAGATTCAGGTATTGTGTTGAAAATGATTGTAGAGGTTTGCATTTTTTATTGTCTCCTGAGATTTCACATTTACGTATTTGTATTATTGATTCGTAAGCAGTTCAGAAGTCAGAGAAACGGTTGATATGCAAAAATAAATATATATGTAAAAAATGGTTGTGCTTTATGTATAGTGCATGTTTATGGTAAATAATATTCTCTATGTCTTTCCCAGTAGCTCAGTGGTAATTCAGAGATGCCAGAGGTCGATTTCGAAACCCAGCGGGGACATGACAAGTTATCCTCCCATTTAGGATTTTTACCACATAAGGAAAGACAAGTATTGAATTCGTCGAAAATTTGACCTACCTAGTTTTTTACATTTATACGAACGAATAGCCTTAGAATACCAAAAAAAGTTGTTTTTGGCCATTGGTCCGTATGTCTGTGTATGAACAAGATATTTCAAAAACGGTAAGCGCTAGAGATTTGAAATTTGGTATGGAAATTGATTTTAAATACATCAGACGAACCACGAAACTTTTGGTTGAAATCGACCGTATACTGCGGCAGCAGGGCAGCAAATATTAGCTACAAGCGCCGCTTTTTGAATCGGTAAAAGGTACAAAAAAGTTGGATAACAATATTTTTTTAGATCAAAAAAATAATAAGGGTTTATTCCCTCCATTTTTTTGATACCTTGATCTTTTTAGACCTCGGCCCCAATTTACCGGTATTTACGGAGGACCCGCTTTGACTAACTTTTTTAGTATTCATCCTAGATGGGAGTTGTGACATAATTATGAAATTCAATGATTTTGAAGTGCTGATTACGAATTTGGCACTGATTTTTAGCTATCTGTTACCGTTGAGTCACCAGTGACGGAAATCGATAAGGGGATATTTTTTGGGGGGATAAGGAAAGTCGTGAGATTTTTACACCAGATTTTCTTTAATATACTCGTATCTACATTTCTAGTTCAATTGAAACCATTAAAGTTCATGACAGCATACTTAGATGTACGAGTATTACAAAATATAATATCACAGACTAACATGAATTTATTTTTAGACAACATTTTTCCGGCTTTTGAAGGAAAGTAATATTGAAAGACATTATATTTTCTCTTCATTGAAAAGCTGTTTCTTTTATAGCGCTCCCATGAATGTCATCGATTTTCCTTCGTCTTCAGCAATTTAATAAACAAGGGCATACCTCTGACGATACTTTTTCCCAAATCTATTTTTTTACAATATTTCGGGCCGTATTCTATTGTAGAGAGAAGTATAGAGAGTTAAAAGCATCTTGGGACTCTTTTGATGCTCTCAAATTTATCTCTAATGGGAATTTTTTTTCTCACTGCGAAAATGTTTTCTTTCATTTATAAGAGGCTATTTTCTTTTCTGTTCTGTTTGTTCATGGGGTCCAAGTGTTTGTATGGAGATGGTCCATTGTGTTTTGCTCTTTCTTTCCATTCCTATTTATTCTATAGAGCCGTACCAGTTTGTCAACTTTTGTCAAGTATATACCTAGTGTATCTACAAATCTGAAGAAATTGTATGTGATAGTAATATGGTCCGGTGAACAGGTGTATTAACGCACTACTCCTCCATACAAAATGCAAATATTTCAACTTAATCTATAAATTTGTAAACAAAAAGAAAAAAAAATTTAAGTACTACAGGTAGGAACAAACAAAAAAGGCATTTAAACGGTAGTAAGACAAATGAAAAATGGTAACACTGCACAATTTACATAATATTGAGTAGAATATCGCACATAAAGTAGTACCAATTCAGTTTCGTAAATTACAAATATGGTAGGTACATAATATTTATCAGCAACAAACGAAGAGGTTACATAGAATTTTCACCATAGTTCCAGAAAGAATAGTTTTCATTTACCACTTGCACGCCATATGATGAGGTCCGTTGTAAGCTTTCCGGTGAAAACGGGGTTTCTCAATAAAATGTAATCTGAATCAATCAAGTAGCTCGTATCACTAATAATACAAAAAAAACCATCCAAATTAAAAAAATAAAAATAATTTTACCAGTGTCAACACATTGAATACACCGGTCAAGTTAACGATCGCTGAAGATAAGCAACGCCCAGCAATATTAGTAATTGATGGTTAATTCAGTTGTAATGCTATTCCGAACTTAGCAAGTCTGGGTGAGGTCAACATGGTTATTAGAAGAGCACGACCCCTGTCATGAATGACCTCGTTGTTACAGACAGATGTTGGGCAAAAAGTAAAATTTGGAATTTCGAAGATATTTATACTATTTAATTCACACAATATCTAAAATAACAGAAAGAACCTCAAGTCAAGTCATTTTAATAAACAGTACACGTTTTACTCTATTAACCCTTTGACGCCGAGCGTGTCGTTTTCGACACAGGTACTTTGACATTCAATAATTATTCACTAGAATACAGTATCATTATCGTTTCAGTGTGAAACAGTTCCTTGACTTCTTATCTTCAAATCTATCCAGCGCGATTTTTGAATTGTTTTGTTTACATTTCTAAATTTTCATTTGTTGCTGAGATTTCGAGAGTGCGTCATCGCATGGAGTTTTGCCGACTTTGGCAAGTTATTTCTTGTGTTTCCTGGTCGATTATTTTACGATGAAAAAATGAAAAAATTAATAGAGGTAGCTAATATGCTTATTAACATATAGTTTTAAAGAAAATTGTAATAATTTTCTACATTCTTGTTCCTTTAAAGCCCGGTGTGTCGTTTTCGACACGGATTCATAACTTTTACCGGTAAAAGCTAGAAAGCTGAAACCAACGCCAAAAGTCTTAGAAAACCATCAGGATGAAAGAAAAGTTGGTTGCGATTTTTTTCCCTCGGCCAAATTAATTCCGGGGTCAAAGGGTTAAAATAAGTACATCACCGTATACAGGGTCTGCCATTGATCATGATCCATTTTGAAATAGTTATACCTATTGTCAAAACTGAAATTCCAAAATGCATTTTTCATTGATGGATTTCTAGAAAACAAAATGGCATTCATTGTAATACTCACCAATTCACGTTTTGGAGATCGCATCACGAAAATATTTGCCTCATCGCAGTGTGCATGAATTCAGAGCTCAGACGTTCTTTCAAGTTACATATTGCGTTTATCAACAACTGTTTGGGGATGACATTGATTTCCATAAAGTTCTTGGGTTTTACCCAAATCAAGAATAAGAGAAATCAATGCTAGATATCTCCTGAGACATTAATTTCAGTAAACGCGATGAGCAGCCTGCGAAAATGTCTCAATTCATGCATTCTGCATATTCATGGTGATTGATGTGATCTTCAAAACGTGAGTGGGTTAGTATTAAAATAAATGGTATTTATTCTCTAGCTTTCCATCAATTTTTTTCTAAAACTTCAGTTCTAAGCATATTATAGGCATTTCAAAATGGTTCATAATGAATGGTGGACCCTGTATATGTGTATATAGCAGACTTTTGGAAGTCTATAAAATAAATCCTTACAGAAAGAGAAGTCCTCCCCATACTCCAGCTGTCAGAATGTCGCTATAGTATGTGAAAATTTGTCAGCAGTGAAAATGGAATTTTCGTTATTGAAATGAAAATATATTACTTCAAATAAATACATAAGTGTTTCGCTCCTTAAGGGTAGGAGAGACACTTGTGAATAAATTCCAGTCTATACAAGGAGGGGACAGGGACAAGAACTGCAATATTTGAACTCACCAAACGACCCCCCCCCCCCCCTCTTAAGGACACAAGGGTTCTCATGAAACTTTCTTCGTTCTTCCTTATCAAAATTCACTTAAACTGATTGTCTTGAACTGGAAAATTACAATACACACCTACAGTTTCCTACAAAACCAACCCTATTCAACTTAATATAATATTATACATAGGTACCTATAGGTACTATTACAATTCAATGCACTTGAATGAATTAGTTTATTATAGTGTTATTGTTTTAGATTCTAGTGTTATCATAGTTTCGAAAGAGCTGAAAGATATTAATTTTACTGAAAATAAATGACTTTGGCCGCCAATTTAATTATTTATTTAGTGTTACAAAGAGGTGGACTAATTTTGACCTGTTATTAAGTACTGACAAAATGTTTCTTTCATATACAGATAATGTCATATTTCCGATAATAGTAGGTTCTTGTAAAATTTACATACACGCCTCTTTCCACATGCTCGAACTTTGCGTAAAAGCTTAAACAAAAGACAACTTTGAGCCTCCTGCTTCTTCATCGTAACAAAAACTCGTTTCAACTTTGCAAAACCAATAGAAAACTTGCGAGAGTGTTTGCACAACCTAAATCAACCGTTCCCGTTTTAAAATGACCAGGCCCGATGTCTTGGGTGGTCCGTAGTGTAAAGACAAAGGCTAATCCAGAGTGCTAAAAATGACCATTAACGATTAAGCTACAAAAATTCAAATTTTAACCGCCAAATAGAAGCTTTATCGGTCAATTAATATTTGCGAGACCATTCCGTCTGACATTGCACTCGTTATAATAATGCAATTATCTGTTTGCCGTATTTTGCTAAGGGACATAATTCAAAATGAGCCATAATGGTAGAACGAGCTGAGTTACAGGCCTTTGATTCTTATAAATTTTTTGGACATTACTGACATTATTCTCATTGGCCTCCATCCGATACATAACTAGCTAAAACAAAACACAGGACAGTATTGAAAGGATAACCAGCCCTGTGGGGTTGGACCGAGTGCACTCCCATGCAGGTCCATGTACCATTCATTCATCCGGACAACATTTACCTAGCACTCAACAGATTCCATTGTCTTCTTTTTATAAATACATAGTCTATTTACAGACATTCTATTACAATGGAGAATCGCCTATTTACTCACAAAGTTAATTGCAAGAGTCTATGTCTCGATTTTTACTTCCGAGAAATTTCTAATATTCGAAATCGGAAGTATTGTCTTCGTTTTTGTAATAAAAAAATCTCCGCTATTCCTTCCGAGAAATTTCTAATATTAGAAATCTATCGGAAGTCATAGAATTTGAGCCAAAAATATTTTTACTTAGATTTAAACAGGTCACCCTACTTGAAAAGATTTTTCAAAATAATTTTTGATCTACATTTTCCAATACATAATTACAAAGTCGCTATACGCAGATCTTACAATACCTACATTCTTTTTTGGTTCAACATTTACACCACCTGCGTTTGTGCTGTTTTGTGAAGGAAACTAATTCCATAAAGAATGCACTAAACACACTGCATAATTTGAAATACCTACCTCTTTTTAAAGTTAAGTAGCTAACAACACGTGGCCTAATACTCTGTCTGAAGAATATGTGTTAAAAGTAGACTAAATTTTAGACAAGAAGATTTTTTGATTGTTTAAAGATCATGTGCTTCACATTTGATCCCTCGCTCTCGTTTAGAACCTAGGTATTTAGGATGCCTAGGTCCTAATATGCCAAAAAAAAAAAAACCATTTACAATATCTATATCTATAAAAGAAAGCTGTCTGTATGTATGTATGTATGTATGTATGTGTGTGTGTATGTATGTTCTTTATACAAATCCACACCGTTTGACCGAGAAACCTGAAATTTTGAACATAGGTCCGGTTGGATCAGGGAATTCTTCTAGGCTAGATTATATCTCCCTGAGGTTAAGCTACAATGAGTAAGGATAAAAATGGATGGGTGACGCAAAAAAAATTCACGTTTTTTGACATAAATGACATTTTTTCTCGAAATTTGTCGCGACGACCTATCAACTCAAAGCGAGAAAGTTTTAGGCAAGGGTTTGAACTTTCAATTGACATATCGATCGCGATTTTCTGATGAGCCGTTCTTGAGCTACGCCGGGTAAGGTAAAAAAATGGATGGGTAACATGTAAAATATTCACGTTTTTTGACCTAAATGACATTTTTTCTCGAAATTTGAAGTGACGACCTATCCACTCAGAGCGAGAAAGTTTTAGGCAAGGGTTTAGGCTTTCATTTGACATATTGATCGCGAAATTCTGATGAGCCATTCTTGAGCTACGCCGGGGAAGGCCAGAAAATAGATGGGCGACAAAAAATATTCAGGTTTTTTTTCAAACCTAAATGACATTTTGTGTGTGTGTGTGTGTGTGGTGTGTGTGGTGTGTGTGTGTATGGTGTGTGTGTGTGTGGTGTGTGTGTGGTGTGTGTGTGTATGGTGTGTGTATGGTGTGTGGTGTATGTGTGTGGTGTGTATGGTGTGTGGGGTGTGGTGTGTGTGTGTGTGGTGTGTGTGTGTGTGGTGTGTGTGTGTGGTGTGTATGTGTGTGGTGTGTGTGTGTGTGTGTGTGTGTGTGTGGTGTGTGTTGTGTGTGGTGTGTGTGTGTGGTGTGGTGTGTGTGTGTGGTTGTGTGTGGTGTGTGTGTGGTGTGTGTGTGTGGTGTGTGTGTGTGGTGTGTGTGTGTGTGGTGTGGTGTGTGGGTGGTTGTGGTGTGTGTGGTGTGTGGTGTGTGTGGTGTGTGTGGTGTGTGTGGTGTGTGTGGATGTGTGTGTGTGTGGATGTGTGTGTGGGTGGGTGTGTGTGTGGGGTTGTGTGTGTTTGTGGGCTGGCGAAGCGGCGGGTGTAACCCGCTAGTCTATATTCTATAAAAGAAAGCTGTCTGTATGTATGTGTGTATGTATGTGTGTATGTATGTTCTTTATACAAATCTACACCGTTTGACCGAGAAACCTGAAATTTTGCACATAGGTCCGCTTGGATCAGGAAATTCTTCTAGGCTAGATTATATCTCCCTGAGGTTAAGCTACAATGAGTAAGGATAAAAATGGATGGGTGACGCAAAAAAAATGCACGTTTTTTGACATAAATGACATTTTTTCTCGAAATTTGTCGCGACGACCTATCAACTCAAAGCGAGAAAGTTTTAGGCAAGGGTTTGAGCTTTCAATTGACATATCGATCGCGAATTTCTGATGAGCCGTTCTTGAGCTACGCGGGTAAGGTAAGAAAATGGATGGGTAACATGTAAAATATTCACGTTTTTTGACCTAAATGACATTTTTTCTCGAAATTTGAAGTGACGACCTATCAACTCAGAGCGAGAAAGTTTTAGGCAAGGGTTTAGGCTTTCATTTGACATATTGATCGCGAAATTCTGATGAGCCATTCTTGAGCTACGCCGGGGAAGGCCAGCAAATAGATGGGCGACAAAAAATATTCAGGTTTTTTTTCAAACCTAAATGACATTTTGTGTGTGGTTGTGTGTGTGTTGTGTGTGTGTGTGGGTGTGTGTTGTGTGTGTGTGTGTGTGGTGGTGTGGTGGTGTGTGTGTGTGGTGTGTGTGTGTGTGGTGTGTGTGTGTGGTGTGTGTGTGTGTGGTGTGTGTGTGTGGTGTGTGTGTGTGTGGTGTGTGTGTGTGTGTGGTGTGTGTGTGTGGTGTGTGGTGGTGTGTGGTGTGTGTGGTTGGTGTGGTGTGTGTGTGTGTGTGTGGTGTGTGTGTGGTGTGGTTGTGTGTGTGTGTGTGGGTGTATGTGGGGTGGTGTGGGTGTGTGGTGTGCGTGTGTGTGGATGTGTGTGTGTGTGGATGTGTGTGTGTGGATGTGTGTGTGTGGGTGGGTGTGTGTGTGCGTTGTGTGTGTTTGATGGGCTGGCGAAGCGGCGGGTGTAACCCGCTAGTTCTAAAATAAGGTTCAGATTTTACTATTATTTCTGTGTTCCCTTTAGGACTCCATATGGCCAAGGGCTCTCACGTTGACCTATTACTGAGTTTTTTTTTTTTTTTTTTTTTTTTGGTTTTTTGGCAGTGGACCAAAATTAGGGTCCATACAGCCACCGTTTATTATAATAATGAGACATGTACAAACTTAAGAACAGTGTTTCACAGATATTAAAAAGGGTAATCAATGAAAGAAAACAAGAATAGAATAAAATAATAGTAAAAGAAAAGGAATTAATTGAATTAAGCATGAAAAATACCTAACTAGTTTAGAGATAAAATAAAATCGTAAAAAATAAATAAATTTTTATATTTTAGGAAAGGGATTCGAACCCGTAGCTTGTGGTTTTATGCTTTCATGAAAACTATGATTATGGTTTGTTTATTTTTAAATCAAAACTGACGTGACCTATGGTTTAATTCCACATTTAAGTATAAACCTATAAATAGTTGGGTAGAGTTTTTCGTCAGTTATTAGTTGGTTGTAGTTAAAAGGATGTATAATTCTTTTTTCAATTTTCTTAAAAAATATTTTCCTCTCAGCGTCGAAACTCTTACACACCATTATCAAATGAATTACTGAGTTTTAATCTTATAATTTTATTCTATTTCAAATTTGGTCAAGATCGGTCAAGGATCGTGAAAACAATTTGACCCTACATTTATCTAATTACATAAATAGGTAAGTCTATTTCTTTTTATTAAAGCTGATAGGGATCAGTAATTTATGAAAACCTATTTTGCTCGAGGTTTAAGTAAAAAACCAAATATGGGAACTTTTTCATCTCCTCTAACCTCCTTTACAGCATATTTCTATGTTTCCTTCCATCTTAGAAGTTTCCTAGAAGAAATTTAAGTATAGAAACACACTAAGAGACTTGACGTCTGAGAAGTTTGCATAAGCTCAGGAGATAATAAGAAATTATATTATTCTACCATTTTATTCAATTCAATTCTCGAACCCGATGGAATTGACTGCGTCTCCTTCCACTCTACTAGTCATTCCTCTATTGGAATATTTATTATTTATATTTGTAATCTAATTTTTATGTAGGACTTGTTCGTAAATACTAAAATACACACCCCTTTGAGAGTACTTACCTATACTTATTTATTTATAATAATATACAGGGTGTTTCAGAAAAGTGTGCTTTAATTTTAACCACGTATTTTATATACCATTTTAGGGTGGGTCAACTCTATAACAAAATGGGCGAAAGGGCCAAAAAAGTATGGCCTATTTTCTTTCAGTTAACCCCCCTGTGGCCGTCCCTGAAAGTGCAATGACCTCAATTCTCACATCAAAATAACGGCGTCATCTTGTATTGGGAGTCAATTTTTTTCCGCGTTTCAATAACTCTAACAGGTAAGGCGTAATTCAAAATCTTAAGATTTTTTTAAAGAACCTTTAGAGATGTGTATCTCCCTTATGAAGCACTTTCGCCCATTTTGTTATAGAGTTGACCCCCCCTAAAATGGTACATAAAATACGTGGTTAAAATTAATGCACACTTTTCTGAAACACCCTGTATATATCTTATATGGCCGTATAAACAGTTTTACTGATTTTTTGTTTTGTTGTTTGAATTGATTATTGAAACTTTCAAGACACTTCTGGAAATGAAAACATTCCATTATGGACACAGCACAGTACTCGTAGGTACAGAAGTAAGACCTGGTCCCATGTGCAGACTCTAGTGTATTGTTTTTCTTTCTATTCTCTGACAGGGTGACTCCGTTGAAACTATGTACGGATTTTTAAAAATAGTAAATAGTTTTTGGGGTATTTTACTTCCTAGAAATTTCTTATATTGAAAATCAGAAGTATTCTGGACGTTTCATAACCATTCCAGCACATGGATGTAACTGTGATTTTGTTTTAATTCGTTTCGTCGGTCTGTCTGTTCGACGACTTATATCTGTCGTAAGTCTATTATTTAATTATTGCTATTATTAACTGCCGTAAGTCTATTTTTCTGAGAGCCCTTGAAGAGACTTTTTTTTGGAATAAACTCATATTTTTGGTAGATCTTAATATTCGAGTTTTCAATGAAAGAACTCTATGACTCTTCATAGGAATATTTTATGATTCTAGCCAGGTGTGGGCCCAAAAATTTTGAAAACCTTTTATAGCCCTTAAGTTTGGTCAAGCATAAATTTAAAATTACTACGAGATTTTGAGTATAAGAATCAAGAAGAATATTTCTAAGAAGAATTCAAATATGTCATAAAAACATGTGAGGCTGGCATTTCCAGCCCTATCCAGGCTGGGTGTGGTAGCTGGTACGATTTTCAGCGAATGGATGGTGAAACCCCCGTTCTGACTATCTACTTCAATCATGACGTTAAAAGTTAATAAAATCATTGTGTCACAAAAATCTATCGCAGTGTTAATTGTAAGGGTTTCACTGAAAACCTTGCAACCCAGGTCAGATAATAATAATAAATGCCTCGGATTTATAGCACGATAAGATAAAATACATTGAAAGCAATGAAAACCATGCCTTGGGTTTACAGTAGGGTTAGCTATTTTTCGAGTTGACTTGAAATAAAAAGTGTTACTTATTATGAAAATACATAACATGGCGAAGGTCAAGTTAGGTTTATCAGCATTTGGGGGGGGGGGGGTGTAACGGAACAGCAGTTTCACACGTTTTCACATCCGTGCGCATAATTATTATCTCCCCTCTGCGACTGAATTTTTAATCTACTAAAAAGCTCATACCATCCTTCTCACTACCCCTCCACCCATCCTCCTTCTCTATTTCATATTGCTGTTCTTTTTACGACTTTGGTCCTGCTGATGTCTCGAGATTTATTGCTGAGACGTTGAGGAAGCGCTGAAGATTCTGGAACAGGGTTACTGTCCTGATTCTTCATTTCTTGAAATGAAGACTTTTGTGTTTCCTCTACTTCTTCAGATAATTTGATTTCCCGCAACAGTCAAGCCAGTGTGTTCTTGCTTGGTATAGAAATAATAATTTCATGACAGTAGTTTCTTCCGTGGTTCTTTTGTTATTTTGACATATCTTATGAATTGAATTTATGAATTAAAAACACTTACGTTTGTGGATTTTTATGTTAAACCATAAGGCCCCAGTGGTACCGTAAGGTACCAGCGAAACCGTGTTAAACATGGTATCATTTCAATTTTTATCAGGACTTTGATGAAAATTAGAAAATATATCATACTAGCAGGCTGTCGCCAACTTTGCGGGCCGAGGCATGGCCCGCAAGGCAAAAAATCCTTTTCCGCTAATGACAGGTGTTGTAGTGAGAATTTCGAAAAATTCCGTCTTATTGCACATCTAGACTATAAGACACAGCTACCTACCAAATTTCAGCTTCCTAGGACTTACCAGTTCGGAGAAACAGTGATGAATCAGTGAGTGAGTCAGTCAGTCAGTCAGTCAGTGAAACTCTCTTTTATAAGTATAGATGACATTTAATGAGAATTTTGCTTGCTAAATATATGAACTTATTTGTTACATTAGTGCTACTTCACATTCAATGACTCTGTTACTATGCATTTTTTCATTATTTATCTTTTATTACGTATTTTTATTTGTTTTTCTATTATTAATGTATTTTCATATATTATCATTAAGTTTTATTGTAATTATATTTTATGCCAACCCTTTGTGATATAATATTACAAATCAATACATTCAATTCAATTTGTAATTTGAGATACTGGCATGATTATCAATATGTGAAAAAAAACCCTTCGTCTCTTTAAACGCGCTCTTAACTAATTTTTGAAATAATATTTCTCATTTTTGAATGAATGGACAAACAACCGGATCATTGAGATTTTTTTTTTACCTTTTTTATCTACCAGCGAATAATGTAACAGTAATGTACCTAGCACATACACTGAACTGTAAATGGTTGAAAAAAAACATCATTTTGAAGTACCATGAAGCAAAGTACGTAAATGATTTCAACTTCGAAATCACTAAACGCATGTCTTCTATATGTATTTCATCGAAGTATCTTTGCTGTCATCACAGACATAGACAAGATGAAATACATATTTCACGAATTCGGAGAAAAATCCGTTATAAATGTTATAATACATACCTATGCAATTTCTGGGTGTAAGATGATGGGTGAGGAGACGAGTACTTTAACTATCAAAAAAAAAAAAAACGAAATTAGGATGTTGAGAAATTATTTTCAGTCTGAGATATTATTTAGGTAGAGGCACTATCAGAAATAATACAACGATGGGCTTTTATTTCCCGAAAATTTATCGAGCGTATAAACACTCTTATTTTTCTCCCCTTCGTCTCAGGGTTTATTTTTTATCAACTAAATTGTTAAAACGTTAACGAGTTATATGTTTTAGACTCTCAGACCATAAAAAAGGATTTTATAGCTTTTATGTGTGTGCTGTGTGTGTTCTCGAGTCCCGGCTCCATGCTATTATGCTAAGCTACCTCTATAGCTTTTATTTTTCACTATTATGGCTCGATTTTTCCTTTTACTATTCAGTCATTTTTTCAATTCACAATTTTATCTTCAAGATAAGTAAATGGTCTCTAAAAAACGCTCTTTGAACAAAATAATATATTTGGTATTTATCCCCACTCTTAGAGCTTTTTCATGATATCATTTTTTTTTTTTTTCGAAGAAGAAGAGACAATTTGTATAATTTTGTTAAAGCTCGGGCTCCTAACCCAGGCTGGGTGAGGTTAGTGCGGGTAGCAGTTTTGTGAGTTTCCTGCGAATGGAGGGTAACACCCCCGTTTCGTGGTTCGTTTGGTGTATAAAACTAATTTCCATACCAAATTTCAAGTCTCTAGCTCTTGCCGTACTCAAGATATCTTGTTTGCACATACAGACAGACAGACAGATACACGGACGCACGGACCAATAGCCGAAAACAACTTTTTTGGTATCTAGTAGAAATATGAAAAACTGGGTAGGTCAAATTTTCGACGAATACAATACACTCCTCATTATACGATAAGGAAATTAAAAAAATGGTATGAGTAAAACACAAGAAATTTACAATTAAAAAAATAACAAGTTGCAAGTTTAGTAAGATAGGTATTACATAATTTCTAGATTAAAAAATAATTCACTTTACCTATATGCTGTGATACACATAAAACTTTTCATAATATTATGAACAACCTCTTTCCTTTCTATTGCAGAACATACTAATAATAATTATGGAATGGCCGCATGGTTTAGTAGGAAGGTATTAACCATAACCAGTAACCTCTACTATTATCTCTGCCATTTTTAATTAATCTGATGAGCAATCTAATAATAAATAAAATACGAAATGGAATATTTACTGAAAAATCCAATTCAATAGCATACCAGCCTTTTGCGAGGGCATTTTGGACAGTATTACAAAACCTGCAGTGTATGACGATTGACGAAGTTAGGGCAAGGAGAGGAAGGGAGGAGTGGAATTTTCAATATGAGGTACCTACCTGTCTAGGTGCGTAATAAATTTAAAAGTCAGTGGATTATATTCTCGTCTCCGACCAAACTATAGTCGATCACACTGATCAGGGTAGCTCTCTGATCTGCAGGTTAACATAATGTATTCGGAAAGTTATAATTATAGTCCTGTTGACAGTGTTGACCCCTCGAATCACTTTTTTACAAGAACAGCATTTAAGTAAAAAATCATAATCACCAGATCTGCGGCTGGTTCGAGATGGATTTAAAAAAAGGGAACATAATTATGCAACATGTCTTAGTCGTCATGAGTCATGAGCATGATTGTCAGTCAGTGTACAAAATTCTATTAAAATTCATTTTCGCGTCGTAAAAAAAAAAAAAAAAATATAAACATTAAAATATTTCTAATTTTATTGTTCTCCTATATGTAGCGTCTTGTGTATTTTTGGGGAAGATATAAAATTAACAAAGACTACAGAGAGACGAAAAATCAAAGGTGATTTTTTTTGTTGTTGTTAAATACAAAAATGAACACAAGTTATATTGAAGGTGAAGCAGCATTTCAGTCACAACTAGAAAATAACCATGGTCTATTTAAAAAACAAATTGAGCTTAGTAATGGACGATTGAATTTTCAACTTTGAAATTTATTATCCGTCATGAATCCTTTATTATTAACAAAGAACCAACATCGATTTACCTTTATTATTAACAAAGAACCAACATCGATTTACCTTTTTAGGTATTCAAAACAAGTAGGAACAGTATTCTTTCTTCTCCGTTGATTGAAAAGTAGAAGTTACCTCTAAAATGATAGAATCTAAGGTAAAGATTCTAAAAATAATCTCTTGACTTTCGGCAAGTCATCTGTAGGAAAGTTTCATTGATAGAAATTTAGGACCTTCCCACAAGCACGGGGGGTAAACACACCAATAGCTGAATCAGATAATTTATAATTTGTATGGCGTTAACGAAACTGTTAAAATATTTCTGTAAATGTCGAACTAAGCTCCCGTGAGTCCGGTCTACACAGGAAGATTCGGGAATGATTATTGAAAAACTTTTTTGATTAAAACTTCACCTGTTGTTGAAAATACAGGGATGTCAAGATGTCTCCGTACTCCTCTCCATCGTTCAAAGACTTGAATATGTAAAATATTGTTCAGAATGAGTTCATGTCCTCTTTTGATTTATAAAATACACATTTGTTTTAAAATACAGACGTGTTTTCAGAGTGCTTATCCAGTGTCCGGTAATCCTGCTTGCTTGCATGGTGATTTGATATCCAAGAGAAACTTTTACCTATAACTCTTAATTTAACTACTTTAATTTGTTTATGGTGTAATTGAAACAAGGGTTGTACCCGTCCTTTTGTTAAAAAAATACCTAGTACCTACCTACAATGGTACCTACAGTGTTTTCCGGTTTTCTTTGGTTTTAAATAATAATGTACCTACTTCCTAAAACTTTTTCATTCTACCTATGAGTATACAGAGTGTATTCTTTTTAAATACACCATAGGAAATCAACCCGTAAATCACGCTTTTGTGTCTATTCCCTGTTCCTGACGGTTCCCAGTGATATACACACTACACAGTTGTGCAATTAAGGTTGTTTTGGGAGTAAAATTCAACGGAATAAAGTAGGTTTCATGGTTATCCGCAAGAGCGTTAGGGAGATAATGCCACATTTCCAATTTGGCGAGAGCAGATCGCATTTTTATCTAACGCTTTTGCAGATAATCATGAAACATATTTTTTTTAGGGTGTATTTTACTCCTAAAACACCCATATTATTTTGCACAGTTCAATTATTGAGAACCGTAGAGAACATTAGAAAGACACAAAAATGTGATCTGTGTCAAATTCGAAATGTAGCTATAGAAAATTCCGTCACACTGGCATGAAACATATTTTCATGAAACATATTTTCTTTGAATCTCCGTTGAATTTACCCCCAAAACACCCTTCACTTTGCATTGTAAACTGTCCAGAACAGGGAATAGACACAAAAGCGTGATTTACGTGTTAATTTCCAATGGTGCGTTTGAAAAGTGTACTGTTCACTCTGTATAACTAACCTATTATGTGTCATGAAATTCAAGCGACAAAACTAGGCGCCAGGATTTTCCTTCCCCGCAGCCAAATATGTATAGAACTTTTATTTTTTAAAATTCTCTCATTTTTTATCGCCCTTTTTCATACTTAAAAAACCATGTTAAAATGTATGCCAAACAAAGCTCTCTTACCAAATATGTATTATATACTTTTCTTTTAATTAGTGCATTCTGTAAATAAAGTGTTATATCAACAAAAAGCAGAAACCACAATCGGTTTCAACGCGTCGCACAGCCTTTGAAATACTTCTACAGGGTGTTTCAGCCCTATGGAGAGTTTCTTTATGCTTGATTATGCTTATTAGCTAATGCCATAAAATTTTGGCCAGCTTGAATAACTGTATAAAAAAATCATGTTGATTTTTATCTGAACTGCCGATGCCGTCCATCGTCATAAATGAAGGCTCTAGACAGTCTAGAGTCTAGACCATCCAACCATATTGTCTGTTAATGTAGGGGCTGGTTTGATGGCTGATTGAGCCGGCCCTATACCTACGTACATGCATGCATACATGTACGTGTGTGTGTGGCCGCTCAACTATCTATTAAACAGCCAATTTACTAACGGAGAAAATGGTTGGACGGTCTCGAGCCTGCTTTTATGAGAGTGCACGCGACCGGCAGTTCTGGACAAAACTGTGTAAATGATAGGCGTACAATAAATAGATTTATAAATCTATTTACTGTATATCTTATTTATTTTACTTTTATCTATATTTATTTATTTCTACAATTGTATTTTGTATAAAAAAAGAGTGTAAATGAACTGTGTAAAGCCAACATATATTTTTTTAGTTTCGTACTATTATTAAAGCTGGACAAAAATGCATGTCCTTAGCTCATAAGCATAATTACATGATTTTTATTTATAAGTCAAACAAGGTTTCGTCTTCTCTTTTCATCGGAAGTACTGATAATAATTATGTTTCCAGCATTGCCTCTTTGAGTGGCAATGCTGATTTGTTGAATTAGAAATTCACTGGCCCTAGTGTTTTCAGTTTTTTCTATGAGCGTTTTTCCAATTTCTTTGACCCAACGTTTTCCTTATTCACAAAATATTCTCATGGTTTCTACTGCAAGGGCAATGAATATCAAGCCCCTCGATCTTATAATGCAGTACTTCGCATGTTTTCTTTGCTTGCCAATTGAGCTGCAGCACCGGTTTTTTTTGGTTTTTTTTTTGGTTTTTTTTTTTTTTTTTTTTTTTAAGATATCTCTATCCACACAGGGAAACGCATTTTTTTAATCTATTTTCAGAAAATATATTTCGTAAGTCTGTTTTGTTCCAGAAAGGTCTGAGAAGCGTGAGCTATTAATTGACATCCTTGTGAATTTCATCTGAAATTTCATCATGAAAGCATAATTTCATCTCAAATGGTGCGCAGGTTGAATATCTAACCAAACTCACCCTATGAGATTTAAAATAAAACTTTAGAGTCTGGCTGGGGGACTATAAACAGGGAGTAGACCAGCATTGGCTTGGTTCTGGGGGCCCTTGTCAATTATTAGCCTCCTTGTAAAGACAGTGGTGCAAGTGCTGAGTCATTCCTCCACTGTCTGGCTACCATCGTTCACGATGACGCCACCCTATGATAATGAGAAATGATTCCTACAAAAGTTGTAAGGAACTATATTTACTTTTTAAAATAATAAAAAATCAAAATTTTATCGGATGGTTTTTGGAATAGTATATCATTGACTTTAAAATTTTCAAAACGACGATATTTTATTTTCGTACATTTATAGCAATCCAATTCATAGAGTTAAAATTTCAGTTTTTGACATACAAGTTTCAACACAGTTTAGATTTTGAATATCCATTCACTTTTGAATGGGAAATGACAGTATCTTTGGAATGAAAGGCCAAATGCAATATCACCTGAGGAAAAAAAAATGTTTCCATTACCATGTTCTAGTACCCATTTTCGTTTGATACTGTATTAGAGATGAAACAACCAGTAAGTATATTGGAGACAATACCATGTCACAAGGCACATGGGGCACAGCTTGAACTACAGCATCATTTTTTAAACTATATGTTCAAAATATAAATATTTTTAGTCAACCGCATAAATTATGATGATGTTTGTTGAAATTTATGCTCCATTTTCTGAAAAGTATGTTAATAATAATATTAAATAAGTTTTATAATAAAATTATACATCTACAATTCTACATGCATGATGAAAATGATATTACACGTTTTTGAGTCCATAGAGCATGTTTTCACATCAACCGTTGGCTTTTGTAAAGCGAAAGATAGATAATTAATGCATAATACAATATCAATGTTTAGGTACATAATAAATTCACCTTTCCCGAGAAATTGGCTTAGTGTTACATAGATTTTTATGCCATGTATTCAATATTAACTAAAACTTAAATAAAATTATATTTTGCTTATTAGAAGCAATTTTTATTGCTTGTTCATAGTTTGTTTATTATTTTTTGCAAGTTTAATTTTAAAATCCAAGGTACTATTTGTTTGTTTACATTTGTTAGAGATTTATATTGCAGCAAATAATTTTGTTTACAACATGATATTTGTGTCATCAGATACAGAAATATAGAGCATATTACCTATTTATTATAAAATCAAGTACTTTTCTATGCAATATAACAATACATCTTATTCCATTACAATAAGTGTAGACTGTAGATACAACATAATTATATTATTATGTAAAATTTCAGAGAGTAAAATACCCAGAAGACCTTGAGCTCATGAAGTTTCACGTACCGGGTTTCAATTCAATGAAGTTCTCTTGCAATAAAGGTACTATACAGGGTGTCCCACCAAACTTGGACACCTCAAATTACTCGGCCCCTGAAAGAGTTTTTGAAAAATAAAAAAATCTAGGGTACATGTGCTAATTATGCGGTTTCAGTTATGAATTTTTTTTTATACAGGGTGGTTCAAAAGTCAGAAATTGAGGTGTCAACTTTCGATTTTTTAATGGATCGACCTGAATTTTATTTGATAATTTTACTTCTAAATGATTCTTGAGTACTTTTTTAAACAAAAATATTACATACAGGGTGGTTTTTTTTTCGATCAATTTTTTTTTCTAAATCTTGAATAACTCAAGTGGTAATTTTTTGTAACAAGAATAGAGAAAGTGTTTGTGTTAATGAATACATGCACTTTCAATTGGCATCAAAAATTTTTATACAGGGTGGTTCACAAGTGAAATAATGACTTGATTTTTTTTTAAAACCAAATTTTTTTAATTTTTTATTTAGGATTAATAATTCTCGTCTAATTTTACACATTTTTCGTTAGTCATATCGAAAAAACAAAACTAAAGTGTTGTACAGGGTGAGACATAATTTTTTTGTAACACCCTGTATATGGGCAGTCAAAGAGACGCAAAATTAAATATAAAGACTAAATATGCAAGAAAAACTTTGATTTTTAGTTAAACTAAAAAGTTATGGTGTTTTAACTAATATTGTCGCATGGACCACCCTGTAGATATTTTCTTAAACCATAAACATGGAGAGATTGGAAGGGCATAATATACTTTAATCGCTGACGGTCATATGAGCGACTCCAAATATTACCCTAAGGGGAAACCATCGATAATATCATTTCCTGAGAGTCCCATATTGACAGGATATCCAGTTATAGAGTAACAAATTTAAAAATGAATGCAGTATTTTCATTAAATGATCATCATCTACTTATTGAAAAGCACTATCGCTTTGAAAATGAAACAAAT
This sequence comes from Bactericera cockerelli, assembly GCA_024516035.1. Classification (NCBI taxonomy): domain Eukaryota; kingdom Metazoa; phylum Arthropoda; class Insecta; order Hemiptera; family Triozidae; genus Bactericera; species Bactericera cockerelli. The sequence continues at coordinate 37,020,702 of CM044955.1, read as the reverse complement.
TTGTATGTAGAATTCTCTTGAAAATTTATTATCTTTTCTTCCTAAAATCACCATTCCATCAAGTACCTGAATGCGGTTAATATTAAATACAGTTATTAACATAGGTAATAAATAACTTATTTGTTTCTTTCCTTTCAACTGACGTGAAGGTCCACGGTGAAGTACCTACGAGTATAGTTATTTATATAACATTCTCTTTATGAAAAAGCTTTGAATAATAATTATAGCAGAACACTCGCAATTATTACAGTGTTAATAGTTTCAAAATTTCATGGATGCATGGTTCAGCATTTTTTGCAAAGTTTTACTTAAAAGAGAGAGGATAAAAGAACAATTTTATAAGAAACTGTTTCTAATTGAAGTAGGAGAAAATTTCAATTGCAATGCAGCCAACTGTACTACTTTTTCATATAGGGTCAATGGTAAGGATGTACACTGTAAAGTTTAGAGCTGTTTCATATAGGGTCAGTGGTAAGGATGTACACTGTAAAGTTTAGAGCTATTTCATATAGGGTCAATGATAAGGATAATTATACAGTTATACACTGTAAAGTTTAGAGCTATTTCATATAAGGCCAATGGTTGTTGTTGTTGTAGTAGCCAGCTTGGCTACAGCTGGAGGGGTGAGTGATGGTCTCCAGCCAACTTTATTTCAAAGTTGGCTCGTCCTGAACAACATATTTCCATGTGGGATCAACCATCATGAGGACTTGGACTTTTCTTTATAAGCCATTAAACCCTTAGGAAACTGCAAGCTAGCCTGGCTTGTAAGGGTTGGCTAGTCTATTCTCTGTTTATAGTCCTCTAGCGAGACACTGGAGAAAATTAGTCTAAGTTATCGGTATATGAATATGAAGTCATCTCACGAAAATTTATCTATTAAATTTGAGGGAGGCATAAGTGGGTAATGAGACAAACTAGAAACCATTATACAAGGTTAACTATTTTAATATCTACAATAATAATATGTATACTTCATTATACATTTCTAAAGATAATATGGCTCTGCTCTATTTTTTTATGCCATTTTCAATTACTTACGATTCGCAGTTTACGAACATCTCGATTTCTTTGAAGTATTTTTTTATAGGTCTTTTTTCTCTTGATTTTTTACCAGGCCCTTTACCTTCAAAGATATTGTTCATATTGTTGATTACAAAATCATTATGTTGGATTAATATAATAAAGAGTTTAATTTTTCTTCTCTGAATTGATAGCATTAGCTCAATTGACTCTCCCAATAATCTTATATTAGTCTGAAGAGATTAGCAGCCGCAGAGATGTGGAGGAAAATGAAAAAAAAAAAAAAAAACAAACTTTATACATTCAAAAAGAAATGAAAAAAGAAAATACATTCTACACCCTGTTTATCATGGAATTCTCTCAGTATTTCTCCCCGTTCCAATCCCCTGATGAGCAATCGCTCAGATTAAATCTTGAATCTCGCAACTCTTTTCATTCCTAATAAGTAATACTTCATTCTGATAATGATGGTGGGAGCATTTCCATACCTACCTAATTTCTTGATTGAAAAGTTTCCCATCCAAATGAAAAGAATACTTTCTGAAACCTCCGAACTTTCCTACCAAAAACTTTCCTTTCTTTTCTCTCTCTCTCTCTCTTTATTCGTACCTTACTCCTTCTCTCATTTTTTTTAAAATAAAAATAAGAAAACGTGAAAAATCTCATGGCTTTCCATTTCTTTTACAAAATAGGTATGTTCTAAATAAAGGTAATGAAATTGGAATACTTTTTATTCAGCCATTTTTGAAGATTGGAATGAGACGGAATGTCATTTTATTATTATGAAGACGTGGAAATTGTATTTTTTAAAAATAACAGAATCCTTATCTCCGTTCCTGTCATTGAACTGATAAGATGTGAAGTCGGATTTTAAACTGATAAGATGTGAAGTCTGATATTGAACTGATAAGATGTTAAGTTATTGAACAGAGAAGATGTGAAGTTATTGAACTGATAAGATGAGAAGTTATTGAACAGATAAGATGTGAAGTTATTGAATTGATAAGATGTGAAGTTATTGAACAGATAAGATGTGAAGTTATTGAATTGATAAGATGTGAAGTAATTGAACAGATAAGATGAGAAGTTATTGAACTGATAACATGAGAAGTTATTGAGCTGATAATAAGATGAGAAGTTATTCAACAGATAATATGTGAAATTATTGAATTGATAAGATGAGAATTCTAACATTGAACTGATGAGATCTGAACTTATTGAACTCGATTGAAGAAAATCGAAAAATTAGCACTTCCCTCTCAGATCGGATGTATCTACAGTGGAAATGGGCATGTAACATGGATCTAGTGGTTTTAGTGCTGCTGGTAGTGTACAAATATACAACCCAATATTCCTGAAAATAACAAAATAATAGGAAAGCTGCTTATTATTTTGTCTGTTTATACAAAAACTCTTGTTTTCCTACAATGTGAAATAACTCAGTTACCTAATACATACTTCAAGTTTCTCGCTTGGGTACATCATTATTGAGATACGTTAGTTACTAGACTTATCAGTGAGTGAGGTACCTATCGGTAGAGTACCTATAACCTATGTGTTTGTAAAGTTTGTAGCCTGCCCATCCCGTAGTATGCCTTACCTTTGATGGGCGAGAAGTGACACAATACTTCCCATTTAGGTGCTGGGTCAACACGAGCGCACCGGAAGGTATCCCTTACAGACAACTGTAACCAAATTTTGAATACAAATTTTTGTCGACGCGGGGGTTTGAAACCGGGGCCTTCCGCATGGCAAGCTAGTGCTTAACCACCGACGTGCGCTAGTTATTTATTTGAAAAAAAGGTACCTATTCAAAAATATCATTATTACTTCCGCGAAATTTCTAAAATATTAGAAATCAGAAGTATTGTGTTCGTTTTTGTAAAATAAATAAATATATTTTTGCTCCGATTTCAATTTTTTCTATATTTCTGGACGTTTCAAAACCTCCTGAGCAAGGTTTTGTGTCCGTCTGTCGGTCTGTGGGTCCGTTGGTCTGTTAAAAATATTCCTTGTAACGCGCAAATCTCGGAAACTACTCAACAGATTTTGATGAAAATTTGCACACATGTAGGATACGTTCTATAGATGGTCCCATTCAAATTAGTACTAGGGGTTCTGGGTGAAAGAGACCATCATGTGCCTGACCACTAACTTTTTACTTAAACGCTTATATCTCGTGAACGGTACACTAGATTTTCATGAAATTTTGTATGTACATGCATATTCAGGTAAAGTAAAATTCAGGTTGATCAAAAAGTGCCTGTATTCATTACACAAACACTCTCTATTCTTGTTATCGAAAAAATTAAACGAACTTGAGTTATTCGAGCTTTAGAAAAAAAATTGGTCAAGAAAACCACCCTGTATGTAAAATTTTTGTTTAAAAAAGTACTCAGAAACCATTTATAAGTAAAATTATCAAATAAAATTCAGGTCGATCCATTTAAAAATCGAAAGTTGACACCTCAAGTTCTAACTTTTGAACCACCCTGTATAAAAAAAATCATGACTGAAACTGAATAACTAGGACATGGATTTTATATTTTTCAAAAACTCTTTCAAGGGCCGAGTAATTTGAGGTGTCCAACTTTGGTGGGACACCCTGTATAAAAATATTTTTTATAGAACAAGTAGGAAAATAATTTTTCATTCCAACACTCCTTGCCACCACAGTAGGTACGTTACTTAACACAAACCAAAGCCACCAGCCTGTGTTAAGTTCATATCACATTTTGAAGTTCGTACATTTCCCGATTCGGAGGGCAGACTCGGACGGAATCTTTAGACTGGAATCTTTAGCCGTAACATATACTTAAGGTGTAATGATTGTATCCTAAGTCTACATAAATATGCAAAAATAAATACTTACATATAAAAATTAAGTTCTATTCAAACACCTGGTCCGAGGTGTGGAGAACAACATTGATAATATTTACATAAACTTAAACTATTTTCCAGTTCATTCAATACCTTGATATCAAGTTCGCTCTTCACAAGATAGCAGGAATATTACCTCAAGAAGAAACTGAACCCTGTGGGAGAACAGGAGAGCGATTGCTTCACCAAACATCAGGCCAATATGACGGCATTAGACTGTTTTCACAACAACTTGGAAACATGTGTTGCGAAAATGTTTGCAGCTTGAGGAAACTGAAGCTAGGTCTGATGATGCTACCAATTTACATAGTAATAACATGGGGAGAGAGAATGTTGTTCTGATGTCGGAAATATGCAGGCCCGAACTAAGAGAGAAGAGTCCTTTGGGTCGTGATATGACCATGGCAGTTGAAAGCGACGTTAAACCCCACTTAAAAAAAAAAAAAAAAAAAGAGTCCTTTGGTAGATTGGTAGCTATTTTAAGTGTACACTAGACGCGTTGCAGTTATTAAATGACGTAACCTGAGAGGCATTAACTGAGGCATTGCACGCACTGTGACCTGGGTTCGATCCCGCATTTTTTCTGCTCTGTACTTGTGTGTTCGGGGTCCACACATACCGCGTGAGGAAAAATAGTAGCTACCAGTGGCGGAATTATAGGCAAAAATAAGGATAATAAAAGATATAGAAAAGTCCTATAATTCTGCACTACCCACTCAAAATTGTGATATGATAACACAAAGAAATACTTTTGTTATTATTATATTTTATATTAATTTGTAATTATCTGTGTTGTATACCTACGTATATTCGTAAATAATAATAATATAATAATAGCTTTGCTAGTAAAAATAACTTGAAAAATTAACTTTTTCAAACAGTAGCTGGTGGACCAAATTTTTATTTCAAATGAGACCCTTTTGGTGGTGCAAACTTACCTTGAAAATATTGAAAAAACTCGTTAGTGATTCGAGATGTCATTATTTTGGAAATGGGCATTTTGAGACTGCAAAGCTCTTTCATACTGTCCTGTCATTACGAACCAAAAACTCCCTCAATATTAAAAACTCAACTTTTAAAAAATGGTGTTCTTATTTGGGTTTAACGGCTTTCAAACTACCCCACAAAAAAAGAGAACTGTATCCCCTTAGTGTGGGTTAGTCGCATTAAATATGTATTCTGTTACCTATTATTTGCAACTGAAGGACTCGCTCAAAAAACGAGCTTTCTGAACTTTTCAAAATTGCAGGGGAAACTTGGTCACGTTGTAAAGCTATCTGTCATATGGTCCGTTTTTGTACACTTATAACTACCGGATTATAACACTTATAACCAGCGGCTCTTCACCAATGAAGCAGCATTTTTTTGTGACCCCGGAACCGTCGAAAACATGATTTCGATTATTTTCTTTCAGATATGCAGGTAGCACGTTTTTTCAGCAAGTTTTTTTTTGCATTATTAATGCAAATATATTACAAATAATGGACAGTTGGAATGGAACAAAATCTAAGATCTAAGATTGGTACTGATGCCAAATTAAATTTCAATCCGACTTGTGGTATGAGTACCAAATTTTACGCGTACACACAAACAAACACTACTACATACATATCTCTTAGTTTTTTCAGAGATAAAACTATACGTACAAATTGTATCTCTACTACTACACTTTGTCTCGGAAAAGAAGGCTCTTATTAGCGAGCAGAGCTGCGAAGTTATGAGTGAAAATATTATTCAAATCCCCGCTTATCAAACCTGGTGGGAACACGAGAGATGCTCTGGATGTGTTTATGTATGTACATAGGAAATGATAAGAGAAAAGATTGATGGGGAGAGAAAAAGCTTAGCTTTACGCAAGGTAAGAAGATTAGTGAGTATGAAAGAGGCGCAAGGTTTAGAGAACATTAACATAGGAGAAATATGTACCGACTCACCCTAGCTTTGCCAGTGCTTACATAGCTTAACAATACATTAACGCACTCAACCCTATGAGCATTTATATCTTATGGAGGATTATTCCAAAAGTAAGGCGACCCCACGGTCCATTCCCACCTAATGTGAAACAAAAATACGTCCAAGTGATGGTTCAGCTCAAGAAATGGTTTCAAGGACTTTTCATGTTCCTCTTCTAAGTCTTCTACATAATATAAGAAGAAATATTGAATACAATCATTACAAAGGCGCAGACACACACAAATACCTACTATTAATATATTATACCGATCTCAGTAGCTTCATCGATACGGCAGCGGACTTGTAACCTGGAGATCGGTGGTTCTAGTTGTACAGCAAAGATTTTTAGTCAAACGAGGTTGATTAGTTTTGACATCACGAAAGTGATTAACACAAATATGATAACTAAATGAAAACATAATTTATACAATATTGTTTTTGTGCTTCTTTTTTAAAAATCCATAAATACTGGGGGTAATCTCAAAATGTAAAATTTTCTTATTTCATTACTTTGAAACCATTAAATTCGATCTCAGTCAATTTGATTATCTAAATATTCTAAATGAATCCCCACTTTTGGTAAAACTATTTCAAATTCAATTATCCATCTTAATGAACTCTCCAGGACTTCTCTCCTCAGTATCACCCGGACAACCCCCTCCCCCCAGCTTCTCTTATCACACAAGTCATTCCTTATCTTGTCAAACTCTATTCATCCTCGACGCTAAAATTTCACTCTATAGAACTGGCACACTCGAAATTTAATTTAGTTCATTTGAATAAGATTCTATAGAGTATAGAGTTTGCTAGGATAAATCTTGGAGACTCAGCACTCTGGCAGCATGGAGGCTGAGGGCAATGGAGGAGGGGGCAGGTGGAGTTTTTCTCATGACTTAATTTTGAAAGTGCATCTTTAGAATGAAAGCATGTCAAGTTGTGGCTTGTTACGCTATGGAAATTATATTATCATGTGTTGCTTTCTTCGTGGAATTGCTTCGCAACGATTTACACTTAACTGCTACTTGTACAGTAATACTCTTTACTATAATATACACATGTTCCTTTATAAGTACTCTTGTACTTTTTAGAGAAGACATAAATAATAGAGATATAATGATTCATTATAGGTAAAAATCCTATAAGCTATACTCTTATGAATACTGGAGTACTCACTCGAGATCTCCTATTTCAAATTTATACTAATGTTGTATACCCAATAATTACACTTTGAAAAAACAAGTTTATTTCAAATTTGTGAGAAGGTGGAAACAGCTAGCTCTCAGTGATTGAATGAATCGTAGATTTGACTTATACAATTAAAAAAAAAATATTCTTTATAAAAAAAAAAACTTTTTATTCACATGAATATTGTACTGCTCATATTCTGTGCTCTCTTCCACCTTCCTTCTCTATTTCGCTATCTTCATCTTCTCTCTATTCATGTCAAAACCAAAACTAGTAGAAGGGCGTTATTGTCTACTCTCCCCTACTTCTCCCAAAGAGCACGATGTTGTATAATTTGAAACAGTTTTGAGTTTTAATTTCCCAGCACAATGTGTTCGGTGTTACCCAATTTGGAAAACTTTTGTTGAGAGGTGTGGGGAATGAGTTTTATTAGAATAATTCCATCGTTATACCTAGCAGTACCTTTGTAATGGAACATGGGTCCTCGTGTTAAATATTATTGTAACTATGGTAGGCACCTTCCTAGAGCCCAGGTATGTTTCATTAAAAATACCCATTGTTTTACTTTGCGATATTACCTACTTCCGAGAAATTTCTAATATTTTTTCTCTCCGATTATATAAACTAAATAGATATACCTTCTGTTTGAGCGATTCACAGACAACACAATACCTCAGATGTAGGTATTTTGATCACAGAGGTATTATGATCACATCAAGATAAAATAAACAGGTGCTTTGCATAATTGCTGGACTACCTGTCTTGCGCTGACAGTCTAAATAAATTACTAAGTTAAAGTTATCATATTTGTGAAAATCACTTTCATGATATCACAACTACTCAAACTCGCTTTACTAAATCTACGTTGAAACCGGGACTTGAACCACCGACCATCAGGTTACAAGTCCGTTGCCTTATGGATCAAGCTACTGAGGTCGGTTTAAATAAATTACTACTTATAACACTTATTATGATCAGAGATGCGGAGTGAGCCTTTGCCTCTGTCGCATCACCGGTTCCGCAGTCCTGATTGTGATCATCTTCATCTCCTGTGTTGCCGCAAGGAAAACTTATTGACGCATTCACTCATTCAGTTAACTGTGCATACCCGTGTAAATGAACCCCCAAGCTTGTATGGACTCCTGTAAATCTTTTAGAATCATCGTGGAGGCATGTAGGGTAGGATTCAGACAGCAAGGAATAAAAGGAGAGAGAGAAGGAAAGTACCCAGACAGCACGGCAGTTGACTTCCAGTCTGGATTTAAGGTGGAAATATCCAGGTGTATAAAGTCAACTGGACCTCCAACTGTCCCGACAGCTGGATTTTTCCATCATGGATTAAATCAGTTGACCAGCCACCTGGATATTTCCAACAAAAATCCATCTAGACTCAGTCACCTGGGCAGTCAGCTGGAAATATAACGACTCTCTCCAGCTAGGACATGAGTAGAATTTAGTCAGTTGACCAGTCAGCTGGAAATGTTCCATATTTTTCCAGTTTACATAAAACGCGTCCTTTGTTGAAGACGCCATCTTTGATCTGTCGTAATTTCAGAAATTGTGATATTGGTGATTGTAAATTGTTTTAAATAATTAATAATTCTTTTAAATATTAGGTATTTTATTTAGTTTTGAACATTTTTAAATACAAATATCATTTTATTTAGTTTTGATCTTTTTTATAACTACTGGAAGTGTTTAGATAAAACTCGTAGATAAAACTCGTCCTTTGTTGAAGGAAATTCAGAAATTGTGATATTTTTGTGACAAATTGTGAATTGTTTTAAATAATTAATAATTCTCTTAAATATTAGGTATTTTATTTAGTTTTGAACATTTTTAAATACAAATATCATTTTTTACTTTGTCTTTGTGAAGAAAGAGGACAATCATAGTGTTTACTTTGTCATTTCTGAACTCCAAATTTGCTTTCGAGATGTTTCAAAAAATAGTTCTTTAGTTTATCTAAATCGTGACAGAAGAAAGAGGACAAGAAGCAGTTAATACTGGATCACCTTTTTCATCTGACAATAACCATCCATTTCTAGAGACATCCACTTGGACCCTAACGAACTTTCTGCACTCTCCTGTTCCTGGACCTTCAGTGGGATTAACACCTTCAGTTCACTTGGAATCATACCAGCTACCCATATTAATCTCACCTAGCCTAGCCAAGCCAAAGTAGGACCATGAATGCTAGTCTCATGTGTTAAGGGAAACAGAATTTTTTATGCTCAAGATCTCTTGACCATAGGTTGGCTAAAAAAAGGTTCTGGTTCAAGCAAAGAAACAGCTGAATGCATAGTGCTAGATAGTGAAATTTTTCACTCTGTGGATTTTATTTAGATGTACAATAGATATTATTATAAAATGAATATTTCACTGATAGGTGGTTCTGCCACACTAAAAAATGATGTTTAGGTACTTTGTGACATGCTTCCTGATTACTTGATTTAAAATTAATTGGCCAATTTACTGTGCACTGTTCATAATAACAATAATAACTATTGTGCTCTCTCTACCACCTTATTACTATGAAGGCCCTTAAATTTTGAGTTAATTTTATATCTATTTAAAAAAAGTGTTCCACACTATTGTGTTTTATAATTTCACTAGTCTTAACTAGTCAATTTTGTTTTAATTTAAGTATAACAATGTTTTTTGGTAATAATTCTCTAAGCAAACAACCCAGCAATTCTAATTAGCCACAGCAGTACATAAATTGTCATGAAGGATTACAAATACATAATAACATTCACTAATCCATGTTCAACCCCGTTAGACATTGCTTAACTTTTGCAATTTCATGAAAACTGGTGTATACCATGTCCCATCTTCATTTTCTGCTGGCTATTAGTTTATTTCTTTGTTATTTTTGGTTTCTCAAAAGAAATATATTTTAATTTACATAGTATTATTATTTTATTGTGATTATGTACATTTTATGAGCATATTTTATAATTGGATATCATTATTTTATTTCTATACTAGCTAAAACCTGGCATTTTGTCACCATTAAGGTTTTTTCTCATGGCCGGTGTCCCAATAAAAATAATAATAACACTTTTAACTGGAAGGTAACCACCAGGTAAGGTTAAAGGTTATGCTCAAAGCATTTTCTACCACCTAACCCTCAGAGTCTTATTATTATGTGGTCACAACCATAATGAGGAAAAAATTGAAACAACGGAACCCTACGCTAGGTTGATTATCTGACTAGCGCATTAACCACTTGATTACCAGTGCACTTGAAAATTGTATTAGATATTTTAATTTTGATAATTTTCTAGTATGTTGAAGGTGGCTTAGGGGGGGTGAACTCTCAGTGAGAGTACCGTTTGGTATTGTAACCCCAAGAGGACATAGTCAGCCAGACATGCAAAACTTTGAGTTTTATATATAGAGATTATACCTACTTAGGAAATACTTTACATTGGTACAAGGTCTTGTGACATGATGGAAATTTGATAGTGCATTTTACACTTTTGGGACAATTTTTTTAATAATAAACACTCTTATTGTAAAAATATAATAATGTTAAAGAGTCTTATTTGAATTGTGTTGTTTAAAACAGATTATTTATTTTCTTTTTCTTTCCAAATTTCTATATAAAAGAAATTATACTCAAAATTGTGTGTGTGTACGTGTTAAAAAAAACCTATTTAAAATTTATTACTTTATTTTTATACAAAAAAAAATATTCTTCATGAGATTTGAATGCATGGCCTCTAAATTAAATAACTGAAATTGAATTTATGCCTAATATACATTTGTTTCTAGTATTTTTATTACTATTATTATTTGAAAAAAAAGGCATATAATGGGATTCGAACCCACAACCTCAAAACCAAGAGCGTAGCATTTGATTATTATGTAGTATAATGTACAGTATAGGTAAATAGGTATGTCAACATTGTGGTAGTGAGTTACTACCCATCCACTAGAGAGCGCTACAAGTAGCTGGAAATAAGTGGAACAAATTCAGTTGACTTTGGGCAACTGACTTCCAGTTAAAAGTTGGGTTACTTTCCAGTTCATTTCCAGTTGATTTCCAGGTGGAGGTCTGGTGGAAGGTGGAAATCTCCAGCTGATTTCCAGGTGGGCAAGTAGACTTTTTCCACCTAACAGTATGGTATACATCCAGTTGACTGTGCTGTCTGGGTAGGAAGGTGCCAGGGAGAGAGAGAGGGAGTGTAAGGCAGTGGGAGTTAGAGAGAAGATGAGGGAGGAACCTCTGCATCGTATCTTTTCTCAATTTCTCATGTGCACATTTTTTCCTGCAGAATATTATTGCAGAATTTTCTCACCTCTAACCCCCCTTCTCTCTCTCTCTCTCTCTCTTTCTCTCTAACTTATACACACTCACATTACTTTCTCAATCTCACTCTTTAGGTATACATATTTCCCTATCTCATCTCTTTCTATCCTCATATTTATCTAAATACATACGTAAAACAGAGGGGCCGGAATACCAGCTTCTGATAAAAATTACATAACCCGGCTTGTCTATGGACAGGGACACCAATCTATGTATAACTTCTCTATGTTCGAATCTACCCATCTTCAAAGATTCTTGCTGGTACAATCAATCAATGTGTTTTAGGCTTGCAAGAATAGTAATTTACTCACTTTTTGGATCATCTAAGATGTGGAAATTGATATAAATAACATAGTTTTCACCAAGATACGATGAAGCCAGCTTTTGATTTCAAGCTAGTTTTATAGATATACCTAACATAACTGGAAGCTTTTTTTAAGTGGGGTTTAACGTCGCTTTCAACTGCCATGGTCATATCACGACGGGGGTTTTACCCTCCATTCGCAGGAAACTCACAAACCTGCTACTCACATTGACCTCACCCAGCCTGAGTGGGGCCGGGAAAAGCCAGCGTCACGAGAATTAGAATTTGAATGGTCACCCATCCAAGTCTTAATGTCGCTTAACTTCGGTGTTCTGAAGGGAACCGGTGTATTCAACATGCCATCGACGCTGGCTTAACTGGAAGCTTATTTTATCTTAGGTTATGTTATAATTGTATAAATATAATGTATATCCTTAGCAAAGAGCACAGTATTAGAAATGAAGTCATTATCTACTATTATTGTTTGTATATTATTGATGTCAAATACAACATTGCTTATCATTACAAATTACAAAGTCCATTAAAAATTGCAATAAAACAAGAAATTGATTAAAACACTTATTTGCATTAACAAGGTGCTGAAGTAAAGTGCATTACTTTTTCTCAGTGCCTTTTCCTTCAATTTATGTTAACGTCAGAGCCCTGCTAATTCTCAGCAACTTTCTCTAACACTAAATAGTACGAGCTATAAATCGTCTTTTGAAATCCACTTACTTTCATTCTCTTTCGCTAACTTTCTTATTTTTCAACTTTATTAAAAGGTCGGTAAAAAAAAAAAAGCAAAGAGAGATTTAAATGAAAATGTCAGAATGGTTGCCCTCTCGTTGAGTCAGATTTATTTTCACACAGATGTGGGTACTGGAGCTATTATTTTTTTAATGGATTTTTGTCCCTGTCTTGTTCGTTGGCTTTCCTTGCGCTATCAGCTTTCCACGCGCGCTTTCTCTTTTCATTCCTCCAGAGTTGAGGATCTGCGGTGTTCGGCTGAAGCTCGAGCGAGTGGAAAATTGAAGCTGCCTTAGAGCTAATCTCAGGATAATGGTTTCTTACCCGCTAAAGTCAAATTGCTGTAAAAATTGACTTTCTTCTTCCCTATGGAAGTTCCTTGATGTGTGGAAGTGGCAAGTGGTGTGATTGGAAACTTTATCAAAATGTGTATGTAAATCCTTTCCAATCATCGAGTTTTGATGAATTTTTAATTAACATCACAAATAAGAAGTACGAAGGCATTTTGAGTTGCCGTTACTTCGTCGCTTGTTAATATCCATCATCCATATTGACATCAAAATTGAACGTAATCTGTTAAGAAAATAGAACAATACGTACATAGTGACTTCTAAATTTATTATAAAACTGGTAATGTAGAGAACGCATGAAATGGGTTTTATAGTTTCGAACTAGATCCAAACAAACCCTATTGAAACTTGAAATTCAACTAGCTTGTTATGGAAGGGTTATGCTAAAACCTGAACATAGGAAAGATGCTGAACGAGTAAACTGCTTCCCGACTGCAGTCCCTGTTCAGCTGTCTCGAGAATAAGAAAAGAAAATTGTTATGCTCGAGATATGTAGATTCTGAATTTCTTCGACGTGAACAACCAGAGAGAGAATACCTATTCTTTTTCTTGAACAAAACTTTCGTACCTTCGTCTCGCATCCCTTCGACATTTTGCGTCAAAATAATAACGTTAATTCTGACTTCAATGGAAATTTGAATACAGAGGTAATATCGTTGCCATGTCATTTTCCCACCCCTCAGCACTGCACATCTTTACAAGGGAAAAAACTTTTACTATCTGCCTCAATTACCTACGCCAACCTGGTTTCATTCACGTGTAATATTCTTTACAAGACCTTCTTACCATACCCTACAAGTTCTACAAGAGATTATTCGAAACGGAAAAGGGGAAAACCGGGTTAACATAAGGTACCACTTTTACTTGAAAAAACCTTACACTCTGCCGCGCTGTCTCTTTCTTTGTTCTTCAAACCTCGGCCGAAGTGTTTAGTTCTAAACTTTCCATAGCTCCATAGGTAGGTATTTGATATTAAATGGTATTTTTAGCATACATCAACATAGTTTTTACAATTTCATATTTATACATAACGGAATTTCGCCGTGTTTACTCGTCTAATTTTCTAACACGGATATACATTTCAAATGAGAAGGAGCGATTTATTATGAGGGATGGGCAGGGAAGTAGATAGAGTTAGATAGTGGGAGATAAATGGAAGGGAGAAAGGGAAGAATTGGGAGAGAGAAAGAGAGAGAGAGAGAGAGAGAGAGAGAGAGGAGAGGAGAAACAGAGAGAGACAGACGAAACTTTCCGCTCCAAAACTTTAATGAAATAAATCTTCCCGTATAGAAAACTAATTTGTCACATTCTAAGAGTTTTAAATATTATCAATCTTGCCGCTTTAACTCGGTCTTGGCTTTCGGGTGGCAGAATCAATACGCAGTATTTTTTGTTGAATCCAGGACAAGGGATTTGTTGACTTCACACGGTGTTGTTCTGAGGACTGAAATAACGCAGGATCTACATTTAAAAATAATCAGAATACATATTTACAAATCTTCTTGGTGATTGATATTCTTCTCTCTTTTCTTGCTCTGACCTTTTCGGGACGGAAAAAACCTTAGCAATTATTACAAAGGTAGAAAACCATCTGCTCGCACACAAGGCTTCTTTTGATGAACAGAAATATGATAATTTATATAATTATTATAATAATTCAATAATACCCCTAAAATTAATTATTTTATTTTCATTCAAAGTAATCCCAGCAATTGATATTAAAGGGAAACTTTTAACAAAATTTCGTGTCTAAATATACTTTCGAAAATAAAATTATTAAGCGCACATAAATAAATATTATTTCTCTGAAAAAATATTAATTTCTGTTCTAAATTCAGAAATTTCTATTTAATTTTAAAAACCAACATTCCCTGCTGCCAACTTTGCCAACCGCAACAGAGCACTCGCTGATGGACACATTAATGAAGAGCAGTTTTTTTTTTTTTTTTTTTCGAAGCGGATTTCCGCCCTTGTTCTGCGTGTGTGATGAAGCAGCGTGGTGGCGGAAACCACAGCTAAATCTGTCATATGGCATATTTACCCAGCCTTTGTGGTCATTACCATGGGTTATTTGAGCTGGAAATATACGGGTTGAAATTACAGCTGATGTAATTAAATAAAGGATTTAAGCAGCTTTGAAATTCAGCTAAATAGTAAATTAAATATTTTACTTGACGATAACAAAAGTTATTATTTTACGTGTCATATACTAATCTTACTGTAGGTACGTGTTCAACGCGAATGGTTTGAATAATTTAATCTGTTCCCTTATTACACACTTTATTCAAAACCAGAATTCAAACACTAAATTCGTAATTTAGAGTCTCCTAACAGATTAGCTACTGAAGTATGTTTGAAAACTATTAATTTGCTTTTACTCTCTAATTTTATCTTATTGTTCTGAAGGCATTTTTTTTTCTTTAAAAATAAAATAAAACCAAATGAGTCTACTTTGAATTAGAGCATCTATTTGTCTTTTTCCCTACTTAAGAAATGGGAATTAGGGAGAAAATAGATGGCATAACAAGGCCAAGTAATTAACAAGAAAGATGCTAAGCAAAATGATAAGATTGAGCCTAGGAATTTATCCAAAGGAAAGAGAGGAGTCTCATTAAGAGCCTGAGTTTCATCTGAATCTTCTTTATCTCCCTTTCTTATTTTCTTTTCCTTTCTTTATCAACTCCCTCCATTATCTTACGCTTTCTTCTCCCAGAATATCTCACTACTTCCTCTGTCTATCTCCTCACTTTTTCCTACTTCCTAAATTTCTCTTGCTCTTACTCTTCTCACAAAGTACGTATACATATATCTTACTTTACATCCATTATCCTTCTTTCTCACTGTCCCTTCCGTTTTCTCAAGTTATCATTAGCTTAGGAGGTGTTTAATTTGTATCAAGCTCGCCGGGAGGCGAGCGCTCGTCAAGTAGCGCCAGCCACCCGGCCTATATTAACACGAAACAGAGTTTATATGTATTTTGTTTTATTGTTTTCGCCCACTTAAAGCTAACTTTTATCAATTTTTATTTCAAATTCGTAATGAGACGCGAAAATAGATTGTGTTTCACGAAAGCGCGAGGTTCCTACGTACAGTTAAAGTCGTTTACTGGCCACGCCGAAAATCTTGAATTTCATGAAATTATTCATACGGGTTTTTTTTTTTTTTTTTTCAGACCAATTTTCTGTCAAGGGTACAGCAATGTGTGCTTATCGTGGAAAGACGTGAGATACGTTTTTGAAAAGGGAATTTTCATCTCTGCATACCTTTTATAGTTTCAAGTATTTATTTTTTATAGGATAGGAGATATAGCCTTCTAAAATAAAACGGGAAAGTTGCACAGAGCGGCCCCTGGTTATCTTGGAGCTGCGATTGTGGTATTTTTCGAAAGGCCTTATCATAGGAAAAAATATAAAAATATAACTAAAGTATTACACTGGACCAAACTTGAGTTATACCCTTTGAAAGGAATACTTATTATGGAGCCCAGAGCCGTCTATTATTATCCTAGAGTTGTATTTCTGGTGTTTTTAGAAAGGTCTAGTCAAAGGGAATGAGATCACTTAATTTCAGATGGTTGAAACAAGTAGAAAAGTATTTAAAGCCATCTAAAGGAATATCTAAAATGAACCCTGGAGCCACGCCTATTTATCCCAAGTTGATGACTGAAGGTTTTTTCTAAAGGTCTAATTACGCAGAAATATACTACGATGTAAATAAAATGTTAAAAAAATCAGCGACAGTGTGAGACATAAAAATAAAAAACTGAAATAAGATTTATGAGAGTAACAAAAAATCTTCGCCTCACATAGAACTTAAAATATGGGTGGGATTCAATCATCTTTGCTTCACCCAAGCTGCCAGCAGACTGAGATATCAGCCACGGAAAAATAACGTTTTATAACTTCACTCAGAGATTTCTACATCAAGAGGTAAACTAGGTCTATATTATGAGAAGCGTATAAAATATTGGCCAGTAAGAGGAAAAATATTGATTAATATAGATAAAAACAATGATAAATTATAATAAAATATTATGTATTGAGCAGTCTCTGTGGTCGTCGACTGGTGTAGGTAAAACACAAAGTTTGCAAGGTGACCTGGGTTCGAATCCCGGCTAGGTATAATTTTTTTTACTCTGTAATTTGGATGTCCGGTTTTCTCGGGAGAAAAAAAACAGTAGTTGGTAGTTTGAGTCAACCTCCTATGACAGTTTAATTTCGAACGAAGTGAGTATGGTTTAACTCGATCAACATTGATTTGTCACAATCTAATTATCCATCTACCTATGTATGTAACATTGTAACATGATATAAGTTGCATTTTTTGTCCAATCGAGCTGAAATTTTCAGGGTATATTCCATGGATATACAGGGTGATTCAGAAAAACACCGACAAACTTTGAGGGCTAATAGATCAGATCAAGATCTATTATTTTACTCCCATGACCCCATACCTATTCGCCACGGTTACGGAGAAAAGGCGGCTTTTGTGTTTTTATGAAATTGGTCGAGTTAGTCCTAAAAAATGATTTTTGTATTTTTTTGTGTTCAATTTAGAAATACAATTTTTTTTTCATTGTAAAGATAAGAAAATGTCCTATTTAAAAATGTACCTACACAGCTTTTAATTTCAACTTGAACCTGTAATATCATTCAAAACAGTTGGGAAAATGTTTTCGCGCGTCATTTTCGAAAACTTTTAAACGTGATTTGTGCCGAAAAAACATGGAAAGTTCGAATCTCCGTGACATTGGAAAAACATGCCTCTTTTGTGATCTTTCACATGCAATCATCAGATTTCAGATACGTCAGTTTTTTACGGAGATATTAGCACTTTTATGACGAAAATCGTGCATTAATTTCGGACCCTGATTTCGCGCGAGTATGTAAGAAAGATTTTTTTAGTTTTCCTTACCTGAATGATGTACTTTTCACAGGTAGTTCTCAAAATGCCTTCCACCGTGATTGACACACAAGTTGTACCTCTTGACTGTGGGTGGACCTTCGAATTTTGGGGAACATGGCTGGGTGTTCGCGGATATCATCAAACGCTAGAATTATCCTGGCAACTAGTTCTTCTACGTTATTAACAGGTGTTTCATAAACAAGAGACTTGACATGACCCCACACAAAGAAGTCCAAAGGTGTCATGTCAGGTGATCGCGGGGGCCATGCGATTGGACCCAGCCGCCCAATCCACCTGCCAGGAAAATTAGCATTCAAATACTCTCTAGCGACTCGCGAAAAGTGCGGCGGTGCACCATCATGCATGAATAACATGTTCTGCCTTATGTCATATGGAACGTCTTCTAGTAGTTCAGGCAGGACATCTTCAATGAATGTAGCGTAGGCTTCACCTGTTAATCTTGCGGGGAGAAGATAGGGACCGATGACATAATTGCTCACTAGGCCAGCCCAAACATTCACTGAAAACTGCCATTGACTTCTAACCTGTTCAACAGCGTGTGGATTTTCATCACTCCAAATGTGACTATTATGGACGTTGAAAAATCCATCTCTTGCAAAGCATGCTTCGTCCGTCCAGAGGATATTGCTTGCAAATGCAGGGGATCTTCTTTGTCGATCCAAATACCACTCAGCAAATTCTAGCCTGGGTGCATAGTCTTCTGGTTGTAGAGATTGCACTTTCTGTATGTGAAAAGGGTGCTGTCCGAGTTCTTTCATTACCCTCCATACTGACGATTGGGTCGTGTTCAGTTCTGATGCTACGAGCCTTGTACTAGTTCGAGGTCGATTTGCAAATTCTTCCAAAACTCGATCTGTGAAGTCCACTGTCCTCACGGTTCTAGGAGCACCTGATGCCTCTTTCTTTGGTTTAAATTTTCCAGATTCTCTCAATCTTCGGTCAACCTGAGAAAAAGTCGAATGATGGGGGACATGTCTACCGGGAAACTGTGCTCTGTACAATCCAGCAGCTCTTCTACCATTGCATTCTGCCCTTCCGTACACAAGATGCATATCCGCGTACTCATTGAATCGCTGCATTTTTAACCAAATTAACACAAAAAACCATTCAGAAAAACTTTTAACACCACCACGACACAGAACTACCACTAATAAACAAAGACACTTCAACACGAACTGAAAATTTTTCCAATGGTTTTCGATCATTTTACGTGTTAATAAAGTAAAATGTAGCTGGCCAAAATTTGTGTAAAATATCAATCTTTTTTGCTACTCGCATCAAGTATTGTAATATTAGTATGAAAATTTAATCCAAAGAAGAAATCACGATTTTCGTCATAAAAGTGCTAATATCTCCGTAAAAAACTGACGTATCTGAAATCTGATGATTGCATGTGAAAGATCACAAAAGAGGCATGTTTTTCCAATGTCACGGAGATTCGAACTTTCCATGTTTTTTCGGCACAAATCACGTTTGAAAGTTTTCGAAAATGACGCGCGAAAACATTTTCCCAACTGTTTTGAATGATATTACAGGTTCAAGTTGAAATTAAAAGCTGTGTAGGTACATTTTTAAATAGGACATTTTCTTATCTTTACAATGAAAAAAAAATTGTATTTCTAAATTGAACACAAAAAAATACAAAAATCATTTTTTAGGACTAACTCGACCAATTTCATAAAAACACAAAAGCCGCCTTTTCTCCGTAACCGTGGCGAATAGGTATGGGGTCATGGGAGTAAAATAATAGATCTTGATCTGATCTATTAGCCCTCAAAGTTTGTCGGTGTTTTTCTGAATCACCCTGTATGCTTGCTTATTAATTTATAATTATTAAATGTATTATCTACTCGTAGTATAATGTCTCACTTCTTCTGTTTATACCTACTGATTATGCTGAATTGACACCATGTTTAGTAACTCGAAGTTAGGCAAATATATGGGTCAACATTTCTTAGAGCTATAGTAAGAGGCAATTTCGGAACATACAATAATACTCGGCACTTTCATTTCCCTCTTTATTTTACCAAGATCGAATTTCCATCTACCTACCATGTACTTAGGTACATATTATAATTAAAATTGTATTGTAAACAAAACCACTAAACAAAGTTGTTCGTTATTTAACGAGTTCATAACTATTTTTTCAATACAAGGTTAAAACACTAGTTGATTATTAATGAATTATTGTTAATGGATTTTAAGATTAAAGTTAATGGATTTTAAGATTAAATAAGTATGTTTTTTTCTTCATTATTACTGGTTGAAGTTCCACAAAAGAAGCACCAATTATCACACCAACCTCATTTTAAAACGATTGTGACCAGTTGATTGTATTTGGTTTTAACGTCCTGATTTGAACTAGTCAGGACGGGGGGTTTTACCCTCCATTCGCTGGGAATCGTACTAGCTACCTACATTTAACTCGCCCAGCCTGGGTAGATTCCAGACGGACGTGTTTAGAGGGGAAAAAAATATTAGAAAAGTCTGCAACAACTGGGAATCGAACTCGAAATGTCTGAACTACGGGCAGTAGTTACAACCATTACGCCACGGAGGCTGGCCACTGACAACTGACAGTCTAAATAAAGCATTTATTTTGATCAATGCTTTTGTATTATGAATCGTAAAATACATAGATCTCATTCAAAATTTACAAATATGTACCTAAATTATAAATATAAATAAAAAAACACTGCTAATTATGGACACAATACTTCCTCGTGATTGTTTCACATTGTATACACCTGGCAATTTTGATTTTTTCGACTAAATCACTTGTATCTTCAAAACCGCTTAACTGATTTTCTTCAAATTTGTTTTATATGATAGAAAACTATTTTTTTACATTCTAGTTATTTTTATTCACAAATTCATACTTAAATTAAAAAGGTGCAAGCCTTATTTTTAATAAATGTATCTTTTTATTTATTGATTGTGTTGATGAAAATAATAATAATAATAATACATTAACATTAAAAGTAATTTTAAATAAAAATAAAATCTAGCTTACTAGACTTTTAACCTGGAACTTGGAGTTCAAGACCTCATTAAAGGCTAACCATCAATTTGGTATTTTATTTAGTTTGGTTGTTAGGTGGTTTTCTAATGACAAGACTTTGTCCTCCACAGTTAAAATAATTTAGACAAATCTTATTACTATAGATAAGGATAACATACCCGAAAAGTACCCAAAAAAATCCGGGTACATTTACAAAAGTACCCGCACTGGGTACATAATAAAATTAGGTACCCGTACCCATACGGGGTAAAATTTTTTTGCTAGGTACCTGTACCCGTACCGGGTACAACACTGGCGACGGTATAACACACTGGATCCGCATACCGTACTGGGTACCGATTTTATGAAATACTCGGTATTACACACTGGGACCGAGTACCGACGTATCGTACGTAGTAGGCGGGTACCGTTTTTATTAAATACTTGGTATTACAAGCCGGGGCCGGGTACCATACCGGGTACCGGTTCTATGAAATAATCGGTATTACAATAATACCCAAATACCCATCTCTAGAACTGGGTACACCAGAGAGAGGTACTTCATTATTCCGATATTATCTATGAATAATATTCAGGCTGTCGGTGTCCTAATATTTTTCTTTTTGTCTCGTAGAAACAAGTCTTCTATTTGAAACTTCTTTGTCAAACAATTGGACGGTTTAGGGAAATGTACATTATTTAATTCAGGTTATAAAATAGGAGGTGGAGGTTCTAATCTATTGAAACACTTGAAACTAAAACACCCAACAAGTTTTGTGAATCGAGATTCGTCTCCTGTAAACATTCTGAATGCAAAATTGTGAGATTTAGTTAGTGTACGGTGCTTTTGTACTTGGTTCTTGAGTGATTACTCGAATCCACTATTCCATTTACATCCGCTCGCAGAATCTCAAAAACCAAGTACAAAAGAACCTCGGTAAATACTCGGTACTTTTATGTAATCGATTACTGAAGTACCGGTTCTATGAAATACTCGGTATCACCCATCTCTGATCATTGCCAACAATACTGAAACGGGGTACTTTTCTGTTAATGAATCTAGCAGTGGGTTTCAAAATGTGAAAAGATCAACAAAATTGCTGAGCGCTATCTAGTGCCACTCAATAAGGAATACACCTGTTATCTCAAGATTTCTCTCTCTCCAGCAAGTACCGTGAAATATTCTTTCAGCATCTTTTCAAAAAAAAAATTCTATCATTTTTTTTTTTTTTTCTCCTTGAATTAAAAGATCAACATCCTTTAATTAAAAGTCTTTTTCCTTTTATCTGTTGATTGTTGACCAGTTTTTTTCATCTATCATATGAAAATCAATTAAATCAAAAAGTAGTGATATCCCCCAAAAAACACTTCGTGTAAAAATAGTCGTCAAGTGTTGGAATGATTAAAAAGAACTGATATCAAAAACGTCAATTTTCTATAAGTTTCTTGATAATTCAACCAAAATAATAACCTCACAACAACAATACACCTTTGAGCAAACTTCGATTTGGTATTTTGAGAATTTAACCAAAAAATAGCCACACAACAAAACAATGCTCTTGTAAGAACAATCTTGCATAATTACAGAACCACGTCCTTGACTGCACACTGTTTTGTTCTGAAATTTATGTGAAGTACGTTGCTAACAAAACATTGTGCAGTAGTCAAGGACGTGGTTCTGTAATTATGCAAGATTGTTCTTACAAGAGCATTGTTTTGTTGTGTGGCTATTTTTTGGTTAAATTCTCAAAATACCAAATCGAAGTTTGCTCAAAGGTGTATTGTTGTTGTGAGGTTATTATTTTGGTTGAATTATCAAGAAACTTATAGAAAATTGACGTTTTTGATATCAGTTCTTTTTAATCATTCCAACACTTGACGACTATTTTTACACGAAGTGTTTTTTGGGGGATATTCAATTTATGTAAATAAAGTTACTATATTCAATTCAATTCAACCTTCCTTCCCTGACAATATCTCATCATTTACTTACTCTGTCTATACTTCCTCCTCCTGTTCTCCAATTTTCTGTATCTCTCTTTCCTATCCTTGCTCCTCTTACAATATCTTATCCTCTACTTCCTTTCATTTTCTTCTCACTCATTCTGATTCCTCTATCGTCTTCCTCCTCCCATTTCTTCTTGAGCTTAGTCTAGAAGATCTGCATGATGACACGTAGAAATTAAAAGCGGATGAGATAAGAAACAGGATGGCTGTAACACTTCTTCTTTGACTATGTTTATTAGAACACATCGACAGTGGCTCAAACAATTGAAACTCTTTCTTTATTTGTCTTAGGGTCACTCAACTGAGTATCAACAACCTCATCATAATACCATGGGGCCTGGTTAGTGCCAGAATTTTCATCTCTCTAAATATTTTCAATGAACCTTGGTGGATTTTAGTATTTCTATTACAAATGTTAAAAATAACTTCCCAGTTCAAGTTCAAAAACACATTCTATGACAAAAATTGAAAAATTAAATCTATATGTAGGTATATTATTATTTTTGAATTATTCAAAAGAGTACTTTTAGAGCACTTTTTTCCATTCAAAATCGGCTGAAACACCCAGTAAGATGAAATAAGATAAAGGAGCAATATTCTTCTCTCATAGTGTTAATCTTGGAATTTATTATGACCGTTCTCATTATTATTATTACTATCATTATTATTAATTCTCTTAGATTATATCATGAAGAAAATTGAATTAATATTCATGACAAATTGTAGCGACCCCCTGCTCCCTCACTAGACGGCCAATACCCTGGTGAATATCATGAGAACATTCTTGGATAATTAAATCTTCAGATGTCCTTCATTGCTTCAGTAGAACTGTAGAAGTTAGCCTTACAAAATCCAGATCATTGCAACTCATGATCTTTTCCCTAATTTGAATGGACGGATCAATTTGAATGGACGTTTGATTTTGTTATTAATGGAGAGATAGATCTTCCCAATGTATTCAAAATAAGGTGTGTTGTTATTTACATAATTACATTTCATAAATAGACATCTCTTATGCCAGGTCCACACTAAGCGAACAATGTTCGCTAACAATGTTATTTCAAACAAGTCGTAAAAACATTTTCTAATGCCGGGTCCACACTGCAAACATTGTTAGCTAACAATGTTCGGTTAGTGTGGAACCGGCATTAGGTATAAGCAGATTCATGTTTGTCTTCAGATAAGGGTTTTACATCCTATTCGCTAGAATCTCACAAACCAGCTACCTACATTAATCCCACGTCCCTTTGGTCGGTCCGAGGAAAACCAGCAACACGAGGAATTTAATTTTAATAGTCACTTACCAAGTTCAAAATTCAATGGATATTGCTTAACTTCGGTGATCAAACAAACACTGGTGTACCTATTCAATGTGCTCAGATTATTGTTTCAAAAGATACGTTTTCACACAGTTCAATTCAAATCTCTCGAGTCATGAAGGAGATGGTAAAAAAACCCCACAGAAACAGCAATTACGTCGAAAATATTTTCAGCAATTTCTTTTCGTCGCATTTTTTCCCTTTTTTTCTCAAAAATAAAGGTCATTTCATTTCATTTGATGACCTTTTCGTTGTACAAGAATTTGCTGACTATGTGTCATGGTTCTCATGATGAGTGACATTACTTTCAATCTGAAATGTTCTGAAGCTCTCATTACAAACATAATCACTATCAACTGACTTGAGATACTATACCAGAGCAGTGGTGTGGAATTTTGTAAGTGCTTACACTGCTTACTCAGATCATGTTTTTGTTAGTGACGAGGAGTAAGGTGGGGTTTCAGATGTGTTCTGATATGGACAGCTGTGCATGCTGCGATGTACACAACTTTTATCCAAGCGTTTCCGCATGCCAAGAGACCGACAGATAGATAGAGCGGGACAAAATCTCCTTCATCCGGTAAACTATAAGTCAATTTTTCATGAAGGAAAACCGTTTAGTTTTTGTTGAATGTTCAATAGGTAATTATGTTCAGCGTTCATTTATGAATTTTGTTCATATGGAAAGCTAAAAGCTATCTACGATGATATTGACCATTCAATAGATAGGTTCGAGTATATTGTTGTTCAATAACGTTCGAGTACTAGTGTAGGTGTAACATACCAGGACATCCGCCACTGAGAACATGTAACAGTAAAAGTAATAAAAAAATTCCACCCTAATGATGATGAGGATTGAGGCTGACGGAGTAAACGCTGGTGATAAAAAAAATCAGCTTAGCTCTGAAAGTATATAAAATATCAGACAAGCCCCATTTCTGTGAAGACAAAATGAAATCTGAGTCTGTCCTCCATTTTCTTTTGTCTCTCGTTCTCTTTGTTTTACGCTTTTTTATGTTTAATTATATACATGGACTTTTTGTGTTTAAACTTAAATACAGGGTCGTTACTTTACATTTCCAAATCCATGAACTAACAAAATATGAAATTTCAAACGCTTCACGAAACGCCCTGTATAGCTTGTTAAATATTGTGGCAACAAGATACGTCCCTCATAGTTTCTTTCTAATTAGATCAGATTTTATTTTTAATTAATCATTAAAAAATCTTTGAAAATTGATAATAATTTTATGGAAATGCATACACAATATGTTATTAAATGTAATGGGATAATACTATAATTACTTACTAATAAATTTTAGATAGTATCATGTTTAAATAATGGATGTGCTTTTTATCTCGCTTCTTTTTTTCTTTTTCTCGAAACTCAAAATTTCACTAGCGACTATTAAAGGGAGACCATTAGTAGTTATTCACCCAGCAGGAAATACATTGTATATTAATTTCTAAATAATGATTTCTGTGTGAAAAATATTTGAAGGCTTCAATTTTATTTGATAAACAGGTACATTGGTACATAGAATGTTCTGAACAACATTATATTTAAAAAATGTGTATTCGTTTTTCCTGACGAATTATTTGGTATTTCTGATTCCAGACATCTCCCATCAGATGGACTCTGGTTATTACAAGTACGAGGAAGAGCCCGCCACCTCCACAACCTCCCCCGCGCCCCCACTGGAACACACCTCCCTCAGAGGCCCGTACTTCGACACTACAGCCTCCAAGAACGTCACGGCACTGGTGGGCAAGACAGCCTACCTGAACTGTCGAGTGAGAAACGTCGGCAACCGAACGGTAAGTATGCTTGGCAAACATAGGGGATAAAGTTACCAATTAAAAAGAAAAAAAAAAACTATACATGGAACATTAATCAGTTAGTCAGTTTAACAGTTTGTGTTTCTTTTTCGTGTCGCTATGTACAATTTAAATTAATTCAGTACGGTATTTTTTCAGCTATTTTTGGTATTTTTGGTTTTGAAAAATTGAACTGTCTTTCTTTAAACTTTTCTAATAATCCTGGACTAAATGGTGGAGACAAAATACTATGTGAAACAATTTGTAATCACAAATATATGGATTGTCAGTGTCAAAAGGTATCAATGTAACATTATCAGCATAGATTTTTCGCAATATTGAATTTGTTATCAAGAAAAAAAAAATTCTCAAAAGAACAGACGGATGCGACACATAGTATTTGCAGCAATTTAAAATGCTATTATGGTTTTGCAGCAAAATAACTTGATTCGCTATTATGTTTTGTGTGTCCACAAAATGGAGTGGACATTTTCCAAGTGACTTCGTTTTGCACTTGAATGAAATGCGAAATTAGAACCCCCATTATAAACACTGATTATTGTTGACCGAAAGAACTTCGCAGAAAGTTTGCGCACATTTCGGAAGCCATTATTATCAACTTTTTCTATATATTCATCCCGTTTTATTCCGGATGAACTTTTGACTTTTCTTCTAGAAATAGCTTCAAGTATGTGCTATGAAAGGTTCTCATATTATGAATGACTAAAGTTCAAAACAGGGTGTCCCTGTTCATTCAACTTGCTGTAGTTGTTGCCATTAGTGTAAAAGAGGACACTAAACTTTACGTACCCATCTCTAAAATCCAGCCGACTATTTACATACTCAAACTTTTCCTTAAATTAAGTTAATTTCAATGTACCTACGTAATACCGACGATTATTCACTAGTGGTTCTGTGAACTGTAAACCTCACACAGATTCAACTATCGCATTATAAATGTTCAATCAAGCATGAGGACATTGAGACCTTTCATTCAAAACCCCACTCTGGCTTTAATGTATACTAAATTTTAACAATTTCGAAGAATACGGTCGAGAGTTATCGCGGAACAGACAGACAGACATTAGAAACGAAAGCCAAATTGTCCATTATACAAGTTAAAACAGAGTTTGGTTAATAAAGTTATTCTGATTTATGGATAGGTACTACTAAAAAATAATGAAGCTGTTTTCAAGAATGACCAACTACATAAGAGAGAGAGAGATAGAGAGAGAGAGAGAAAGAGAGAGAGAGAGAAAGAGAGAGAGAGAAAAGAGAGAGAGAGAAAGAGAGAGAGAGAAAGAGAGAGAGAGAGAAGAGAGAGAGAGAGAAAGAGAGAGAGAGAGAGAAAGAGAGAGAGAAGAGAAAAAAAAAATGGAAGAGGGAAGGTTTGAAGTTAAAAAGTTTTTTAGAAAAAAAGAAAACCGAGGATGTTAAAATATAAATAAATAGAAGAGGAGGAGACAAAAGATGTCAAAAAAATAGGAGAAGAGAAGAAAGTTTCAGAGAAAATAGATACAAGAGAAGAAAAGAGAGAGATGAAGTGAAGAGAAGGAATAAATTTATTATTTATTAGAAAAAAGACAGGAAGAGTAACTAACTAGCCGCAACACAGGCAAAATTAGAGAGAAAAAAAATGATAATAGAAAAATAACAAGGAGAGAGGGGTCGGAATATTGAAAGCAAACTTGTGTAGGCCAAGCACAACAAAAACTAAGGGACTCTTCCTTTTTTATGAGTTTTGAAGTCTTTGCTACGTGTTGAGGTCCCTCCCCATGTCTCTCCTCTCTATTCCATTTCTCTCCTGCATTACAGAATGCAGGAGAATGAAGAAGAAGGGATGACAGCATCCCTTCTTCTTCTTTTTCGTTCTTCTGTGCGTCATTATTAATTTTCACTTTATCGCACTTGAAACAATGAATGTCCTCGACTCCTCGTTCTCACCGCGTCTCTTTCTATAGGGACTAAAATTATAGGGACTAAAGTTGAACATTCAAATAGAAAGAGTACCTGCTTAAATTAAAAAAGCCCTCGCGGCATTTTATTACAAAAAGCGCTATATTTTTAACTCAAGTTAGCGGTATTCACTTTATTTTGACTAAAATTTTGCAGTAAAAAAAAAAAAAAACAAATAGGTAATAAATTTATGTCCTCTTATTCATGCAGTAATGTCTCCGCATACTGAACACTATCTCTAAGTTGCTGACGATGATGGACATATTTACCTACCTGCGATCTCAATTTTGTCAACGTACCTACCTACCGTTTAGCTCTTTCTTCTTTTACTTTTTCATTTGCCAAACCTACTTGGGGTCGGCATTGTTCAACCTCTTCATGTTGGTTGAGGTTGGTTGGTTCTGACACTTCTACTTCCACATTTTACAGCTGGATGCCCTTCCCAACGTCAATACTGTTAAGAGCATCAGCGATTTGCTTATTGTCTAATGGCCAGACATGGTCGACACCGTATCAGTTTTATATCATTATCATATCAGTCACGGAATCAAGTATGTGGAACTGACACGGGGGTGAGTCCTGATTAGACAATTTATCAAGCTGTATACTTATGCAATGGGTGCAGAATAACCGGGTTCATCTCTTACTTTCTGGAGTAACCACCATAATCATTTTACTTGGACAAAAGCTCTTGATATTATAACTGTCTTAGAGAGTGCTACACACAAAAAAGGCACGGTCGTTTTATACTATTGACTATTTTTTATCTCAATATTTTCAACACTTATTTAGTAGCATAAATTTTGTTACAAAACACTATTTTTTTAAAAGCACAAAGTGATGACGAAAGAACGCTACTAAATTTAAACTTCCACAGTGTGATATAAAAACCGACTTGCCCTTTACACTACACCCTTTTCAAAATACCTTGAAAAGGAATTAACCACACCAGTAATGAGAGCGGGGAGGAGTGGGAAGGGCATTATCCTTTTCATAATGTGTGAAACTTACTACTGAGGTCTTGGTCTCTCTCTCTCTCTCTCTTACTCTTTTTCGCTCTCTCATTTTCTCTCTTAAGGTAACATTTTAGGAAAATTTGTGCCAAAATTTACTCAGGAGAGAGGAACAATGAAAAGAAGAGTTTGGAGAGAAGAGGAAGGACCTACATATTAATAAAAACTTGAAACCCCGAAAGAGAGAGAGAGAAAGAGAGAGAGAGAGAGAGAGACGAAGAGAGACACAGAGAGAAAGCATTTTCGAAAGTTTGATAACTTAATATTATAAAATAGAAGAAAATTTTAATTTTTGCTTGATGGTTAAATCCCGACAATTTCATGCATGCAAAGTTGTATAATACTTCTAAAGTTTTTCACCTTAAAATTCCATTGAAAAGAGAGGTGTGAAATTGAGAAGGATTTGCTAAGTGTGAAAATTTTAAATTATATTAGGTGTACCTTCTAACTGGTGGAAGGAGAAAATGAAGTGACGGGAGCAAAACAAGAAGAAAAGGTCAAAAAAGAACAGTTGAAAGAACTGATTTATCAAGAGAGCATATAAACTGATGACAGAATAATGTCCTAGGTATATTGGGAAAAAATGTACTTTAGGAAACAAAAAGAAAAAAATAGGTATTGAGTTAAAAATAAACGAAAAAATAATAGTCACCATTTTATAACTGTTTTTCCCAGGGTTATAGTTTTGGGATCATCCATGTCTGAGCTTGACCTCAGCAAATCATGTGCAAAACAACTACTGCTTATACGCGCAATTACGGCCATCATACACATGTCTGTGATGCACATATACCAAATACCCATAAAGCACACCCACACAAACACATACCACTTACATCACACCATTACACATTACACGTACACACATACACACACCACATATAGAACACGCACAAACATATTGCACATACAAACATCACACCCACACTGACACACGCGCACACACACCACCCTTACATCACACTCAAACAAACACTGGGTATATATGAAGATTATATACCCAGGCTGTGTACTTTTTGATTTTCTGCAAATGGAACTGTACTAAGGATTTGCAGATTTGCACGCTTCGTAATGAAATAAGAACTCAATGCGCTAGAAGTACAAGTATGTAATATCAAATGCGTTATTTCACAAGGCCGACTTTAAGGATAAATTTGCTTAGGTGACGGTTGAGAATTCCACCTCCTCAAGATTGTGCTGCTTGAGTAAGATAAACAGAGATGATATTGAATAACCCTCCTCACACTCGGAATACAAACAAACACAGGAGCTCAAACATAACACTTGTCACCTCTCGAATATAAACATTCCAAGGCATAACGTCTGATCCATCTCTTCCATCTTTCCTTCTCTTCTTTCTAACCTTCTTTCTCTCTCTCTCTCTCTCTCTCTCTTCCATTTTCCTCTCTCTCTCCCTCTATTACTGTATCTCCTCTATTTACTGGCGGCGTGTGTCCTATATTTATTTTATAACATGGTTATCCTGCGTGGTACCGGGGCTACCCTAGGGTCTATCTAGGCTCCGTTGTGTTCGCGCAATTACAAACTGAAAATTGTCAAATCTAAAATAAGACATAATATTAGGTATACAGATTTGTCACATATTTCCAGTTTTATACTCATGGCTCACATAATGTACGAATACACTCATAATTAAGTGTCTCCAGCACTTACTAAATGAGATAATGTGTTGTGAGTATGTACTACAAAGTGTTTCTTACTAACTCACGCCGACATACATAAGGGACTTATAAAACATTACTTACTCCTTAGTTTACCACCACAACATTGTTGACAACACGGATGTTGTTCTGTCAGTCTCCACTGTGTCTAACGTCAAAATGTATGAACCAAGGAGGGGAGTCATCATCTATTACAAACTTTATTCAAACTTTCATTATTCATGCAGAACTGAGGAAACTGTAGCTGAGGGAGATGAGAGAGGGATGAGACAGGACGGAGAAGAAGTTATAGAGGAGGAAGTGAAGCAAGCAGAGGAGAAAATGGAAAGAGTTTACTTGAAACACTAAACTTGATTGTCCCTATATAGCATCTTGTTCAAGTTTGGGGATGCTTTTTCAGCAGAACTTACTATCCAAATCCCAAAATTCTTATCAAAATAATTATTATATTATTAAGAGATAAACCGTTTTTTGTCTATAACTATGTATCAAAATCAAAATCATTTTTATTTACCAAAAAATATATTTTTATCCAACAAGAATCTATAAATTTAATTTATTCCAAGGTAATATCTACTCATTATAATAATCAGAGAAACTACTTCAGGGTAGTTAATAAATGTGTATTGTATCTAACTACCTAATAGATAGAGGTGTTGTTGCATATTGCATAGTCAGAAGATACCAGGCTGTCATAGAAAAAATATGTAAATAAAGAGTTGGGGGTACCTACATAATAAATTATAATTTATTATTATTATGAATTTTTATTGTATTCGTTAGAATGTATTCTTTTTTTTAAGTGGGGTTTAACGTCGCTTTCAACTGCCATGGTCATATCACGACGGGGGTTTTACCCTCCATTCGCAGGAAACTCACAAACCTGCTACTCACATTGACCTCACCCAGCCTGAGTGGGGCCGGGAAAAGACAGCGTCACGAGAATTAGAATTTGAATGGTCACCCATCCAAGTCTTAACCTCGCTGGATGTCGCTTAACTTCGGTGTTCTGAAGGGAACCGGTGTATTCAACATGCCATCGACGCCGGCTAGAATGTATTCTTAGTTTAATTAATAATGGCACGCTTCCTCTCTGTAGTGAATTTGAAGAAATGTTCTACCTTTGAAATAAAATATGCTGCACCGTGGTATATCTCACAAATACCTAGTGAATACATTAAACAAGTTTAATAATCCACTCATTAACGGATCAATATATTATGTATTCTGTAATTGTTATACCTAGGTAAGTGCCATTTTTAAAGTACAGTATCTTTTTGTGGCTAAATGCATAAAGCATAAGGAAAGGATTTTTACAAATACGAATGGAAGCCAACAATATCCCAAATGAACAAAACGTTGCAATAAGTGCTTCAGTAAAATCGAGAATTTTTCAGTATGCATCAAGTAGGTATTCTATAAAATTCTGGTACCGTGATCCATTCATCTAAAAAACGATAAAATTTAGCAACAACTAGGTATCTAAATTTATCGGTTTCAATCAAAATGTCACTTTGGATTCTACCAACTCCCGAGTTATATGCTCCGATGTGCATTTACATGGAACACGATGATACAGGCACACTACACCCGACAATAGCGTACGTGCTCAGGTGATACAGACGGGGCAAACAAACAGAAGAAAACATATAAATAGAAGCACCAGAAACAATAATACGAGAGCTTGGGGACCAATATAGAAGAGATACAAGTAAGCTCAGAACGAAAAACCTAAATTACATGATTGTATCTACGATCTACGTATAGTTTAGGTATATACTAGGTTGGACAGAAGTACGGGATCAAGTTAGTTCCTTGAGCACAATAAGAAATTATTTATGTTTTGGAACATACTTCTTCTCAAATGATATTTTTAACGACATTTTCTTATTTGGTGAAAAGAGTCAAAATATTAATAATTTATACACAACTGATTTGGCAAATTTAGCTGGTATGTTATTAAATAATATTTAGGTATAATATTATAATAGATTTAACAGACTTGTAATAATCATATACTTTGTAAAATGTACAGTAGTAAATAGTCTATGAAAAATATTACAAAGGTTATATTTTTTGTCAGTTACTGGCGTCTTATTTGATTTTTTTTTTTTTTTTAATCTTTTCTTTAATGCACTAAAATACCAAAAAGAGACATGGATTTCATTTAGGATTGGTTTCCAGTTCAAGATATTCAAATAATCCCACACTTTCATCGTGCCCTGTACAATGGAATAGAAACTACTACCAATCGTTTGGAAGAGATGGAAGATAATATCCTAGACGATGCAATTATTAGAAACTTCTCTAATGCTTTCAAATTAGATTTAGATTAAAATGTAATTCTCGCAGGGGTTTGCATTGATAAATATTTTTGTAATTCCAGTGAAGCACAGATAGGTTTAGAAGAAGACACATAAGTATTATAAGACACTTCAGGCCATATTGCTAGATTGTAGTAAAAAAAACCGACTTCAGTAACTTGATCGATAAGGTGGTGGACTTTCAATCTATAATTCTCTTGTTAAAGTTCCAAGCTAAGCATACATTTAGTGAAGCGAGTTTGAGTAGTTGTGATGTTACTAAACTGTGATCAACACAAATATGAAAACTTGTATAAAAAAATGTACTAAAAATTAGATTAATAATATTTTATTATTTATAGAATTTAGAAGACAGAAAGTTAGCTTAACTGATCCAATACTTTAGTCAAAAGTCTTGCGTCTGTTCACTTAATGTAACAAGGTATGTCACAAAAGTTACCAAACGTCCTCCAACTGAATGTTGAAAGTAACGGAATAAAAGTTGGTAGGAGTTTTTCAAACTCTAAGAAGACTCACACGTTCATACATTTTTTTATACGGATGTTTTATACACAGACGACTCGATTGAGTCGACTGTTACTTTAAAAAAAAATCACTAAATCTAGTTACATATAGAAATGTCACAAGAGTCACCAAACCTCCTCCTCCCCCCCTCTCTCAAATTCCCCAGATAACCTGCATGACTACACATGCATGCTGATAGATTTTCTGAATCCCTTGAGAAATCTAAAGCGAGAATTCAGTTATTTTAATATACATAGATGAGTGAGGAGTGAACAATGGAAGCATAATTATGTATACGTACAATAATTAGAGCTTTATTTCAGTCCAGAGAGATGGGGTTTCCGAATGGAAGTTATAGCATTACAAAAATGTTGGCAGAAACTTCAGTTTTCAACACCTCTTGTTATTGTTTTTATCTATTATATCTGAAAACCCGAGTACACGTGTAGCTATGGTTGTGATTTTTTATTTTTTTTTTCCTCATCCTATCATAAAAAAAAGTATTGTATTCGTCGAAATTTGACCTACCCTGTTTTTCACATTACTGGATGAAGGCCTTTTAGACAACAAAAAAGTTGTTTTCGGCCTTTCGTTCTTGCGTCCGTCCGTCCGTGGCACAATATCTCGCGAACGGTAAGAGTTGAGGTTTATTTTATACACCACTCAAACCACGACACTTTTAGTTGAAATCGACCGCAAAGAGCGACAGAGAGGGCCGTTTCTTTGGATTGGTTAAAGATACAAAAAAAAGAAGAACGTTTTTTTATTACAAAAAAATAAAAAAGGGTTTACTCAATTTTTGTTGTTGTTGATATCTTGAAATTTTTAGGACCCGCCCCAATTTACCGATATTTTTGGGGGGTCCCCTTGAACGAACTTTTTAACAAATCATCTTAGATGGGGGTCGTGAGATATCAAATCCAATAATTTCGAGGTTCTTAATTAATATTATGAATTTAACATTCATTTTTATATCTAACAGTTGAGTCAAAAGTAGTGAAATTTGACTTTCTTTAGTGATAAGGAAAGTCGTGTGGCGTCACACAAATTTTTTTTTAACTTCATTTTTAATTCCGCCACTGGTGACTCAGTGGTTATGGTTACAGTTGACTGAAAATCAATGTCTAATTCGAAATCAGCACCTCAAATAATTGGATTTCATTTGTAACAACCCCCACCTACGTACGACAAACAATAAAAAAAACAACTGTCCAAAAATACCGGTTAATAGGGGCCGGGTTCCAAAAAGTTCAAGATATCAAAAGAATGATCAGAATAAATCCCTTTATTTTTTTATTAGTTTGTGTTTTTTTTTTTATAAGAAAAGTTTATGCTCTATTTTTTTGTATCTTTATCCAATTTAAAGAACCAGCCCTAGCGGCCGTGCGGCCGTGGATTACGTCCGATTTCAAATAAAAGTTTCGTAATTCGTGTGGACATGTAGAATCTAGTTTTTTTTTACCAAATTTCAAGTCTCTAGCTATTACAATATCTCTTTAGAAATATTGTCCACGGATACTGGGATGGACGGACTCACGAATGGACACACGGAACAATGGCTAAAAACAACTTTTTTGGTATCCTGAGACTATAATATGATTCTCCCAGAAATGTGAATAACTGGGTTGTAGGTCAAAATTGCTTAGGCATAGTCCTACCTACTTCTGAAAGTTCAGATATTTATCTGTTACTGTTTTTACTTTAAAGTCAAATAGATGGGCACATCTTATATTTTCATGTAAAAAAAGAATCAGTATTTTTCAACATATTATATTATATTATAATATTGTAATTTAGTCTTACATAATATATTAAATCGCACCCTGAGAATTAGATGGTGATATGTCAAAAATCATGAATTTTTATTGTTACTCTATTGAAATAAGCGAAACGAGACCTTTCGTTTGGTATAAGAATTATAATTCTAGCTCTTACCGTTCCCGAGATAGGGCTAGTGTTGTTTATTGATTATGTCGAAAAAGTGGAGGGAGGTTGGAACAAGATGGTATTACGATCAGTTGTTACCAAGAGCTCCTTGGATCGAGACGTACAGTTCTTGGAATATAGTGATATTTGCGTAAGTTTTGATTTATCACTCTCTTTATTAAATTTTATTTTCAGTAATTGACATAAAAACTGAATTGTGCATGATTTTTTTGAAATATCACTCTCTTTGTCGAACATTTTTTTTGTGTTTTGTCAAGGTAGAAATTACTAATACAAAAGATTATGTTATATTACTTTCTTTTATATTTTTTTTTTTTTTTTTTTTTTTTTTTGACTTAAAAATAATCTGGCCCGGTATTTTCGATATACACTTGAGAGCAATAAATTCGGGACAGGACATTTCACCGTTTCAGTTGGTCCTGGTCAATTTGTATTTGAAAAGCTTGTATTCATACCTTTCAGAAAATACACAATGTGTCCGGGTTATGTACTATGTAACAATGATAATGGCCACTTTCCAGAAACACCTCATTTTGTTGATGAAAACACGTGTACCGAGGGTATTTTAAATTTGATTTTTTGTTGTGATAACGCTTTTTTGGCCAGTAAATTATTGAATTTCCTTAAATGCAACAATATGAGGAAGGAAATTCAGTTGAATTTTTCTTTTCATCAGGGAGACATCGCACTCCATGGCTGTGAAAGTGGTTTTACTTGTGAGTCAAGGTGTTAAGCAAAGAAATGTTGCTAAGGAGCTAAATTTGTCGAAGTCTAAGATGAACAGAATTTACCAAAGGTA
This sequence comes from Bactericera cockerelli, assembly GCA_024516035.1. NCBI lineage: Eukaryota > Metazoa > Arthropoda > Insecta > Hemiptera > Triozidae > Bactericera > Bactericera cockerelli. The sequence continues at coordinate 36,984,646 of CM044955.1, read as the reverse complement.
TCGGCAGACAGGTAGCTATGATCAAAGACCAGGATCTGCCAGACCAAAGAAGATAACTGCCCAGGAGGACCGATTTGCTGTCATGACAAGCTTAACACTTAGACGACCGGGTGTACCACCGGTGGTACACAATGTCGGCGAGCCGTATTATCGCCGGTCCCACAAGAGAATTCACGAAAAACCATGCCGGTCGTCTAAGTGTTAAGAAATCGAGACATGTCTGGTGTTGAGGTCCAACAGCAGCTTGTTATGGCCACTGGTGTTGATGTCAGCCCTTGGACAGTAAGGAGACGCTTGAAAGAGAAAGGTCTCATACCAAGAAGAAAAGCTACGGGACCCAAACTCAACAGACAACACCGACAACGTCATTTACAATTTGCCCTTGAACACGCTGATTGAGGAAATGGGGAATGGGGGCACGTTCTTTCCACGGATGAGAGCCGACCCTGCTTGTTCTTCAATGACAGACGTAAAAGGGTGTATAGAAGACCAGGTGAACGGTATAATCAATGTTATATTCAAGAAACTGTGAGTTTTGGTTTAGGATCTTGTATCTTCTGGGGTGGAATCTCTATGGAAACTAAAACAGAGCTCGTTATCATCAATTGTGGAGGACAAGGAGGTAACCTAACTGCAGAGAGGTATGTCACGGACATCATTGAAGATCATGTTGTCCCTTATGCAGGTTTTGTGGGTGATGGATTCGTGTTAATGCAAGACAATTCCCGACCTCGTACAGCACGTATTGTAAGTGACTTCCTCCAAGAGGCCGGTATTCGAACCCTCAACTGGCCAGCCAACAGTCCTGATCTTAATCTTATTGAACACCTCTGGGACGAGCTTAAAAGACGTGTCCATGCTCGAAACCCGCCCCCAATGAACCACAGGGACCTGAAACAGGCGCTTTATGAGGAGTGGGAGACTATCCCTCAAGAAACGGCTGCCAACCTAATCAAGTCCATGAGAAATCGATTGCAGGCTGTCATAAGAGCTCGAGGGGGTAATACCAGATACTAAGAGGTAAGTAACAGCCAAATTTCCATGAAGACTTCGAAGAAATAACACAAAAAACACCGATATCATTTGCAGTGTTTTCATGCTCTTTAGACCTCTTTTTGTTAATTGACTTTTATATTAAAAAACATGCTCACAATGAAAAAAAATATACACCGTCTTAAAACCAACAAAATTTTCTTTCTTGGGATACTTCACACTTGAAAATCCAATGTAAAATAAAAATTATAAAAATCAAAAACTTTGAGAAAGTTACTGTCCCGAATTTATTGCTCTCAAGCAATTTTTTGAAATTCATAATTATTTGTTTTTAGTTATTTCTTTTTAGAAACTTTGATTAAGTCTCAAGAAACAATAAAGTTTATACTCACATTGTCTTGTTTTCTACCTTTTACTGTTTAGCAATAAAACAATTGGGTATTTTACATTTCACTTTTTTAAACTGAATGAGTTTTCTTTTTTTCTGACTTAATACCAAAAGCATAGATTTTAATGTACCTCCAGTTTCAAATTGTCTTTTATTCTTCGATTCATATGGTAATATAGTGCTATAAAACTAAATTATGAAGGTACTATCATTTCAAAATTGTAAATAGATGGTGCTATCTCGAATTTTTTTCGAGATAATACCCACTTTTGTTCACTTCTCATGGAAGAAAAGGTTATATAATACGATATCACCTTATTAAAAATTGATTTTTTTCTCAAAAAAAGGCAAAATCAAATGCCTTTTTTTCGAACGGTTACAAAGGTAAGTTCTTTTGAAGAAAAATATTTTTTATTTTAACATAGAACTATAGAAAAGAACATGCTCAACTTAAGAACATAATAAATCAAAACAGTAGCTTTTATTGTATTAATACAGCGATAAGTCAAACTTTCTTTTGCGATTTCCCAAAAGTTGGTGTTTTTGACATATCACCATCTAATTCTGAGGGTGCGAAATGTACTTACACAATTGTTTAAATTTTATTTGCACACTCAGGGTGGGTCATCTTAAGTATTACAGTAGATTATCTTGGACTCGAGTGAAAATTCTATTCCTTATAACTCACATCTTTTCAAAATAAGCTTCAAGATTATTTCAAAGTCAAATTGAATTTCTTAATGTTCAATTTAAATTACCTACATTATACAATATACATACATAAAATATTTAGATTTTCTTTTTTTCCCAGATTTTTCTAGATCTAGCTAGGTTCTTTTTCTTTTACTAGATCATGATGAAAATACACTAATCAATAATTGAGAGAGTTTTTTTTTATTAGTTTCAATCAAAAGAAAGCTTTGTAAAACACATTTACCTATTGATGTTTTTAAAACATCGTGAAGCAAGTTGAACATCTGAAACATGCAGACTGGTATAGTCTGCTGGAAGCGCCATCCGCCCGTCAATATTTCCCTCCCCAGAATAGAAAACTTCTTACACTCGCCATGTCTTCAGATGAACAACAAGTTTTTGCCTTCACTTCTTGTCGTATTCATTTTTTATCATTATCTCCCTCTCTCTCTCTCACTCTCTCTCTCTCTCTTTATCCATCTATCTTTCTCTGTCTCTCACTTCCTCATCCCACAAAACATTTCCCAAGTTTTTTTTCGCGTGCATCTCCCAAACAACTATGTTTTCCCACTTCGACGAAAACTTTCTTATTAAAACGTTGTCTGGAACATATTTCACAATGCCAGAGAGACCCCTTTTGTTGTCAAAGTCAGAGATAGGAACTCATCAGAAGACTCTCTTTCACGAGAGAAGATGCTTGTAATGAAGGAGAGTAATCTCAGAGTTGGCTTATTACAGCTAAGGAAAATATTAAGTGTAGTTTAAGGTGTTAAGCAACGCCAACCATGGAGATTAAATAGATGAGCCCTCATCTTTGGTTTGAACTCAAATTTAGAATATGAGTATATACCTATCTACAAATAAAGAGAAAGTTTCATGTATTATTACAAAAACAAGAAAGTTTAACCTTTTGCGCTCCAGTGAAAAAATATTAGAACAGGCCATAGGGTCCAGTGTATGTCCCACATGCAACCTTAGACGCGCTGCTTCTTCACTTCAGTAAAAAATTTATTAGAAAGGTTCAGTGCATGTACCACATGCAACTATTAATAACGCTCTTATGGTCCGGTGCATATACCACATGCAAGATTTCCCTCCAATTTATTCGATTTTAATTTATGTTTTCCTTTAATTATCAGCCTATCAGGTTTTCTTCTAGTCGATTCCTGATATTCCGTAGAATATTAACGAACAAGTCCAAAGTGTCTAAAATGAAAGCCGGCTGTGTAAACAAACATCATTATCAGTGCAACCTGTGGAAGTGTGGATGGTTGGTTCAGTGTAGTACCTGTTATATTTTCTTTAGTTCTGTGACAAAAATGTCCAAAGGATAACTGTATAGTTTTATCAATGAAGAAGAAGTAGAGGTAATTCGAAATTTACTTTGTGGTAAGTAATTTATTTTCTTTCTATGTTTATTTGAGGGTTAAAAATACCTCTGTAAAATATATCTCTGTCTCTTTCAAGCACACTTGTTGACATGAGTTAGACAAAGAAGGAGGATGTGTGGTACAGGGTGGCGTTGTTAGCATTGATTTCATGACTTTGAGTTGAGAATAGTTCAATACCGAGATTTTTTTTATTTCTATTCAATAACCGGTACCTAATTGTACACCTTTAATTGATAGTTTTGATTTATCAGAAAGAATTTTTGAAACTACAAAGTAAAAACTTCTGCGGTGATATTGTGCCAGAATTTGGGTAGTAGATAAATCAATGTTTTCATCAGGTTCGTCACTGAATTTTTAACACTGGATGCGATTCATTCCCTGTAGGACTGAATGTGTTAATAGTATTAATAATTGATAACCATCCTGACTCAAATGAATACCCTAGCTTTCAATCATTATCTGTTCCACGTCTTCATTGAGTCCCGAGGTTTCTATATTGGAAATATTCAAATTTCTCATCAATCTTTTCTTCATTAAGATTTTCCCTGCGGATAAATTTTCAGAGAAGAGCAGGATTATCTAGATCTAGAACATCATATTAATCCAGATATATATCCAGATTTCTTTGATTATAGTTTAATAGGAATATTTACAACGGTTTGGTTGTCACTTTTCATTAAAAAATGCATTAACTTTGGCCCAAAGATACAATTGCATTTTCTTTAATTGTTATTGCTTTTGAATTTTAGTATCATTTTTCTTCAGACTCTCCAATTTTTTATTATTTTTATTATATAATTTGTCATGATAAAAACAAAATCTTTGCCTTGAATTATTCTGATGACTTTACTGTATATGTCGTGGCTTCGCACGTGTCTTCATGTCGTTGATCTCATGAACCAGCAGAATGATATTTTGAACATTTGGAAGACATCCGGGTTGACCTTGTTCATGGATTTGATTGATGAGTTTGTGACGTCACACACCTTTATTGTGCGTTAAACGAAGAAAAAAAAATGTACCTATACATAACAACATCTGCTGGAAATTAACAGGAACATATACCAATACCAAATTGGAATTTCGTAACTTAGTACCTAATACCTACAGGGTGTATGAAAAAAAAGGAGCCAGTCAAAATATCTCGTCTATGGAAGCGATTTTCAAAAAACCCTTAAACATGTGTCTCATTATATGGAGGGGGAAACTTTTTCAGGGGATTTAATTTTTCATACTCTTAACAGGGGCGGACCTAGGGGCGTCAACTTTGGAATCTTAAATAGAACCACCCTATTTGTAATACATTTCTGAAAAGTAGTTGACATTAAAAGTATTTTAAGACTAATTTGAGATTTTTAATCAAAACAGGGCGGAGATATCGTACATTTCATTTTACACGTTTCAGTTATTTTTTATAAGTAATTAAAGGTATTTTTGTAAAAAATGTTAAACATGTGTCTTTCTATTTGAAAGAATTAAATTTACATGCCTTTTTTATATCATTAGCTTTACCAGGGAAGGTGTCAAGGGGTCATTTTTTTTTTTTTTAATTGTGTAAAACTATTCTTTTTTTAGTATAGTCTGTGCTAAATAAATGCACTGAGTGTTGCTGTTTAATCTAAATTTAAGATACCCTTGAATACAGGGCCGGAGACTAGTACTGCACGCGGATTTTAGAATTTTTCACATTAATTTGAAGTAAATCGGGCCCTGTTTTATTTTCAATTGAACAACATGAATCATTGCATTTATTTTTCACAAATTATACTCGAAAAAGGATGGTTTTTACAAACATAAAAAAAAGTTGACCCCTTGAAATCTTCCCTGGTAAAGCTAATGGTATCAAAAAGGCAGGAAAGTTTCATTATTTCTGTTGAAAAACTATTTTTTACAAAAATGCAATTTATTTCTTATAAAAAAATACTGAAACCTGTGAAATGAAATGTACGATATCTCCGGCCCTGTTTTGATTAAAAATCTCAAACTTGTCTCAAAATACTTTTAATGTCAACTACTTTTCAGAAATGTATTACAAATAGGGTGGTTCCATTTAAGATTCCAAAGTTGACCCCCTAGGTCCGCCCCTGTTAAGAGTATGAAAAATTAAATCCCCTAAAAAAGTTTCCCCCTCTATATAATGAGACACGTGTTTAACGGTTTTTTGAAAATCGCTTCCATAGACGAGATATTTTGACTGGCTCCTTTTTTTTCATACACCCTGTATATATGTACCTATAGATTTATTACATGTATATATTTTTTTTTTTTGTGGGGTTTAACGTCGCTTTCAACTGCCATGGTCATATCACGACGGGGGTTTTACCCTCCATTCGCAGGAAACTCACAAACCTGCTACTCACATTGACCTCACCCAGCCTGAGTGGGGCCGGGAAAAGCCAGCGTCACGAGAATTAGAATTTGAATGGTCACCCATCCAAGTCTTAACCTCGCTGGATGTCGCTTAACTTCGGTGTTCTGAAGGGAACCGGTGTATTCAACATGCCATCGACGCTGGCTTTACATGTATATTATATCTGAAATCTGATACGCAATTTTTTTTAAAATTAAAGCCGCCTTCTCTACACTTTATGTAATTTGTACATTATGTAAAAAGGTATGTACACTATGTAATTTTGTACATTATGTAAAAGGGTATGTACATAATTTATGTATTATAATAAATTGTATATATCATATTATTATATATAGTAAGCATGCTGATAGAGCAGCTAATACTCGTAATAATTTTCGAAGAATTATGATTTTGTTGCAACCATTATAAATTTAATATTAGCATAGAATACCAAACATTATGATGGCTCTTTGAATGACAATATATTATAATTGTATAATATACAATATTATATCCTGTTAGAAATTTCCTATCAATGTACACCCTTTTCTTCTCCAGTTTTTGATAAAATCATAATAGAGAGTTATATCAACAAAATTTAAATTTTTCATTTTTGCCTCGAAATAAACAAAACACATACCACTGACTTCAGCTTAATCAATAAGGCAGAGGACTTGTAACAACAAAAAACATTGTGAGTTTGAGTTGTGATATCAGGAAAGCGATATTATAACTTTAAACACACCACATACTAACCTGCAATATCTTGCAATATCTATTGTTAAAAATACGAGCTAGTTAATTAATTACAAAATAATAGTGAAAAGTAGGCAAGTTCCAATGAACACGAGCATCAACAATAACTTATGTAACATCAAAATGTACTCTACTAATAATGTTTTGTTTTTCTGTTATAACAATGTACAATTTTTTATTTGTACATGTGATGTATTATATTACGCTCCATGTTATTCTATTACAGACATTTTATGTAGATAGGTGTCTATCTATTATATCTGTATGGATGTTGTGCACTGCCAAAAAAAAAAGAATCTATTATTCGCAGAGTCTTGCACATTGAGACATTGTAGCCTTGCATATTGAGACTTTGTAGCCTTGCATATTGAGACATTGTAGCCTTACATATTGAGACTTTGTAGCCTTGCATATTGAGACTTTGTAGCCTTGCATATTGAGACTTTGTAGCCTTGCATATTGAGACATTGTAGCCTTGCATATTGAGACTTTGTAGCCTTGCATATTGAGACTTTGTAGCCTTGCATATTGAGACTTTGTAGCCTTGCATATTGAGACATTGTAGCCTTGCATATTGAGACTTTGTAGCCTTGCATATTGAGACTTTGTAGCTTTGCATATTGAGACAATTTCCTTTTTGCATTGTTTTCAACTTAAATTTATCTTTCAATAGCGGGCTGTTGCCCGCTTTGCGGGCCGAGGCATGGCCGTTTGGCCGTGAAAGCAAAAAATCCTTTTACGCCAATGGCAGGTGTTGTAGTGGGAATTTCGAAAAATCCCGTCTTATTGCACATCTAGACTATAAGACAAAGGTACCTACCAAATTTCAGCTCGCTAGGTATTACGGTTTGGGCTGTAGAGCGATGATCAGTCAGTGACTTTGACATTTATATATTAAGATGTCTATAATTGCGAACGTAAAGTAACGAAGTAAAATTATCAATATTACTAGACTTGGTAGCTTGATTTGTGAGGCTGATTTTTTCAAGCAATTGGAACCTGAAACCTCCGTCCTGTTTCGAATGTTCAGTGTAATAGACAATCTGAAAAAGAAAAGGAACATGAGTGGATTCTGTAAATAAAATGGAAAAAATTGAATTTTCTTCCTCTGAATGGCACTCAGTACGTACTGAGAACCGACAATGCAGAATGCTGCTTATATTTGCATTATAATAGGAAGGAATTTTGTATTAATATCTTTCCTCCAAGTGATCTTTCTTCTTGTTCGTCTCCTTCTATTTTTAATATCGTCTCTATTGTGTATTGGTTTTATCTATATCTAAGTACATAATACTATAGGTATAGTATATATCTAGTTGTGTCTACTAGTCCTCTATACTTAGGCCAAAAGGTACATACAAAACACAGAGCCACAGATTATTATTAATATAGGTATCAGTAGCATTCACTCACTCATTGGTAAGATGGCTCAAAATTTAAACGTCAAATTTATTTCGTACATCAGTGCATAGAGTGCGGCAAGCATGGTAAGTTTTTTCTTAAAGCTACTAAAACTCAGTTAGACTAGTTTACTGTTCTATTATAATTAATTTTTAATAGAAAGACAATTAATTTTGTCTGAATAATTAAATTTGAGTGGTTTCTTCACACAATAATATTATTATCTTGAAGACTATGGCCGCCATTGTCTATAATTTGCCATTGTCAATAAAATATATTATGGGTAATGGGTAATTGGGTATTACTTGTGAAATAATGCATGAGGCTAGTCTCATTTTTCACGAAAAGCTATAATATTACCTCGCTGTATGTTACATTTTATCTTAATATATAAATGTCAAAGACACTCACTGACCACTGACCACTGACCACTGACTGATCATCGCTCTACAGCCCAAACCGTAAGTCCTAGGAAGCTGAAATTTGGTAGGTAGCTTTGTCTTATAGTCTAGATGTGCAATAAGACGGGATTTTTCGAAACTCCCACTATAACACCTGCCATTGGCGAAAAAGGATTTTTTGCTTTCACGGCCATGCCTCGGCCCGCAAAGCGGGCGACAGCCCGCTAGTAATATTATAAAAGCAAAAATGTGGATGTATTCTGAGAATCAGGATCATTACATGACTGTTATGGAGACTGGTTGACTGGTAGCTGTTCAGGATTAAATTTATGACATGAACAATGAACATCAGACGACTTAATGAAACATCATATTCCCAACACATGATTGAAAATCTTAAGAAACAAATAGGTCCGATAACAAGACATGTTCAGAAAATTTCAGTTAGGTACCTAAATCGTAATATATAAATGTCAAAGACACTGACCACTGACTGATCATCGCTCTACAGCCCAAACCGTAAGTCCTAGGAAGCTGAAATTTGGTAGGTAGCTTTGTCTTATAGTCTAGATTATTGGTGAAAAAGGATTTTTTGCTTTCACGGCCATGCCTCGGCCCGTAAAGCGGGCGACAGCCCGCTAGTTAATTTATAAATAGGTAGAAGATATTTGAAAAATGTATTGAGATCCGACAAAACCAAAAATGTGAAAAAAAAAAAAAAAAAACAAAACAAATACAAAATTAAATCATTGAGCTCTGTGGTTTCCCTAACTCATTTGTAAATACACTGTCAATTATGGACTCTTGTGCCAATTATGGAGATTATATCTTACGAGATAGTTGCTTATATTTTAATATTATAGGTAATTTAACACATGAAGAAATGTGAGTTTTTTTAAAAGTTTAAAAATTGATATTTTTAATACGTCAAATTTAATGTGTTTTAGATGACCATATAGTGTGATGTTGTTACGTAGAATTTTTTATATCTCTTATATTTTACGAGATATACCTAATAGTTTTTTTTTTCGTTCTCGAGATATAACCAAAAAACAAAATGACCGATTATCATGAAATTGTTCCGGGTGCGAATTGTTGACACACTGAAGCTACATGCTAAATTTCATTGCTCTACGACTTACTCTGAGTGGACCGCGAACATCTAAGTACAGAGAACAAAAAATCCCACCCCGCTGGCATTGAACCCAGGTCAACATGCGTGCAACGCCTAGCGCGCTAACTCACTTGGCCACGGTGACTATACATATAACCGTATAGTAAAAATTAAGCGAAACCATCGTTTTGCGGAGAACGCCTCCAAAAAACTACAGTGCTTGTATAACAGTAAATAGACCTAGGTTGTAAGTAATTTGTGTTGTCCACACCAATACTCGTATATAACCTTTTCCTACTTTTCTATAAAGCACAAAAACTACTGAAGATTGGAGGGTGAGTTTAAAATTGAGTTTTCCATGGGATATATTTGCAACACGCTACATTTGGACAAAGAAAACAGAAGTTACAGGTCTTTCGTGTACTTGCATGATGTATTAATATCTAGGTTCTGCTGCACGTGGAAAATTTGAAAGCTTTATCTCTCTATACAATATAAACGAGAAACATGAACTTCGTATCTTTGTGGCTTTGTATCTTTGAATCTTTGTGTGTCCGAATTGTTTAGCCGAAACGGTAAGATATAGCAAATTAATGAGAGATGAATCCAAGTGAAATTGCCGTACGATACCAGGAAAACTTTTAAAGTTCGAAATTCTAAACCGTCCTTGAGTTATGACCTTCCTCAAGTATTCTCTTGAGGAAGGGTCCGATTTTAAAACTGGAACTTGAAATCTATCCGGATGTCCTGTATTTTTTATTATTTAAAAACACATTAAAAAAAACAAACTATGAAATTTACTTCAGACCACATTCTGACGTACCGTTCTCGAGATACCTATAAGCCAGAATGTTTGAATTTTCGACCTTTTTCAGACTTTTCACGTTCTTTAACAGATTCCACCTTGGCACATGAAATTTATCACAGGACCTAAAATTTTTATTAAAACTGTAAGAGAACATCACACGCTTTTATTAGAGACCTTTATTGCCTGCCATATTCTGACAAACCGTTCTCGAAATAAGGTTGCTACATTATCAATACCCGCTATGATAAATTTACAGGATGATGGTTGTATATATGTATATACCTGTGTGTGTGTGCGTGTGTGATGTATGGGTGGTGTGTGTGTGATGTCATGGCGAAGAGGGTGCAGCCCGCTAGTAATTTTATAAAAACCTGCAGCACATCTCATGAATTGATTGTGTGTTGCCTTTCTGAACGTTTTCACAGTTATTCATCATTAGTATTTTATTGTTAATTGTTATATACCAAGCTTTGGTATTTTTTTCGTTTTCAACTAGGCCTAGGTACGTGTACACTGTACATGGCAGTGGTAGGTATCAGTATTCTACGTTCTAGTCGTTTTTGAATATTTTACTTCTAAATTTTGAGGTTTAGCTGTCAAGTAGAATATATTTAAATGGTCATTTCCTTTAAGCAAGAAAACGTCATAACTCTGGCCTCGTTTATCTGAGGCTCAACATATTATACTCAAAAGATCCGCCTCGACGACCGGCATCTTTTGGTACCACTTTCACCCCCCTATCTCAATTCTACCCTCCCCTAGGGTGGTTTTTGTACATTAGCAAAGAACTCGTTATAAGTCGGGCCTCGTTTATGCGAGACTCAACATATGATACTCAAAAGATGTGTTTCGATGAGTTCTATCTTTTGCCCCCATGTCCAGGGTTCGATTCCCATTCACAGCGCAGTATGTCGTAGTCAATATCATACGTGTGTAATGTTCATTCTTCGTCGAATTGAAACAACAACAGCAAAGTTAAAGTTAGAGTAAATTCAATGATCTTGATGGGAATCGAACCGAGGACAGAACCTTCAGAGTCCAGACTTGAGTGCAGCGTAACCAAGGTCACAGACTGCGATGCTTCGATTCCAGTATGCTAATGAGGTGAGAGACGTTGATGCCGGTGAACCTAGACGTTCGAGTTCATTCACACTGTGCAACCAGACTTGGAGCTTGGACGCTCATTAGTATTCATACTGGGTGGATGATTTATACTGGGTGTAGGTTATTATTTTTATTTAGTTAATTATATTAGCTTCCCTCAATTCTTCTTCTATAGAAAGAATTTCATTCTTCACAGTCTGGAGTTCATTCACATTGTGCAACCAGACTATTTTTGGAGCTTGGATTTAATGAGGAGAAGGATAACAACGACACTCATTATTATGCTGCAGGTGATTACAATTGGAGGGAACCACATTCTTGTCGGGTTTGGTTCGATGGTTGCACATAATGATTCCAAAGCAGTCAGGAAATTTACGGAATAATTATTACCAATTAAAAAATGTGAACAATTAAATACATTGGATGTTTGAATTTCAAGACAATCATCATAGGTTAAATTCAATTGTCTCGCTTTCGAGTCCCATCCATGTACATCAAATTGATCGAGAAGAGAATAGTTTTGGAAAAGCAAACACATTCTCATGAGATACATTGCATACTCGCGAGCTTCCAGTAGTAGCTGGGTAGCATTTTGTTGAAGCATGTTGGAGTTAATGAGGAGTAGTCCGTTTGGTGATTAGTATTTATAATGAAACCTGTGGAACTCAGTTGTAAAGTTACTGACCTCTTGTACAGTTCGCGTAACTTTGTTCGCGTTTTTTTTTTTTTTCTCTGTTGTGAATATTTTTTCTTAAAAAAAATAAAATGGTGTGCAAAATTGAAGGTTGTCAATGTCAAAAACAAGAAATACCTATTCATTTAATGTACTGGCTTACACATCATGGCATTGACATTCGTCCACTCTTCCAGAAGCCATATATCAGTAAACAAAAAAAGAAACCCACCATCTCAAGTAATGATAGTAATACCGTCACTGAAGCGACCTATAATTTTGTACCCGTAGTAGAAAATGAAGGTAATGTTCTGGAAGAGTTTTTGTTTGAAATGCCAAACTTGGAGCAGCAGCCTCAACCAACAAGTAATAGTAGTTGTAACGTTAAAAGAAGTGTTCCCTACAAAGTGCCTACTAGAAGAGGATATAAATAGTGTCTATGTGCAGAAACAAACAGTTAGTTATGAAGAACCATTCCATAAACTATTTTGGTGAGAGTGAGCTTCACCACGTCATAAGACGAGCTCTGAAAAGACATCACAAACAAGAACAACCTGAAGAGAGGAACAAAAATGAAATTGAAAGTCAAACTGAAAAAGAAGTGAAGAAATTTATGAGAGAATTTCCTCGCCAGTCTCATGTTCAGAAGTTAGTATCCTATTTTGTAGAAAGAAAAACGTTTGATAATTTATCCAGCCACATCAGTAAGAATAATTTTGTACCCACACGTGTGGCTAATAACACTTTTTTGGAACAAAAATCTTTTGCAGAATACAAAGCAAACAATGATAAAAGTGTGAGCGATATAAAGTTGTCTGTGGACGAATTGAAACAAAACAGAAAACAGGACAATGAGATTTATAATTCTAAATTTGTACTAAAAAAAGCGTTCGATGATTACATTGTTGAGGCCGGAGAAAAAGAACAAAAGATGAATGAGGACGTGAACAAAGTGAAAGAAGATTTTTCCAGCAGGATACATGAGTTGGATAACAAGTTCTCACCTCTTATAGAAATAAAAAAAACAGTAGATCAACACTATAAACAAAATCTGCTTGTGACTGCTTCTTTGAGAAGAGATCTCAATACTTTGGACAATAAAGCTCTCTACGCAACAACTTTTCGCAATTACAAAAAAAATCACGAGTCCGATTTCAAGGAGATTGTGAGTGAAAAGGAGAAAAAATTGAAAACTGAAGTAACAAATATGTTAACTTCATTGCTGTCAACTCATGAAACTGATTTCAAAAGAAAAGTTGAGGAAGAAAAACTAAAAATTCGAAGCGAACTTACAAAAATGTTTACTCAAAATTTAAATAATTTCCTTCTTGAAGAGTCTAACAAAAAGAAATTTTTACAACAATTGCGTTCCAATTTACTCGTCAGAATAAATACGGACAAGATACTGGCAGCATTTCTATCAAGTTGGAATGAAGGTGAAATTACGGATGACGTTCTAGAAAAAGTTGTAACTCAACTTAGCAAAGAAATATTGGAGAAATTGGATGTGGAAATAATCTCTATAAAAGAACAAATTAATATCTCCAATGAAACAATTGAAAACTATATCAAGTTGAATATACTTGACGAGCTCAAAACTGACATTAGTTTAAAAATTAGAAATCTGATATTTGAACCTCTCTTGTATGAAAAATTGGAGCCTCTTGTAAAATCAAAAACACCGAAGAAAATAGGAGAAGTTGAAGAAAAAGCAACCCGACTTCCCGTTCCAATAGAATAATGTCAAAACGTGATTTGGTTTTGGAGCTACATCGTCCTGCTAGAAAATTCTTTCCCCACCGTAGAACCCTACTTCGCAATGTTCATGATCTTTTCCAAGCTGATCTTGTGGAAATGATTCCATATTAGGGTGGGCCGAAAAAAGCGAATTTTCGAATCGAGAATTTTAATAGCAAAAAAAAGTTGAAGCATGGTCAGACGTTTCCAAAAATATAACTTTTGTCGAAATCGGATGTTATCTTCCACTGCCGCAAAGCGGTTGAAGTTTGGCGGAAAAGTCGAAAAATGGCATTTTGGACCCCACTTTAAGAAAATTATAAAAATAGCAGATGAACATCTAAGAAGCTCAAATTTGTTTCAAATTATTCAATATGTGTTCTAATTTTATTTTTAGACTAAAAATAATGAGCTTTTTGAACTCTGTTCTGTATACAGGGTGATCCAAAATAATGAAATTCCACATTTTCATGTGATTTATATAGGGTATATTATGTTAATATTTATTGAATTATTTGAATTAATCCTTCGATATTGGCAAACAAAATCATCAAATATTAAATATGTGATAGTGCTGGACAGTTTGGATGATATTTGCACACTTCAGACATACAGGGTGGCCAAAATTTTCATAAATTATGATGACTTTTTTATGTACTTAGTTCATGGCTTTTTTTACATTACAACCATGTAAATATTATGCTAAGCCGTGTTTAGGGACATAAAATATAAATAAGGATTATAGAAAGGATTATAAGACAGTCTCTTATCCAAGATATTCCGTATGGAGCCCAGGTGATTGATGGAAAGTCTTAGGTGGAAGGAAATTTTCACCCAACACAGTGCACCTTGGGAAATATCTCGTAGTAACATTGGAGTGGCAGCATAAACAATATAAGATCAACAAATTATCTCTATACATAATATAATGATATAGTTGATCGATAAGGCGGTGCACTTGTAACCTCTAACCTGGAAGTCGGTGGTTCAAGTCGTGGATTCAGCGTAGATTTAGTAACTCGATTTTGAGTAGTTGTGATATCGTGAAAGAGATTAACACAAGTATTATAACTTTCTTTTAATGATATAGTTGTTTGCTCATCAGTAGAAGTTCAGTAAATTAGCTTTAATTTCTTTAGACAATAAATAGAATCTCCTCTGATGATTTTCCCTTGGCACAGTACTTAAAATAGATGTAACATTCCCTCGCTATTCAGCGAGAGAAAAGCCATTGTTTAAGGTACATTTTGGCCTTTGAGGTACCAGTTGTTGTTGTTAATTTGTTACCAATACCAAAGTGATTTGCATTTTTCTAATCTGAAGGACTTACCTACTTTATTTTTTTCTGAAACCACAAATAGCATGAAAGACCAGCATAATATACATATGATATATTTTATGAACCCATTAGGTTATTTTTGCTGAATCATTAGTTTTTTTCCCAATGGAAATAGGTGTAATGTATATGTATAACTTCAGAAATCCATTTGCCATAATAAGCCATTAAAACTCTTAAATTGCAGAGAGACTCCACAGAACTAGGTCGGAAAGATATCAAAAGACGCGATATAAAAGAAATCGTTGTTGGGAGGGTTTATGAGAGTTTCGTCGCGTGGTGTAGCCACCTAATACACATGGTAGCTAGGAACTTATACAGTTATTTTGATAACAATAATGCAGGAAATAAAATGGTCAAACTATAAGTTAAAATTGCAACAACGATAAGGGAATACGTTCCCTATATAACATATTTCCCAAGGTGCACTGTGTTGGGTGAAAATTTCCTTCCACCCAAGACTTTCCATCAATCACCTGGGCTCCATACGAAATATCTTGGATAAGAGACTCTCTTATAATCCTTTCTATAATTTTTATTTATATTTTATGTCCCCAAACACTGCTTAGCATAATATTTACATGGTTTTAATGTAAAAAAAGCCATGAACTAAGTACATAAAAAAGTCATCATAATTTATGAAAATTTTGGCCACCCTGTATGTCTGAAGTGTGCAAATATCATCCAAACTGTCCAGCACTATCACATATTTAATATTTGATGATTTTGTTTGCCAATATCGAAGGATTAATTCAAATAATTCAATAAATATAAACATAATATACCCCATATAAATCACATGAAAATGTGGAATTTCATTATTTTGGATCACCCTGTATACAGAACAGAGTTCAAAAAGCTCATTATTTTTAGTCTAAAAATAAAATTAGAACACATATTGAATAATTTGAAACAAATTTGAGCTTCTTAGATGTTCATCTGCTATTTTTATAATTTTCTTAAAGTGGGGTCCAAAATGCCATTTTTCGACTTTTCCGCCAAACTTCAACCGCTTTGCGGCAGTGGAAGATAACATCCGATTTCAACAAAAGTTATATTTTTGGAAACGTCTGACCATGCTTCAACTTTTTTTTGCTATTAAAATTCTCGATTCAAAAATTCGCTTTTTTCGGCCCACCCTATTCCATATGCTAATAAAAATAATGGTTATAAATACATACTTACCTGCATCAACTGCTTCTCCAAGTACGCTTATTGTGCACCGTTGAAAAACAAAACAAGTGCTGAAGTTGCCAAGCAGATGGAAAAATATGTTCTAGAAAAGTTGAAACCCAATATGATACCAACCCACTTGCAAACTGATGCTGGCAAAGAATTTTTTGGTCATCCATTCCGCAAACTAATGCAAAAATATAACATTAACCACTACCCCCCAAAAACACCACTTCGTGGTTAAAAAAAAGAAGAACGCCTCACTCAAAAGAATGATTATAATTAGCTAAAAATAAATGATATCAAATTGAGAACACCTTACCACCTTTCTTTCTACATCTCTGCACTCCTCTCTGAATTTATTCCTCTTATGTTTATCTTTCTTTATCTTTTCTAGGGATCATCCCAAACTTGATTTCTCTTTAAATTTACTTGTTGCACGGCAATAAAAAATGGCGGTCGCGGTATGATTTTTCTGAACTTATTTGATTTGAAACGAGAAAATTACACCGCGACCGCCATTTTTTATTGCCGTGCAACAAGTAAATTTAAAGAGAAATCAAGTTTGGGATGATCCCTAGAAAAGATAAAGAAAGATAAACATAAGAGGAATAAATTCAGAGAGGAGTGCAGAGATGTAGAAAGAAAGGTGGTAAGGTGTTCTCAATTTGATATCATTTATTTTTAGCTAATTATAATCATTCTTTTGAGTGAGGCGTTCTTCTTTTTTTTAACCACGAAGTGGTGTTTTTGGGGGGATATCAGTTCTTTTTGTACGAAAGTATAGGTTCATACACTACTGAAACATTATTAATAACAAAAGTACCTAAATAAGCTGGGAAAATGTAAATGTACCAAGTTGTCTTTTTTTTAAGATATAATTTTAGCAGTACGTATTTAATTTTTCTAAGGTCAATATGTATTTGGATCACAGATTTGGCCCCCTGAGTCCCCAAAGTGAGTAAATAATATATAAATTTGCAATGCAAGACCTTTTGATTCTATACTCCACATGATTAGGTTTATCTTTCAATGCTAAATAGACCTCGGAGTCTCCTATGAGGGACACTAAAACACCTGGATTTACAAATGCCAAAGACATTAATTTGTAATCACCTTATCAAGTTGAGGTAATGAGTTCTCTCCCGTTGACCTTTTCTTACCCAAATTCTCTCCGGCTTGTTGCAGGGGTCACCACGAGTACCTCTCCCGGAAATAAGACCATGCTTTTTTACATTAGGTATTTAAGAAAATGAAAACTATAAAATTATCATTTTTATATAAGGATCGGCCTTTTATAAAGAAATCTTTAAAATCTCTAACTAATGAAAGGCAATGCCTTTAGTGTATAGTAGAGTTAGGTAAAATACATAGAAGGCCATGCCTCAGGAATATAGTAGGGTTAGGGATAATACATAGAAGCCAATGCCTCGGGTTTATAGTAGGGTTAGGTAAATATATAGAAGGCCATGCCTTGGGTTTATCAGAGGGTTAGGTAAAATACATAGAAGGCCATGCCTCAGGTCTATATCAATGATTCCTAGGTATTTCGATTATAATTTTTATGCTAGGCCTAAACTATGTAGGTATAAAATCAGGTAAAAATGCAAGCGACGCGACGGGAGACAATTTGGTGTTGATAAAACCATGAGCAGGAGAGAACTCGGTGGTGACGTCCCTTATCAATACCTCACGAGGTATGAGTGTACCCCGCACATAATGGACAGAGAAAAAAAACTTCCCTGAAGGGGATCGAACCCAAGTCATCGTGCGTGCAAGCCTAGTATGCTACCCACTTGGCCAAAGTCACTACTTTGTCACAACTTTTAGTGAGTAGCATCGACATTATGAGAGCTAATTCATCAAATTTTATCTCCATCCAACCATGATTGTCCTAAATCAATCTCGTAATGCCGCCACAGGTCATTTGGCCAATTCTGCAACTACTAAAATTTTCCTCACGAGGGTAATGGGGTCGTCATGAAGATCAAATATAAAGATCGGAAAAACAAAACAACGTTACGCCCAAATTGAAAATATAGAGCTAAAAAATTTCGTCCCCGCCAGGATTCGAACCCATGCTGACTGGCAGGTCGAGCATTCTACCAATAGACAAAGTTATCTTCTAAAGAAACGGACGGAAAATAAACTAACTAAATTAATACTTGGAAACTTAAACATTAAAATTTTGCAGTGAGAGAGCGAGGTCATCTCGAAAAATACATACTGGCCAAGATCTGACCACTAAGCTAAGGATTCGAAGGTACCTACCCGCCAAAGAAAATGAAAAGGCCACCAGGTGCCACCCAGTGGACCGGATGAAGGAATAAAATCAATAAATTTGGTATCTGGTCATCAAGATCTTTCATTTGATACCACTTAAGATTAGTATTATCCTTCAATTCCCGATTTGGGCTCCCAAAACCCGAGGCCGCCCAAATGGGCCGCCCGCTTATAATTTAGAATTTTTTTTTGGTCCGGGCTCATCTCCATTATATCTTGATCACTTTAGACACCTCACTTAATCTTCAGTGCCAAGTTAAAGACACGAAGTCGGGTCTCAAAGGATCCGTATGAAAAAAAAAACGGAAAAAAAAAAAAAAAAAAAAATTATGAATCTTTTCATGTCTTTCACGATTGTTGGGGGGTCTCGAAAATAGGTTCCCGGTGGCCTAGGAAGTCAAACAAATAGTCAAATCAACTTATTTTTCAACGTAGAGCCCATTTCTGCAATAAAAATCGCGATTTTTGAAATTCATATTGCACTTTTCACTGGCTGAAAGTACATGAAATGCATGGGAACTATGTTTTGCGTAACCTTACACTCTGCCGGGCTGTCTCTTTCTTTGTATAGGCGTTCTTCACACCTCGGCCGAGGTGTTTGATAGTACATTTTCCCCCATGAAAGCTGCTATAGTAGAGCGGTTTAATCGAACTTTGAAGACTAAAATGTGGATAGAATTTAACTTGCTTGGCTCATACAGATGGTTGAACATTTTGCCAACTCTTGTGTCTACCTACAATGCCACCAAACATCGCTCTATTGGTATGGCCCCCCAAGATGTAAACCTTAAAAATCAAAGTCTCGTAGCGCTACGATTGAATAAACACAAGCAAGTTCTAGATAGTTCTAGGACTAGTAAATTCAAAATAAATAAATAAATAAATAAATAAATAAGTTTAGTTGTATTGTTTTAAAACATTTACAAGTTTGGTTGGTTGGCTGGTACATAAGAAAAACAAAATATTGTGTGAAAGTAAGAAAAACATAATTTCATAGAAAAGTGCATAGGCACCTACTTTATGAACTTAATGAACACCAAAAAGTAATAACTAAATATAAGAAAGTAAGAAAAATGTTATTTCATATAAAGGTAAGAAGTGCATACTTATTACATACACTTAATGACCACCAAAAACTAATTCATACAAATATAAGAAGTACCTGCAGATATTTTATTTTATTATTTATATTTATATTATTATTTTTATGTATATAAACTTCATCTATTTCATCAACATGATTAATTTTAAGTATAAGAAATTTACTTCACACATATATATTGAACAGTATTCAACTCACTGTTTTCATTTTCTTACGAAGCATACAGATCATAATACAATTAGGTTACAATAAGCTACATTCTACTATCATTATTTAGATCTGAGCAAAGACTCTTGTAATTGAACTTAACCTTTATTCATGCAGATTAACAAAGAAGGATCAGAGATCTAACTTTAATAGCTTCCAAAACATATCTATGGAGTTTTGAGATCGAAGATCTGTCCCTCAACCCCAGCAGCTCTCGTATGCCTCGCGAACCCAGGAGCAATATCCTGGGGTCACGGTACATAGGACACTGCGTGAGGAAGTGAGTCAGATCTTCGTTTACATGCAAGTTACACAGCGTACATTCCTCTGTCGTGTCTATGGTATGTATTTCTCCCTTGATGTTGAGGTAGATGATTTTGCCTGCTGTTCTGAGCTGACTGAGTGTCCTTTGCATGCACATGGGGGAGTCTATAGTGAGGTATTGAGCCATGTTGCGTCCAGGTTGAATATCTTTGTAGATCATACTATAGGTTGATCGTAAGATGCGTTGTTCATCCTCTTCTTGATCTTGCTGCTCCACTAATTTTAAAATATTTTCTATTTCAGGCAAAACAAGCTTAGGGTCTTGCGATTCCCAGAGGTCCATTCTGTTGTATTTGTGCAGTACTGAGACAAGTTGGCTTACCCAATTATATTTTTCATCCGGATGAGATTTGTGTTTTCTTGTAAGGGCATTGTAGCATATTTTTGTGTATCGGTTTTCTGGCAGGGAGATAATTTTCACCCACCACAAAAGCACTTGCTTGATGATAAATTGCGATATTTTCTTGATACCTAGCTCCCGCCTTACAATATATCCGGGTGTAGAGCGAGAGATTTTCATAACAGCTCGATAAAAGTTGAGCTGGCTGGATTCTAACTCTTCGAGGTATCGAAGAGCCCACACCTCTGCCCCGTACATTAAAGATGTTTTCGCAATTGTTTCATAAAGCTTAATTCTAGTGGACCAATCTTGTGATTGTGCCCTTACTAATGTGCCTATTACACTCGAGTTTGCGATGCATGCTTTCCTTTTTGCCTGTATAGTTGCTTGTAGGAAGAGTCCTGAAGAGGAAAACATTATAAATTCAAAATAGGTGATCTAGTACGAATTTCCAAAGTGAAACATTTGTTTCAAAAAGGATATGAAGCCAACTGGAGTTATGAAGTATTTCGAGTGGTTACGGTTGGTAATACTTTTCCCAGGGTATATCATCTAGAAGATTTACATGGAAAACCAATACGCGGTTGTTTCTATGAACAGGAGCTACTCAAGACCTCACACCCAGATGTTTATCTCATAGAAAAAATTCTACAACGTAAAGGTGATAAGGTTTTAGTAAAATATTTAGGTTTTGGACCTGAGGAAAATCAATGGATTCCTACCTCTTACCTACTTCAGAAATAGAAAAATGAATAAACATCAACTGTATGTATTTATATTATTAAGTTGTTTATTAAAATAAATAAGAAAATACAGAGTAAAAAATGTTGTTATTATTTATATCTATACAAAATAAAATAAGGGTTACACATTAAACAAAGTAGGATACAAAATAAAAATATGGGTTATACAATTATACATTAAACAAAAATTAATTTACAGTATCATAGCCATTATCATTACAGATATACTTCTTAAAATAAGGATTATGTACAATATGAGGTGCTAGTCGGTAAGAGTTGTTTTCTAAACTATCACTACTTAGAGCGTAAATTAAAAAACTTACAGGTAGAAAGTACAAATCTCTTGGTTGTAAAAAGAAAAAGCCATAATCGTGAATTTTTTTAATCGATTCATTAGTCAAGGTTAATGTATTTTTCAATAACTCACAAAACCAATGTTTCATGACGATTACATTTATACTTGATACTGGAGGAGAGGGGTTTTGCAAAGATAAATTAACTTTCAAAGATTTCAAGTTCGGACAGTCTAAATTTTCAATGTTGTAACAGGTTTTTCTAGACAAAATAGAATTCAAATATCTCTCCTTTTCAAGTCCTTTTACAATGACTTCAGTTGCGTTAGAAAGAGATGATTGAATGATATTCACTACTTGATCATACTCTATATAACCAACATCCCACTCCATGTGGTGAAAATTTAATGTAACATTAGCAGCTTCTCGTCGACGGAGTAAATTTAACTTTTAAAAGTCAAAGGGTGGTTTGAACACAAATGTTGCACAAAGTCGTTGTCAAAAAGTTTACAAAATGAAAAACTCTTCACAATAACTTCTTTTTCATTACCACGAAAAAACTGAATGTCAGCGATAAACGTATTTTCCATATTTATCGAGGAAAAAAACAACAACAAAAAAATGGTAAAAAATATTGATGTTAATGGTTTGAGTGACAATCAAGGAATAACCATTTATGCATATATTTATACAGTTTTATAATCCAACTCTTTTTTTATTCCAAATCCATTTCTGAAGACTCATTCTCTAACTTGTAGTGACCAAAGGGAAGGGTATTAATTTTATCACTCATAAGAACACGTTTATCATCGAAATTATTCAGAACAAGTTTGTTCTGCTTCACAGTTGTGAGACAATGATTTTTTGAAACTATGTTGTGAAAAGATTTGTAAAGTTGTATGTTTTCACGCATACATCTTTCAAAATCTTCAAACATAATTTCACGTTCTGTGATATGTTTTTTAACACCCTTTGCTTTCTTTACAATTTTACCCTCATGAACTTGATACGAATAGAGTTTACTCGCAATGCCCACAAATTTTTTCAAAATTTTACCATCCAATTCATCTTTGAACTTTCCGAGTACCTTTTTATTTTGAAGAGAAAACAACCGGTGATTCGCCGGGTATGCACTAGTATCTAAATGTTCTGAAAGGTTCGAAAAGTCCTCGTATAAATCAGATGTAAAAATTTGATAAAAAAATGAATCAGTGTCCATATAGAGTAACCTTACATTATCAGGACCAAACCTTGGCTGTACAATATCATAATGAAATTGATACATCAAGGTTTTACTGAGGTCGAGGACGCAAACTCCTGCAAAAATTGCTTTGTTGAATTGAATTTGCTTCTTCTTCAATGTAAACAAAACAAGATTTTCTTTCAGTATTTTAAAATCATCGAAAAATGGACTTGAAATACGTTTCCTAGCTAGTTTCCAATTTGTTTCTAGCTGTACATTAATCCTCTTACGCACACCTTCAATGAGCTTTCCATACAAAGCGTTGTTGGCTAATTTAAAGAAGTCCTTTGCAAAGTCATTGGTTGCATTTTTCCTGTGCTCAGTATTAAGATTAATGTACGGAGCTAGATAATTCCTCTGAGTGAATTTTATTCCTCTATGTATTTTGATTAGTTTAAGTCCATGCTCCAAAGCCTGCTTCAACGATAGATAATGAACAATGTAATTTTGTTTATTTTCTAAAGTTGTAAGAAGTTTATGAGCGTTGGATGATGGAGATTTCTTACTCTCACAGAGGAAAGGTAAATTTGAGTGTAAATCATGAATTTCTTTTGGATATTCCACGTCTACCTCGAAAAAATAACCTACATCATCTTGTGGAGTAAGATCTAAAATAGTGATGTTGTCGATTTCTTGTTGATTCAACCACTTGAAATCTTTCAAAGGAAGATTCATGCTGTAACCGTAAAGATTATTAGCATCTAGGTAGGTGAGATAGGAAGATTTTTCAGATGAAATAAACTCACTTCCCATATATTTATTATTTGCCTCTGCGTACTTTTGAATACATTGGCAAATACCTCCCCGAATTGCTTGCTCGAAAAACAGGTACATGTCATAGTCTACTAAAAGTTCTATTTCGACTTTTGTTTTTTTAAGCATAGCATCCATGGTTAAACCTGGCAAGGAGTAGTACCACACAGGATCTAAGCTGTATATGTCAAGGGAAAGGGATCGGAAGGATTCAAAAATATCTGCCAATAATAACACATCGGTTTTCAGATAAATTTCCGAATATTCTTTCAAGTTTTGACACTTGAAATGTGTCCACACTTTCTGAGCGTGATTATAATCTTCCTGAGTAACCGAACTATTTGTTAAAGAGGAATAAAATTCATCAAGAGGGGGTAACGTCTTAGTGTCTAACAATTTACTATAGCTATCGAGATACTCGTAACAAAAAATTCCTTTCCTAGTCAATAATTCAAAATCAATGTCCGATTGAATATGTTTCCTTGTATGATAAAATTTTTCCTTGGGCAATGTTTTACTTAATTTGTCTAGACTACCCGACAAAAACCGAAATGAATCAATGAATCGAACACTGAGATTGTCGGTAACCTTCTTTGAAAAGGAAACGTATTTTTCCGTTGAATTTGGAATTATATCTATTTTTTTATCATCATAATTTAAACCTTGTATAATTAAATGACTATCATAGCCCGAGAAATTGTGTGCTACAACAGGGACAAATTTTTCATTCTTAAATTTTAAATTACATTTATTACAAAGAACTTTTCGAAGGCTCCCATCACCATAATGATAGTGATCCCTCACTTTTTTCAAGTGTCCGTAAAAGTTCTTTTACAATGTTCACACTCTTTGGTTTCGTGAAAACGTCTCCAATCATCGGGTGAAAGGTTGAGTGGAACATGTGACTTGTAAAATTCATCTATTTGCTTTACATCATCAATCAACATCTTGAAAAATATCTCAACAACATCTTCATTTTCATCTTTAGCTGTATATGTAATCAACTTGTTGGTATTTGGTCCAATCACATAGTAGGAAAAAGAAAAAGGCACATGTTGTTGAGTGGTTAAAGTGTATGAGTTGAGGGATGATGGTTCACAAGAGCTAACTTTTTTCAAAATACACTCAAAATCTGTGTAAATCACGAAAGGAATTTTTTGTTCGTACTGAAAATGTTCAAACTTTAAAATGTTTTCACCTTGTTTTGGCATATAAGCAATACAAGGAGTTTGTTTACCACACAATTTTCTATGCTCCAGCAATCTTGTTTCATTACCAAATGCGGTAAAACACATTTTGCAGAAAAATCGAGTATTATAAGCAGTATTTTTGGAGTGAAATCTTGTAATGAATCTACTGAAGTTTTTAATGAGAGAATAATGATGTATTCCTGATTCATTACAAGTTAACAATAAATCAATGTGAATTGACTTTTCCTCCTTACAAACTTTGAGAATGAAAACTCTCTTCTTCTTTTCGACTTCTTCCGCACCAAGAATATTGATGGATAAGAAAGAATTATGTTTCTCAAAACAAAGTACTTGCTTTAAACTTGTATTATCTTGTATACCATCGAAATTTAAAGTTTGAATATTTTCAATAGCATGAATGATACATTTCTTAAAACTACCAAGTCCCTGCTCAAAGGTATGTAAATGTTTACTTCTGCTTAGAAATGAAGGGACACTGTCGAGGGTGAACGTAGTCTGCTGTCTCTCACATTGATGCTCGTGAAAATGTTTTTCAACGAGGAAGAGAGATAGACAGATTTTACATACATTATATTTTGTTTTACACCCATTTTTTTTCAATGATGCTGGTAATGTATGACGCATTAATTCATTAAAATTATTTATATATACAAAGTGTGACACAGTATCATCATCATTATTTCTAAGCAAAAGTAAATCATTTGAACTCTGCATGTTATCAATTCTGGAAATGCGAAACGGTTGGATCATATTGTTTGTGTCCACAGTGTAAACATTTACTGCTACCCTCGGATTGTTACCTTCGAATATGTCCAGCTCGTCAATTTTAACTGGCCATGACAAACCCGACCAATTGTATTTACTGTCCAAATCTGTATAGCTTTTCTTATAATTACGTTTTGACCAATGGGAAATAAACTTAACCAACATTGAATATTTAAAGCAATAGTTGTCATTGATTTTGACATTAAATACAGTATTTCGTTTATTCTCAAGAAAATCCGGGGTCTCAATAAAGATTCCACAGCGAATAGGTTGGTATTGCAAGAAGGAGAGCATAATTCCACCGATTGACTCCATGGTCCAACCGCTTCCTTTCAATTCAAAATCAAGCATTTCCGATAGTAAACTTTCTACAGCCTCCTGCCATACATTATCAAAGTCTACACTTTGACACACTATAAAATTTTTGGTTTTAAATGAGGCTAGTTTAATCTCATCTTCTTTGGTGATTTGTTTGAAAAAAACAAAGTATTTAGCTGAAAATTTGAAACTCTGATAATTTCTCAAAAATTCATCTTTCAACTCCATCACTTTGTCTTTTACAAACTCTTGAAGAAATTGATTTGAATTTTTATAGGTGTAATTTTTAACAAAATATACTCTCATTCTATTCCCATAGGCAGACTCTACTAATGTAACATTGTCAGGATAACTGTTGAAAGTGTTTCTTTGATGCTGTACAGAGTTAACATGTTCCCTTTTTTGAGCATCGCTTGTAAAACTATAATGCTCCTCACATATTGTACAGAACGCAATATGTAGTCTAGACACCTCCATAGTGAAAGTCTAGAATAAAAAAAATGGTTAATAAATTTCAGCTAAAAGTATTTTGAAAGAATCAAAGTCTGTTAGAACTTTTCTCACTTCACTCAAATATAATTGAAAAGTTCTTTCTTCGATACATTCCCTCCTATTGACATTTCTATTATACTTATAATTATTGCAATAACACTTGCGAGATGCATTATGTTCTAGAGCAGACAAAAATAGCATATATACTAAGTCAATAATATGTTCACGAAATTTGGTATAATATATTGAGGGTAAATGTAATTGTTGAACATGTGGTATGATAAAATCATAGATAAATGAAATAATATCAGGAGAGTTACAATAATTGTCAAAAAATATGATTATTGAATCGACATGAATTTTGAAAAAGTAAAATACAAGGCTTTTATAAGCAATATCTTCAAGAGAATCCATTGAAAAAAATGTAGTGTAATAAACAATTGTGGGCGGACGGTATCAGGACCAATCAAATATTAAATCCCAAGTGGACTTTTCTGGATATTTAAAGTAAATATCATCATGCTGAGTAGTTATTTTTTCATTCCATAAAGTGTTAAATAAATGGAAATTTGTAAAAATATCTTTTACGGACATGAGAAATTTTATCCTCAACTGTTCATGATAACAGTCCTGATACTCACTTTCCACATATTTAAAATTATTACATCTACAAATACGATATAAATATGAATGACTTCGATTTTTAAGTAAATTTATTAGATCTTCGAACCGACGAAGAAAACAATAAGTTATGTACGGAGGTAAGCCGATTTTTACAACATTTGGTTTGATGTAAAAAAAGAAAAAATCAATAGGTAAAGAAACAGTATGTAAATTTTCAAAGTAGTTAATGATTTTATCAACATGAGTTCTGGAAAAAGTAAATATTGCTTGTCTTAATGCTAATTCTTCTAATTTATACATTATTTTTCAACTCTTTCAATACATGTTGGCTAATTCAATTTCGTCTCTTTCAAGTTCCTCCATTATATCACACATGATATCATCACAATCTTTTGGAAAATACTGTGCATGTGTTGTAACACAATTAAACATTGTTATATTTTCACTAATATGAGGTATAAGAGATTCTGCAAAAGAATATATTCTCATATGTTGACAAGGCTCACCTTGAACACATTTTGGACTATATTCTAGAACAAATTCCAGCACATAACGCTCAATATTTACTATATCATTATAAAAAAATTTAAAAATATCTTCTTGTATATTTAGAGGTACTTGAAATTGTTTAATTGTTTCTGTAATCTTATTTTTATAACCTTTTTCGGTCATAAATGTATCTATTACAGAGTAAAAATGTCGATCTGCATGTTTTTCATGCACATCATCAAAGATTAAATAAAAAAGGTCTTCATGTTGTTGAAAGAGTTGATGACTTATACTGTTTAATGATAATGAATATAAAGATTGTATATACATTAAAAAAAAAATCTATAACATACCATTAAATAAAGAACATTTGAGTGCGTGCTGAAGATATTGTATGGTGGACACGATACAACAATCACTTCCTATTGTTGATTAGTCTAGTTAGTTCTTGTTCTTCACATTCATCCAATTGAGTCCACGTCACTTTGACAATTTCAAAATCTCCAGCAGCCAGTTCCAATTTTTCAAGAATTTTACCTTTTCCAATTTTATAAGCGGTTTTAAACACTAATATATTGACTCCGGCTTCACTATGTCTTTCGAAGCAATGTTAAAAACTTTTCGTACTAATAATTCTAATAGTCTATGGTTTTTTAAAATTTTAAGTGTTATGGTGGCACTCATTATTTTTTAAAAAACAGCAGGGTAAATGATTATAATGTTGTAAAAAATAAATTGTATATATATATAAAAACAATGTTAAAAGAAATAATTAGAACTTAAAAAATAATACAATAATGTTCACAAAATACTTATTCACAATATAAAAAAGAAAATGTATCTATATTTATATAAGGTTAGGTTAAAAATTAGAGTTTAACACTTCACCAACTTAAAGAAAAGTGATAATGTTCACTGCGTCTCTTGTGTTGGAATGAATATGATCATGTACAAGTCCAACTATTTAAACTAAAAAAGCTTGGAGTGTAGCCATCTGTTGTAATAGTATTTCCTCATATGAAGCTCGGATTCCAGTATGCTAATGATGCTCATTAACCTTCGAGTTCATTTACTCGCCTGTTTGGTTCGATGGTTGCACATAAGCAGTGATTCCAAAGCAGTCAGGAAATCGAATATATTTTAATGAGGCAATAAACAACTTGTTCTTCACATTAGCATTTCTCATTATCTGATTTGCATAATTCCAAAGCAGTCAGGAAATCGAATATATTTTAATGAGGCAATAAACAAGTTGTTCTCTACATTAGCATTTCTCATTGTCTGATTTGAATTCACATATACGCGTTTACATTATTTTCTGGATTGTGTTGGTTAGTGGGTAGAGTCTTATAATTGAATCATGAATTATTAATGCATATAAAGTTGTTTTACTTTGAGCATTCTCAGCTAGTTCATATTCAATCCGAATGTCTACTGTAGAGCTATGTTTCCACAACTCAGACTGTTTTGAACAGTCAAGTACTACAATAGGAGCCTTTGTTAGAAAATCTTTATAGCTCAGATAGGGTTCACTAACTTTTCCATAGTAACTCTCTTGGAAAGCACAATACATTAAATAGAGAGGAATGTACTTTTTTTGTTCAAAGTCAATATTCAGAGACTCATAGGGGAAACACAGTGAGTTGAGATAGACTTTTAAATTCTTAAGTTTCACACTGTCAAACTCTGATGGATCCTTTGTCAAGCTGTTGTCCCGATCTGTTTGGAAGCCTAAAACTATAAATCTAGCTTTTTCTTGGGCCGTAGTTGTCTTCAAAGTCCAGTTAATCTCTTTACTTGCCGGTAAATTTGGATAGTAATTTAAATTCCATTTTCTAAAACTCATATCAATCGGAACATTTCTTTTATATTGTGAGAGTAGCTCTAAACGAATGGGATCACTGACTTGAACATGCGGCACCTTCCATACTACTTTCGTTAGTTGAACTTTTGCATCAGTTACAGCATTTGTACCTGTAGAAATAAGAGCATCCTTGGAGCTCTTGGATCTCATTAAAATCAAATCAAGACGTTGGTTTAGGAGAATTTTATCATAATTTTCAGCGAAACCCAATAGATATTTGAGTTTTATATAACCGCTAAATGTATAGCTTGATGTAATCTCAACTGACTGTCCAGCTGTCTCATACTTTTTCATTTCATCAGTTGAGTATGATGGATATGCTTTGAGCGTAGATGTTATGCCAACATTTTTAATACAATCTATTTCAACACTATTCATTTCCAAGCGAATCTCATCAAATAGGAAGCATAGTCCATTGTTTACAAACTTTATGTTCTTATTAGCATCTAGGTTGCTGCCATCTTCTTTCACAATTTTTCCTTCAATGTAGATTCCCGATTCACTTACAAGTAGGTATGAACTCTCTTGGTTAATACTGATAATTATATTATCCGTGGCATCCAAACTGACACTGGTATATGGACCGTATGAATGTGTTTCATAACGAATTATATTTTCATCATAAGTTACACGATTGTTCACATTCAAAATACTATCTTCCATGTTCATTTTTGTTTTACACTATAGCCTAAACTTTTTAATATTTTCACACTTTTTTTTGTTAGTTTTTTTAATTTTCTTTTATTCTTTTTCTTCTTACTTTTCACTTGTATGTCACTTAATGGAATGATCTTAAGTAGAGATGGTGTCTTCTTTTTATTGCTTTTCGTCCGTTTTATTACAATCATATTTTCAAATGTAATTCTAACGATATTTCTTCACCTTGAAAGTCTATTAAATTATGTCTTTCATCAACAAGCTTCACAATTAATCTGTCGATTTCATCCGTATTGAGGGGTAAATATATAACATTATTGGGAACTTCTGTGATCCGGAAACCTGGTGGTACATTTAGGAAACATTTGTACAAACAATTACTGGGCACACCGTCTTGATAGGAACCAGCAACTATATTTACATCAATTTGTATAGAATTTATTTTGGAAATTTCCAAGTTTTTTGTTGAAGTCAACATAGTATGGGCTGCGTAATTTTCTTTTGGTAGACCAAGCATATCAGCCAGTGAGGACTCCTTGAAATCAACATTATACTTGCACCAAAAAGTACATTTCAAAGTGTTTACATTGGGTTTAATAGCTAATGCATTTTCACCCAACTGGGATTTTAAATAATTTTCAATATCAAGTAATTCATATGTTCCTTTGTCTATTACAATGTCAGTCCACTTTTTATTATCATCCTGATATCTGAAAACATTATTTGTCTGATCAATGTTTGGAATACTATTGTAAGTTTGGAATTGTGTTAAACCAATCACAGCGTCTGATGTAACTTTTAAAGGAGGAAATATTGAACACACAATTTCAGATTGTCTAGAAGTTATATGAAAAATTCTGCTGGACATTTTTTTTATTTTTTATTTATTTATTAAACAGTTCAATAGTTTTTTGTACAATAAACTTTAAACACAAGTGTCCACAATTGACTGTTCTGTATTGTTGATGTCGCTCATAATTATAGAAAATTTCATAACCTGCAAGATAAGTTCTTATTTCTACAGGCGGACGCAAGTTGCCAAAACTATCATAATAAAACGCATGCTTATTTTTCTTCAGCATAGCTATCCAATGAGTCCCAGGTCCTGTTGATCTGTCGAGATTAACAACCATCACTTCATTTTTTCTTGGTTTCGGTGGTAAAAGATCCAAACTGTATATGCCTCGAAAATGTGGAACATTGATTTCACGAACCTTTTTCAGAATATCACTGTTTGTTCAATGCTCTTCGAGGCAAATCATTTAGTTTTTTGACAAAACGTTAAAATAGTTTGAGTAGGGTTTTATGTATAATCCTTGTCCACTCTTAATAGGAGTGACAGCACCCGAAGAACTAGCGGTCTTAAAATCTGCGATTGCTTTTGCAATACCACTTACGCCACCGACAATCGATCCAATAGCACTTAAACCGGCAAGTATGGGAATAGCAGCTGGTAAAAATCCACCTGACATTGTCCTGGGTATTCTGAGAATTCTCGGTATTTTCTTGTTTATTCTATTTCCCCGTTTAGCTTTGCGTGCAGCCATCAAAGCATGTTTACTAATCACTTTTAAGTTATCATTTTTACCAGCAGACTTCATTCCCTCTGTAGCAGCTTTAGATAGTTTCCGAAAAGTAATTGTTGTCTTCTTCTTTTTGCGTCGGAGACCTGCGCCTATTTTTCTTTTTACCTTCATAGCGTTAGTGACAAACCAGGCAGCAGCTTTTTCCGATAGGTTTGAATCTTTGGACAATACTCTTTGCCAGGCCTTATTTTCCAATTCCCGATCGGCTTGTGTGCGATCAGCGTTTCTGTTGGCGTACTTAAGATCGTGTTCTTTGCAGGCTGAATCCAATGGATTGATTCCTTCTTGATCTTTTCGTTGGTCTAATTTTGTTCCTGGTCCACAGAATCTGTAGGATGGGATGTGAACTTCGAAAGGTAATTTATCAATGACAGTATTTAAAAGACCTTTTCCTCGTCTGCGTACCATTAATAATAAAGTGATTACTGTGAAAACAAGGCTTTATATATATATATAGAAAATGAAAACTGTAAATTGTAAACAAAAATTGAATGTTAAAAACTTTGATTTTGTGAGCGATATGAATGTACATTCAAAATTAAAAAGACATGGAGATTTTTTTCCAAACAGTGTTCGAGCTTTAATAGTCGGTCCAAGCGGATCTGGCAAAACAAATCTCTTGCTGGCTCTTCTGTTACATCCACACGGATTACGGTTTGAAAATGTTTACATTTACTCGAAATCATTTCAACAACCTAAGTACAGATTTCTGGAGAATGTGCTGAAAGGAATCAAAGAAGTTGAATGCAAAGTGTTTACAAACAATGAAGAAGTGATTCCACCATGTGAAACAAAGAAAAATAGTGTTTTTGTAATGGATGACATTGCGTTTGAAAAACAAAATAATATTAAACAATATTTTTCTCAAGGTCGACATTTTTTAGTAGATACCATTCTCTTGGCACAAACCTACTCAGCTATCGGTAAACAATTAATTCGGGATAATGCAAACTTCCTATGTATCTTTCAACAAGATCCACTAAAATTGAAACATATTTATTTCGATCACGTTTCTGATTTACCTTTCGAAAAGTTTAAAGAGCTATGTCAGTATTGTTGGAAAGAAAAACATGGTTTCCTTGTGTTGGACAAAGAATCAGATACCGGACGCTATCGTTGTGGTTTGGATAAATATTTCGTAGATATATAAACCCTAGTGCTTAACAATTGAGGTTACAATTAGACATGAGTCTTTCGAAAGAACTAAGTGAGGCTAAAATTTTAGCGAAAAAAATTAGTGACGCGCAGAAAGACATACGAGAGAAAACGTTATCCCAAAAAATTGGACAAGATGAAAAAACAGGCAATATTAGTGACTTTTTGAAGCCAGTGGTTGATCCATTAACAAAACTTGTTCAACTTAAAGATAAAAAAGTTGATTTCTTGAGGAAACTGAAAGAAAAACAATCAGCATCACAGTCGGTTTCCATCAAACGAGAACCAACAACAGCTTCCCTGAGACGTTTACCTTCCCTTTTGAAAAAATTTGAGAGTCCGTCTGGAAGATCTGCTGCTGGAACACCTGAAACAGAATATGCAAGTCCACTAGAAAGCTGGAACTTTGATTCAACTGTTCAAACGCCCGAAACAAATTATCCAAGTAGTCCCATTGAATATGATAGAAATTTATTGCAGAAACAATACAATCAAACGGTCTTTCCTAGTCCAGGCTACTCGTCGTCGTCTCCATTCAGAGAAAAACGTTTCAGTATTTCCATGCCAAACTCACCACAACCATCAGCTGATGCTTTACAAAGGGGAAAATTATTGGAACGTAGAAGAGAACTGTCATCATCACTACTACCACCATTTGAAGCAACATCGAGTGAGTGGAAAGAAGAGATTGAACCTAAAAAAACCTCCTTAATTGATCGGTTTTTACAACGGATACAATCAAATGATTCGATTGAAATTGACAAAGCAACTGGTATAAAATCAAAGCAAGGAAAATATTACCTTGGAAAGAAAGAAATTCATTTTTCCAAAATACCCAGCGAACACTTTACTATCGATGGTAAAGTATATCCAGTCACCCATGGACTTATGGAACTTTTGTTTCTCAAACAACCAAATCAGGAAAATATTAGCACATTGGATGAACGTAACTATAAAAACATTATAGAGAATACACAGCTGGATCCTATAACAACAAAAGTAATGCAATATGGAAAAGGAATGATGGTAGAGAGTAATCAAGATAAGGAATATGTATATTTCGACAATCCTAATGAATTGATTCAGGGGCTTTTACTTTTGAAAAGATCACAAGCCGCTGGAAATATACTTGCTCATAACAATGAAATTCTTTCTATAGAAGAAGAATTGAGGGAAGCTAATATAATTAACTAAATAAAAATAATAACCTACACCCAGTATAAATCATCCACCCAGTATGAATACTAATGAGCGTCCAAGCTCCAAGTCTGGTTGCACAGTGTGAATGAACTCGAACGTCTCGGTTCACCGGCATCAACGTCTCTCACCTCATTAGCATACTGGAATCGAAGCATCGCAGTCTGTGACCTTGGTTACGCTGCACTCAAGTCTGGACTAATATAATTAACTAAATAAAAATAATAACCTACACCCAGTATAAATCATCCACCCAGTATGAATACTAATGAGCGTCCAAGCTCCAAGTCTGGTTGCACAGTGTGAATGAACTCGAACGTCTCGGTTCACCGGCATCAACGTCTCTCACCTCATTAGCATACTGGAATCGAAGCATCGCAGTCTGTGACCTTGGTTACGCTGCACTCAAGTCTGGACTCTGAAGGTTCTGTCCTCGGTTCGATTCCCATCAAGATCATTGAATTTACTCTAACTTTAACTTTGCTGTTGTTGTTTCAATTCGACGAAGAATGAACATTACACACGTATGATATTGACTACGACATACTGCGCTGTGAATGGGAATCGAACCCTGGACATGGGGGCAAAAGATAGAACTCATCGAAACACATCTTTTGAGTATCATATGTTGAGTCTCGCATAAACGAGGCCCGACTTATAACGAGTTCTTTGCTAATGTACAAAAACCACCCTAGGGGAGGGTAGAATTGAGATAGGGGGGTGAAAGTGGTACCAAAAGATGCCGGTCGTCGAGGCGGATCTTTTGAGTATAATATGTTGAGCCTCAGATAAACGAGGCCAGAGTTATGACGTTTTCTTGCTTAAAGGAAATGACCATTTAAATATATTCTACTCTGTCAATTCATACAAATAGATTAGAAAAACTTTTTTAGTATCGGCAGGGGAAAATTGTCTGGTTTAGGGGAATTTTTTCAGGATTTGAAAAAAAAATCGATTAAGCGATTTTGGAGATAGAAGTGAATTAGGAAAGAATCTGAAAATTGCCAAGTCTATAGAATGTAAACGAATCACGAGGAAGCATTGTGTCCATAATTGGCAGTTTATTTTATGTTTGTTTCAAATTACCTTTTCTTCTTGGTCACGGAAAGTACCACGTTACTTTGTGTTGCTACCAAGAATTCATTTTTCTTTTCTAACCAGGGAATTGCGAAAGAGGAAGATATTCATGACATGATACTCGAATTAATACACAAAAACAGTATAAAGCTATTCTACTCGTTGGTAAAATTGAGACATTTAAAACAAATGAGGTGGAAATTATCCATCGTCTTTTATACTGATTGCCTACTACTGAATCTTCAAATCTGAGAGAATTTTGTTTATTGTACAGGAGTTGGTTACTCCTACACTATTTCTATTTCCCGTGCTGAACAGGTGAAGTGTGACATGTTGCTTTGTATCACATGAGTATATTTCAATGTACAATTTTAGGTAAAACTTTGTGCCTCTTCTGATTAATATTCAGAATTCACATTCAGTGTCTGCAAATTTAACAAATCAAAGAAATTTAATAATCCTGTTCAGTAATAAGATCATAACATTATATTACTCTTACATATTGTTTATGAGGAACATTACAGTGTAGTTGACATTTTATGCTATAAATTACAAATTAATATTATTACACATATTTTTAATGGTAAAAGTAATAATCAAGTCAGTTTTCAACTGTTTTGAATACTTAGGACTTAGGGCAAAATTACCTAACAGCCAAAATAGGATTCACCAGTTCAGGGCTTTCATTTTCAAGAAAATTTATAACAAAATACGCAAAATCTATAATGCCCGGAGGAATTTTAAAAATGTCTCTAGATTTCACCATAACTGCCAATTATTTGAAAAGATACAGTAACGATACCTACTGTGATTGAAACAATCAATCACAGTAGATATCGTTTTCCAATAAGTATTTTCAAAATATTTTTTGTTGTTGAAATTTTGAGTATTTTACAGAAACAGAAGTATAATAATTAGTATTTCCAGTATTTTTAAAATTAAAAATATCCAGGTATGGTAGTTTCATGAGTTTTAATTTGTGGTATTTTTGATAAAAATAATATTTTTAATGAGCATTCATAACTGTTTGTTGCGGTTGATGCTTTTTATTTTAAATTCCAAATTTAAAACGGAAAATACCTTATACTGTGTGTATTTGTGAATGATTGAATAAAACATTGTGAATATGTTTGTATTATTTCCATCCAGATTCATAACAATGTAAAATTGTTTTATTTTTAGGGTTTTGTGTATGTGAAGAAAAAAATCCTATTGACCCCTTTTCTTTACAACGTCCGAGCTGAAATTTTGATATGTTGTCCGGATAATTCAGACGACTCGACGGCGCGAAAAAAATTTGGCTTGAGGGCCGATTTACTGGAATTTCTAAGACGTCATGTTCGCACTGAAAAAACGTGAAAATTTGCACAGACATGCATTTTAACTAACCAAATTTACATATTATATTTTGTTTAAAAAACTTTAATAAATAGATAATAATTCACCAGTAAATATTTTACATGTCTCACCGGACTTCCGCTATTTATAAAGTCACCTAAATTTCCGCAGCCGCGCCAGTTCAGACGGTTCACTCAGTCATCGAAGCCGAGTGGTTTTTAGGCGCTAGCTAACTGAGCATTTTTTAAAGTTCATGAGTCCTGACTTTAAACATGCTTGGCTATCAATGTACAGTTTTTAAATAACACCATGTTCAGCAACGTCGAGCAAGGCTAGGATTTTGATGAAGAAATCTTTTCTCTCTCTCTCTCTCTCTCTCTCTCTCTCTCCTTCTCTCTCTCCTTCTCTCTCTCTGTCTCTCCTCTGTTTCATTATAAAAGATTTATAGTACCTGGAGTGGAAATATTTTCCATCTCACTTTCTCATTAACTCATTATGTTGATCCATAACTGCTCGATTAATCGCCCTTACAATGAGCACCTATCCTCATATCACAACGTTTATGAAAAAATAAGGTCGATTGAAGTAGCAGAAATAGATAAATCAACTAAGGAGAATAGTGGAGACTATGAACAGATGTAAAACATAAAGTAATAAAGGCTCGCACTGGTGCTAGGATAAGATTTACATGTTTGTAAATGTTCATACAAGCCCACTGCCTAGCCTGTATCCTAGCTTTTCTAGTAAGAATAAAACTACATGCACAATTCTACCTCAACAATTTAAAGTGAATATTGAAAAAAAAGTAAATAAAACATGACAGAAACAGGAAAAGACAAAGAGAAATATAGTAAAATAGAGAAAAAAGAAGAAATAAAGGAAACACCTAGAGTATAAAACGGGAAAAAAGAATGAAAAAAGTAGCACAACATTTGCAAAAGAAATAAAATAAACAAGATTAAATAAAATCTACATGAACTGCGCATTGCACATTTTTCTCGCAAAAAAATCGCTATTAAATTTGTCTTTGTGAAAAAGGCAATAGCTACCTATTCTTTTGATAATAGAAAATTTAATAGGGTTCCTGGAAATTTTGATTCAATTAAATCTCACAAGCTATTTTTAAATCTTCCCCGTAAAGATTTTAGCTCAATTGTGATTTTTCTACCAGAAACAGAACATCGAATTCCAAGAAGGTAGGCTACGAATTTCTCAATGTTCAAACAGCACAAGGTTTTTTCTCAACGAACGAAAAAGTAGTTTTTCCTCCTAAAACGACCTAAGGGTTTTACGGAAGTTCACTCGCAGGTACAAAATATTATTACAAAAGCGTGTGACCTGGGTTGGATCCCGGGGAAGGAATTTTTCTGATCTGTACTTGTATGTTCGGGTCTACTCATACCTCGTGAGGAAAAATGAGGAATTACTTTTTATGAGTAACGAACAGTGGCGGCATTACCATAGTAAAAATAAATTATTGTAATAGAATAATTCGAAATGTGAAGGAGTTACTAAGAGCCTGCTGCACTACCCACAATTTTCTTGAAGAGGCCTTTTGCTTCGCCACAAAATTAATCATACATTGTCATATATACATACCTATATACATTATTACAAAAGCAGCATTTTTAATATTACCTGTTTGTTCCTAAGTACATAACTTTGTTGTGAAATAAAGAGCTATGCAGGGTGGACCAAAAAAACGTTTACACCCGTTAATGGTAGATTACTGACGACATTTCCAGACGGACCTGCAATCCGTTTTTTTTCGGATTCGCCTTTGTACCTAACTGCACAAAGTGATTATTTGCAATTTTCTGAAAAAGTCCGACTTTGGCTTATTCGTCGGGTCAGAACTTTTTTTCCTGTTTACGATGAGTTGATTCTAAACAATTCTGCAGAAAGCCAACAAAAGTTCAATGTTTCTAGCTACACTACATTGTTTTTTACGGTTTGGTTTTGCATCTTTTTTGATACCTGAATAGAAAATAATTCTCATGTAAGTTTTTTACACTTTGAAACACTCAAGATTAGGTCTGACATAGGCAACATTCCCCTTTAAAGTTAGTGTTGCTATCGTAATTGATGGAATAGCCTTTCCATTCTCCAACCTAATACATTTTATTTTTTACATCTTTATGTAAAGATATCTTTACGTGTGTGTATACAATCATGAAATGTACAGGATTTGATTATGTTACACTACTTATCGTTACACATTAGGTACTCCTTAACTTCTATAGTTACTGTGCGCCGCGACAGTAAGAACTGTTCAAAGCTTCACTGAATCATAAGCTGGGCGTCAATGTAGAGCACAGTGACTATTCTGATGCAAAAGTAAAAATAATTAAAAATGAGGGAATTCAAGAATAGTAGAACAAAGTTAAATAAAAATATAAGGTGGAAGAGAAAAGAGAATCATTTCATGAAAAGATAGTAATGGAAATCATGAAAATTGCAGGAGACGAAACAAGCAGGACAATAAGGAGTAGACACCAGAGGCGGAAAGGGGGGAAGCATATACATCAGGGCGGAGAGATGAGAAGCATATACATCAGAGGTGGAGAGGGTGGGAAGCATATACATCAGAGGCGGAGAGGGCGGGAAGCATATACATCAGAGGTGGAGAGGGTGGAAAGCATATACATCAGAGGCGGAGAGGGCGGGAAGCATATACATCAGAGGCGGAGAGGGTGGAAAGCATATACATCAGAAGCGGAGAGGGCGGGAAGCATATACATCAGAGGTGGAGAGGGTGGAAAGCATATACATCAGAGGCGGAGAGGGCGGGAAGCATATACATCAGAGGCGGAGAGGGTGGGAGCATATACATCAGAGGCGGAGAGGGTGGGAAGCATATACATCAGAGGTGGAGAGGGTGGGAAGCATATACATCAGAGGCGGAGAGGGCGGGAAGCATATACATCAGAGGTGGAGAGGGTGGGAAGCATATACATCAGAGGCGGAGAGGGTGGGAAGCATATACATCAGAGGCGGAGAGGGTGGGAAGCATATACATCAGAGGTGGAGAGGGCGGGAAGCATATACATCAGAGGCGGAGAGGGCGGGAAGCATATACATCAGAGGCGGAGAGAGTGGGAAGCATATACATCAGAGGCGGAGAGAGTGGGAAGCATATAAATCAGAGGCGGAAAGGGCAATGAAGAGTATTCTTCCGGCTAGAGGAATAAATAAACCGCACAGGTCGGAGGCACACGAGACTTGAGCACAACCCCTGCAATGCATCATTTCCTACTAATTGCAAAATAAATAACCCACAGAGTCACATGAACAAAATAACTTCACTATGCTGGTAATAATTGCTGAAATAGACATTTTAAATGACCCTGGAATGTTGACGAGCTAATGCAAAAATATATTTTATGTATTATGTGCCTAGATTTAACTTTTAACCCAGTTTCCCATTTCTTCAGGGATGTGCCTACTTAACTAATAATAATAAGATTGAAATATCTACATAAGTGTAAGTTACAAATATAATTATGTATATATATCTATACAAATACATATGCTTAGGTACATAACACAAGAACAATGAGACCACAAAAAGTTTCGTTAGACCATAGTGTAAAATGTTGCACACGAGTTGAAAGTTTGCCGAGTATGGTGAACTTATAGCAGAATTTAATCTCAACAGCTGATATGCTAATTTTATTCGGACCAAGGGTGCAGAAAATTTTGAGCTTTGATAAAATCATTTAGCCAAATTCAAAGGGTCTATCTCTATTCTCATCTCTTTTATTTTTTACACGCTGTTCGTGTAAATAAAAGTTCGAGCTCGTGTAAATAAAAAGATCAACTTTTTATTGGATATGTTCAACAAAAAAAATACTCCCGTTTCTAATATTAGAAAATATCGGAAGTAATATGTATATTTGAAAACAAGCAATGTCTTAGAGTAGTGAGTAGAGTACTTTTATTATAAAATGATTCGTGTCTGTGTATGTGTGTGTGTGAGTGTGCGCTGAAATTGAGCTGAAATTTTGCATGCTCACCAATTTTCTAAAAGTTGAGCTTTTACAAATACTTTCATATCCAAGCAAACTTAGCAAACCTCACAAAGTTTACACGTCTGATTTAGCTGAAATTTAGTATCGTTCCTAATGGAAATGTATTGGAAGAACTTGAGATTTTCAAAATGTCCATTTTTTATAAAGCTGTTTTTTTTCACACTCAAATCTGGCCGTTCCAATAGATTCCTGGAATGTGAATTCCTTGAACTGAACCTTTCTGCATTTTTAACCTTCCAGGAATATTTTCCATCCCCACGAACTAAAAACAAAAGCAAGATAGATTTGTTTGACCATTTGTTCAATTTTTTATCCTTCACAAGGTAGGACACTGAAAAATGGTCTCAATTAAAAATTAGGATGTTTATTTACCATAATATTACTTTGTGATTACCTTCCACCTTCCTTGTTGCAATATAGAGATGATTACATAATCACACATAATATTTGTGTATTTGATGGCCATAATTATGAAGTGATACAATAATAACAAATATTTTTCTTTCATAAGCAGGGCCAGGCCTTGATGAATGCAGTGCGCCTAAAAGATGACTAAAATGAGGATAAAAAACAGTAGAATTATAGGATATAGACCATTAATAAGGAGTATTTCTTTTATATATTTATTTCATTGTTATTATATGAATAATTTATTATGGTAAAAGAATACCTACGAGTATATGTAGGTGTAGGTATAGAATATAATTATGTAATATCTATGAAATTTTAAAGTATGAAGTTTCAGAAACGTCAATCATTTGTAGATTTTTTTTAATTTTTTGACAAAAGCTTTGGATATACCGTAGCATTTGGATACACACAGTTGTCATGGTCTATCTTGTACCAGAGGAGATTGCCCGTGTCAATACCTACTTCCTTGAGGGTGTCGAACACTGCTGGGAAGGGAATATCGTCGGTCGAGTTTGAGTTGGGAACGTAGGTTGTGAATACTCGGATGTCGGGATCCTCTGAAATGTTAGAAACAATTGCGATTATATATTTTTATTTTGTTTTTAAGATCAGTGTTTTACAGCCTTTTTTATGTCGTAGACATGAAACAGAAACTACGGTAGACGTTTGTGGTGTATGTTGTAGCTTGTCCATTCCGTAGTATGCCTCCCCTCTTATGGGTGAGAAACTGAGAAGTGACACTCTAAGTTTAACATTGTGTATCATTGTACACAGTGTGTATCAAGAATTACTTTTATCTGCAAACATGAAGCAAGTGAAATTCTGTGAATTTAGAACACATAAAAATTCCTGAAAAAAAAAGATAGGTTACTCTCAAAGCATTACTAAGAGACCTAGTTACCAAGTAATACTCACGTTTATCAAGGGCACTTCTTCATAGTTTCTTCTGTCATTTCAAAATGTGAATGGCCCCATGTTTTTTTGATAATGTTAAAGTATTCACTTCTTCTTGTCTATTTCAATAAATAATATTAATAAATTTCCATATGAAATTATTTGCTAGGTTACCAATTCTTTTATTAAGAATTGGTTAATCGTGTTAACATAGAAATGTTAACACATAATAAGACATATAATTATTAAAATTAAAACATACAGTGGTTGAAATTCAAATAATTCAAAAGTTGAAATTAGTGTGACGTCATAAAGGTTTATAATGAATCAAAGTGGTAGGTAGTAGGTACTTACTCGAATCACAATCATAGAATACAACTTCAGTCGAAGTCCAGGACAAAACTTTGAAGGGGCTGGAAACACTAGCGACTGAAGAAAAAAGAAAAGCATGATAAAATCTACGAGTACGCTCATGTGGTTATTTTGTTTGTGAGTTTCCATTGAATGGGTGAAAACACCGTCCCAATCCTGGGGAAGGTTTGAAAGTAAAGAAATAAAATAACCCAAAATTTTCGATTATCAATTTTCATTACCAAAACAAGTTTTAGGGTGCGCAGAGCCTACATTCAAAGTTTCAGCCATTGGTCCCTGTGACGGTCTGTCTGTAAACAAAGTATCTGAAGAACGGCGTAAGCTAGAGACTTTTGTATCTAGAACCCGGCCCCAATTTGGCGGTATTTTTGAGGGGGGGGGGGCGTCCTGGATGGACTAACATTTTTATTATCTGAGGGTTAGTTAGTTGGTGGAAAATGCTGTGAACATTAATCTCGCCTAGTGGTTACCTTCCTCTAAAGAATATTATTATTCATCCTAGATGGGGGTCGTAACATTTCACATCCAATGACTTTGAGGTGCTGATTACGAATAAGATATTTATTTTTCGTTATCTGTTACCGTTCAGTCACCAGTGGTGAAATTATATTTATTTTCGAATGATTAGAAAAGTCGTGTTGTACCTATCACATCAGTTTATTTTAAATCAGTATCATTATTGTATTGATTTTAAAACTATAAAGCTGATAACAATGAATGTTGAGAGACTTGAAAGTGTTCCTCAGACTTAAATACAAAAACACACGCAGTTTGTAAATAACTATTTTGTATTATACATTCTAGCGAATGACTTTACTTTTCTTATACTTACAGTCTTTGGGGGTTGGGTCAGCATATGTCCACACACTTTGGTACGAGCCAAATGAAGTACTGATTTTGTTGAACTCTGAAAAAAATTATAAAAATAAAATTACAATTCATTGAAGTAGAGAAAAGAAATTACAATGACTGTGTGGGCACATAGTCGTATTAGCTATATCCTCAGAATCGAACACACACGTGAAAAGGGTTGGGTGGAAGAGATTGGCACAGGCAATAACCCCGCCCTTTAGTTAGGGCATTAGTCTTATTCTCTTTTTTTTATTTATTTATTTTTTCTTTATAATTTTATTATATTTTACAGAATATAATTATATAATATTTTCTTACCTATTAAATCATACTGTAATAATAATAGAATAATCTTCAGAATAAATTATTCTAAGGAATAAATAAAATGCATATTATAACATCAGATTAAACACACAACTTTTTTGTTTTACTAAAGTATAGTATCGATATCTACCAACTCATTACTACTTATTAACCTGTAGTGTTGGTACACCTGACACCTTTGAATGCCAGCTTGGTCTGACCATTAGTGTAGCAAATTGGATTTTTTTATGTAGGTACTTTATTTGCATTTTTTTAAATCAAACATCATTTTATCGACAAAAAAAAATGATTTTTTTTTTTTAACTGTCATCAATTTTTATGAATAGGTATATTAAAAAATACTACTTATAGATTAGGTGAGGTCCAATGTGCAAAGTTGCAGGCATTGGACCATCTTATTGCTGCCGTCTTGAATACCTTTGTCCTATTGGGAATATGCAATGAATTCATCAGAACTATGTTGTATTAAAATTACTCACTAATGAATCGTTCCTGCATTGAGGTTAACTGTCTGGCGTGAAACTGGAAGTCCCTGTCGTAGTGGTATCTCTCATGGTAGTCACCCGACTTGGTCCAGAGTCTCTTGAAATGATAAAGATCGGCCGATTTTTCCCTGCAAATTGGATGGTCATGGAGAAACGATTTTTGTGAAAAAAAATTTCGTTAAGACTGGTTCACGAATAATAATAAATATTTTTTGGATATTTTAAAAGGTTGATAAAACCCTGGACTGCCAAGCAGTCCAGGGTTTTATCAACCTATGT
Organism: Bactericera cockerelli; assembly: GCA_024516035.1. NCBI lineage: Eukaryota > Metazoa > Arthropoda > Insecta > Hemiptera > Triozidae > Bactericera > Bactericera cockerelli. The sequence goes on along the minus strand of CM044955.1, from coordinate 36,940,616 downwards.
TTAATGCTAGATGGGTATTTTTGACCAAAAAATTAGAATTGATTTCCTTTTGTATTCCTCTATTTCAGTGATAATTTTAATGTAAGTTTTTTGTTTAATTATCATTATTATTTTTAGGGATATTTAAAGATTATTTTGTATTCTGGTCCATGAAATGTCCAATGCATAGGACAATACATCTAAATGTTCAAATTCTTTTTACTGCACGGTAAATTTTAATCCAAAGTTGTCGAACTCGTAACAGAATTCTCATAACATGATAATTTCATAATAAATTATACAAAATCCAACGAGTTCGAAATCAGTTTAAACCAAACTTTGTTGTATCGATCTCGTTCCAGCTTTGGCACAATAAAATCATTGTTTATTCTGGTAAATTGACAAAAGTATTCACACTCTCTGTTCACTCTTTCACAGTTTATAGGGGCGCATTACGATTCGGCCCAAAAAGGTTTATGAAAAAGGTTTTCGATTTCAGGTAAAAAAGGTCACCGAACGATTCGTCCCAAAACGTTATCTTGACCAAAAAATAAACAACACGATTCGGCCCAGTGCAACATTCTAAGTACCGTACATATTGAGGGATTTTTTATTATTCAACATTAAATTACGGAATTACCTTCTATGTATATCAGGCTTTGGCCTTCTATGTATTAGGCATGGCCTCCTATGTATTTTACCTAACCCTACTATATTCTTGAGGCATGGCCTTCTATGTATTTTATCTAATCCAACTATATTCTTGAGGCATGGCCTTCTATGCATTTTACCTAACCCTACTATAAACCTGAGGCATTGCCTTATATGTATTAACCCTAACCCTACTATATTCTTGAGGCATGGCCTTCTATGTATTTTACCTAACCCTACTATATTCTTGAGGCATGGCCTTCTATGTATTTTACCTAACCCTACTATATTCTTGAGGCCATGGCCTTCTATGTATTTTACCTAACCCTACTGTCAAACACTCAAATAAACACTGATAACAAAGATGACTGTTACTAGTTCAAAACAATAATATCGTGAATATCGCCATTGTTCTCAGTTCTTTCAGGGCAACGTTTCCATACTATTTTATAGGGATTTGTTGGTGGAATGAAAGTGGGACTTTTTGTTAGAATGAAAGTGGGATTTTTTGTGTGGGATCAAAACTTGATAGTGTGTTTTGGGACGAATCGGGTTATGGGCCGAATCAGGTTGTCTTTTTTTGTGTTTTTTTGGGGCCGAATCATGCTATGGAAAAGGTCTACTCAGGTAATTTGGGCCGAATCGTGAAGTTCCCGTTTATAGCAGCATTCCTAATGACTTTGACACAACAATATATACTATACATAACTACTATATATCATGCTTGATTAATAGGCACTAAGGTGAGAATAAAGCATTAGCTGATGATTTATTTAGTGGAATATAAGGAATACACCTGTATCTTGTCTTACCAAAACTGTCACGTTTTATTAGTCAATATTAAGGTATCTGAAAATTGAAAGTTGTAAAATATAAAATCTTCTTACATCATATTTGAGTTTTTAAAAAAGTATCTGATGTTTATATGGTATCAAGTTAATAAACATCGGTTCATTCGACATTATTAATTTCAATGTATATGTAATTCAACACAATCAAAGTAAAACAAAGTAGTTCAACACAATGAATAGTACTCACTCCTTGTTGACGGAAAATGCTAATCCTTCTTGTGTATTCTCGTTGTTCTCCTCGTAGCCCACAACATCATATCCAACACAAGAGCAGGCCCATATGTCTTCTGAAATTAAAAGTTACCTATCGATCAATTCCTTAACAAATAGAAGAAAATAATGTAAAGTTACAACATCATATCCAACAAAGGAGCAGGTCCATATGTCTTCTGAAATTAGAGGTACCTACCTATTGATCAATTCCTTAACAAATAGAAGAAAATGATGTAAAGTTCTATGTCCCATTTCCAATGCCCCATATTGCCCTATACCCGCATGTTCAGTATAGTAGTACTTTATTTAGACTGTCGGCTCGAGACGGGGAGTCCCCATTTAGCTAACAGTATCGTATTTCTCAGTATCTCATCAACTCAGTATTTCAAAAATTTCATTGTTTCTTTTGACAGAATGGAAAAAAAGTTCAATTTATTACTTTTCTAAATAAATTTACTTTTAGTTTATTTCTTCTGTCATCGTGATTAAATTGTCTACTCACTTTCCCTGCACAATGGGTTCTGCAAGAAGGCTTTCTTCGCTGTTCCTTGCAGTGTGCTCCAGGCGTAGTACAATCTTGTGCCTGCGCAAGGCTGTGGAACATAATTCAATAATAGTACGTCTTTATAGTACAAGATAAATGCAAATAAAAATGCTTAGTATCTGACTACAGACTAAAAATTTAATTTAAAATTTATCTTGTACTAGTCGTTTGCCCGTGCTTTGAAACGGGACTAAATTTCAAATTTACTAAGGCATGGCCGTACTGCTGGACAGCAATGCCTTTTTGAACTTTTTATAATTTTTCTGGACAAAGCGATAATGGTTTTGGGGGGTCAATTCTGAGACATTTTTCGCTATCTCTTTCCGTTTTGGCTAAACAACTCCGGACAAACAACCAACATAGGTAGGTAGTCCCTTTTTTCTGTTTTATATATAGAGATTCAATTAATTTAATCTCTACATACAACTCTCAAATGGCGTATTTATCTATGTCCGTTCCATTTTCATAGTCCAAACTGTAACAGATCGTGAAAATTTGATGATAATCAACCCCCTGATATTCATCATGCTTTTATGTGGAAAAATCATACATCTGATTATCAAAGAAATCATCTTATCATGAAAGTCAAAATATATCCTCACCGGCGACCGTGAGTAACCGGACACTTGATGTTGTTCCATTATTTTGACTCCATGGTTAATTTGTAGTTAATGTTTTCAAGGTATTATTGCTTTGATAGAAAACCAGCAGTAGGGATAAATACAGAAGAGATGGCACGTGTTTAACTTTTCGAGTACCTAAGTTTTATTAAATTTCTTTTTTTTTTAAATCATACGCTTTGTTTTCTATCAAGAAGAAAATGTCGAATAAGTTAGAAATGTTTCTTTTTTACTAGACAGGTCGTTCACGCCGATTCTTCTGGTGTTTTATACTTGGTTGTACAGCTTAATTTTACTGTCTTAAGGTGACATAGTAGAGAATCAGCGCTCTCGACAAAAAGAAAATATGATCATATTATCAATAATGTAAGCACAGGTGGTAGAATTATCCATTTCAGACCCATCTGTAAACCACAAAGCGTATTCATTATACTTAGAAAAATGTTTCTTCTGTTTAGTATTAATCTCCAACTCTTACTATTCTATCAAAACAATAAACCTAGAAAATTTAAAATAAAAAAAAAATATGTCAAACTTAGTCCATTAGGAATTACTTACATGGAGTCAAATAGAAAAAGAACTGGTGTCCGGTTGATTCTGCCGGTGAGTGATATGAGTTAATTTTATATTTCATAATATTTTTTAAGGTAGATAAGGAAACACTGTTCATTTTTGAGTTAACAAAGATTACGTCCTTGTACTGTCAACAAGTCCATGAGTGCGCCAAGTTCCAGGCAATGCGCCAGGCCAAGTTCCAGCAAGTGTATCTTTATTCACGAACCGATTCACCCGGTTTTTCACACCCTCATATTTTCGGTTGAATTGATCAGAGATATAAAATTAAAAAGACATTGGAAATTTCAAGAGTCTATGCAAAAAACTTTTTGAGGAAAGTAATTTTAAAATTTGCAATTTTGTCACTGACTGACTCACTGACAGACTATCAAAATTGTGAGACACTTCCCGACTACTTAGAAAGCTGAAAATTTGCATGACGGTAGGGTTTATTGTAAAATTACAGGGAAAAATCTGAAAACCGAAACTTTCAAACTTATTTTGCTGTTAATTTTCGTCGTTTTAGGGAGTCTATTAAAGTGAAGAATCCTGAATTTTTTAATAAAAAATAATGAAACTGCGTGTTCTGAGCTCTGCATGTTTGTGAAACGAACCATTTACAAAAAGTAATGATATCCCACAAAAAAAACTCTTTAGCCAATGAGTGCAGTGATATACTGTTTGCGGCCAAGTTATCTTGGTGCTAATTTTTTTTTTCTCATTAAAACCCGTTTTCTGAGTTCCTCATTTTGTATGTTTTTAACTGCAAATTATCCTCTAACTAGGCCAGTTTTATGCCATCGGTTATATGAAATATTACGACAATATGTAGGAATGCAGGTATACAATAATGTCAATATAACCACGACAAAGAGTTACAGTTGTTTGCAGTTAAAAACATACAAAATGAGGATCTCAGAAAATGAGTTTAAAAAAAAGAAAAAAGTTTAGTACCAAGATAACTTGGCCGCAAACCAGATATCCTGCATTCATTGGCTAAACCTTTTGGAAAGGAGTTCTGAAAATAGGTCCTTTTTGAACGGTAGTTTTTTTTTTTTTTGTTGGATTGTACTTTACCGTGAAGCTTGTTAATCCAGGTGGATCTCTAGGGCATTCCTCTTTGGAGTGGTTTTCAGAGGAGTCTCCTGAACTGACTTCAATACTAGCCACGACAACGCCAAAAACCAGGATAGCTTTTAGGTAACCCATGTTGGGATTTTATCAGAAAATAATATTGTATACTCGGCTAGGAACAGTAGCAGACAACTGATTGTTTTCTGAGGCTGATGGTACTTTATATGGATCATGGAGAGTATTGTGACGGCTGGGGGTTCTAGGTCGTCGTTATTTATTTACTGTAGTGTGTTTTGGTGCACAAGGAATGGTTCAGAAGTTTACTGAATAAATATTAATGTATGTATTCAGGGCGTCGCGTGAACAGGTGCAAACATTTTAAAGAGTGGGTCTGGCACCTTAGGGACTATCTCATGAAGTGGACCATTTGTTATTATAAAAATTTATTGCCAAACCCTTGTTTTTCCCATCACAAGTCAAAAGATCGCTGTTACACGTTTTTATAGAAATCAGTAGGATGCTAGTATACAGGGTGTCCCACCAAACTTGGACACCTCAAATTACTCGGCCCCTGAAAGAGTTTTTGAAAAATAAAAAAATCTAGGGTACATGTGCTAATTATGCGATTTCAGTTATGAATTTTTTTTTATACAGGGTGGTTCAAAAGTCAGAAATTGATGTGTCAACTTTCGATTTTTAAATAGATCGACCTGAATTTTATTTGATAATTTTACTTCTAAATGGTTCCTGACTACTTTTTTAAACAAAAATATTACATACAGGGTGGTTTTTTTTCGACCAATTTTTTTTCTAAATCTTGAATAACTCAAGTTCGGTTAATTTTTTCGATAACAAGTATAAAAAGTGTTTGTGTAATGAATACATGCTCTTTCAATTGGCATCAAAATTTTTTATATAGGGTGGTTCACAAGTGAAATAATGACTTGATTTTTTTTAAAACCGAGTTTTTTTTATTTTTTATTTAGGATTACTAATTCTCGTCTAGTTTTACACATTTTTCGTTAGTCATATCGAAAAACAAAACTAAATTGTTGTACAGGGTGAGACATAATTTTTTGTAACACCCTGTATATGGGCAGTCAAAGAGACGCAAAATTAAATATAAAGACTAAATATGCAAGAAAAACTTTGATTTTTAATTAACTAAAAAGTTATGGTGTTTTAACTAATATTGTCGCATGGACCACCCTGTAGATATTTTCTTAAACTATCATGTAGGTACTCTAAGTTGTATAAAATTCAACGAACACTTCGAATCATGTGGGAAAAACAAGTAAAAAACACGAATTTGAAGCCATTTTCAATTTGGTGTCCACACTGAATGATTTTAAAACTTGAAATAAAAAGTAGGTAGGTGTAGACACAAAATTGAGCATGGCTTTTTTGAATTTATTTTTTTTCTTTCAGATTTGGACTCCTCGTTGAATTTTAGACAGTTTCGACTACCCATATGATGGTTTAAGAAAATATCTACAGGGTGGTCCATGCGACAATATTAGTTAAAATACCATAACTTTTTAGTTTAATTAAAAATCAAAGTTTTTCTTGCATATTTAGTCTTTATAATTAATTTTGCGTCTCTTTGACTGCCCATATACTGGGTGTTACAAAAAAATTATGTCTCACCCTGTACAACACTTTAGTTTTGTTTTTCGATATGACTAACGAAAAATGTGTAAAATGAGACGAGAATTATTAATCCTAAATAAAAAATTAAAAAAACTCGGTTTTAAAAAAAATCAAGTCATTATTTCACTTGTGAACCACCCTGTATAAAAAATTTTGATGCCAATTGAAAGTGCGTATATTCATTACACAAACACATTCTCTTCTTGTTATCGAAAAAATTAACCGAACTTGAGTTATTCAAGATTTAGAAAAAAAATTGGTCGAAAAAAAACCACCCTGTATATAATATTTTTGTTTAAAAAAGTACTCAAGAATCATTTAGAAGTAAAATTATTAAATAAAATTTAGGTCGATTCATTTAAAAATCGAAAGTTGACACCTCAATTTCTGACTTTTGAACCACCCTGTATAAAAAAAATTTCATAACTGAAACCGCATAATTAGCACATGTACCCTAGCTTTTTTTATTTTTCAAAAACTCTTTCAGGGGCCGAGTAATTTGAGGTGTCCAAGTTTGGTGGGACACCCTGTATGTGAGTTAAGTATTACATGTTTGAAAATTAAGATTACTTGAAAGTTATCTTAATGTACAAATGTAGGTGCTCTCATATTTCCTATTGGCAATGATTTTACCAAAAACATGCAAACCAATTAAGCTGAGGGAAAAACCTAACCTGAGGGATTTTGTCATAACTTTTTAACAAAGCAATATGCCTAATTTTATGATAATAAAGTTCATGAGGTGCCGGACATACTTTTAATATATTCACATCTGTTGCTGGTCCCTTCACACCCTGTATAAGAACGCGCCCTGCAAAAATATAGAAATAAAAGAGACTTAATGGTCTCACGAATAAGTGACCATTTAAGTCCTAAGTCGTGTACTTTTAATCGTGTGTGTAGATTTGTAGAATGAAATGAAAATGAGGTACAAATTCGTAGTAGGGGTCTGGTTTTTCTTCTTTTCTCTTTGTCGGGGAAGTCTGAAGATAGTATTTATTGTAAAGAGGATTCGAGACATCCTTAACCCACACTTCAGTGAATTTCATTGTCATAAGGATATTCGGTTGCATTCGGTCAAGAGATAAAACTTAGTGTACGTGTTTAATTAGTTTGTGCTTATTGTTCGAGAAATTATTTTTTGTAATAGTACGTCAATCTTGTAGTATGATATTAATTTAAAATAAATTCAACCTAAGAGTCTAAGGTTAGGTCAACCTTTTGTCATAATTCTTAACTTACGGATGTTACATTATAATAATTCTAATATCATAACCAATAGTTATTAACCATGCAACAATGTAACTTGCATAGGATGAGTCAGTTCGGATTTCACAAAATGCATTGATTTTCTCTCAATGTGGGAATGTTACCTTGCATTAAATAACCAAACAAGCTGTGTGCTGAGAAGACTTATACTTATCTAATATGCCCTAATTTTATCTATAGTATAAGATTTATTATTATTAGAAAAAAACTACCATACCATCCAACTCTATCCATCCATAAATCTTTTATTAGATTATAGTTTTTCTATAATCTAATATCTATGTAGCATTTTAATGAAATATAATATCTACAGATTCTATGTATTTACCATCCAATTAAAGCACCGGTTAATTAAGGTAATGAAATACGTATATGCGAAAAGCTCGACAGTTATTAGGTCTTGATTAATATATTGTTATAGAAAGCTTTGTGATGTCCACCAGCGGTCTATTACACGAAAAATAAATTGCTTACAGAACTGATCTCATCGATGAGTATAAAAAATCTCTATTGCTATATTACTTTCTATTGTTTGTTCAACTGTTGTTAATTTCGTCGATTCCATAAATAAACAGTTCATTAGCACCCAGACTTTGTACAGTTAATTAATTGATGGTCTGTGACTAAATGTTTACATATCTACTTGACTCACATGTGATGCTCATTGTCATTACCTACCACTGAGATCATAATATAACATAGAGGGAACCTTACCTATCTCGGATTGAACAAAATTATGCGTCCAACATTGAACAGCTGATGGTCAGTCTTTCAACAAATCCCGGCCTCTGATTGGTTCAATTTATTTGAATTTTTTGTTTACCTCATGTAGTGGCGAATGACTAAACATCCTTAATTTTCAGGTCCATACCAAATTTCATATTACTACATAATACGTAGAAAATAAGGAAAGTAAAAGAGGGAGCTAAGACAAAATAACTAATAGTAAGTATCTAAAAAGTAAAAATATTACTATGGAAGACCTACTCCTTCACGAGAGAAAAATTACGGCAGATCCGGCACTGATTAGAAATCAGCTGATGGTCCTCTTGGACGCAAATTTTGAATCATCGGGTTCCCTTTATGTTATAATTATGATCTCAGTGTGCTCATCAGACACATTATCATTACCTTTAGACGGAAGAATGCATTTTCTCGTACGGAATGTAAATATAAATCCCTGCCAAACACAATTGTACAAGAATAAAAAAAATTCTGTACTCAAAATATTGGCCTTTTAAACAAGAGTGTTACAAGATTAGTCCTAGTTGAGTTCATAAATTATTTTTTAATCTCTAAATATAAAATAAATTTATAACATGGAAAAACTTTTACTGTTCCCTCTACTCCTTTTTATCAAAATATTTTTTACGGTAAACGTCGCGTTCGGGCGGGTAGTTTGATTTCCTAATTTTTCGTTCTGCAATTTTTCCTAAGAAGATTTTTATTTCTCATTATCTCCATTGTATAGTGCATTGTTTGTTAAGTTTTACAATATAATATTATATAAATAGTATTAAAACGGATCTATGACTTTATTTTTAGGTTCTCTACTGCTATCTGTCCCTATTTTTCCAAGTTGTAGAGCACAAAGAATATTTTACCAAACAACATCATGAATTTTATTTTTGCATTCGGGTACATAATTACGAGTATAACATAATTATCCACATATATTTATTTATCAGTTAAGTTATCATATTTGTGTTAATCACATTCGTGATATCACAACTACTCAAACTCGCTCTACTAAATCTACACTGAAACCGGGACTTGAACCACCGACCTCCAGGTCACAAGTCCGCCGCCTTATCGATCAAGCTACTGAGGTCGGTTATATTTATTTATCATCTCACGTTGCTGGATTCACTGGCACTGTAGTTTCTTATCTTCGTGATTTAATGCCTACTCCCTGTATGAAACTAAAGGAAGGTTATTACAGATATAGAGGAAGATATTAAATCAAACTGCACAGCATAATATACGAATGTATGCTTGTATGCATTCTATACTGATAAGAAATTTGCGGTTTCTTATTTAAAATTGAAAGAACGGTTTAGCACTTTAGCTTTAGAAAACAAACAGGGTGCCCTTTAAATTATGGTCTGTCACTTTGTCACATACTGCCATTTATAAGGAATTAGAGAAAATAAATTTTCTGCGCACACATAGATTAGCCGTAAAAATGTCAACAATATAACATTTTCACAAGAACAAAAAAATTATTATTCAAATTCCCTCGAATGTTTTTTTTTTTTTTTTTTTCAAGAAAAAACAATGGTTTCAAGCTTGTGGCTGGCTGAAGATAGGTTCTACTTAGGACAATTGCAACCCTTTACGTGATTAGCAATGAAAAATTTCAGAGCACACATCAAGTTGCTTCCTTCTCTTCTTCTTACATTTTTAGTTTCGTTTTGCCTTTGAGGGCTATTATCATATTATTATAGTCAAAATCATAAAAATAGATACTGGAGTTCAGTGGTTCGAGTCCCGAATATGGCAGACATTTAGTAAGCCGAGCTAGATTATGAGTATATAAAATATATAATTATAGGGTGTTGCACGAGTTGCGAACAGATTTCATACCACGGTTCCTGTTGGAATTTTTGAAAAAGATAAAATCATTTTTGTCAAATGGTTTTAACTTGTGCATTGAATGATGAACTTTTTTTCATACAGAGTCTCAGAAAAGTAGAAAACAGGATGTCAACTTGCGATTTTTAAATGCATCGACCTAGGTTTATGTAATATTTTGTATGAAACTGGGATTCATTAAAATTTACACTTGTTTCATATAAAATATAACAATAGTGCAACGACCTATTTACAATTATAAATTGCATATTACATAATGATCTGTGCCGTATTCAAAATTTCAAAACCTGTTCCTTCTCTTCTTCTGAAATCCAACTTTTGCTCCAACAAGCTCATTTCCTTTAAACCCACCCCCCTGTGGGGAATTCTACCACATAAAATAAAAAACAGTTCTTTTAAACATTCATTGCTTTTAATTCACAAAATCACAATTTATTTTTACAATAAAGAATTTTCAACTCAAGAAAAAATGAAAGAACAAGGAACGAAACTAATTTTATTTCAGTGGAAAAACTACTTATTGAAGACTGGGGAAAATCTGCTTTCCCCGGTTTCTCGAAGGCTAAAAATATTAACTGACCAAAATACAAACTTCGCAATTCGCGACATTCCGCCACTGAGAAAAAACAAACAATAACTAAATTCAAATAATAATGTAAAAAAATTGGTAAAAAAAAATGAGCAAATAATGAAAAGGTTGTCAAAGTAAATATGTAAACTAGTTGAGTAATAAAGTTGTCAAAATGGATAAATAATATAGGTTCAGTCATAAAATTAGTTCAAGTATGTTCCAAGTATTAGTCAAATTCAAATGGGTATAATAAAGACACAGGTCGAACACATATTTGTCCATTGGACAATCGTACCTCCACAGTTCTGACTAGACTATCTCTTCCATAGATAACCTTACATACTACAGCATATGGCCATGTAGAACGACTCTGTTTGGGTTGTTTTATCAGTACGACATCACCAATCTTTGGTACCCGCGAAACCACTTTACCTTGATTGAACTTTGTGTCATTTCTCTCTCTTAATGACATGAGATATTGATTGTACCATGCATTCCAAAATATATTCAGATATTTATTCCCCTTCTTCCAAAGACTTACCAAGTTCTTGAAAGCTACTGTTCCCGTTAAGCAACTTGTAGTTCCTATCTCAGGTAACAATCTGTCCAATTTTAAACCTAGAAAATGATTAGGTGTTACAATGAGATCCTCATTTGCAAAATAACCTAAAGGTCTTGAGTTAACCATGTATTCCACTTCGACTAGAAGCGTTTCAAATTGACTCCTAGTGAGCAGTAACTTACCAATTGTTTTTCTCAAACATTGTTTAGTGATAGAAATTAGGCGTTCAAATACGCCACCTGCCCAAGGAGTGAGAGGACTTGTAAATTTAAATGAGATTTTATTATCGTTCAAAATATCATTCAATTTATTAAGTGAATAAATTGTATCAACAGTTTGCTTTAATAACTTAAATTGAGATGCATTATCACTCAAAAGTGTTTTACATCCTCCCCGCTTACCTATAAATCTTCTGAAAGCCAAAAACAAATCAGAAGAAGACTCCGAATCTACAACTTCAAGCGAGATTGCTCTTGTTGTTAAACAGGTAAAGAGTAAACACCAAATGGGAACTGTCCCGTCGTTGTTTTTTATATACAGGGGGCCAAAATAATCGACGCCACACACGTTGAAAGCAACATTTTGGTTAAGTCTAAAATCAGGGTAAAATGAAAATTCAGGTGTTTCATAGGGACCGTATTGATTTCCTTTTCTACATGTAGCACAAGAACGAAGAATAGATTTTACTGTACTACGACCTTGAGGAACCCAATATTCCTTCCTCAATAAAGATAGTGTTTGGCTGGTACCCATATGAAAACACTTACCATGAAAGTCATTTATTATGATTTGTGTTATATGACTTGATCGAGGTAACAGAATAGGAAATAAATTTTTACCACTGACCTGGAGCTCTATGAACCGTCCTTTACAAACCAATATACCATGATCATCAATGTTTAAACCTAAATTTAAACATAAGTCATCTTTGCGACCAATTTTTAAACTATCAATAGTGTTTAAGAAAGACGTATGCTGAGCATATTTTAACCAGTCAATACGAGAAGCTTCATATTCTTCTGTTGTTATCGGTCCCTTTTTAGTGAAAAGTTTTCGGCATTTTATGTCAATAAATTTTTTCACGTAACATGTCACATTTATTAATTTCTTAAATGACGAGAATTTTTCCAACTCAATGTTAAGTGGCTTTTGGACAAAAGCATTTGACTTACCTTTGACAGCATTACCATTGAACTTAGAAGAAACAATCAGATCATACTCATTGTCTAAATAATCTGTGACATGAGGGGAATCAAGAGAAAATTTAGAAATTGGCCATCGATCGTCAGGCTTAGATAACCAGTCAGGCCCGTGCCACCAAATAGGAGTATTAAGTAATTCCTTACCTGATTTACCTTGGCGGCAACAAACATCCGATGGATTTTCTTCTGAACGTATGTATCTGTACTGAATAGGGAACGGACTGGATTTAATTTCATTTATCCGATTTTTTATGAAAACAGGTAATACCTTGGAAGTATTTAACCAATGAAGAACACACTGGTTATCACACCAAATAAAATATTTATCAATTGGTAAATTCAGAGATTCGTTAACAAACTTTAAACTCCGATATGCAATCAGGATTCCCAATAGTTCCATACGAGGCAGTGAGATGGGCACATTTTTAATAGGAGCTAATTTAATTTTTGAGAACATCAAGTTTGCCTCAGAAAAGTCATTACTCACACATCTCAAGTACACCGAACAGGCATAACTTTTAGCGCAAGCATCAGAGAATGAATGGAGCTCATACCTAACTCCTACTTTGTCGGTACTTACGAATCTTTTCAATTGATGAGAATTGATAGACTTCAAATCCTGAACAATGCCACACAGTATATCTTTACAAATAATTTCTTTGTCCCAATCCTTACTTTCTGTCCATGCATTTTGCAATAAAATCTTGAGCTTAACAGTGGCTGGGGCCCACAATCCCATCACATCATAAAATGAACCATAAATACTCAGTAATGTGCGCTTTGTAATTTTCTCGTACTCACCATCATAGGTAAAGCGAACAGACAGTGTGTCTGTTTCAGTATTCCAAGACATGCCCAACACCGATTGGATAATATTCTGTGATTTTAGTGTACTGTCTAGCTGATTAATAAACTCACCTTTATAGTTTGTGGCCCAACTTCTCAAGTTCAAAGAAGCGTCTTTAAATATATTCCTAGATTTAAGTATGAGTGTTTCAACTTCTTGCGGCTTGTGTACTCCAGACACAAAATTATCTACGTACAAATCTGAAATTAACTTTTCCACTGTATCATCTTTTGTATATTTTGCCAAGTGAGCTCTTATAACTCCAGCAAGCAAAAACGGGCTTGAAATAACGCCAAATGGAATTCGACAGTGACGATAAACTATTAGATTAGCAGAGTTTATTGGTACGCTGGTATCTTTTACCCATAATAATCGGGTATAATCCCTATCTTCTTCATTCAAACCAATATTTAAAAAAGCCTTTTCAATGTCAGATACTATTCCAAATTTATGTAGCCTAAATCTCAACAGTAACGAACACAAATTCTCAAGCACTACAGGACCTCGATAAAGAAATTCATTCAGGGAAGGTTTAGTACGTATTTGTTTAGCGGACGCATCCATAACAAATCTTACCTTTGTGGTTTCACTGCTCTCCTTAGTGATGGCATGGTAAGGTAAATAATTACATTGTTTATTTGTATCTTCCGGACTTATCTGTTCTATGATTCCTTTCTCAAGTTGATCTTGAAACGTATCGTGACACTTTTCCAGCAATCCATCGTCTCGATGTCGCTTGATTAACGACTTCAACCGTCCGATTGCAAGTCCGTAATTTGACTGTACCTCAGACTTGGATTTATCGCGCCAGGGAAAACTCACGGAATATCTTTTATCTTGAAACTTCAAGTCCTTATCAAAATTCATTAAAGCTAAATCATCCTCGGAAATATTAGGATTATCTTTTACACCTAATGTTTCTAAATCCCAGAAAAAATTTAAATCTTGACCAGCTTGTAATGGAACATCTGGTTTAAGAAACAGTGTAGTACCTACATAAGTCTGACTTGGACTTTCATTAACGTTACCTTCTTTACACAAAGGAAAGACACCACTGAACACATATCCAAATAATGTGTCCAAAAGAAATAGATTGTCCATTATTTTAATCCTTTGTCCTGTTACAAACTGAGAATAATAATCATTACCGATAAGTAAATCAATTTCACTTTCGTTACCAGTCTCAAAATACTCATCAGCCAATCGGTATGAAGTTTTAATCTGTGTGATTAATAAATTATTATAGACATCACTATTACCATGTCCCACTATTGTAGGTGTGACTGAAAGATTAAGATTATAAAACTTACCTTGACTGTCGCAAATACCTACAGTTGTGCCCCGAACCTTGATTGACTTAGGAGCGAGATCACCAAAAGTATAAACATTTATATTTTTTCCACTATCTGTTTTAAGTCCTAATTTATGAACTAATTTATCACTCACATAACTGGAGGTCGAACCACAATCCAGAACAGCGCGTACCATTGTACCTACTTTGGTTAAACTATTTGTAACATAAATACTGGCTGTCTGTAAAAATACCTTGTTGCTTTTGTTAGAAGTGAGTGATGTAAACTCCGCTGTTTCTTTGAAACTTTTGCTTACCGCGGGATTCAAACTGGGATCCATAGCTGCAAAGGATGAAGGTCTTTTGTAAACCGTGCTCAAATTCTGATTTTCGTTGGGAATCGGAACCAAGAAGTCACTTGCGTGATCGTGATAATTACCATCTCCGCATTGATCTGACAGCTTACTTATAAAGGTTCGATTCCCGTGAATGTCGTGTTGCTTGGTTGAGTGGTGCTGAGGACTAAATTTATAAGGACATAATGACCTGTGATGTTTACCTTTTTCTTTACAGTGAAAACAAAGTTTGAATTTGTTAGGACAATTGAGAGAATAATGTCGGTCACTAAAACAAATAAAACACTTACCTTTTACTTTCTCTCTTCTATGATTCAAATCTGAAAATTGACGACACTCATCGGAATAATGATCACCTTCACAAAATAAACACATTTTATTTGTATTCCTATAATTATTAAATTTAGTGGTTGTAATTTCAGGTGGGGTTAGTTTTCTAGTATTATGTAAATTGTCAGTACTATGAAGATCTGTCGGTGCTAAAAATTGTAATACTCGAGCTTCACTAAGCTCCTGTTTGAGTTGAGCTCTAATATCAGAAACAGATATGACTGACCCATGTGTCTTGATCAATATCTTTTGTGTGTCAGGTGCTAGTTTAGAGAACACGATTAACTTAAGGACATTTTCCTGTTTTAGGTCATAACCCTGGTTTTCAATTAGTCTGAACTTGAGTTCTAAGTCGGAATAATATTTATGTATGTCAATACACTTGTAAGAGAGTGGTCGCATTTTACTTATTTCGTCAAATAATTTAGTCAAAATGAAATCCTTAGAACTGTACTGTTCGTTCAAAATGTCTAAAGCCAATTTGTAACTCTCACCATTAACTTGAATGCCCGTTAATTTTTCTGCTGCATTACCATATAATTGTCCTTTTAAATAATGAAATTTCTGAGTATTGTCTAGATCATTTCTACTGTCTACAAGAGACTTAAAGTTATCAATAAACTCACTATATTCTAATATTTCCCCTCCAAATTTCAATAAATTAATTTTTGGTAATTGACCTACACTAGAAATTCCTAATTCCTTATAGTTATTTTTCGATACCTCCACCTTGGCCTTCAACTCCTCGATGTTAACATTGCAGTGAAGAGCTGTTTCCTTCACGTCCAACTCCCGCAGTGTCACCTCTGCCTCGTACTTTTTCACTTCTACTTCGGAGTCTATCTTCTTCTTTTCCAGTTCTAATTTCAGCCGCTCGTGCTCCCTCTGCGATTTCTCTCGTTCTCGTTCTTCATTCTTCTTTTCTCGTTCTTCATTCTTCTTCTCTCGTTCTTCATTCTTCTTTTCTTCTTTCTCATTCTCAGCTATTGCAATCTGAATATCATTCAATCGAATCAAATCTGCCAGCTCACCTCTCCTTTCTTCATCGGCCTCACATATGATTCCTCTACGCACCGCATCGTCTGCTTCAATCTCTTCCACCGCTTCCACAACTGCATCATACTCTCTCATAATAACTCTACCATCTTCACACAACTTCCTCGCTGATGTTAGTTCAAAATCTGCCGAAAGTTTTCCTAGGGCTTCAGTCAATTTAATAATATCTCTCTGAACTCTTCTGTAATTTCTTTTCAATTTATCGGTTGACATAATTTATTTGTAATATTTTTAAACATAAACCACGCTCTGCTACCAATTTTATGTGGGGAATTCTACCACATAAAATAAAAAAAGTTCTTTTAAACATTCATTGCTTTTAATTCACAAAATCACAATTTATTTTTACAATAAAGAATTTTCAACTCAAGAAAAAATGAAAGAACAAGGAACGAAACTAATTTTATTTCAGTGGAAAAACTACTTATTGAAGACTGGGGAAAATCTGCTTTCCCCGGTTTCTCGAAGGCTAAAAATATTAACTGACCAAAATACAAACTTCGCAATTCGCGACACCCCCCCCCCCCTGGTGCACCTTGGCGTCTTAACGTTCTGTAATCTCTTCCCAGGTTGGGAGAATATCATAAGTCAAGACAATGAAGACGAACTTTCCTCATCCCGCTTAGCAAAAGTTTTAGTAAACCTTCTTCATTACTTACTCTAGTTTTTCCCTTTTTCTTGTGAAATCATTTTCCTTCTTCTCAGGTAGATTAATAAAGTGAGCTTTTCAAGACATATTTTCCTATGATGTCATTCCTCGTAACCTGCTATTGTGAGGAAATAACTAGACTGCTGCTTGTGGCAGGCTATACTGACTATACTCTATCTATAATAGAGGGAACTGATTAAAGATATCTTGAAGTTCCAGAAAAGAAGAAGATTATCCGATGAACATTAAACTATAATAAAGATTTTATTTTCATTATTTTCATATTTCACACTGACTTATTTTCATATTTTTTCCTATGTTTAGTAAAATATTTTTTACGATGACCTTGTAATTATTCAATGTAGAGTATGCAATGTGCAAGGTTTTGTTAACACTAGTGCAATGGATCATTGAAAACTATACCTCATTCAGAAAGTCCAATTCAATAAAAATGCCGAATATGGAGTAGATCAGTAGATTATTTCCTCATAAAGAGTGATTCAAGGGTATTCACTTGATAGGAAATTATAAATCGAACCCCTAACTTCCCAATATCTGAGATCAGACGATTCATCCGAAAAAAATGAGTGTTTTCCTCTAAGATTTCCTCTGATAAACACGTCCCAGAGTTTCAATTTTCTTTCTTCATCCTGTGTTTTCTTCCTCGAGTGTTGTCAAGTCCTTGCTGTCTGCTTGTACAATTTACGAGTGGATGCTTCAACTTATTGACGGCTGTGAGAGCCATTGTGATGAACAAAGTCATTTATTTGTTGATTCCGAAATTTATTGTTCGAGAAATTTCGAGTAAAGATGGTGATTTTCAGGATCTGTACAAAATAATCTAATGGGTACCTACTATAAATACCTACACGTAGTACATAGAATGAGATACCATCAATGAATGCTACAATTGCTACATATTATATAGGTACCCAAGTAGCCATGTGCCTCTATACTAGTATAACATTCATTTCATGAAAATCACCACCCATGCGAATCCTCAACCACTTTTTGACCCTCTAACCACTAATACTACAACTACATTCGTGTTTTTCATAAAACTGATATAAAAGTTGTTATTTTTACGTTTCCATAAGTTGAGTTTGCATATAGTATAAAATACCTTTTGGAACACGAAATATGCAAACTCTTTGTTTACTGCTAATACGACCAATAGAATCGTGTTTTTTATAAAACTGATATAAAAGTACATATTTTTGAGTCATTGCTGAGTCACTCCTCCACTGTGTGGCTGTCATTTGAACTTCGGATTTTGTGTTGATTCCGAAGATGGCATGGGTGATGGGGGCTGCCATTTGGGATTCTAGGGGTGACCTTGGGGGTCATGCGGGGGGCTTCTGGAGGTTGACTTTGGGTGTCCCCTGTGGAGCTGTAGGAGTGGTCTTGAACGGATTTTTTTCTGTCGTCGGAAGTTCTCGGGATGTTTTATTTTTATTTTTCTAATTGTAAATATATGTATTTTTATTGTGAACAATTACTGTACCATGAGAAATTTTCCGGTAAACAAAATTTCAAATAAAATAGTATCATTGCCTGAAAAGACAGAAGAGGGGTTAGCCATAATATCACCTTCTTCTCCTAAGAAAATCAGTAAAATTGTTCATTTAAGAAATGATATCATATACGTTAAGTCTTCTGTACATGTACAGAATTTGGAAAGATAGTTAATTATTTTGCATAACAAAAACAAGAGGTACGTAAGTACGTAGTAGGTACCTACTTCAGATGCCCACAGACTGTTGTGATTGAACCCGGAATCTATACATAGTGAAGCTATCACGTCCTCCCAAGGCTTTCTCAGTAATCTCAGAATCTAATGTCGTAATATTCCAAGAGTAATCTTCTACCCCCCCCCCCCTTATAGTTGAATAAAGCCAAGACTTACGAGGGCGGGGGGAGGGGGGGTGTGGGCCGAATGGGAATATTAAATTTCCCTCTCGAGAATTTCAGGGCAAAAACAGTGAGAATGCCGGCAAACTGATGTTAACGGGGGGGTTAAAAAATTATTATGGAGAAAATCTATAGCGTGGAGCACGAATTTATAGGTATTGCGAGCACATACATCGTGTTACCATCTTGTAATATAATTATGGCTATACCTACTACACTGTACCTGGCTATATCTACTACACGGTACCTACCTTTGAAAATACGTATATGTAGATATACATTATACGTATTTTACTCAGACTCACATCAGCAGTGGGGAGAGCCAAGTTTCATTCAGCAAAACCAAATTTTTTTCAATATTTTGTAGGTACCTCCTATTATTTCTATGCACATTTTATTCCTGAACTGTAAATTAATAAAATAAAATTTTATGGCTGTATTGAATGGCCTTGCCAACCAATGCCAAAAAAAATACCTTTAATAATTATCTCCGTACTACATGTACAATTGCACATTGTGCAGTGTGAATCTAGTGCATTACCTTCTCATTCTGTTTTACATATTATTATCTTACACTAAGTGAATAACCATCAAGATTTTACCAATTTATATCAAGTGCTTTCCGTTACCTTACACTTTATGCTTTCCGTTACCTTACACTCTCCCCTATACAAAGAAAGAGTTCTCTGTATAAGGTGTTATTCCCAACTCGGAAAAAGTGTTTGATGTGAGATCTCTAATAAGTGAAAGAGTTAACTGGTTTAGCATTTTTCAGATAGTTTATTTGCATAGCACTGACTATTTCATGGACTCATTAATTTTACGATTTTATTTTTGTATTGAAAATTAAATCTGAGGAATGGTTATAATAAAATTTCATTTGCTATTCCCTCTCGAACATGATTAATTCTTTTTCTGTGTATTTTTATATGAATTTAGTATGTAATTTTTTTATTAGTAAAAAAATAAAATCCTGATGGAGTTCCTTAGGTATACTAATTTAATTAGTATTCCTGTAAATTTTTTCAAGTTCGGTTAAATCGGAGACCTCCATAAGCTTCATGAAGCGTTCTTTTTTTTCCTGCAATATAATTTAAAATATTTGTGCGCTAAGAAAGTGGTGCATAAATCTAAAGTGTTATGCATGTATTTCCTCCAGTGGAATTATTACAAACTAATCACCGCCATACATTTTTAATAAAGCAATAAATGTACAGGAATAACACAAAACACAAGAACATAATGTTTCTTCAAGAATAGAAAAAAATAAAACACTGAAAGATTGAGAAAGAGAAAGAGAAAGAGAGAAAATATGGGAAAATAAATGTAACCACATTAGGTAATATGCTTTTAGAAAGCATATGATGAGACCCAATAGAAAGACAGGAAAGAAAGAGAGACTAGAGAGAGGTAATAGAATAAATACAATAAAGTAGGACCAACAATGTTAAGAATGAGAAATATAAAGAGAGGATATACGGGAGAATAAATAATTGAATAATACCAGATCTATAATGATCGAAACAGATAATAGCATTAGTGCCAGAACCAACCAACCTCAACAACATGGAAGAAGTTGGTCAATACCGACCCCATGTAAGTTTGGGAGAAGAGGAAGAGAATGAAGAAGAATAAAAAGTAATTGGAATATACAAAAACATCGGGAGGACGTAGTAAATTTTAAGTTGATGAGGAAGATATTTAGAGGAACATGAGATGAGAGAAGTTTTGATCTTCTAGCAGAGCCTAGTAGATCATAGAAAAAAATCCAAGATTAAAATAGTGGCAGATATGCATTGCCCGACCGAGGGAAAACTTGAAAAAGGCTTCTATCTTCAAGTAAATAAAATGAATATTACACCAAATTTGGGTCTCCAGAAGCACACATACTAGGTATGTCTAATCTCTAATACCTATAGTAATAACTACCAACCATTACTTCCTCTTCACTATGAAAGAGCGTAAGATAGAAAGAGAGTAAGAGAGAGAGAGAGAGAGAGAGGAGGAGGAGAGAGAAATTAAAACCGCACACTTGAAAAAAAAAACATTAAAAATATGAAAAATTAAAAAGAATAAATCATGTTTTATCTCAAGGTAGTTGGAACATTTAAGGGGGCGAAAGAAGGAGAAAGAGAGAGGAATGATCAATTTACCTGGGTACCTTATGGCCTCATGAAATGAAGCTTGTAATATACGAGTGTCTTGGGAAAGCCGTTTCTAAAGTGTGTACCGTGCAACGCCCACAATAAAGCCATTATGTAACAATTCTATGTATATGTACATTATTATTAGATTTATTGGGTATTGGAGAAAAGTAGATAGGTACTGCAACTTTAGTAACTTATATTTTGTACTTCTACACATGTACCTAAAAACATGATTACTACATGGTCAATCTCCAGGAATGAATTTCAGGAGTTCACGCTATCATTGCTAAGCGGTGA
Organism: Bactericera cockerelli; assembly: GCA_024516035.1. Classification (NCBI taxonomy): domain Eukaryota; kingdom Metazoa; phylum Arthropoda; class Insecta; order Hemiptera; family Triozidae; genus Bactericera; species Bactericera cockerelli. The sequence goes on along the minus strand of CM044955.1, from coordinate 36,919,396 downwards.
TCGGACTTTTTACTTGATTAAGACAGTATACTTTTCGGTTCAAGGTATGCTTAATAAAAACGTGCATTCCAGATGATCCTACAATCCTTTCGGGAGGATTTCAAAATAGATTCAGAGAGGTTTTGAAAATCTATGGAAACAGGTTTCATAGCAAGGACGCAAGAAATTACTTCACCTATAATAGATTATCAAACATTTACAATAAGAATTGGTGATGATACTTTAGGTACTTCTCAAAAATGATGATAAACAACTCTTCTATTTAGTTTTTTTTTTTTAATTTGGAAAATATAATCAGGTTCATGGTGGTTTTAGCATCAAATTTTTTTGTTGTAAAATAGAACTCCTCCTGGTTCACAAAGATTTCTTCAGGAGAAAAAATAATCATAGGAAAAGGAAAAACGAGACCTAAGAATTGACATTGAACATCAAGGCGCGTACAAAAGTAATATCCTGCAATGTGGGCTAATGCTTTGGAATGTAAGGTAATGTTGCAGCAGAGGTAATATTACACAACGTAAGGGAATATTGCAGCCGGAGAGTAGAGTTGAGAGACATTAGAGCTGCTCAGGTGCGGAGTTGCTGACAATAGTTTTAATGTAACGGTTATTGTGTACATTGGGTTCCAATCTCATTCATATGAGATCACTCTCAGGGCTGGCAACATACTCCGAGTTACAAGTTCCTAGCGAGAACTTAGATACTCTTCTCAAAATAATTAATTGTAATCATGGATTATGTCGTGTTTGTAACTATAACTGTTAAAACCAAGGGGGATAACTCACAATGTATTTATAACTCATAATTATGTATTGTTATAAACATGTGTCATGAAATCGGCCGTTTTGGATAGTTGGAACACAGAGAAAATTATAGCCCTCCAGACAAACTATCTAGTACAATCTCTGATAGTAGACAAGGAACAGAACCCCTCCCAATGTGTACGAGTTGTGTCTCATTTTCTCCTCACACCAGCCTCACAACACACAGTCGGAGTCTTCCGTGTGCTCCTATCATCAGCCAGACCCCTGCCAAGCAGTCATCACACGCCGTGTGTCGTGTGCTTCTATCACCAGCCAGACTCCTGCCAAGCAGCCATCTCTTGCCGTGCGTCGTGTGCTCTTATCACCAGGCAGACCCCTGCCAAGCAGTCATTCCACGCCGTGTGTCGTGTGCTCTTATCACCAGCCGGACCCCGGCCAAACAGTCATCACACGCCGTGTGTCGTGTGCTCCTCTCACCAGCCAAACCCCTGCCAAGCAGTCATCACACGCCGTGTGTCGTGTGCTACTCATCAGTATTCCGAGCGTCCCGCATTATCTCACGCCCTGCAGGTTTATTATGTCCCCAGGCCCCAGCATCTTACATCATCAGGTTCCTTTGTTCCTTTCATTCATCACACTCTTTTCTCCTTCTTATTTCCTCTTCTCCACCTCCTCACATTGTATCCTGTTCCTTCATATTGTATTCTATTACCTTCTCCATTTCCCTCTCTCCTTCACACTACAGACTTCTACCGCTTCTGTCCTCTTCATCTCCACCACGATTTCTCTTTCTCCTTCAATTTCCATGTCTTCTGCAAATTCTCCATATCCTCTCTTCCTCTGGTTTCATCTCTCCCTCCCTCTACTACACTTCCCCCTCCCCAACACCTCCTACACAATCCCAGAGCTTTTATCTCCCAGTGTTTTCTCAGTCATGTTTATTTGTCCCTCGCACAGGGGTTCCACACTTGAGTACAACTGCGGGCATGGTTTCAAAACTTGAATTGCAAATATTTTTTATGCTTGTTGGAACTTGCACTGGCGCACTGCTCCTTATTCAGACATTGAAGTAAAAGGTAGGCTCTAATTTTGTTATAGGCACTTAACCATTAGTTTTAATTTCCATATTAAATTTAAGAAATAATCATGATTGTTGAATTTTGAAACATCGATTTGCAACAACAAAAAATTACCTCAAATAAACAGTACATAACGTATAGAGGCCCATCAGGTCGAAGCTATTGTCAGGTTACGTTTGATCTGATGTTTGTTTTCTTTCCTGTGCATACAATTTTTCCTATTTTGTTGTTTGATAAATTGACCAGAAAGCAATAACACCGGTACAACTGCTAGATTTAATGGTATCTTTTCTTCTATTCACCCACTACAGATACATGATAGGTATTTTTTAAAGATGAGTTTTTCACAGCCATTTTAATTCGTAGCCATGAAACAGGAGCCACGGTAGACGTTTGCGGTCTGTATTGTAGCCTGCCCAGTGCCCATTCCGTAGTTTGCCTCCCCTCCGATGGGCGAGAAGTTACAGAATACTTTTCAATAAGGTGCTGGGTCAACATGAGCGCACCGGGAGGTATCACTTACAAACAATAATTGTAACCAATTAAAGAATACAATTTTTTGTCGACACGGGGGATCGAACCCGGGACTTTCCGCATGACAAGCGAGTGCTTAACCACTGAGCTAATCGTGCGCTGATATATCGAATATATTTGGCATTTAATTTTACTTTGTAGCAGAATAAGATACAGAATAAGTTTTTGATCAGGGCAAGAATGTTATCTTTCGTGTTTCTTGGTCTTTTCCAAGAAATTAACAGAGTTTTGCTTCCTGAAAAGCAATAACTGAACTTTGTGAGCCGTCTAGAGTTGTGTAACCCCTGCATTACGCCTTACCTGGCAGCCTTCCTCCATGATAGTTTACAACTGTTGGCAACATGGCAACCGCAGAGTGAGACCACTTTGTCTTGCTTACATTTCACGTTTGACAATACTGTTATACTTGTTTATGCTTGGGATGTTTTGTTCAAACTGACCAAGCAGGCCAGCTGGTGGTAGTCCTATCATGTAGAGAGATTTTTTCATGGCATTGATATAAAAAAATGATAAAACTGCTAGATATACAGTAAAACTACACCTTGATGGGAACCAATCAGGTCAAAACAGCTAGAAAAATAGTTTGAATTGTGTTCTGATATCTTCTAACTTTTCCGTTTTGACGAATATAAATTCCATCTTGTTGACGCTATACCAGGCAGTATCATTTTATGGATTTTGGAATGATATAATATGCCACTGACTTAATAATCAGGCTGGTGTAGATAAATGGGTTCGACTCCTGAATAGTTCCTTCTTTTTTTTCCCCCTAAACGGGTACCCTAAATTTGAAGTGAAAGACTGTTTTAAGCTTTCATCATTTGATGATAATCATCCAATTCCCGTAGCACGAAATGAATTCACATAGGGAATGTATAATAAATTCTTCTCTGTGAACGTGTCAAGAAAACCAAAGTATCCACTTCTCCTCCTGAACTTAATGTTTCAAAATAGTTTAAAGCTTCTACTAAATTTCTGAAAAAATGTTCACTAACCCTTTCACTGTACATCCATGAATTAGTTGGAAAAAAAATATGAACCATGTTTTTTTGAGTTTGTTGGAGTCCATAGATGATGTTACCAAAAAAAAAAATTCTTAAAAGTGGTTCGAACCCCAAAATATGAGATGTCCCTGAGAAAGGACAAATGCAGTGCAGAGAAAAAAAATGAAATTTATAAGTTCTCAGGAAAAACTTATAATTACACACAACACTTGGTTTATAAAACAAATAAACATCGAAATAATTTGAAGATAGAAAAAACTTGGCTTTTTTTGTTTTACTTAATTTTTTTAACTAAAAAAAATAGAAAATATGTGTGTGTTTGTGTGTGGGGGGGTGGGTGTGTGTGTGTGGGGGGGGTGTGTGTGTGTGGGGGGGGGTGTGTTTGTGTGTGGGGGGTGTGTGTGTGTGGAGGGGTGTGTATGTGTGGAGGGGGTGTGTTTGTGTGTGTGTGGGGTGTGTGTGTGTGTGTGTGGGGTGTGTGGGTGTGGGTTTGTGTGGATGTGTGTGGATGAGGTATGGAAAGAAAGGATTCATGGAACAAATGCCGACCCAAATACAATAAATATGTACTCACTTTACTGTTTCCTTGAATTTACTACCCTAAGTACAGCTATTTAGTAGAAAAAATAAATAAACTCATCTGTACCAGAAAAATCCTCCCAGTGTATTAGTCCCTGCTGAGGGACACCCAACTTTACAGTCAATTTACGGACTTGTAATTTTTTTCCAATAAAAAAGCAATGTAATTACGTGAAATATAACTCTTTTACTTACCCAAATGAACTTCTAAAGCCAGCCTTTGCACTATTTTCGACCTCAAATTAAACTTTCAAAACAGTCAATTTTTCTAAATTTTCAAATCTTCAAAACTGAAAAATCTTTTGTTTACAAACAGAAGTTCAAACTATAGACTAAACAGTTTTTACAGAAAAAATCGAGAGATAAGAGAACAAAGAAACAATTCCAAAAAGTACAGAAACAAAATCATAGAATGCAGCACTAGTATTTGCAAAATCAATTGATGTCCCTGAGCAAGGACAAATTCAGTGAAAGGGCTAAGCTGCAGCTTCATGGTGGTCAACTGTTTAACACCCTGAGCTGGTACTTTCACTTTATTTCCATTCCCTTAATGGTCTCATCTCTACTGCTTACAGTCTCTATAGTTATTGAATTAAAGAAACCCTCAACAGATAAAAATCAGGAAAAAACCATAAACAGACACAACTGTGAAAAAAATGATCAATTGGACAAATGAACATAAGTCGGAAATAGCAGCACATAAAACCGAAGTGGTCCTGTTAGTAAGCAAAAGAACATGTAATGAAATAGTTGTGAAAGTTGACCAAGTACGAGTGAGATCAAAGAAATCGGGAAAATATTTAGGAGTGTATTTAGGAAAAAATCTATCAAAGGCCGAACATACCAGAAAGCGGTAAAAAAAGCAGGGAAGACGGCCGCAAACCTGGCTCGTCTCACCTCAGACATCCAATATGGGGATAAATAACATGATAGAAAAAGTACCAAGGAGAGTTATAACTTATACTGCGGCTTGCAAGAGCATACAGAACAAGTGCAACAGTGGCACTCCAAGTTATAGCCAGCTCGTTGCCTTTTGAGTATAAATAAGGGTTGGGTGGAAGAGATCGCAAAAAGGCAATAACCCCGCCCTTCAGTTAGGACATGTATTATGTATTTATGTATTTATTTTTTCTCTTTTTACTTCTATTTTGTATTTTATCTGTGTAGTATGTAATATGTCCAATGAATAAAATGTAAATAAATAAATAAAAATTATACTAGATGAAGAAGAGAAAGAAGAATGTAGGGGAAGAAGAAGAAGATAGTGAAAATAAAGAGGAAATAATTAGAAAATCAACTGAAATAGAAACAAGTGAAGAGGATGTCAGACAAGAAATGATTGAAAAATGGAAACTATAATGACAGAATGAAGTGAACAAAGGCCAATGGACGAAAAAACTTATACCTGACATACGTATAGAAGAATGGATAGATAGTAAACACGGTAAACTTACATATATGAAACCAGCCAATTTCTCACCGAACGTGGAAGCTTTGGGATCTATCTGTTCAAAATTTAAAAAAAGTAAGAAATGAGACTTGCATTTGCTGTGAAATTCCCTAGGACAACCTCGAACATGCTATTTTCCAATGCCCAAGGTTTATGGAACAAAGGACAACATGCATGCAACTAACAAATAGGATTCTAACACCGGAAAACATAATAAGAGTAATGCTGGAAAATGAAAATAACTTGAACGCAATAGAAAAAATATTACAAGAAGTAGTGAGAAGAAAACAGAATGATCGTAATAAGGAAGGAAGCAGGTCTCTGAATTAGAAGTCTTTCATCTCGTACCCTGAAGTACCTAATGTTATGCAACAGTTCCAGGGTACTGAGATTAGAGAGGAGAATGTTTAGTGGGTATGGCACATCGTTTTCAGTGCCTAAACCTCACACTGTCCACCAGAGCCAGAGATGGTCCTGGTGTTCGTCTTGAACAACAAGAAGATTGACCTCCTCTCTAGAAAAAAAGGGAAAGTCCGTCTTGGGGCAGTTTTCCCTGTAATCAAGCAAAATTCTAGTTTTGCAATGCTTAATAAAATTGTTTTGAATATATCTTGGCATACCACATAATTAAATTTGGTACCTACGCCAACTCTCGAATCAACGAATTCTGGAAAGAAACTGTTGGTATTGATTTTAATTTCTTTCTCTCAATTATTCCTGTCATGTTAATCTTGGGAAACGAAAATATCGATTTAAATAAAATAACTTCATTTGATTTAGCAATGAGGGAACGATAAATTTTAGAATAGAAGTGTTGCAAGTGCAGAAAAAGGGAGCAGTAGGGAAAAGAGAAGAGACGCCTGCTTGATGACACGTACATGTCATAACCGTCATGAGAGAAACGTCATTTTTTTTATCAATCATGTCGCAACATAAATATCTGACAGCTATCATAATACTTTCACAAGCTCTATCAGACGGTTCTGTTCACAAGTTAATGGACAAATGACATTCTATGAATGGCAGGGAATAGAGTTGCAATAGAGAGGGGACCCAGAACTCCGAGAAGATAGAATGGATATTGGATTTGTTCAAAGTCGTTGTGTTCTTTTTTCTTTCTCTTTTGTCTATCTTGATGTATAGTAAACTTACTTGATAGTTTCATACTTCAAAGAGTCGTTTGGCTTTAAGATAACAATATGAAAACTCTAATACATAATATGATGGAAGACACTAACCATTCATAATATTGACCAGGAGCGGTGCAAGTAACATACTTCGATAGTTTTAATCAACACAATGAAAGTACTTTATTTTCTCAGGTGGTCAGGTTTGTTTTGTGAAAATTTAAGTGGTTTCTTTTTCTGAGGGAAATAATAGACCGTCAATAGTCAGTAGATTACCTAATTATATTATTTATAACTGTTTAAACTGTTATGAATTGAATTTTTTGATTATCTGATTTAATAAATCCAAAAAAGTTTTTCTTATTGTTGAATAAACCAACTCTCCCATCTCAACGTGACACAACCTCCGCCACGGAGGTATTCGGGATCATCTTTGCTTTATTTATTCATACGCCAGTCTCAGGTCTCACAGAGGGTGTAGGGAGGACCTTGAGGGGATTAAGGACGAGGTTGAATGAGGAACAGGAGGAGGAGTAATTCCCAAGAGAAATCAAGAGGTTTTTGTCATTTCTTTTTTGTCTGAACATTTTTCTGCACAAGATGTTGCAAACGTATCCTCTACACGTTTAATTTTGTGTACGTAAGTTCTTCACAGAGTAATGGCAAATTTAATGGTGGTAATGGTATTCATTATAAAACTGTCCAGACTGTCCACTTTGAGATAAAAGTCCAAGATATGTGTGGTACTTAATAACTTAGTGCTGACGCAAAATCTGATATAAAGGGAGCAATTTATGGATTGAAAAGTTAATCATTGATAAGGAATACGTCTCTGGGGTGTTGTGCCTACTTCCGTGGTCCAGAGGTCCTGAATTATATACCAGGTTGAAGAGAGTTTTCAGATAAATAAACTGGAGTGAACAATACACAACTTTCTAATAAACTTGAGGAAGTTTTGTACAATTTTTTTGAAATGAGGAAGTTTCTCAGGATAAGATTTCAAAAATCACAAAATATTTGTAACTTTATCTTTTAAAACGATATTATAAAGTAAAAAAATCATAATTATTTCATTATTGTACAAAACTTAAACCACGAGTTCATGGGTAAAATATCAAAAATGTCACAAATATATATTAAAATTATATGTCAGATCACCAATAAAGACGATTGTATTCTATCAGTTTTTCGAAAACTCTAATAGATTACGAGATATTTGAATTTTCATTTTTTCGCGAGAAAACTAATTAGTTGTTGGCCAAAAAATTCTTCAGAGATCCTAAGAGTGTTTATTCTAGACTGTGTAAGGGCGTATTGTATTATTTATAGGCTTGTTTACATTGCTATAAGAACAATTTTTGGATGGCGTGGTCTCACATTAGGCCAGTGAAGGAATAATTTGTAGAATTCGTCAGAGACAATGCAGCCAATTCCTTCGAATACTTGTTAAAAAGAGTGAGAAAACATACTGAAAGTCCTGACGTCTAGGATGGGAGGAAACGGAGTTACGGGGGATAATAGAGGTAAAATGTGGTAAATTTTTATTGTATTTTCCAATAAACCTCAAGAACGACACATTTTTCTAAAAAAATTGTGCGATGAAACTTACAGAAAGTGAATTTTTGAAGTATTTTGATTCTCTACTCTTTGAAAACTTTTCAACCGTTATCGAGATTGATATACTCTCCGAGAAAAGTAAATATTTTTCATAAAATGTCACATATTAATTCCACCCTAGAGGGCTCAAGCAAGGACTTTTAAAATTTATTTTAATAATTATGGTGTTTTACTAATTTTATTCGTTTAAGGTGGTCGATATTTTTTTTTCTTCGACATCTTCAGGTTAACGTCAAAGTCCGCCCACCGCCAATCTGATTGCGCCACTCGTGGTATCACAAATTTCATTTTTGATTTCTAATAATAGTTGCCTCAAATGTTTCAATCAAATAAATTGTCCACGTGCATTATGTAATGCTCGCTTTTTGCGGTTTTGGTTGCGCTCGTTTTCTCTTGAATATTTTGAATATCCTTGGACCTACCAAGGATATTTCGTGGTCATGTTTCGCCATGATGAAGTTATAGATAAAAGAAAATTCCACCAGCCAGGGAGATCCATTTGCGATGCTAATATAATAATTATGCGGTTGGAATTTTACCATTGTTTAAGTTGAATTCTCAGAAATAGATTCCATTTGCCTTGATAAAATTGAAATTTATTAACAATGATTTATTAGCTATTAAACCAACCCTAGCCATCCTGCACGTTACAATATATTATGGAAAAACATGTATTTAACATTTATTAACAAAAAAAATAATGGGGCTTTCCCACATTTTTTACAAACCAATTATTCTTATGGTTTAGAACACGCTGATTCTATTGGTGACATCCATTTTCAATTTAGGAATCGCAATCATTGAGAAAATTTCATTTGAGAATTGGAAAATTTGAAACACCCTAATTTTCGCGGGCAGCCATTTTTTGTTTTGATGACGTCAAAAGTATGTAAACAAAATTTTTGGAGTCAAAAATACTACAGTTTCCATAGTTTTTTCATAGGTATCACTTCAATGAAATTGATTTTTTAAGCCTTCAGTGAATGAGAAACAGTATTTAATTTGTTATAAGTACTATCCTTGATACTATAGCTGACTATTACAAGAATTGATTGTGGAACACGTTGTGAAAACAATGTGGAACACGTAGATTGAAAACGCGGTATTCTCTGTAGACTCCTCAAGTCTAGCTTGCCGATACTACAGTCGCGACCTTGGTAATGTCTATTTTCTGTTTTCGTTCTGTGAGAGGGCGATTACGAACTCCACCTAATTGACCTTTGCATACTCGAACTCCACCTAAATGAACATTTTCGCATGTCGCACTCCACCGATTTCAAAAAAGGTTGCAATACGAACTCCACCGATTTGTATTTTTCTACACCCCGTATAAGGTTTTTTTTTACTTTAGTTCATTCATTCTCATGCATAGATTGGAGCTTATATACTTTAATAAATACTAAGAAGGCCATGCCTCAAGAATATAGTAGGGTTAGGTAAAATACATAGAAGGCCACGCCTCAAGAACATAGTAGGGTTAGGGATAATACATAGAAGGCCATGCCTCAAGAATATAGTAGGGTTAGGTAAAATACATAGAAGGCCATGCCTCAAGAACATAGTAGGGTTAGGGATAATACATAGAAGGCCATGCCTCAAGAATATAGTAGGGTTAGGTAAAATACATAGAAGGCCATGCCTCAAGAATATAGTAGGGTTAGGTAAAATACATAGAAGGCCATGCCTCAAGAATATAGTAGGGTTAGGTAAAATACATAGAAGGCCATGCCTCAAGAATATAGTAGGGTTAGGTAAAATACATAGAAGGCCATGCCTCAAGAATATAGTATAGTGCTGACATTACTGTTAGAATTAAATATAATATATACTGTGTGTCTCCGAATCATAAAATCCATGTTTTCTTCTTTTTACCTAATTCAAAATCGGTGGAGTAGGTATAATAAAAAAAGGGGAAGTTCGTATGAGACACTTTGAGGGAGTCCCTTTTTCGGTGGAGTTTTCGGTGGAGTTCGATGCTGCCCCTGTGAGAATTTGTGATTCGCGAAGGGTTGAAGAGTCCAGCATACTGTCTGTCAAAACCGGTTGCTACGATCGAGTTAGGATGCTGGGCCTTTGAACACTTTGCAAATTCACGTTTCACTTTCACAGAAGACTGATGATGTTGTTACTTATTGTTAACACTCCCAATCTCAAAATAGCCACGTGTATACACTGCAAATCAATCACGAAGAAGCATTGTGTCCGTAATTGTTTTAAAACGAAAAAATGCAATACCCAATACGAAGAAGATTTACATTAGCGTTATATTCGATAGTCGGACGTAAAAAAGCAATATAGAGATTCCTTTGATAAAATCTCTAGCCTATACGTATATAAATGGCACAGAACTTCTCATTTTTACATAACACAATAACTTTGTACATAGTTAGTTTGCAATCCAGTTTTTACATACACACTAAAGTAATCCTTCTCAGATTTACTTACCAGTAAATCGTGGGGCTTGTAATTACCAATGATGAATTTTAAAATAAACCAAAGCCTTCACCGATTTTTGTCCTAACCACGCTGGACGTTTCTTAACCAAAGCGAGCGATTGGACGGCTGGCTGCACTTGAATTTGGTTGTCTAAGTACGTCTGCAGCACGCGTGAAATACACGCGTAAATTGAAGAAATTGGCCATTGTAAAAGTCCTTATTGCAGGTAAATTTCCACTGACAGCCTTTGCAATGCCGTCATCTACTGATAATTTAGACATTGTTAGTTAACATTAAAGTTTAAAATACTGTATTAGAGTTAAAATTCACAAATTTATTACAGTTTTAAATCGACTCTTCACATTCAACTCTAATGTAATTCTACACACAAAATTCGAAGTAGCGTTTCAAAATTGTTTGTTTACATACTTTTGACGTCACAGCGTAGGCGACCAATCAGATTGCGTTATTTCAAGGAAGACCTTTGGAGAGCCTTTTCATCCCTAAGGTATGACTTTTTTAATTTTTGGACATCAAAATCGTGTTCCTCGGGTCTTTTTACATTAGAATCAATCATCTGCTCGAAAAAAATAGTCATTTGGGAAAGCCCCATTAATTTCCTATAAAAAATTACTAAACCTGTGAAATAAAATGTACGACCTGTCTTAAAATACTTGCCAGGTCAACTACTTTTCAGATATGTATTACAAATAGGATAGTTCCATTTATGATTTCAAAGTTGACCCCCCTAGGTATTTCAAAGTTTTATGGCACGGCACAATCGAGACAAAGTTCATCTACTGAACTATCTTGATCACAGTGCTGCCTCTTGTATATCTCGCCACTGAGAGAGGAGGCATCTCGAAGATACTAGCACATTGTTCTTTCACATTCTGGAACGAATCGCGCTAGTTTCGATATCTCTCACTAGAGTATGTTGGGAATCAATCAGTAGCCGTATTTTTCTTTCTAACCAAAGTGGATGCAACTGGAATAAAATGAACAAACTGGCAGCAAGTAATTTTTCTTTTGGAAGAGGAAAAATCTTCTTCCAGTTTGGTTAACCAAAATAGATTTAGAAAATTCTTGCTTCCAGTTCTTTTATATAGGTTAAGTCCATTGTTTATCTTTAAAAGTACCGAAACGCATTTTTCACGAATAGGGGGAAAGCTAATATGAAAATATTAGGAGTAAAATGGAAATTTTTGGAAATTACCGAACCTGAAAAAAAAAAAATATTTAATAGAAAAGTACACCTAATATCTCCCTTCTTCTATGCTTTTTGACTTGTAAATATTGTATTTTCTAAAAACATACATATTTGTAAATTTTTATCCATGTATGATTTCTTTGTAATTTTTTAAAAAGAAAATTAGAACTTAACTTGTGAATATGCTTCATAAAAAAAAATAAAAAAAATACCTCCCTTCCATGATGTGATTCACAGACAACCAGATAAACACAAAAATCAGTACTACTTTCTTTAACAGCGAAAAGAACGTGCTAGGCATTTCATTATTTCAAATATCCATCTTTGGTTTATAACACTATTTCAGCAATAAAAATATTAGTTTTGTTACTTTGAGCGAACGAGCTGATAGGATAACACCTTTTTTTACTTTTTTATTCTCTTATTAGCTTCTCTTTCATACATTTTCCAATACAATCTCTTACACTATAGTTCTCACGTACCTATAATTATCTGCTTCTATAGCTACAGAAAGCTGTAGCTGTTTCTAATTACCATGTCCTAATTTATAACAAAATTTCGCGCACGTACAATTGAACATAACTTTTACATTTCAATCGTATATATATATCACCATCTCTCCCTGAGGAATTGACACACATGTCTTGTAATTCTTATTCCACCGGAACTTGAGCCAGCCCCTCTAGCACCTCTCCCATTAAAAAACCTTCCCATCCACACCATAAAGCACCACCAGCTGAGAAAGGGTCATAAATCTCAGCTCCATAGTACCGACTCTCCCCCTACAATTCCCAGGCCTAGCGAAGACCTTGCTGTAGGTATCCGGAATTTTAGAGTTCAATGGAATGAAAATAGGAGTGAATACCGCCACAGGGCTTGAATTGTGGGACTGTTCAGATAAATATTTGGGGAGAGGTGAGGGGGAGAGATGGTGTAGCAATCACTGGAGACAGAGAGAGTGAAGGAGTAGTGAAAGGGATTCTGATGCATTATGCCAGGAGGAGAAAATAGAAAGAGAATAAAGACAGAAACAAGTCAAATTCACAAATAATAAGGGAGCTTAATGAGGTAGAGTTATCTATACCTACTTGATATTAATTGAGGAGGCAAGATAAGGATAAAAGGGGATTAAGATTTGGTACGAATAAAGTAAGAAAATAGTGAGTGGAAAATTAAAAAATGGGAATGTTATGTGATAGGTGAAGGACTGGAGTGAGGAGTGTTGGGGTGGAAAAAGAGAGAAACATAGGGAGATTGGGGAAGAGAAGAGAGATAACAGGAAGAGAAAGGTGAAATTGGGGGGAATAATCGTCCCTGGGGTCCAGTACGAACAATTTCATTTTCTTATATTCTCAATTCTGCCCAAAATAGCCCCCCACAACCACCATTCCAAATTAAAGTGCCCATTGCTTCCATTTTTTTGTTATTGCTGCTGCTCAAAGCGGCATGATTCAATATGTTATTTTCTATAAATTACGTACCTATTATATATCTCTCTCTTTCGTAAAGGTTATTTTTCATTCCTTCTTATCATCTCAGATATCTTTTCATTTTATTAGTCTCAGATTTCGTATAGTTACAAGTTTACAACCTTTAATCTGAGCTTTAACCTTTAGGGAGGATAATATTCTGTAACTTTAGTACCTTAACCTATCAGACTTATCCATACATTTATCAGTTGTTTAAGGTTTCAATCTAACCTTAACCTACTTTATTGTTTTCTAATATCTGAATAAATTCGATGTGAAAGAATAAGTATACTATTTCACTCTCTCTCTTATTCTCTCTTTTTTTTTAACTTTACTTATCTTATAGAAAGGAAAGTAATGAAATCACCCTAAATTTTCGATTATCAGTTTTCAATGCCAAAGCACGATTTTGAATCTCTAGAGCTTAACCCGGGATCAGTAGGTTCGGTTTTGTATCGTACGGTTGTGAGAGAAATCTCTCACAACCGTACTGATTGCGGGTTAAATCCAAATATCGGACCTTTGGCCCAAACATTAAAAATGATCTGTATGAGTAGCCAGGGAGGCAGGCAATCAACGTGTATTGATTGATGTCCTCGCCAGATACTTTTGTTAAAACATAGACATTTTAATATATTCCCTTGTACCTCCTACAATGTATGAAACTATACATATATAGATTCTAGATACCATACATTGTATCATATACCCTGTAGGCCTACGTAATTATCGTATGATATACATACATAATATACTACCTTGGCATATTATTTTCCCCCGGGTATGAAGGTACATTATGTGCAATTGTGCAATATGATGTACTAGCTGTACATCATGGATATTTTTGCAGACTCGAGAGAGGATTAGCGAACAATAGAAAACACTAAGTGCGTGAGATTACATTGCAATTTTAACCTGTTTTGTATGCGCTATAAACAGAGTTTTTTTCTTCAAATTATTACTTTTTCATTTATTTACAACAACAAAAACAATCATCTAACACAACAACAAAACATGTAAAAAAAAGAATAATTTTTTTTTTTAATAAGTTGCGTTTCATGGACGACACCTCATTCCGTCCCGCGAATTTTTTCTCTCAGGTAGTCGATACTCGATTCCGTCCCGAACCTCTCAGATCAATCACTGAATTCCGTCCCGTCACTTATCTTATGCACCTATGTACTATGTACATAAGTACATAGAAGGCATGGTCTTCTATGTATCTTACCTAACCCTACTATATTCTTGAGGCATGGCCTTCTATGTATTTTACCTAACACTACTATAAACCTGAGGCATTGCCTTCTATGTATCTTACCTAACCCTACTCTATTCTTGAGGCATGGCCTTCTATGTATCTTACCTAACCCTACTCTATTCTTGAGGCATGGCCTTCTATGTATCTTACCTAACCCTACTATATTCTTGAGGCATGGCCTTCTATGTATTTTACCTAACCCTACTATAAACCTGAGGCATTGCCTTCTATGTATCTTACCTAACCCTACTCTATTCTTGAGGCATGGCCTCCTAATAGGTGAACATCGCCATTGTTCTCAGTTTATTTTACGTGATTGAAAATAAACTGATGAAAAATATTGAATTTATAATTTATGTATTTATTTATGTATATAGGACGGAACAAATGGGACGGAATCGGGTATTGAACCCTTACGATGACCGGACGGAATCAGGTGGTAAAATATTGACGGGACGGAATCGACGGGACGAAATAAGGTGAAAAAAAGGTAAATGGGACGGAAAACGGTGCCTCCCGCGTTTCATAGTTAGTGTTATGGCCAGCCCACTGTGTCATAGTTATAAAAATGTGTTGGGCTATATCATTTATTGAGTTTTGTAGTACTTAAACCTATATTTCAGGTAAATAGGTAGGTAATCAGTACAGAAAAAACCTTTGAAAAAAATCTGGTGTAAACATCACACGACTTTCCTTATCCCCCCCAAAAAAAAGCAACTAGTGAACGTGTCGTTCACGATAGTTTATCCAACGTCATTGCCGCAGGGGATGAAAACCAAATCAGTTTTTCTTTCAAGAGAAATTCCTATCCAGATCAAATCCACCTCCAATCCAATACTCACCGTTTCTTAATAAAACATTGAAAATATCAATCACCTGGTCATCTACACACTCTTTCTCTCCTATCATTGCTATATAAACACATCCTAACTCTCATTGGTAAAGAGAACACAGCTCCATTGCTCTTCTGTTCAGTTAACTTTTTCTTGAGTGAATCTTGCTTGAGTGTCGAGCTCGGTTCAATAGTTACAGTGCTGCGGTAAGTATGAAGACCCCTTGCTAGACTTTTAGGTGTTGGGTTGGCATCCTTGAGTTCCATTCACTTACAGCAACATCTCTCGTTCCTATTAGGAGCTCCTGACTAATTTGAACTGCATTCAGGTACCTGTTGCAGAGTGACCGTTCATCTCGTTGACTTGTCTTCCTTGTACCTTGTATTGAAGGAATTTATCTCTTTAAAACTCCTGTAGAATCTAGAAACTGTTAATTGGTTGATACCGAACTCTCTGCAGTCACTTGACTTTGAGTGCAACTTTTTTGCTGTAATGCAACCATTTGGATGGGAGTTTAACGCGATGTCCATTTTGACACGAGAAAGTAAACTGATTCAGGGCATCATGTTTGTATAAAAAAGTTAGAAATACATTGTCCGAAATTGTTTAAATTATTATTTTATAGGATCGTTGTTTTTGCATTTCATGGTGAAAAAAAACTGTATTTCCAAAACATACTGCAACTTCTGTAAAAAAAATATCGTACAAAGGAACAAAAAATACCAAAAGAATCAAAAAATCTCTACTTTTAATGAACGAAAAATAAAAATATAGAAATTCACGGAAGTAATATCTACAAACTTCAGGAAAATACAAATTTTCTAGAATTTTTGATTTCATAGTATGCAGTTTTTGTGCACAGTATCAATTTTTTTTTTCATATTCATTTTGATTGAAAATTTATTTATAACATATTTTGTTATGAGTATAATATCGATAAGGTGAAGTTTTTGTGACCGGGAGGTCGGTAGTTCGAGCTTCAAAAATGGTAAAAATTTAGCAGTGTGAGGTTTGAGCGATTGTGATAAACAGTAAATAAATGTATGTACATAATATTTCCGCAGTATTTTTTTTCTTCTAAAAGTATTAAAGTACGTGATAGGGAACAGGTTAACGAAATATAGGTCAGAACATAGAGATATTAGCAAGACGGCCGACCCTGTATCTCTAAAATCCATTAATATGTTAAAAATTGGTCCACGCCCACCAGCCTGACTGGGGCAGCAATGTAGATTAATTTTCTTTTTTTTTGTATATATACAGCAATCCTTGAAATACGTAGGGTGGGACTTTATAGAAACCCTGTATATAAAAAAAAAAAAAATTGTGCGATATTGGCAACATTCCCCCTGCTTTCCATTATGGAAACAATTTTGTTTATGTTTATTTTAAAGTTCAATGAAATATTGAAAACTTCTCATTATCTGTCGAATTTTAATGATTATTTTTCAACTATAAAAGCAGCATAACGCAAGCAGGTGTCCTTTCTCTATAACAAAAAATAATATTTTTATTTTTTGTGAAATAACTAACAATTTTAGGCATTTTTGAACAACTTGTAAACAGGGCTTCAACTAAAAATTATAAATTTTCCATGACTACCTAACAAACACTGTTTTAATTTTGCATTGTTAGTTTATTTAATTTTTATTTATCCGCTTTACATAAAATAATATTAAATTAGAATCAAATGTAAAAATTACCCCAACTTTGAGGTTCACACCAAAGTTTGGGAAGTCTCGGTTCAACAGGATTGATTTTGTTCTTCCAATATTGTAGATTTAAGAGCAATTATATTGTTAACCAGTATTCTTCCCTAGCAGTTTTCCCCAAATTACACGACAGGAATGTAATACAATCCATAAAACTATAAAAGTAATCTTCCACATTATGAGGAATAGCTAGTATTATCTTGTTGCTCCTAACTATGACGGAGCTTGTCAAACGGCAAATCTATCCTAACACGTACATATTAAAAAACAGAAAATTTTCATTGCCACTTGAAAAATTTATCAACGAGCCATAAAATGGGGTAACCTGAACCTGAACCGATAGATGGTGAGTGTCCGTGACGCAGGAGAAATAATGATCTTCTTGCGAGCTTCGGACAGAGGATATTAAATAAGGTATCTGGCCGCGTGCCATCTGGCATGTAACGTTTCGACCCTCATTTATAATAATAATAATAATTTCCAGCAAACTCTAGTTTTGAAAGTATTCTCCTCCCTATATCTGATGTCAGTGGTGAGGAAGAGGGACTAAACCTGAGGTCAACACTTTCCTCTCTGTCCATCTTCTTTCATCACAAAAAATTAGGTTGATTACAGGTATTAAAAATAAGAAAAAGTACTGATACATATTTTCACAGAAAAAACAATAGTGAACTTAGATAAATTATAGGCCATAAATCCTGTATCGCCTCTAAAATTAAATTCACATCATGTGAGAACCCTGTCACTTTAAAGAAAGCCAAAAAAAAATTATCAGTGGTGTTTTCAAGGGGATTATTTTCATTTTGTGTCCACGAATGATGATTGTTGATACGCTTTCGCCGTGAAATATCACTATAGTATTTACTATATAACAATTTTAAAATTAGTACATCACAATACATAATCTATATCTATAAAAGAAAGCTGTCTGTATGTGTGTATGTATGTATGTGTGTATGTATGTATGTGTGTATGTATGTTCTTTATACAAATCCACACCGTTTGACCGAGAAACCTGAAATTTTGCACATAGGTCCGCTTGGATCAGGAAATTCTTCTAGGCTAGATCTCCCTGAGGTTAAGCTACAATGAGTAAGGATAAAAATGGATGGGTGACGCAAAAAAAATGCACGTTTTTTGACATAAATGACATTTTTTCTCGAAATTTGTCGCGACGACCTATCAACTCAAAGCGAGAATGTTTTAGGCAAGGGCTTGAGCTTTCAATTGACATATCGATCGCGAATTTCTGATGAGCCTTTCTTGAGCTACGCCGGGTAAGGTAAAAAAATGGATGGGTAACATGTAAAATATTCACGTTTTTTGACCTAAATGACATTTTTTCTCGAAATTTGAAGTGACGACCTATCAACTCAGAGCGAGAAAGTTTTAGGCAAGGGTTTAGGCTTTCATTTGACATATTGATCGCGAAATTCTGATGAGCCATTCTTGAGCTACGCCGGGGAAGGCCAGAAAAATAGATGGGCGACAAAAAATATTCAGGTTTTTTTTCAAACCTATATGACATTTTGTGTGTGTGTGTGTGGTGTGTGTGTGTGTATGGTGTGTGTGTGTGTGTGTGGTGTGTGTGTGGTGTGTGTGTGTGTGTGTGTGTGTGTGTGTGTGGGGTGTGTATGGTGTGTGTGTGTGTGGTGTGTGTGTGTGTGTGTGTGTGTGTGTGTGTGTGGTGTGTGTGTGTGTGTGTGTGGTGTGTGTGTGGTGTGTGTGTGTGGTGTGTGTGTGTGTGTGTGTGTGTGTTGTGTGTGTGTGTGTGTGTGTGTGTGTGTGTGTGTGTGTGTGTGTGTGTGTGGTGTGTGTGTGTGTGTGTGTGTGGGGTGTGTGTGTGTGTGTGTGTGTGTGTGTGGTGTGTGGGTGTGTGGTGTGTGGGTGTGTGTGGTGTGTGTGGTGTGTGTGTGGGTGTGTGTGTGTGGTGTGTGTGTGGTGTGGGTGTGTGTGGTGGTTTGTGTTTGTTTGATGGGCTGGCGAAGCGGCGGGTGTAATCCGCTAGTATATTATGTTTATGATACAGAAACTAAATCTTTTTTAAACAAAATGGAAAAATACAATAGGTGCTCTGGTTCGTCCATCAGAGGAAAAGTTCGTTATCAGAACCACCCATTCTTCTTGGTTTTGTTGCTGAAAAAAGTTTTAAAAATTTTTGCCTCAACTTTTAATATTATAATAGTGAAATGAGACTTTTGAATGCTATTTTGTTCAAAAACACAAAAGTTGAAAATAACGAGAGAAAAAAGTGGAGACCGAATAAAACAAAAGCTAGATAAGAAGACACTGTCTAGAATTTGCGAGAGAAATTTGTAAGCAGTGATGCACACCGGACTGTTGTGAGTTCTTTTGTGGGCAAAAAAGGCGGTAACAAGAAACCCAGGTACACAGAATTACGTGTGTACATAGATTTACAATTTTCTTGTACATCATAATCAACAAAATTACTTCAGGCATGGTTGATTATTTCTGCAACGATCACAAAATGAACAAAATTCCAGAATAAATAAAATAAAAAAAACTATTTCAGAATAAAAAAATAAAAAACTTTACTTCCTACATGGGTATATTTATTTATAGAATTACAAAAAAATACAGGTACATTTCACGTCGTTTAATTTGCACTCTATTGTTATTATGGGTTATTGGGTCTCCATTTCTATAAAAGGTATTTCTATGTATTATTCTTCCTAATATTCACGTAGCGGCGATATGATTTATGTTTATTTTTAGTCCTACTTGCAGCCTTAAGTCAGTCGCCAGATTAAGTCAGCATTTTTCTCCCCTTTTTTTTTCAGAAAAAGTTTTCTTTCCTCACTTTTTAGCATGGACAAAAAAATATTTTGTTAAAAAGGCTAGTGTGAAAAAGGGACTTTTTACTGAATGTTACCAATTGGGACTTGAATCACGTTTCACATTTACATAACGATGAACATTTTTTCTATTGAATTTTCTCTCTCAAAAACATTTTTCTCCATGTTATATACATAATTACTCGACATAAATCTACTTAAATTTCCTTGCCAAAGGCTGCTAACATATATGTTTTTTATATGCAAGTGCAAAATGAAAGCTACAAGATAAACGTCTGAAATTTTGTCGCACTTTTTCAACTAGAAAGCCTTAGTTATATTTCTTTTAACAAATCTAGAAAGGTACATGAGAAACATCAATTGGGCAATTCAAATTACTATCTAATTTAAAAAAAGGTAGGTAACTGGGCATAATATTGCAAAAAAATTGGACATGCGTAGCAAACATTATTTTAATTATTTAAACTTCTTAAAATAGATTATAATATTCTTTGCTAAATTCATGTTTGAATGGCTATTGAAAATAACATTATATATATTATTTTATCAAAACAACTAACTGATTCTAGAAATTTTTAAGAGAGGAAAGCAACGTAGAGAACGTACACTTAGAGATAGATATCTTCAAAAATTGTAGTTACAAAATAATGTAACAAAATATTGAAAGGAGAAGAGAAATAAAAAAATGTTTACATACAATCATTCATATCTCGATTATCTCATAGAATAAACTTTCTCATAAATAAACAATACAAAAATATGGGTCTTGAGAAACGCAAAAACCAGAACAAATATGGAAGATAACATATTAAATCTACCTATGTAATCCATTACTAATCCATGTATGTTTTCCACTTCACCCGAAGTCAAAGTCGTATACATATATGTTTTCCACTAGTCTCTCTCAGTTTTAGTGAAGTAAAAGACTTGGGTTGGAGAATGTTGTTTTAACTACTGAATAAAACTTATGGGTTAAAATTAAATAACACACGCCAGGATGTTGACAAATGGGCTCACTTGTGAAAAGAGAGTGCATATTAGTTCTTTTACAAAAGATAATACCTACCTACCTACTTTTCCTCTTCTCTCTCTCTCTCTCTCTCTCTCTCTATACTATATACTATAATAGTAAGTTAATGTTTTCTAGAACACACCTTGGAATAACATGTGGAGACAGATGGATATGAAGAGAAACTAGATAGGAATACAAATAAAAAGAGAGATGGAAAAGTAAACACTAAAAGAAAACTCATGCAAATAGCTTTTCCCTGTGGCATAATACACAATCATTTGTATGGTAGAAGTAACGCAATAAAGGTACAATTGATTTGTGTTTTCCATACAACACTATAGTATAAAAATTGCAAAATATTAAAATATATATGTATAATTGTACGACCGAATATAAAATATAAGTATGTCATACAATTACTATACAAGCAAACATCTACATTTCTACCCACACAGAATTTTCAATCTGATTTAATTAATTAAAAAAGATCAAGTGAAGGAATCATTTTGTCATGGTTGCCATCTAGATAAAAACCTAAGAATAGGGGTCAGCGACTAATCTCAAATTCCCGGTGAAAAGCCGCAGCAAAATCTTAAAATAAATCAAAGTTCTCCGTCATCCGTTCTTTGTCTCTGTCATCTATTTTTGTCCTAAATCGTTATTGCCTAACATTGATGACGATAGAAATTCACGCGGTTACCCTCAAGGATAAACGGTGTAGATTTGTTGAAGGACTCCTAGCTCCCTGTCTTAAGTTTTTCATCCATCAGTATACCATAAATTAATGACATCAACTACTTTCACATTTTTATTCTACTGGAGTAGTGAATGTGTTTCGAAGGACCTTACTCGAATGGTGAACTTCAAAAAAAAAAGAAGATATTAGGTCTATGTAAATATTATTTCACCTACGTACGAACAAATATAATAAACTTACTTACTACCCTCATTTCTAGTACACGAAGAAGGAAGTGCCAGTCAGTAGAAAAGTTATATAGAACTAATTAAAATTTATTTTTTTAAATAAAAATTCGCAGAAGATTGATGAAAAAAAAAGCAAGAGTATTTCTAATTAATTTATTATTATTGTTTTTACTTAGATCCAAGAGGTTTTTTGGAGTTTTTTTTTTATATTTCAACATACTGTGGGTGAAGTGTGCATATTCACTTACAGCCTGAAGTAAGGCCATAAGCCATTTGATTGTGTGTAAAGTTCATTGATGTAATATATGTTCATTAGCAAGTATGCACTTGGGCAATTGGGCATGTATAATTTCTTTTAAATTTAATAACAGCAAATAACAAAAGGCAATTTTTCAAATGTCAAAATATCGTGAGTACATACATAACATATTATTATAATTAATATTATTGTACAATATCAAGCACAACGTCAAGAAAAAACTGAATGAGCCTGCTATACTTACGCTACCTGAAGTTATCATATTATTTGTGTTAATCACTTTCGTGATAATATCACAACTACTCAAAATTACTTCATAAAATCTACGCTGACTCCGGAACTTGAACCGACCTTCAAGTTACAATTCCGCACTCTTATCCATGAGGCTTCAGTAGCCTCATAGTTACGCTAGTCGAT
Source organism: Bactericera cockerelli (assembly GCA_024516035.1). Taxonomy (NCBI): domain Eukaryota; kingdom Metazoa; phylum Arthropoda; class Insecta; order Hemiptera; family Triozidae; genus Bactericera; species Bactericera cockerelli. Next base: position 36,896,896 of record CM044955.1, on the reverse strand, counting down.
ACTTACGCTAAATACATTATACAGAGTAACTCTTCGTTTAACTTTTCAACGGCCCAAGATTTTAACTTTTCAACGAAGTTCTATCGCAAGTTTGTTAATTTTTTTGGCGGAATTGAAATTTCTACAGGGTGTTCCGAAAGTAGTGAAAAAGGCACCAACTTTCAATATTCAAATAGAACCCCTATTATTTATTTGATATTATCTACGTTGAATTCAATTAAAACCCTGAGTCTGATACATCAAATGGGTGTACTTTTCATGTTAAATCACTTGGTAAAATTAGTTTTTCCACTTTTTACACGTCCGGTCCTACAGCTAGTGTTTAAGCGGGAATCTCGGAGGACAACAGTTTGATTAGGAACTATATGAACAGACGTGTAATACATGGGAAAACCAAAGCTACCACGTGATTCAGACTGAACGTTTTCTCCGCATTTTATGGAAGAACTACCTGCCACTTGTTGAAAACCACGCATTATAATCTACGTCAACATCGTTAAAATTCACTCACAAACAAATTATTCCACTTGATTGATTGCCCATTTCAGCAGGTATCTAGTATGTACAGTGTTTGATAAATTTAATTTAAAAAAGACGTCTCCTTGCAGTCCTCGTGCTTTCCAATGAAGCCTTTTTTAATCTTTTTCATGCTCGCGCCGAGACGAAGAGGGTTCGAATTTCATTATCTGGAATAGCGGAAAATTTATAAATTGAAAATCATTTTTAATCAATCAAGGACTAGCGGAGCATTGTGTCACCGGCCGGGACGATGGACCCCCGGTGAGTTCCAGTACTCCGCTGCGTGCGTGTCGATAAGGTAATCTAATTGCGCGCCCGTGTACTGAGTGTCGCAAGCATCCAAACCTAGGGAATTAAAAATGATCGATCATTGATCATGCAGAGATAAAATACTGATAGCTGTCCTCAGAGTTATTCTATAGAAAGTTTTATTATACAACCGTGATTAAGTTTTAATTATAGAAAAGTTCATTGTTTGATAATTTGTGTTTCTGAAATAAAAATAGAACAAAACCGATTTTTGATACATTTTCTCATTCAATGTCAAGAAAAAGCCAGAAAAACTCACCCATTTACAGAAAATTAGGTATCTATCTACGTATTATGAAGAGACAAAAATGTATGAAGAAAGATTTTTTTCTAGATTTACATCATCGATGTTTCTATTACCACTAAGACAGTATATTTGCATTTTTTCAGTCCACTAAATAATTAGTTATGAGCGCAAAACTTCACGATTTTTCTCTTTTCAGTGAAGTAAGCTCAGATATGAAGATTTTTTGTGTCAGATATGAAGATTTTTTGTTGTTGCTAAAACACTGAGGAATAAAAAAAAGGCAATTTTTACAACATATTTAAATGTGTAACATTTCAAATTTGTTTATAACGCTTTCAACAACATAGGTACATTGTCTAAAGTGCATGGTATCTAAAATTTGTATAATTATTTTAAGAAATGCATCATGACCAATTCCAGGTACTCCGTAGGTACCTATTCCCCGCTTTGTTCCCACACACAGAACCCATGTATAGGAACCTCACAGAGCTTCTGTGCGCACAAGGCAAAAATACCTGCTCTGTATTTCCCACGAGACACATATTTCACATCCACATTATTTTTTCTTCTTCTGTATCTACTTTTTTTTCCATTAAGGGAGCTATTTTTTGTTCCGAAATTTCCTCTTCTGAAGCATGTCTGTGTACACTCCAATTATGTTTAATTTTGATATTTATTAGTTTGCTCATTTCTAAATTGGAGGTACAAAAAGAATCTTTCATAAATATCATCTGCAATATTCGGTGTGATTCGTAGAAAAATATCATTGTATATAACTATATACAATAATACATTATACACTGATAAATAAATAAAATAATTTTCCCCATGTGAATCCTTTGCAAAAAATTGTCAATCAACACACCAACAAAAGTATGTTGGTTACAAATGAAAATAGGAACCGAAGATATACGGAACGTCATCATTATTACTTCCGAGAAATTTCTAATATTAGAAATCGGAAGTATTGTGTTCGTTTTTGTAAAAAAAAAATATTTTTTTGCTCCGATTTCATTTTTTTTCATATTTCTGGACGTTTCATAACCTACTGAGTAAATTTGGTTTCGTGTCTGTCTGTCGGTCTGTCGGTCTGTCTGTCTGTCTGTCTGTCTGTCTGTCGGTCTGTAAAAACGATTCCTTGTAACGCGCAAATCTCGGAAACTACTCGACCGATTTTGATGAAATTTTGCACACATCGAGGAGACATTCTGTAGATGGTCCCATTTTAAATTTATTGAATTCATACCAGCGGTTCTGGGTGAAAGAGACCATGCGCCTGACCACTAACTTTTTACTTAAACGCTTATAACTCGTGAACGGTACACTCGATTTCGATGAAATTTTGTGAGAATATGCATATTATTGTTTAACATAGGTTATTTATATTTATTTTTTAATTAATTATAATTTGACTCTGATATTTAAGAAAATCCGAAATTTTGGACAAAAAAGTAAAAAAATAAGGACCACGACTTGCCGATACAGAATTTTTTGTGGAATCTAGAATGTATAAAAAACGATATTCTACCATATAAAATAAATTTGAAGAAAATCGGTTGAGTCGTTTTGGAGATACACGTAATTTTCTATAAAATCTCAAAATTGGCACGTGTTTACAATGTGAAGGAATCACGAGGAAGTATTGTGTCCATAATTGGCAGTGTTTTTTTATTTATTATTATTATGATAGCTATGAAACAGGAGCTAGTGTAGACGCTTGTGGTCTGTGTTGTAGCCTGCCCAGACCGTAATATGCCTACCCTCTAATGGGCGAGAAGTGACACAATACTTCCCAATTAGGTGCTGGGTCAACATGAACGCACAGGACGGTATCTTTTACAAACAATTGTAACCAAATTATTAAGAATACAATTTTTTGTCGGCACGGGATTTCGAAAACGGGACCTTCCGCATGGCAAGCGAGTGCTTGACCACTGAGCTATTTGCGTGGTGTAAGAGCGCGGCTAGCTATTACATTTTATCTAGCATTTAAAACCTAAATAGAACAATATCAACAATTTAATGCTGTAAAAAAATGACTATAACAATGATGTTTCATTCTAACTATTATATTTAATTACCATGAACAGTGCACAGGACCAGTTATACGAGTAGTTAAAAGAACCTGAAATATTCCCTCGTATAATACCATAAAGAAATCTGTGCAAAGCACAAATTTTCCTAACACAACAGTATGCATAATCTTCGGAGACTCTCATGTGAATGACCCAGATCACATTGTAAGTAAGCAAAAGTACAAAATAACAATAAGGAATAATAAAACAGGCAATAAATTTGAAGCCGCACCTCTCCTCGGACTATTCCTTATTGCTTTTTATCGAGAGCAAATAAAAAGAAATTTAAAAGAATTGTCAGTCACATAAAGAATCTGCTGAATCCCTCTCCTCCCCAACTGAACAAAGAAAGAAAAAGGAATCAACTTTTTTGTTTCGTGTCGCTCTATATAAAAACTCGAGATACAATTTTTTCCATCCTTTGTGAACAAGTCAAACGGATTCATATATCAACCAGAACACAGAGAGGATAGTCCTCCATCCTCCCCACAGGCAAGGAATCCCAGATATTTCTCTTTGTCCTCACCTTTACCTTTGTGTCCATTTATCCTACCTCCCCTCCCCTCTTCTCCTCACTATCTCCTGTTATATTGAGAGGGATAAAAAATCAAAGGAATGTTTCCAAGAGAGAAAAGAAGGAAAGTCGCTATTACCAATGTTAGACAAAGTCTCAAATAGAATAATGAAAAGGTTTCATTGAATTCACACAGTTCTACAACATCCAAAAGCCATCAAACAGTGAAAACTCTATATCTCCAACATCTAAATATTTAGACAGTTTATCAATCTACCTCAATCAGATTGATAATTAAATGTAAATTAGTTCTATAATGACTTACCAAATACATAGGTACCTACATACATTGGCTATTGAATTAAAGGACTCCCTGAACATTTCAAACGAAAATGACAGGACGAAAGTTGAAATGTCACGGCGTGGCACGAGTTAAATATTCATAATTTTTTTGAGAAATAGGCTCAATAGGTATAAAAGAAAACTTTACTGAGAAAGAAATGAAGGATTTCAGGGTATGCATGAATAGGGAATACAACAAGCTTGAATATTAAATTCTTGACAGAGACCTTTTTTCCTTCCATGATATTGTATTATATCATGTCGTAATATTTGAACACTTGGGCAGTTTTTGTCAATGACCTAAGAAGAACTTTCTATATGGAACTTTGTATCCGGAGGCGGTATATCCTCACATTATTGACTCTGGAATGTAAATAATATAAATTTCTACACTTTAATTATTTTACTTCCGAGAAATTTCTAATATTCTAAATCGGAAGTATTGTGTTCGCTTTTGTAATAAAAAAATATTTTTTGCTCCGATCTCAATTTTTTTCATATTTCAGGACGTTTCATAACCTCCTGAACAACGTTAGTTTTGAGTACATCTGTCGGTATGTCGTTCTCATTGTTGGTCTGTTAACAATATTCCTCGTAACGCCAATCTCGGAAACTACTCAACAGATTTTGATGAAAATTTGCACACATATACAAGTTCAAATTAATCAATTTCGCATCAGTGGTTCTGGGTGAAAAAGACCATACCACTAACTTTTTACACGCTTACATCTGGTGAACGGTAGACCCAATTTTGATGAAGTTTTGTAGGTATATTCATATATTATCATTTTACATGGGCTATTTATTTTCTATCTTTTATCGTTTAGCATGAACCGCCAAACGCCGCCTGGTGACGGCACCGATTTCATCGAAAAGTTTCGTTTCGCGTCCTCTCTATGTATAAATGAGGTCCACATACCAAATATCAAGTCTCTATATCTCGTGAACGGTACACCCGATTTTGATGAAATTTTGTATGTGTATGTAGGAGTCGTTTTAAATAGGCTATTTATAATTATTTTTTAATTAATTATAAATTTAACATTGATACTTTAAAAAAATCTACAAAAAAGTGAAAAAATGAGGTATTCAACTTGCCAATACAGATTTTTTTGTAGAATCTAGAATGAAGAAAAACGGTATTCTACCATATGTAATAGATTTGTAGAAACTCGGTTTAGCTGTTTTGGATATACAAGTGATTTAGTATTAAATTTCAAAATTGCCACGTGTAGAGAGGTATACAATGTGAAACAATCACGAGGAAGTATTGTGTCCAAAAGTTGTTCTTAAAAAAATTCCTATCTTTTATCGTTTAGCCAGAAACCGCCAAACGCCGCCAGGTGGCAGTACTGATTTCATCGAAAAGTTTTGTGTCGCGTCCTCTCTATAAATGAGGTCTACATACCAAATTTCAGGTCTCCAGCTCTTACCGTTGATGAGTTAACATGTTTACAGACACACACACAGACGGACCAATTGCTGAAACTTTATTCTGAAACGTGTTTTGGCACTGAAAACTGACTATCGAAAATTTTGGGTGATTCCATTACTTTCCTTTCGATAAGGCAAGTAAAAAGGGAACATGGAAGTTTTCTTGAAGTTCTAATGTCCGATTGTCCCGGGGTCCAAAACTGAAATGGTTCAGAACGAAAGCATAGCACGTGCTCTGATTACAACGTTGAATGCAGATACTTGTTAGTTAAATGTAAAGTTCCTTTTAAACTTTACGTTTTATAATCCATACTACATATTTTCTTTACTTAACAAACCCTTCTACCAGCCACTTTTACTTTATTGAGGAGATCTGCTTGTTTAGCTATTTTGATTATTCGTTATCCTAGACGTATTATCCAGATGTACTCCTTTTTCCTGTCTATTACCTGTACATCCTGAGGGATTCCACTAATAGACGAAATAGTTCCCAACATAATCATGTTTGTGTCTTGTTACAGTAACAAGTACCATGTTTTGTATTCTGGAGATGTTTTCGCAAGAGAAATGAAAGTAAGAATAGAAAGATAAGGGAGAGAGAGAAAGTAAATCGAAAGAGACTGAGACATAAAGCTAGAGAAGGAGATATACATAATGAAAAGAGAGACAGAAAAGGTCATAAAGCGGCAGGAAGAGAGAGAAAGAGAATGAGGGAGATGCAAACTTGAATGATAAAATTTAAGGATAGGTCATCGAGGCTATTTATAGGAAAAGGAAAAGTAGCCCTTAATATGTGTCTCAAATTACAAGATGACGGTTTTATTATATTTATGTTGTTGTAAGTTTTTGCGGTATTACGTTTTGTGCCTACTAGTTTGAGGAAAAAGTATATCTATCTATTGTGAATTTACCATTGGGCCTATTTTTATATTATTTTTTTTTACTATAACTGTCTTAATAACACACTGCCAGAGTGTAAAAATCTAATTTACTGTCCTTCATGTACCATCAGAGTTCAATCTCCAAGGCAATGATACGATAAACTGGACTTCAAATTTAAATTTAGGATTTTGGTTATAGCTGTACTAAAGTGGTGCATCTAACCTACTTTTATGTCTGGTGAACTTCAGAGAAATAGAAGTCAAGAAAAAGTCGCTTGTAGGATATAAATAAAGTGGGAGTGAGTAAGAAAGAGAGAGAGAGAGAGAAAGAAAGAGATAGTAGAAGGAAGAACGAACATGAAATGAAAAGTAAATAGGAAAGAAAAATTGCTAGAGGATACACAAGGAATACGCCAAATGTTTTTGATAAGAGATAGAAGATAGGAAGGATAATGGATTGAGAAAGAGTCTTGGATTGACAGAACTATGTCGACGAAATAATGATAACAACAATACAATAGAGAACATGGGAGAAGAAGTAATAGCGCAACATGGAGAAGAGATGAAAGAAAGACGACATACAGTTTTAGCCAGACAGGGAAATGTATGATTGTAAATTCTGATCAGATCCCTGGGATGCAATAAAAATTCATCAAATTTCAATTCTATCTCTCTTCGTTCTCCTCATGAGGGATCTAAAGGAAAAGAAAAATATTCGATTCATAGAAATAAACATACAGAACAAATGTAGAAAATATTTACCTCAACTCATCACAATATTAAATTTCAGTATTCTGTTTGAAAAAACCCCACTCCAAACATAATTGAAAACTCGAAATCACTAGTAAAACTTATACATACTTGTTATTGGTGTTGCATCGTGACCGATGATTCCAGCTCTTCTTCCAATCTTGTTCTGCATGTTGAGTTCCTTTGGTGGCTACGGAGACCTGCGAGGGAGCGACATGATCTGCTGCATGCTCTGCACTGAAACTGGTTGACAGCAGTTGAAGTGGCACTTTGGTTGGTTGAGACTTCTTGATTTGTATGTTGTGTTCTTCTGCTTGTTGTTCTCTGTAAGCTATGTACTTGGGTTTGCTGGTTTGTTCTTGGGCACTGTGTTTGAGAGTACGCTCTTCTTGATGATGTTGATTGGTGCACTTGTGTTGGTATTGGGGTTTGTGTTAGAGGAAATGATTGCCGGTGTTGAGTTATTGGTTTTTTGACGGGTTGAAGTTTTTGTGTTTCAGACTGATGCGCTGGGTGGCGGTGTCTCATATGAGCTTTTGTGGTACATTTGGTGTTACAAAGTGGGCATTCAAGGCTTGGCGGATTATTATCTCGGGCTCTTTCTACTTCCTCGCGGTGTGACTGTGTGAGGTGTGAGTTGACATATTGTCTTCCGGTTCTTCCTTCCCTTTTGAAATTGCAAAGTGGACATTCCCAAACAAATAGATCTTCTTGTTCATGTTTTTCCTGTCGTTTTGTTTCAGCTTCTTTTATTTTCTGTTCCTAGTGCTGTTGGACTTTTTCGTTGATTTTTTCTCGCCATTGTTGTCTGTTGGATGCTAGATTTCGCCAATTTTGGATTTCTATTTTCTGTTCTTTTAAATCTTGTTTATACATACTTACATATATGTATACGTAATACGTATATTCAATTAGTGACATTCATACCACTTTATTGGCTATGGCAGATTTTGATTATTTCCAATTCTAAAAGACTGTTTGTAAATAAGGGGCAAAATTAATAGAAAAAATCGAGATCTTAAGTCATGACTTGCACTAGTTTTCCCCATCTAAGACAATAAATAATATATAAAAAATATAGACTTAGCGCATTACAAAGGCATTAGAAATTTATACCGCCTAAATGTCCTATTTATACCGGCTAAATGTCCTATTTATACCGCCTAAATGTCCTATCTATACCACCCTAAATGTCTCTCCCGTGTGTTTATCTTCAGGTACAGGGTATTAGAACAATTACATCAGACTTGGCAAAAATACCTCTGATATATTTTTATTTCTGTACCACCAACCACAAAATAGGGGTAACAATATAAAACGGAAAAGCATGATCTTTCTTTTTCGACCTCAAATGGATTCAACCCCACGACATGCACCAATATGACAGTCCTACACCTCAGTGATCTCACAGGATATCGATAGTTACTAGTAACTGTGAATTGAGACAGCGAGTATCCTTACACCACCACCACTCACCACTGCAACAATAACTTTTGCAACAGCGAAATATCCGGGTATCCAGACCGTAATAATGTTTATTTTCCACAGTAGATTTGTAGCAGAGCTATGATTTATGACAACTTAAGTTAACTGCTGAAAAAGAGAAACGGTGAAAGTAGTACATTAGGTTTGGAGAAAAGAAAATCATACTGAGAATACATTAGTGGAAGAAACGCATTTAAGGTTTGAAAATTGCATCGCACTGCATTATCAACTACTTTTTTAGCATTTGCTATAGAATAATAAATTTGCTGTTATGTGCATTCCTCCTACTGTAATATCTTCATGAAGTCGTTACATTTGACATTGACATGTCTCATCAGAAAACTGAGATAACAGTGAGCCTAGTGAGTAGAATAGTAATGACTTTTCTATTCACTTTATCAATCAAGCGCAATTGATTTTAATACAACTCATTCAGCAACGAAAAATGTAGTGTCTACGGTATTTATTGGGGGTATATGTAAAGTGTGTTTCACCAATAATACCTACAACTATTGTAATATTATCCAGTATTATCTCCATATTTAGAATTGAATTTCAATTCCACAAACCCTGTACAAATACAGCATCCCTAACCTAGTTACTTCTGGTTACCCTGTAGATTTCACCTCTTACCTTAACCTTGTTCTCGCTGTGTTCCAAGTGGAAATTTGCATCCCGGAGAAAATTCCGCTTTGTTTTCTTTGCAAATCGACGTAAAAAAATACATTCAAATCCGCGAATATACATAATTTATGTGAATCTGCACTTTTTTTATATAGCACAACAATATATATTATATTTTCTTCCTTTTTTATGTATATTTCTTTCAAAACACTCGTAAGATAAAGTAAAGAATAGCTAGCAACTGATGTTCAGCTAGTTGAGGTACATTGTAAGAACTATCTACAATAGCAAGAAAATATCTAGAACTATGATATACAGGGTGTTTCAGAAAAGTGTGCATTAATTTTAACCACATATTTTATGTACCATTTTAGGGGGGGTCAACTCTATAACAAAATGGGCGAAAGTGCTTCATAAGGGAGATACACATATCTAAAGGTTCTTTAAAAAAATCTTAGATTTTGAATTACGCCTTACCTGTTAGAGTTATTGAAACGCGGAAAAAAATTGACTCCCAATACAAGATGACGCCGTTATTTTGATGTGAGAATTGAGGTCATTGCACTTTCAGGGACGGCCACAGGGGGGTTAACTGAAAGAAAATAGGCCATACTTTTTTGGTGGTTAATCGAATTTGAATTTTGTTTTCGCCAAATGAATAACCATGTTATTTTACACGGATAAGGTCGGAATAACTTTTCTCTAAAAACAAGACAAGTGCCTCAAATTTGAAATTGATGATTTTTCATTATGCCTTCGTTGTGAACGGTCCTTTAAGATTGTGTTGATTTTGGGATGATTTCAGCCGGTATTTAGTTGGAAAATAAAGCCCAAGATTTGTATCTTTACACGATCCGATTCACCCGGTTTTTCACACCCCAAGTTAGAGGATAGTTAGCAGTTAAAAAAATACAAAATGAGAAACTCAGAAAACGGGTTTAAAAAACAAAATGGTTTAGTACCAAGATAACTTGGCCGTTAACAAGATATCACTACCTTCATTGGCTAAAACTTCAAAATCTAAGATTTTTTTAAAGAACCTTTAGAGATGTGTATCTCCCTTATGAAGCACTTTCGCCCATTTTGTTATAGAGTTGACCCCCCCTAAAATGGTACATAAAATACGTGGTTAAAATTAATGCACACTTTTCTGAAACACCCTGTACACACATAGTGTTCTATTTGTTCCAGAGTTTCTCAAGGGATTTCCTGGTTTTTGTTTTATTTCTTGGAAAATCCATTATTGATCTTATACCGACGAATATTGAATGAGGAAGCAAGCACTGTCTTTTTTTACAATCTATTTCATTGATTAACTGGTAGGTAATGCAATCAAGCTCGCCGGCAGGCGAGCGCTCGTCAAGTAGCGCCAGCCACCCGGCCTATATTAACACGAAACAGAGTTTATATGTATTTTGTTTTATTGTTTTCGCCCACTTAACGCTAACTTTTATCAATTTTTATTTCAAATTCGTAATGAGACGCGAAAATAGATTCTGTTTCACGAAAGCGCGAGGTTCCTACGTACAGTTAAAGTCGTTTACTGGCCACGCCGAAAATCTTGAATTTCATGAAATTATTCATACGGGTTTTTTTTTTTTTTTTTTTTTTTTTTTCAGACCAATTTTCTGTCAAGGGTACAGCAACGTGTGCTTATCGTGGAAAGACGTGAGATACGTTTTTGAAAAGGGAATTTTCATCTCTGCATACCTTTTATAGTTTCAAGTATTTATTTTTTATAGGATAGGAGATATAGCCTTCTAAAATAAAACCGGAAAGTTGCACAGAGCCGCCCCTGGGTATCGCGGAGCTGCGATTGTGGTATTTTTCGAAAGGCCTTATCATAGGAAAAAATATAAAAATATAACTAAAGTATTACAATGGACCAAACTTGAGTTATACCCTTTGAAAGGAATACTTATTATGGAGCCCAGAGCCGTCTATTATTATCCTAAATTTGTATTACTGGTGTTTTTAGAAAGGTCTAGTCAAAGGGAATGAGATCACTTAATTTCAGATGGTTGAAACAAGTAGAAAAGTATTTAAAGCCATCTAAAGGAATATCTAAAATGAACCCTGGAGCCACGCCTATTTATCCCAAGTTGATGACTGAAGGTTCTTTCTAAAGGTCTAATTACGCAGAAATATACTACGATGTAAATAAAATGTTAGAAAAATCAGCGACAGTGTGAGACATAAAAATAAAAAACTGAAATAAGATTTATGAGAGTAACAAAAAATCTTCGCCTCACATAGAACTTAAAATATGGGTGGTATACTATCATCTTTGCTTCACCCAAGCTGCCAGCAGACTGAGTTATCACTTAAGGAATAATAACGTTTTATAACTTCATTCAGAGATATCTACATCAAGAGGTAAACTAGGTCTATATTATGAGAAGTGTATAAAATATTGGCCAGTAAGAGAAAAAATATTGATTAATATAGATCAAAACAATGATAAATTATAATAAAATATTATGTATTGAGCAGTCTCTGTGGTCGTCGACTGGTGTAGGTAAAACACAAAGTTTGCAAGGTGACTTGGGTTCGAATCCCGGCTAGGTATAATTTTTTTTTACTCTGTAGGTACTTTGGATGTCCGGTTTTCTCGTGAGAAAAAAAAACAGTAGCTGGTAGTTTGAGTCAACCTCCTATGACCGTTTAATTTCGAACGAAGTGAGTATGGTTTAACTCGATCAACTTTGATTTGTCACAATCTAATTATCCATCTACCTATGTATGTAACTTTGTAACATGATATAAGTTGCATTTTTTGTCCAATCGAGCTGAAATTTTCAGGGTATATTCCATGGATATATGCTTACTTATTAATTTATAATTATTAAATGTACTATCTAGTATAATGTCTCACTTCTTCTGTTTATACCTACCAACTGATTATGCTGAATTGACACCATGTTTAGTAACTCGAAGTTAGGCAAATATATGGGTCAACATTTCTTAGAGCCATAGTAAGAGGCAACTGCGGAACATACAATAATACTCGGTACTTTCATTTCCCTCTTTATTTTACCAAGATCGAAATTCCATCTACCTACCATCTACTTAGGTACATAATTATTATAAGTAAAATTGTATTGTAAACAAAACCACTAAACAAAGTTGTCCGTTATTTAACGAGTTCATAACTGATTTTTCAATACAAGGTTAAAACACTAGTTGATTATTAATAAATTATTGTTAATGGATTTTAAGATTAAATAGGTATGTTTTTTTCTTCATTATTACTGGTTGAAGTTCCACAAAAGAAGCACCAATTATCACACCAACCTCATTTTAAAACGATTGTGACCAGTTGATTGTATTTGGTTTTAACGTCCTGATTTGAACTAGTCAGGACGGGGGGTTTTACCCTCCATTCGCTGGGAATCGTTCCCGCTACCTACATTTAACTCGCCCAGCCTGGGTAGATTCCAGACTCACGTGTTTAGAGGAGAAAAAAATATTAGAAAAGTCTGCAACAACTGGGAATCGAACTCGAAATGTCTGAACTACGGGCAGTAGTTACAACCATTACGCCACGGAGGCTGACAACTGACAGTCTAAATAAAGAATTTATTTTGATCAATGCTTTTGTATTATGAATCGTAAATTACATAGATCTCATTCAAAATTTACAAATATGTACCTACATTATATATATAAATAAAAAAACACTGCTACTTATGGACACAATACTTCCTCGTGATTGTTTCACATTGTATACACCTGGCAATTTTGATTTTTTCGACTAAATCACTTGTATCTTCAAAACCGCTTAACCGATTTTCTTCAAATTTGTTTTATATGATAGAATATTATTTTTTCTACATTCTAGTTATTTTTGTTCACAAATTCATACTTAAATTAAAAAGGTGCAAGCCTTATTTTTAATAAATGTATCTTTTTATTTCTTGATTGTGATGATGATAATAATAATACATTAACATTAATAGTAATTTTCAATAAAAATAAAATCTAGCTTACTAGACTTTTAGCCTAAAACTTGGAGTTCAAGACCTCATTAAAGGCTAACCATCAATTTGGTATTTTTTTTTTTTTTTTAAGTGGGGTTTAACGTCGCTTTCAACTGCCATGGTCATATCACGACGGGGGTTTTACCCTCCATTCGCAGGAAACTCACAAACCTGCTACTCACATTGACCTCACCCAGCCTGAGTGGGGCCGGGAAAAGCCAGCGTTACGAGAATTAGAATTTGAATGGTCTACCCATTCAAGTCTTAACCTCGCTGGATGTCGCTTAACTTCGGTGTTCTGAAGGGAACCGGTGTATTCAACATGCCATCGACGCTGGCAGGTTTTTTATTTAGTTTGGTTGTTAGGTGGTATTCTAATGACAAGACCTTGTCCTCCTCAGTTAAAATATTTTTGACAAATCTTATTTCTATACTTACTATAGATAAGGATAATGTACCCAAAAAGTACCCAAAAAAATACCGGGTACATTTACAAAAGTACCCGCACCGGGTACATAATAAAATTAGGTACCCGTACCCATACCGGGTACAAAATTTTGCTAGGTACCTGTACCCGTACCGGGTACAACACTGTCGACGGTATAACACACTGGATCCGCATACCGTACTGGGTACCGATTTTATGAAATACTCGGTATTACACACTGGGACCGAGTACCGACGCGACGTATCGTACGTAGTAGGCGGGTACCGTTTTTATTAAATACTTGGTATTACACGCCGGGGCCGGGTACCATACCGGGTACCGGTTCTATGAAATAATCGGTATTACAATAATACCCAAATACCCATCTCTAGAACTGGGTACAGCAGAGAGAGGTACTTCATTATTCCGATATTATCTATGAATAATATTCAGGCTGTCGGTGTCCTAATATTTTTCTTTTTGTCTTGTAGAAACAAGTCTTCTATTTGAAACTTCTTTGTCAAACAATTGGACGGTTTAGGGAAATGTACATTATTTAATTCAGGTTATAAAATAGGAGGTGGAGCTTCTAATCTATTGAAACACTTGAAACTAAAACACCCAACAAATTTTGTGAATCGAGATTCGTCTCCTGTAAACATTCTGAATGCAAAATTGTGAGATTTAGTTAGTGTACGGTGCTTTTGTACTTGGTTCTTGAGTGATTACTCGAATCCACTATTACATTTACATCCGCTCGCAGAATCTCAAAAACCAAGTATCAAGCTCGCCGGGAGGCGAGCGCTCGTCAAGCAGCGCCAGCCTACCGGCCTATATTAACACGAAACAGAGTTTATATGTATTTTGTTTTATTGTTTTCGCACACTTCCCGCAAACTTTTATCAATTTTTATTTCAAATTCGTAATGAGACGTGAAAATAGATTGTGTTTCACGAAAGCGCGAGGTTCCTACGTACAGTTAAAGTCGTTTTCTAGCCACGCCGAAAATCTTGAATTTCATGAAATTTTTCATACGGGTTTTTTTTTTTTTTTTTTTTTTTTTTTTCAGACCAATTTTCTGTCAAGGGTACAGGAACGTGTGCTTATCGTGGAAAGACGTGAGCTACGTTTTTGAATAGGGAATTTTAATCTCTGCATACCTTTTATAGTTTCAAGTATTTATTTTTTATAGGATAGGAGATATAGCCTTCTAAAATAAAACCGGAAAGTTGCACAGAGCCGTCCCTGGTTATCTTGGAGCTGCGATTGTGGAATTTTTCGAAAGGTCTTACCACAGGAAAAAATATAAAAATATAACTAAAGTATTACACTGGACCGAACTTGAGTTATAGCCTTTGAAAGGAATACTTATTATGGAGGCCAGAGCCGTCTATTGTTATCCTAGAGATGTATTTCTGGTGTTTTTAGAAAGGTCTAGTCAAAGGGAATGAGATCACTTAATTTCAGATGGTTGAAAGAAGTAGAAAAGTATTTAAAGTCCTCTAAAGGAATATCTATAATGAACCCTGGAGCCACGCCTAGTTATCCCACGTGCATGACTGAAGGTTCTTTCTGAAGGTCTAATTACGGAAAATTATAATATGATGTAAATAAAAATTTAGAAAAATCAACGACAGTGTGAGACACAAAAATAAAAAACTGAATTAAGATTAATGAGAGTAACAAAAAAATCTTCGCCTCACATAGAACTTAAAATATGGATAGGACCCAATCGTCTTTGCTTCATCCAAGCTGCCAACAGACCGCTTTATTAGAATGGGAATAATAACGTTTTATAAATTCATTAATAGGTTTCTACATCAAGAGGTAAACTAGATCTATATTATTATTATGAGCAGTGTATAAAATATTGGCCAGTTAGAAGCAAAAATATTGATTTGCAGATCAAATGATAAATATAATAAAATATTATGTATTGAGCAGTCTCTGTGGTGGTCGTCGACTGGTGTAGGTAAATTACAAAGTTTGAAAGGTGACCTGGGTTCGAATTCCGGCTAGGTAGATTTTTTTTACTCTTTACTTTGGATGTCCGGTATTCTCGTGAGAAAAAAAAAACAGTAGTTGCTAGTTAGAGTCATCCTCCTATGACCGTTTAATTTCGAACGAAGTGAGTATGGTTTAACTCGAGCAACATTTATTTGTCACAATCTAACTATCCATCTACCTATGTATGAAACGTGATATAAGTTGCATTTTTGTCCAATCGAGCTGAAATTTTCAGGGTATATTCCATGGATATATGCTTGCCTATTAATTCATAATTATTAAATGTATATCTAGTACAATTTCTCACTTCTTCTGTTTATATCTACCGATTATGCTGAAATGACACCATGTTTAGCAACTCGAAGCTAGGCAAATATATGGTCAACATTTCTGAACACATAATAATACTCGGCACTTTCATTTCTCTCTTTATTTTACCAAGATCGAATTGGTCATGTACGTAGGTACATAATATAATTAAAATTGTATTGTAAACAAAACCACGAAACAGAATTGTCCGTTTTTTAACGAGTTCATTACTAATTTTTCAATACAAGGTTAAAACACTAGTTGATTATTAATGAATTATTGTTAATGGATTTTAAGATTAAATAGGTATGTTTTTTCTTCATTATTATAAACTGGTTTAAG
The DNA here is from genome assembly GCA_024516035.1 of Bactericera cockerelli. Lineage (NCBI taxonomy): Eukaryota > Metazoa > Arthropoda > Insecta > Hemiptera > Triozidae > Bactericera > Bactericera cockerelli. Next base: position 36,880,651 of record CM044955.1, on the reverse strand, counting down.
TCCCACAAAAGAAGCACCATTTATCACACCAACCTCATTTTAAAACGATTGTGACCAGTTGATTGTACTATTTTGGTTTTAACGTCCTGATTTGAACTAGTCAGGGAACCAGTCAGGGGAGGGTTTTACCCTCCATTCGCTGGGAATTGTTCCAGCTACCTACATTTACCTCACCCAGCCTGGAGGGCTGTGATTCCAGACTCACGTGTTTAGAGGGGAAAAAAATATTAGAAAAGTCTGCAACAACCGGTAATGGAACTCGAAATGTCTGGACTACGGGCAGTAGTTACAACCATTACGCCACGGAGGCTGGCCACTGACAGTCTAAATAAAGCATTTATTTGGATCAATACTTTTGTATTTTGAATTGTAAATTACGTAGATTTCATTCAAAATTTACAAATAACTACCTACAAATACAGGGCATCCATAAAGTCTCGCCCAAGACTGGGTTTCTCGAAAACGACTCAATATATCAAAAAACGCTAAAACCCGTATATCTACACAGCCCCAGTCAGGCTGGAAATGGACCAACTTCAAAATCTTAAAAAAAATGGTGTGTCTTGTGGAATTTTGTCTAAAGGTGTCATTGAGAGAATTTCATTACAACAAATTTTAGTGAGTTACGACTTGCCGTTCTTGAGATACAGGGTCGGACGTCCTGCGTATCCATATATTTTGACGTATAACTTGTTAACCGTAAATTATAGAAAAATGAAATTTGTCGATAAGAACTCCTTATGGCAATACCTGTCGAACAATTTATAACTCGACATACACTCTTGATGTTAGTTTCTGGTCGGTTTCGTCAGGCAGGCGGACGAACAAAAAAAAAATTATCGAAAAAACAGATCAAATTTTAACTTGTTCGAAAGATTTTACCACAAGGAGTTATTATCAACAGACTTCATTTTTCTGGAATTTACGGTTAACGAGTTATACGTCAAAATATATGGATATTAGGCAGGACGTCCGACCCTGTATCTCAAGAACGGCACTAGTTCAATATAAATTACCCAACATTTTATATGATAGTCTTATAATATTACTGCGTATCACAACAACCTTAAAATAAAAGTCTTTTTTCTTTTATCTGTTCATTATTTTTTATTTCATCTATCAGAGGATTTCATCTAAATCAAAAAGTAGTGATATCCCCAAAAAACACTACGTGTAAAAATAGTCGTCAAGTGTTGAAATGATTAAAAAGAACTGATATCAAAAACGTCAATTTTCTATGTGTTGAAGGAATTATTTTTCACGTAATAAGTCTCTTGATAATTCAACCAAAATAATAGCCTCACAACAACAATACACCTTAGAGGAAACTTCGATTTGGTAATTTGAAAACTTAACCAAAAAATAGCCACACAACAAAACAATGCTCTTGTAAGAACAATGGTTCTGTAATTATGCAACATTGTTCTTACAAGAGCATTGTTTTGTTGTGTAGCTATTTTTTGGTTAAATTCTCAAATTACCAAATCGAAGTTTCCTCTAAGGTGTATTGTTGTTGTGAGGCTATTATTTTGGTTGAATTATCAAGAGACTTATTACGTGAAAAATAATTCCTTCAACACATAGAAAATTGACGTTTTTGATATAAGAGAACCTCGGTAAATACTCGGTACTTTTATGTAATCGATTACTGAAGTACCGGTTCTATGAAATACTCGGTATCACCCATCTCTAATTATTGCCAACAATACTGAAACGGGGTACTTTTTTGTTAATGAATCTCGCAGTGGGTTTCACAATTTGAAAAGATCAAAAAAATTGCTGAGCGCTATCTAGTGCCACTCAATAAGGAATACACCTCTTATCTCAAGATTTCTCCTCTCTCCAGCAAGTACCGTGATATATTCTTTCAGCATCTTTTCAAAGTTTTTTTTCTATCATTTTTTTTTTTTTTTTTTTTTTTTTCTCCTTTAATTAAAAGATCAACATCCTTTAATTAAAAGTCTTTTGTTCTTTTATCTGTTGATTGTTGACCACTTTTTATTTCATCTATCATATGAAAATCAATTAAATCAAAAAGTAGTGATATCCCCCAAAAAACACTTCGTGTAAAAATAGTCGTCAAGTGTTGGAATGATTAAAAAGAACTGATATCAAAAACGTCAATTTTCTATGTTTGAAGGAAATATTTTTCACGTAATAAGTCTCTTGATAATTCAACCAAAATAATAGCCTCACAACAACAATACACCTTTGAGCAAACTTCGATTTGGTATTTTGAGAATTTAACCAAAAAATAGCCACACAACAAAACAATGCTCTTGTAAGAACAATCTTGCATAATTACAGAACCACGTCCTTGACTGCACACTGTTTTGTTCTGAAATTTATGTGAAGTGCGTTGCTAACAAAACAGTGTGCAGTAGTCAAGGACCTGGTTATGTAATTATGCAAGATTGTTCTTACAAGAGCATTGTTTTGTTGTGTGGCTATTTTTTGGTTAAATTCTCAAAATACCAAATCGAAGTTTGCTCAAAGGTGTATTGTTGTTGTGAGGCTATTATTTTGGTTGAATTATCAAGAGACTTATTACGTGAAAAATATTTCCTTCAAACATAGAAAATTGACGTTTTTGATATCAGTTCTTTTTAATCATTCCAACACTTGACGACTATTTTTACACGAAGTGTTTTTTGGGGGATAATATTTTTCTACAGAAATACTTAGTTTTTCAAAAAGATTAATTACCTAATATGACTAATTTAGACATGCCTACATTTTTGTGTTTTTTGATCCCAAAAGCACACTGTCTAATCTTTTAGTTAACTCTAAAGAAATCTTGTTCTTTGGTTGCAGATATCATGGGTTCGACATCGGGATATCCATCTTCTCACAGTGAGTGGCTACACCTACACGAGTGACCAGAGATTCTCCTGCATACATAAGCCGCAGAATGAGGACTGGACCCTACAGATCAAGTACCCTCAGAAGCGAGACTCAGGCATCTATGAGTGTCAAGTCAGCACTACACCCCCATCGGCATCTCAATGTATCTCTCCGTCGTAGGTGAGTCATAAAGTACTTATTTAGCTTGATTGATAAGGCCTAAAGATTGTAACCTAAAGGTCGGTGGTTCAAGTCCTGGCTTCAGCGTAGATCTAGTAAAGCGAGTTTGAGTAGTTCTGTTGTGATATGGCGAAAGTGAATAACACAAATATGATAACTTAATTTGCTTTGTTGGTAACACTTAGTTAGCTTTGTTGGTAACAACCTTTTGAGCTTATTTCAAGTTACAATACTGTCAGTCAGACTCAAATTATTATTATTTGTAGAAAATCTCTTTAATTAAACCTCACCCAGCCTGGGTCGGACCAGAAGTGGCTATAGCATCACGAGGGTTTGAATTTAAGTGGTTATCCTCCTAGTCATGACTTGGCTTAGCTCCAGTGATTTGTAGAGAACTTGTGTCATATTCAACGTTCCATCGATGCTTCATCACGCAATACTCATCAAAAAAACATAGATTAGGTAAAATTTGGTCACCGACCTCAATTGCAATTATTGATCTATAAGACGATTTGATTCCCAAGCATAGCTTTTTTATAATTGTCGCTCGTTTTTTAATTGCTTTATTAAAAATCTGATATCATGTTTGTATTGTGAAACATGGTAACCCTATTTTTTTAAAGGGTTATCCCCTTTTTTTTCAACATTAGATGAAACTTGAGTCGGGAAAGGAAGTTAAATCATCTTCGAATCCTAGACATTACATATAAGTATTTTAATACTGTATAAGTGTTTTAATAATTAATGGTAACCCTACAATCACTACATTATATTTCGATTGTAGGTTTAGATAGGTCAGTGTACTAGAGAACGAGGTCATTTTCTTCCACGACTTAAAAGTCAGACATAAAGACATAAAATATTAATACTATACTCAAAACAGCGGGAGAAGGAAAATTCACCCTTTATTAAAACAACATAATTACTCGAACATTCTCCATGCTATAATTATATCTTGTGAAAATTTTAGCTTAAAAAACACAAAGCCAGGGCTGTATTATTTCTTAACTATGTAGGGTACGAGTACATGTAATTATGCGACAGTGAAAAAAGCGCCATAATTTTCGACACTTTTTTCAACCCTTGTAAAATTTTACACGGAGACATTTCAGAAGTCTTGTTTGTTTCAGACAAAGGTTTTCTTTTTATTTTCGTAGTGTAAAATTTTATGATGGTTGAATAATAGAGTCAAAAAATATGCGTAATTTTTTTCACTGTTTAATGATAGGAAAACGTACCCTACAACTAATCTCTATACAGGGTGTAACAGACTAAATGTAAAATCTCTTAAGGGGTGGTAGTATAGATCATTTCCAACCATTAATGTTCTATAACACTTTTGATTTAACTCAGTGGTTCTCGAGATATTATTTTTTTTAATTATTTTTACAAGTACCCTGCCGCTCGACAAAGAATGGCATCTAACTCCGTAAATACAGTAGATAAAGCAATAGATTTAACTTTTTCCATAAGATAACAATCCCCCAAAAAACACTTCGTGTAAAAATAGTCGTCAAGTGTTGGAATGATTAAAAAGAACTGATATCAAAAACGTCAATTTTCTATGTTTGAAGGAAATATTTTTCACGTAATAAGTCTTTTGATAATTCAACCAAAATAATAGCCTCACAACAACAATACACCTTTGAGCAAACTTCGATTTGGTATTTTGAGAATTTAACCAAAAAATAGCCACACAACAAAACAATGCTCTTGTAAGAACAATCTTGCATAATTACATAACCAGGTCCTTGACTACTGCACACTGTTTTGTTAGCAACGCACTTCACATAAATTTCAGAACAAAACAGTGTGCAGTCAAGGACGTGGTTCTGTAATTATGCAAGATTGTTCTTACAAGAGCATTGTTTTGTTGTGTGGCTATTTTTTGGTTAAATTCTCAAAATACCAAATCGAAGTTTGCTCAAAGGTGTATTGTTGTTGTGAGGCTATTATTTTGGTTGAATTATCAAGAGACTTATTACGTGAAAAATATTTCCTTCAAACATAGAAAATTGACGTTTTTGATATCAGTTCTTTTTAATCATTCCAACACTTGACGACTATTTTTACACGAAGTGTTTTTTGGGGGATATCACTACTTTTTGATTTAATTGATTTTCATATGATAGATGAAATAAAAAGTGGTCAACAATCAACAGATAAAAGAACAAAAGACTTTTAATTAAAGGATGTTGATCTTTTAATTAAAGGAGAAAAAAAAAAAAAAAAAAAAAAAAAATGATAGAAAAAAAACTTTGAAAAGATGCTGAAAGAATATATCACGGTACTTGCTGGAGAGAGGAGAAATCTTGAGATAAGAGGTGTATTCCTTATTGAGTGGCACTAGATAGCGCTCAGCAATTTTTTTGATCTTTTCAAATTTTGAAACCCACTGCGAGATTCATTAACAAAAAAGTACCCCGTTTCAGTATTGTTGGCAATAATTAGAGATGGGTGATACCGAGTATTTCATAGAACCGGTACTTCAGTAATCGATTACATAAAAGTACCGAGTATTTACCGAGGTTCTCTTATATCAAAAACGTCAATTTTCTATGTGTTGAAGGAATTATTTTTCACGTAATAAGTCTCTTGATAATTCAACCAAAATAATAGCCTCACAACAACAATACACCTTAGAGGAAACTTCGATTTGGTAATTTGAGAATTTAACCAAAAAATAGCTACACAACAAAACAATGCTCTTGTAAGAACAATGTTGCATAATTACAGAACCATTGTTCTTACAAGAGCATTGTTTTGTTGTGTGGCTATTTTTTGGTTAAGTTTTCAAATTACCAAATCGAAGTTTCCTCTAAGGTGTATTGTTGTTGTGAGGCTATTATTTTGGTTGAATTATCAAGAGACTTATTACGTGAAAAATAATTCCTTCAACACATAGAAAATTGACGTTTTTGATATCAGTTCTTTTTAATCATTTCAACACTTGACGACTATTTTTACACGTAGTGTTTTTTGGGGATATCACTACTTTTTGATTTAGATGAAATCCTCTGATAGATGAAATAAAAAATAATGAACAGATAAAAGAAAAAAGACTTTTATTTTAAGGTTGTTGTGATACGCAGTAATATTATAAGACTATCATATAAAATGTTGGGTAATTTATATTGAACTAGTGCCGTTCTTGAGATACAGGGTCGGACGTCCTGCCTAATATCCATATATTTTGACGTATAACTCGTTAACCGTAAATTCCAGAAAAATGAAGTCTGTTGATAATAACTCCTTGTGGTAAAATCTTTCGAACAAGTTAAAATTTGATCTGTTTTTTCGATAATTTTTTTTTTGTTCGTCCGCCTGCCTGACGAAACCGACCAGAAACTAACATCAAGAGTGTATGTCGAGTTATAAATTGTTCGACAGGTATTGCCATAAGGAGTTCTTATCGACAAATTTCATTTTTCTATAATTTACGGTTAACAAGTTATACGTCAAAATATATGGATACGCAGGACGTCCGACCCTGTATCTCAAGAACGGCAAGTCGTAACTCACTAAAATTTGTTGTAATGAAATTCTCTCAATGACACCTTTAGACAAAATTCCACAAGACACACCATTTTTTTTAAGATTTTGAAGTTGGTCCATTTCCAGCCTGACTGGGGCTGTGTAGATATACGGGTTTTAGCGTTTTTTGATATATTGAGTCGTTTTCGAGAAACCCAGTCTTGGGCGAGACTTTATGGATGCCCTGTATTTGTAGGTAGTTATTTGTAAATTTTGAATGAAATCTACGTAATTTACAATTCAAAATACAAAAGTATTGATCCAAATAAATGCTTTATTTAGACTGTCAGTGGCCAGCCTCCGTGGCGTAATGGTTGTAACTACTGCCCGTAGTCCAGACATTTCGAGTTCCATTACCGGTTGTTGCAGACTTTTCTAATATTTTTTTCCCCTCTAAACACGTGAGTCTGGAATCACAGCCCTCCAGGCTGGGTGAGGTAAATGTAGGTAGCTGGAACAATTCCCAGCGAATGGAGGGTAAAACCCTCCCCTGACTGGTTCCCTGACTAGTTCAAATCAGGACGTTAAAACCAAAATAGTACAATCAACTGGTCACAATCGTTTTAAAATGAGGTTGGTGTGATAAATGGTGCTTCTTTTGTGGGACTTAAACCAGTTTATAATAATGAAGAAAAAACATACCTATTTAATCTTAAAATCCATTAACAATAATTCATTAATAATCAACTAGTGTTTTAACCTTGTATTGAAAAATTAGTAATGAACTCGTTAAAAAACGGACAATTCTGTTTCGTGGTTTTGTTTACAATACAATTTTAATTATATTATGTACCTACGTACATGACCAATTCGATCTTGGTAAAATAAAGAGAGAAATGAAAGTGCCGAGTATTATTATGTGTTCAGAAATGTTGACCATATATTTGCCTAGCTTCGAGTTGCTAAACATGGTGTCATTTCAGCATAATCGGTAGATATAAACAGAAGAAGTGAGAAATTGTACTAGATATACATTTAATAATTATGAATTAATAGGCAAGCATATATCCATGGAATATACCCTGAAAATTTCAGCTCGATTGGACAAAAATGCAACTTATATCACGTTTCATACATAGGTAGATGGATAGTTAGATTGTGACAAATAAATGTTGCTCGAGTTAAACCATACTCACTTCGTTCGAAATTAAACGGTCATAGGAGGATGACTCTAACTAGCAACTACTGTTTTTTTTTTCTCACGAGAATACCGGACATCCAAAGTAAAGAGTAAAAAAAATCTACCTAGCCGGAATTCGAACCCAGGTCACCTTTCAAACTTTGTAATTTACCTACACCAGTCGACGACCACCACAGAGACTGCTCAATACATAATATTTTATTATATTTATCATTTGATCTGCAAATCAATATTTTTGCTTCTAACTGGCCAATATTTTATACACTGCTCATAATAATAATATAGATCTAGTTTACCTCTTGATGTAGAAACCTATTAATGAATTTATAAAACGTTATTATTCCCATTCTAATAAAGCGGTCTGTTGGCAGCTTGGATGAAGCAAAGACGATTGGGTCCTATCCATATTTTAAGTTCTATGTGAGGCGAAGATTTTTTTGTTACTCTCATTAATCTTAATTCAGTTTTTTATTTTTGTGTCTCACACTGTCGTTGATTTTTCTAAATTTTTATTTACATCATATTATAATTTTCCGTAATTAGACCTTCAGAAAGAACCTTCAGTCATGCACGTGGGATAACTAGGCGTGGCTCCAGGGTTCATTATAGATATTCCTTTAGAGGACTTTAAATACTTTTCTACTTCTTTCAACCATCTGAAATTAAGTGATCTCATTCCCTTTGACTAGACCTTTCTAAAAACACCAGAAATACATCTCTAGGATAACAATAGACGGCTCTGGCCTCCATAATAAGTATTCCTTTCAAAGGCTATAACTCAAGTTCGGTCCAGTGTAATACTTTAGTTATATTTTTATATTTTTTCCTGTGGTAAGACCTTTCGAAAAATTCCACAATCGCAGCTCCAAGATAACCAGGGACGGCTCTGTGCAACTTTCCGGTTTTATTTTAGAAGGCTATATCTCCTATCCTATAAAAAATAAATACTTGAAACTATAAAAGGTATGCAGAGATTAAAATTCCCTATTCAAAAACGTAGCTCACGTCTTTCCACGATAAGCACACGTTCCTGTACCCTTGACAGAAAATTGGTCTGAAAAAAAAAAAAAAAAAAAAAAAAAAAACCCGTATGAAAAATTTCATGAAATTCAAGATTTTCGGCGTGGCTAGAAAACGACTTTAACTGTACGTAGGAACCTCGCGCTTTCGTGAAACACAATCTATTTTCACGTCTCATTACGAATTTGAAATAAAAATTGATAAAAGTTTGCGGGAAGTGTGCGAAAACAATAAAACAAAATACATATAAACTCTGTTTCGTGTTAATATAGGCCGGTAGGCTGGCGCTGCTTGACGAGCGCTCGCCTCCCGGCGAGCTTGATACTTGGTTTTTGAGATTCTGCGAGCGGATGTAAATGTAATAGTGGATTCGAGTAATCACTCAAGAACCAAGTACAAAAGCACCGTACACTAACTAAATCTCACAATTTTGCATTCAGAATGTTTACAGGAGACGAATCTCGATTCACAAAATTTGTTGGGTGTTTTAGTTTCAAGTGTTTCAATAGATTAGAAGCTCCACCTCCTATTTTATAACCTGAATTAAATAATGTACATTTCCCTAAACCGTCCAATTGTTTGACAAAGAAGTTTCAAATAGAAGACTTGTTTCTACAAGACAAAAAGAAAAATATTAGGACACCGACAGCCTGAATATTATTCATAGATAATATCGGAATAATGAAGTACCTCTCTCTGCTGTACCCAGTTCTAGAGATGGGTATTTGGGTATTATTGTAATACCGATTATTTCATAGAACCGGTACCCGGTATGGTACCCGGCCCCGGCGTGTAATACCAAGTATTTAATAAAAACGGTACCCGCCTACTACGTACGATACGTCGCGTCGGTACTCGGTCCCAGTGTGTAATACCGAGTATTTCATAAAATCGGTACCCAGTACGGTATGCGGATCCAGTGTGTTATACCGTCGACAGTGTTGTACCCGGTACGGGTACAGGTACCTAGCAAAATTTTGTACCCGGTATGGGTACGGGTACCTAATTTTATTATGTACCCGGTGCGGGTACTTTTGTAAATGTACCCGGTATTTTTTTGGGTACTTTTTGGGTACATTATCCTTATCTATAGTAAGTATAGAAATAAGATTTGTCAAAAATATTTTAACTGAGGAGGACAAGGTCTTGTCATTAGAATACCACCTAACAACCAAACTAAATAAAAAACCTGCCAGCGTCGATGGCATGTTGAATACACCGGTTCCCTTCAGAACACCGAAGTTAAGCGACATCCAGCGAGGTTAAGACTTGAATGGGTAGACCATTCAAATTCTAATTCTCGTAACGCTGGCTTTTCCCGGCCCCACTCAGGCTGGGTGAGGTCAATGTGAGTAGCAGGTTTGTGAGTTTCCTGCGAATGGAGGGTAAAACCCCCGTCGTGATATGACCATGGCAGTTGAAAGCGACGTTAAACCCCACTTAAAAAAAAAAAAAAAAATACCAAATTGATGGTTAGCCTTTAATGAGGTCTTGAACTCCAAGTTTTAGGCTAAAAGTCTAGTAAGCTAGATTTTATTTTTATTGAAAATTACTATTAATGTTAATGTATTATTATTATCATCATCACAATCAAGAAATAAAAAGATACATTTATTAAAAATAAGGCTTGCACCTTTTTAATTTAAGTATGAATTTGTGAACAAAAATAACTAGAATGTAGAAAAAATAATATTCTATCATATAAAACAAATTTGAAGAAAATCGGTTAAGCGGTTTTGAAGATACAAGTGATTTAGTCGAAAAAATCAAAATTGCCAGGTGTATACAATGTGAAACAATCACGAGGAAGTATTGTGTCCATAAGTAGCAGTGTTTTTTTATTTATATATATAATGTAGGTACATATTTGTAAATTTTGAATGAGATCTATGTAATTTACGATTCATAATACAAAAGCATTGATCAAAATAAATTCTTTATTTAGACTGTCAGTTGTCAGCCTCCGTGGCGTAATGGTTGTAACTACTGCCCGTAGTTCAGACATTTCGAGTTCGATTCCCAGTTGTTGCAGACTTTTCTAATATTTTTTTCTCCTCTAAACACGTGAGTCTGGAATCTACCCAGGCTGGGCGAGTTAAATGTAGGTAGCGGGAACGATTCCCAGCGAATGGAGGGTAAAACCCCCCGTCCTGACTAGTTCAAATCAGGACGTTAAAACCAAATACAATCAACTGGTCACAATCGTTTTAAAATGAGGTTGGTGTGATAATTGGTGCTTCTTTTGTGGAACTTCAACCAGTAATAATGAAGAAAAAAACATACCTATTTAATCTTAAAATCCATTAACAATAATTTATTAATAATCAACTAGTGTTTTAACCTTGTATTGAAAAATCAGTTATGAACTCGTTAAATAACGGACAACTTTGTTTAGTGGTTTTGTTTACAATACAATTTTACTTATAATAATTATGTACCTAAGTAGATGGTAGGTAGATGGAATTTCGATCTTGGTAAAATAAAGAGGGAAATGAAAGTACCGAGTATTATTGTATGTTCCGCAGTTGCCTCTTACTATGGCTCTAAGAAATGTTGACCCATATATTTGCCTAACTTCGAGTTACTAAACATGGTGTCAATTCAGCATAATCAGTTGGTAGGTATAAACAGAAGAAGTGAGACATTATACTAGATAGTACATTTAATAATTATAAATTAATAAGTAAGCATATATCCATGGAATATACCCTGAAAATTTCAGCTCGATTGGACAAAAAATGCAACTTATATCATGTTACAAAGTTACATACATAGGTAGATGGATAATTAGATTGTGACAAATCAAAGTTGATCGAGTTAAACCATACTCACTTCGTTCGAAATTAAACGGTCATAGGAGGTTGACTCAAACTACCAGCTACTGTTTTTTTTTCTCACGAGAAAACCGGACATCCAAAGTACCTACAGAGTAAAAAAAAATTATACCTAGCCGGGATTCGAACCCAAGTCACCTTGCAAACTTTGTGTTTTACCTACACCAGTCGACGACCACAGAGACTGCTCAATACATAATATTTTATTATAATTTATCATTGTTTTGATCTATATTAATCAATATTTTTTCTCTTACTGGCCAATATTTTATACACTTCTCATAATATAGACCTAGTTTACCTCTTGATGTAGATATCTCTGAATGAAGTTATAAAACGTTATTATTCCTTAAGTGATAACTCAGTCTGCTGGCAGCTTGGGTGAAGCAAAGATGATAGTATACCACCCATATTTTAAGTTCTATGTGAGGCGAAGATTTTTTGTTACTCTCATAAATCTTATTTCAGTTTTTTATTTTTATGTCTCACACTGTCGCTGATTTTTCTAACATTTTATTTACATCGTAGTATATTTCTGCGTAATTAGACCTTTAGAAAGAACCTTCAGTCATCAACTTGGGATAAATAGGCGTGGCTCCAGGGTTCATTTTAGATATTCCTTTAGATGGCTTTAAATACTTTTCTACTTGTTTCAACCATCTGAAATTAAGTGATCTCATTCCCTTTGACTAGACCTTTCTAAAAACACCAGTAATACAAATTTAGGATAATAATAGACGGCTCTGGGCTCCATAATAAGTATTCCTTTCAAAGGGTATAACTCAAGTTTGGTCCATTGTAATACTTTAGTTATATTTTTATATTTTTTCCTATGATAAGGCCTTTCGAAAAATACCACAATCGCAGCTCCGCGATACCCAGGGGCGGCTCTGTGCAACTTTCCGGTTTTATTTTAGAAGGCTATATCTCCTATCCTATAAAAAATAAATACTTGAAACTATAAAAGGTATGCAGAGATGAAAATTCCCTTTTCAAAAACGTATCTCACGTCTTTCCACGATAAGCACACGTTGCTGTACCCTTGACAGAAAATTGGTCTGAAAAAAAAAAAAAAAAAAAAAAAAACCCGTATGAATAATTTCATGAAATTCAAGATTTTCGGCGTGGCCAGTAAACGACTTTAACTGTACGTAGGAACCTCGCGCTTTCGTGAAACAGAATCTATTTTCGCGTCTCATTACGAATTTGAAATAAAAATTGATAAAAGTTAGCGTTAAGTGGGCGAAAACAATAAAACAAAATACATATAAACTCTGTTTCGTGTTAATATAGGCCGGGTGGCTGGCGCTACTTGACGAGCGCTCGCCTCCCGGCGAGCTTGATATTTCACTAGTATTTAGACTAGATTTATTCTTAAAAAGTGCACACGTACTGAAAAAAATCGGCAGCAGCGGAAAATTTATCGCGAACATGAAATCCACCTGAAACTTCAGCCGCCATTTTCTCAAAATACTGCCCTCATAAAGTATTGGTTTCATTTATGTAAAAAACTTGCTTGAAGTCTTATCTTTCAGAAAATATGACACACTTGATAGAAAACTTTCATTTTTTATTGAAACCAAGAGAAATTAAAAAAAAAGTCAGTCAGTACTACTAACTGTACCTACTAGGCTACCATCCTACTTTTACCTAGGGAACTAATTTTTTTCTTCAATTTGACAAATTATGGTTGTCATTTACTTTCCAACGGCCCAAAAAGTTAGCCTCAGTCGATTCATTGATAAGGCTGCGGACTCTTAACTTGGAGGTCACTGGTTCGAGTCTCAAGTATGGCAAATATTTAGTAAGACGAGTTTGAGCTATTGTGACACCACGATCGTGATTAATTGACCTTAATATTTTAGTATGTATGTATGGTTTTATTTGTGGTGAAGCACAAGGCCTCTTCACAATTTTTGTGGGTAGCGCAGCATTACTAAGAGCCTCCTTTACTTTTCGAATTATTCTATTACATTAATTTCTTTTTACTCTGGTAATGCCGCCACTGGTCGTTACTCATACAAGTAACTACTCATTTTTCCTCACGAGGTATGAGTGGACCCCGAACATCCAAGTACAGAGCAGAAAAATTCCTGTCCCGCTGGGGATCGAACCCAGGTCACCATGCGTGCAACGCCTAGTACGCTAACTCACTCTGCCACGGTGCCTACTAATTGACCATAATATTTTAGTATTCCATGTGTTTTATTAAAATTCGGTACCTACTAACATAATAATTTGTACTTCTATGTACCAACCTATGAATGTTCAGTATTTACCGTACCACCTTTACCTGTGGGTGTTAACTATGTAGGTACATTGTTATGTTTCATTTCATTCAAACCATTTTATCATTAAGACCCTTTCCCTCTTATGAACAATTACGATTAATATTGATTTCTGAAGCACCACAGCTAAAAGTATCATACATGGATACGTACATACTAATTTGCCACACTTGAGACTCGAACCAGTGACCTCCAAGTTAAGAGTCTACTGAGGCAAACTTTTGGGCCGTTGGAAAATAAATGGCAACCATAATTTGTCAAATTGAAGAAAAAAAATTAGTTCCCTAGGTAAAAGTAGGATGGTAGCCTAGTAGGTACAGTTAGTAGTACTGACTGACTTTTTTTTTATTTCTCTTGGTTACCATAAAAAATGAAAGTTTTATATCAAGTGTGTCATAGTTTCTGAAAGATAAGACTTCAAGCAAGTTTTTACATAAATGAAACCAATACTTTATGAGAGCAGTATTTTGAGAAAATGGCGGCTGAAGTTTCAGGTGGATTTCATGTTCGCGATAAATTTTCCGCTGCTGCCGATTTTTTTCAGTACGTGTGCACTTTTTAAGAATAGATCTAGTCTAAATAATAGTGAAATATTGTTATCTTACGGAAAAAGTTAAATCTATTGCTTCATCTACTGTACTTACGGAGTTATGAGTGTCCACTTTTAATGTGCGCCATAGGAAAAATACATGTAAAAACAGTTTTTCTTGTCTCAAAAGTCGCCATTAAGTATTTTAATTAAACCAAATATGATAACTCATGTATTTTTATCTGAAAAATCCACTGGTGGTAATTTCATACACCTGGGACTTACAGTTAAAAAGTTAAGGGTTCGAAATCCGAGAAATGTGTTATGTTTGAAACTCAACATTTTTGTACAATTGGATACTCTATTTTATGTATTTTTTCACGAGAAATTGATTGGTAATATTTTCAATTACCTGGGGTTTACAGTCGAAAAGTTCTGGGTTCGAAACCGAGTAATTGCGTTATGTTTGAGTCTCAATATTTTCGTACACCTGGATACCTACCGGGTTTCTGGTTTTACTAACTGTGATACCCTATTTTAGCATTCTTTACTGAAACCGTCTGGGCAGGAAAGAAGACCTACTGAAAAAAGGCGTGTTTTAAACTTGAATTCATGACTTTGTAAAAAAGGACAACTGATAATCAGTTTATGGGTAGGTACTTACTGATATTGAAGGTAGATTTGATTTTCAAAGATATCTCCATCAGCAGCAACACAATATCCCAATCTGTCGTAAAATTCAGTGCGAACATTTGCCAATTGACGTGCTGTTATGTTGTTGCATGCTTGGGTGATGGCATCTTTCAATGCCTCTACATTGGGGTATGTTTTACCTTCGTGATAAAGTATTGCTTTTAGGTAACCCAAAAGAAAAAAGTCATTTGGGGATAGATCGGGTGATCTTGCTGCCCAATCAATATCACCATTGTGAGCTATCACCCTTCCTGGAAATGCTGCTTGTAAAAACTCTTTGACTAATCTTGAGTTGTGGGCTGGACAACCGTCCATTTGAAAAAAAATTCTCTTTCACCAACAACATTTGTGATTAATGGACCTATTTCATGAACAAGGAGGTCGAGGAAGAGTTCTGAAGTTAGACTTTCATTGTAGAATATTGGACCAATAATGTGTTGTCCTACTATTCCTGCCCAGACGTTTACTTTTTGTGGGTACTGAGTATGAGGCTGTACCAAGAGTAGAGGATTTTCTTAGGCCCACATCCGTGAGTTTTGAAAATTGGGAGCGAGTGTCAGATTTAAACTAGAATCGTCTGAAAATCGAATCTAACTTCAATATCAGTAAGTACCTACCCATAAACTGATTATCAGTTGTCCTTTTTTACAGTCATGAATTCAAGTTTAAAACACGCCTTTTTTCAGTAGGTCTTCTTCGGACAAAAGAAGCAGAAATCGTTATTTCTATTGAAAAAATACACAAATAAATTTAAAGACTAATCTTGAGTTGTGGGCTGGACAACCGTCCATTTGAAAAAAAATTCTCTTTCACCAACAACATTTGTGATTAATGGACCTATTTCATGAACAAGGAGGTCGAGGAAGAGTTCTGAAGTTAGACTTTCATTGTAGAATATTGGACCAATAATGTGTTGTCCTACTATTCCTGCCCAGACGTTTACTTTTTGTGGGTACTGAGTATGAGGCTGTACCAAGAGTAGAGGATTTTCTTAGGCCCACATCCGTGAGTTTTGAAAATTGGGAGCGAGTGTCAGATTTAAACTAGAATCGTCTGAAAATCGAATCTAACTTCAATATCAGTAAGTACCTACCCATAAACTGATTATCAGTTGTCCTTTTTTACAGTCATGAATTCAAGTTTAAAACACGCCTTTTTTCAGTAGGTCTTCTTCGGACAAAAGAAGCAGAAATCGTTATTTCTATTGAAAAATTACACAAATAAATTTAAAGAATGCTAAAATAGGGTATCACAGTTAGTAAAACAAGAAACCAGGTAGGTATCCAGGTGTACGAAAATGTTGAGTTTCAAATATAACGCAATTACTCGGTTTCGAACCCAGAACTTTTTAACTGTAAACCCCAGGTAATTAAAAATATTACCAATCAATTTCTCGTGAAAAAATACATAAAATAGAGTATCCAATTGTACAAAAATGTTGAGTTTCAAACATAACACATTTCTCGGATTTCGAACCCTTAACTTTTTAACTGTAAGTCCCAGGTGTATGAAATTACCACCAGTGGATTCTTCAGATAAAAATACATGAGTAAACATATTTGGTTTAATTAAAATACTTAATGGCGACTTTTGAGACAAGAAAAACTGTTTTTACATGTATTTTTCCTATGGCGCACATTAAAAGTGGACACTCTGTATGCCATTCTTTGTCGAGCGGCAGGGGACTTGTAAAAATAATTCAAAAAAATAATATCTCGAGAACCACTGAGTTAAATCAAAAGTGTTATAGAACATTAATGGTTGGAAATGATCTATACTACCACCCCTTAAGAGATTTTACATTTAGTCTGTTACACCCTGTATATAAAACAGAAAAAAGGACTACCTACCTATGTTTTATTGTCCGGAGTTGTTTAGCCAAAACGGTAAGAGAAAAATGTCTCAGAATTGACCCCCGCAAAACCATTATCGCTTTGTCCAGAAATATTATAAAAAGTTCAAAAAGGCATTGCTGTCCAGCAGTACGGCAATGCCTTAGTAAATTTGAAATTTAGCTCCGTTGCAAAGCACGGGCAAACGGCTAGTGTAGAATAAAAGATTTGTTACAGTGGACACTAGATGGGGTACTAGGGGCATGTGGGGCTGGGGGTGATGAATTGGAACGATGTCGATTAATTGGAAATTCGTGAGGTGAAAGTGAATAGTGAATGTGCGAAATGAAAGAATTCAACATCCCATCAATTAGCATCTATGTGAGAAGATTTTAAAGTTGTTGGAGGAGCATATTCCCGGCCATAATAAGAGTAGGTACTCACACGCGCGAATCTATTATTTGTAATGTAATGACTAATGAGTCTTCTCATTGGACGAAACTAAAAAGTGTAATTGTGTATACTTGTGCGTCAGTACTTTTGCTTGAACAATATCTTAATTGTGAATTTGGATATTTTTATCATTTTTATTAAATTTTAATTTAAGATTTAAAAAAAAAAAAAAAATGTATCGTGTACTAATGTATCGTGTAAGAATGTGTAATATTCAGGCTCTGGTCGTAAATGAATCGGTACACCCGATATTATTACTATTACTAATATCAAAGGTGTAGGTATTTTTTTATTTAGTTATTTATAATTTATGAGTTATTTATAAGGTACCTAATTAATTAATTGTATGTAAATAATCGGCGCGAACGATCTGCTGATCGCAGAGAAAGCCTTGCTGATAAGAAAAGAACGTTAAATTTGTAAATGGATAATCGAATTCATAAAACTGTCTCAAAATTTGAGATTACTATATTTAATGTAATCAAATTCGGGTAAAGGACATGGCTGCCTGAACCCATGTACACAGTAAGGTAAACCTTTGAATGAAAGTAGCGACAAGAGAATTTAGCATTGAAATAAGAATTATCCCCTCCGATGATGTATAATATTTGGACACATAAATGTCGCCCGTATTTTGGTCAGAAATGCGGAGGGACGCTAAAAGCTAGGGTTGAAAATGCCCTCATGTGATGCTAATGCTGAAATAACCTTCCACGCTCTGCTTGTTTCATTTTCACATGCTATACAGGGCGAGGCAGAAGTTACTATGGGTTAGTATTATAGGTATGGGTGTAAGTACTAGTTCTTGATACCCTGGATTTATTCATCTGATTAGGGTTTGACCAAAAAAAGTTCTGAGAAAAATAAGCATGAATAGTACCTGTTGTGATGAGAGAATGTATTTACTTAATTTCAGAGTAAAGAAAGTAGCTAGGTAGGTCAGAAAAACTACAAAATTTCCATTACAAATGCACAATTTTAATAGTGCGAATATTAATGTTTTTTTTAATTTTTTGCATATAACGGATTTTAAGTATACACAGTTTTTTGTCAAAGTTGTTTTTTCTAGGTTTCTCATCGAAAGTCGACAATAAGTGTATCCTGTTTTGGGCTGAGGAATAGAAAATTTGCGGTTTTGAACACGCAGAACTTTTGGCTGACCTAAAAGTAAAAGTTAAAACACGTGGGGAGTTGTTGGACCCATTACTAGGAATACAGTATGTCTTTTCATTTCAACATCTCTTCCCTTTATACTCACACTCCTATATTTATTCATTAAAATTTAGCAATCCTCTATCCACATCATTGCGTCGGACTTAAAAATTTCAATGAATGTAGAGGTAAAGATAATTTTATGAAACTCGCGAAGCAAATTAAAATAAAATTATATTATTTTGAAAACAACCAAGTATTTTGACTTGACAAAGACATTTACAATGGTTTTATTATGTAGATGAGCAAATGTTGTCAAGAAGGAAATGGCTTCAACTATGATAGGTTTAAACCTGGGTAGTGACCCCTGAAGCCCTAATCTCACTGGACCATCTAACCTTTGGAGGATTATAAGTTCAAAATAAATTTGAACTAATAAGTTCAAAAGCACGTGAAACTAAAAAAGAAGAAGAAGGATTTATTTGTTGTGTTGCTTATTCCTCCAAGACCTTACCTTACTTCAGCAATGGATCCTTGGTTTATTCACCGTGTCATTGACTCTGGCTCAGGGCAAACCTTGAAAATTATGCCTTACAACACTCATAGATAGCGCTTTAAGCTAATAAATAGTTTAACTTTTAAATCTACAAAATAACGTAATTAGGGAAACTTTTCATTCGCCAACTACAAGCATGAAGTGTATGAACCCTGTTAAAATATACTTGTCCAACGGGGAACAATTTTTGCAGGGACAATTATCCATCTACAATGCAAAGCATACATTAGTTTTTAGTTTCCAACTGCCTCCATCAAGTCCTCACTGCACTTCCTGTTCCCTGCGCTCAAAAGTTATGCAATAGTTCCTCGACCACAGTAACAATTGCCGCAGGGTGAGAACTTCGTCCAGCGCATTTTTCATCAGTCTGGAATGTTCATAAGTTTTATACATACATGGACATAGAGTCACCATTATCCTATAATAAAAAATAAAAAAAACACTGCCAAATATAGACACACTTCTTCCTCGTGATCGTTTCACACATCACTCACACTCATACACGTGGCAATTTGGAGATTTTATACTAAATCACTTGTATCTCCAAAACCACTTAACCGATTTTCTTCAAATTTATTGTAAACGGTAGAAAACTATTTTTCCTACATTCTACATTTTACAAATATTTTTTATCGGCAAGTGAAGACCTCATTTTTTTCACTTTTTTGTCAATATTTTGGATTTTCTTAAACATCAGAGTTAAATTAATAATTTATAATATAATAAATTAAATATGAATTATTAAAAGCCTATGTAAAATGATACTATGCATATACATACTGAATTTCATCAAAATTGGATCAACCGTTCACGAGATATAAGCGTTTAAGTAAAAAGTTAGTGGTCAGGCGCATGGTCTCTTTCACCCTGAACCGCTAGTGTGAAGTTGATGAATTTAAAGTGGGACCATCTACAGAAAATCTAATCTAATTTTTACCTGGCGTGGAGGCTACCTTGATCAAGAAGGTGAGGCCCTTCCATTGCACTTCGGTTGGGTTGACCCCTGCGAGTATTCCAAATGTGAATACCTCGGGCGCGTAATTTTTATAGCTCATCAATCAACATTAAAATTATAGACAACTAGCCGTTTGCCCGTGCTTTGCAACGGGACTAAATTTCAAATTTACTAAGGCATGGCCGTACTACTGGACAGCAATGCCTTTTTGAACTTTTTATAATTTTTCTGGACAAAGCGATAATGGTTTTGGGGGGGTCAATTCTGAGACATTTTTCGCTATCTCTTACCGTTTTGGCTAAACAACTCCGGACAAACAAACAAACAAACATAGGTAGGTAGGTAGGTAGATAGTCCTTTTTTCTGTTTTATATATAGAGATTTTGTTTTTGTGAGATAACTGATATATACATGTATCACCCTGTACCCTATGCCAAAGCATGACAACAGTTGTTTTCAATCCGAACAGTCGACAGAAAAAGGCTGATTTTTTTCACTCCAATAATATGTTTGTGTTTATTGCGATGACATCTGTTGTCATAGTGTCCATACACGGAGGGACGAGGGCGACCGGCTTTCTATATTGAGCTATAACATGTCCCGGGAGTGTTCATCGTGGCAAGAGCTGCATATACAGTCTCAGCTGATTCAACCCGAGATTAATCAGCATTACGAGGGTTTAAATTTTGAATCCTCGTATTGATCACCCTAGAAATCTTGACCTCGATGACGTTGCTTAACCTCAGCGATCGGTCGAGGAATAGACTGGGATTAAAATTAGCTTAAATTAGATTTTCAAACAATTTTTTTAATATGTAGTTTTTTTGGAAAAACACTCTGCACAAAACTGGGTTATTATTTCCACGCACGTGACTCCTAAGAAGAATGATTTCTTATAAAATTCTTTTCATTTTAAATTCTAAGATATCTTGAAAGTATTAAAATACAAGGAATCAACATGAACAAGAATGAGAAATTTTACAGATTCCTAATAAAAGTGCTTAAGCAGTTATGTAGGAAATGAGCATTCCCGTAATTGCTGTACCAACTTTCCATTCAGAGTAAAAATTGCAAGGTGAGAAGAATACTTGAATTAAGAAAAAACAAGGTACCTCCGGGTGAACAATCAAAGAGTATCCAGATACTTTTCCTTTCTAGCAAGCCCCCTCAGGTCGAAATTTTACTCTCCTCTTTTTTCCTCCCTCCAAATCCTCAGAGATCTCATTTCGTCGTTTATGAAGTGTAAATTTATCTTCATTCGGGAGTTTCAAGAGCCTCTTATAATCCTGGATAGTAAGTTTTTAACCCAAGGAATAAAGCCAAGTGCTTTTACCACCTCTCCCGCTTGCATAGACTTGAGAGGATATTATCTTCCCTGCCGGGTTTTGTTTTAAACTCCTCTGAATCCCTGGAGAAGTACTCAGGCTGAGATAAACGAAGAACACAATGTCCATTTATGAGAAGATGGTAAGGACCTCGTGCCTCGCGTCATGTTGGGGACCTGCTGTTGTGGTGGAGAGGCAAAGTAAAAGTTTTCTCTTTCAGACTCACAGGTAACACTGAAATAGAATGAATCAGGATGTATGATTGGTATTGATAAATTCCAATATCGGTGTGTATTGCCACAAGCTACAAGTATTCAAAGAAACATCCCGGAGCAATTAGTTTCTATCCTAACTCTTCTATTTTCACTGAAAAGTTTCCTGTTTCATGTCGATACTAGGGAAATGTAGGTTATACTGATAATTACAAATAAGGTGTTTACCAACTGATAAGACTCAACTTAAACTATGATATTGATAGTCTTTGAACCCTAAATATTGTGAATCTTCAAAGAAAACAATATTTATGACTGCGTTACTTTTAATATTTCTTTTTTTCAATTAAGTTGCTTTAACTACAGATGGTCTTTCGTACCGTTTCCGTTTCAAAGAAAAAAATTCTATAGCATTTTATTTGTTTCATGTATAGTATCAGGGCGTCAATTTCATTAATATCGTCACGTAACGATGGTATAGCGGACAAATTGATACGGGCAGGAGCAAAGATAGAGCATTCAAGGAGGTGTGCAACCGTAAGGACAACACCATCCTTTTTGAATAGGTGGCCATGAGTATTAAAAGTATGGCCGATTCTCATTCTGGTTATTATGGCTTGATTTCCTCAATACAGTAGTAGGTTTGATTTTTTTGGTTTGTTATTAGGGTGAACTTTATCCCATAATTTGTACCTATAGATTTTTTAAAACAAATAATCTTAATGAGAGGTTTAAGATCTTCTGGTGAACACAAAATCAACCGTAGAAGCATGGCTTAAACGGTTTGCAGCAGAGTCAACAATTTCATTTCCGACAATTCCACAATGGAATGGGCGCCACAAGAAATTAACGAATTTGCCCAACTCAAAAAGGTTTTTCCATTGAGAGTATACTCGTATTAAAGAAAAAAATAAAATATTGTTCATAGCTGACAGAGCATTTAAAGAATCGCTAATTATAGCAAATGTACCAGAAGAAGTATTATTGCGTGCAATTTCTTTTAAACAAAGAAATATCGCGAAGAGTTCTGCAGAAAAAATAGAATTAACATTGTTGAGAGAAAAAACGAAACAACACTATCTATACTGAAAGCACAGCTTGTTGAATGAAGAGATTTTGAGCCATCTGTAAAACACAATACATGATTAGGATATTTCGAGTTCAATAATTCATTAAAATGAACACGGTAAACAACAGTGGTAGTATCAGTTTTCTTATCCTTCGACAAAGAAAAATCAACTTTTGGCATATGTGATGACCAAAGTGGTAAGTTCTGACTGTAAGGTATCACTGAAAATTGGCTGGGAGTGTCATAAAATGGTTGGATTTGTTTAGCTCAGACAGCTAAAGGTATTGGTTTCTTACCAAATAAGTCGTACTCAATATTGTAGTTAATATTATTTTCTTTAATCATCCAACAGATAGTAAAACTATTGCAGAATATAAAGCTGACGAAGATTAGAAGTCTGGACATAGTGAACAGTGCTGACCAGAGAAAAGTTATGCTCACCATTGAAGTCACGTTAATCATTGAAGTTAATCAACTTCCAGCGAGGTCAAGACTCCAATATTTCTCCATTTCCTTATTTCACGTTCGCAGGTGTCTTCTAATCCCTAGTTCAATCCATATCTCTCATCCTTTATCTATCCAGGTCTGTCTATCTCTCTCTATGATCTCATTTCCACTCCTAACTGTCTCTTCTCTAAAAGTAAATCCCTTCCTCTCTACCTCTCCCGCACTTCTTTGTGCTGGATTATTTATCTTTTCAAATCCTTCTGTTTTCCTTTTTGTTTGTTATTTGTCTTTTGTCGTCTTGCCCTCCGACAATTTCTGATTGTTCAATTAGGTTGAATTGTTCAAAATGGTTTGTTATACAGAGGACAAAGGTAAACGAGGTTCCAGATGGCGTGACTCAACGATCGTGAATTATAAACTTTTCAGAAGCATGTTTGGAGATACATATCTACCAAATTTGGTGTACATTATTTAAGTTAATAACAGATGATAACAGTGTCCAAAACCATACCTTTAGTTTTTTTGAGTTCCATTACTTCCATCGGGATTATTTATCTTTTCTGCTGTCAATGTCCCATTCAGCAGTGGACCTCCCTTGATAATTATTATAGAACAAACGTAATTAATTTTAATATCTATATTATTGATTCAAAGCATAAGTTATAACTGAAGATATCAGACGCACGAGATTCTACTTAAGAGTTCTTAGGTGTGAACGTGTTTCAATTTTGTCATTGTGAAAATTAAAAAGATATATTTAAATAATATTTCTTTCTACATAATTATGTATAGTTGATCATCTTATAAGACCTAAAACATGTATCTACTATTCAAATATTAATAAGAACTACATGCATGATCATTTTCCAACAGTCTTCTGTTATATTTCCCAGCTCTCACATATGTCAGTGGTACCAAGAAATTTTCGCATGGTTTAAAAAACTAAAGCTTCTGGCAGAACGACTCCCGTGCTAAAACTCTTAAGCGTGAATTATTCGAGGTGGTACACTATTTATGCAAAAACAACAGCACAAAACAAACAACATGGAAATTCATGTTGACGAGCATTCAGAGTCTAGATGAGTTGTTTTCAAATGTTGTGCATGCTGAAGGCTAGAGATGGAGAGAAAGAAAAATAATAAAAACACTGCCAATTATGGACACAATACTTCCTCGTGATTGTTTCACATTGAAAACACGTGCTAATTTTGAGATTTTATACTAAATCACGTGTATCTCCTGTATTCTGTATGTCTCTTTCTTTGTGCGTCTGTCTGTCTGTGTGTGTGCACAGGATATCTCAAGAACAGTAAGAGCTAGAAACTTGAAATTTGGTATGGTAATTAATTTTATATACCAGAAGAACCATGAAACTTTTGTTTGAAATCGGCCGCATTCTGTGGCTGCAGGGCCGTAAATATTGGCCGCAAGCATCGCTTCTCTCAATTGGTTAAAGATACAAAAATAGTTAGAGAACAACATTTTCTCAAATTAAAAAAAAAATGATTGAGGTTCCCTCCGATCACTTTTTTGATATCTTTAACTTTTTGGAACCCGGCCCCGATTTACCGGTATTGTGGGGAGGACCCGCTTGGAGTAACTTTTTTATTATTCACCCCAGAGGGGGGTTGCGACATATCAAATCAAATGATTTTGAAG
Source organism: Bactericera cockerelli (assembly GCA_024516035.1). Classification (NCBI taxonomy): domain Eukaryota; kingdom Metazoa; phylum Arthropoda; class Insecta; order Hemiptera; family Triozidae; genus Bactericera; species Bactericera cockerelli. Next base: position 36,855,928 of record CM044955.1, on the reverse strand, counting down.
TGCTAATTACGAATTTGGCATTAATATTTAGCTATCTGTTACTGTTGAGTCACCAGTGGCGGAATTCGACTTCTTTTCAGGGGATAAGGAAAATCGTGTGATGTTTACACCAGATTTTTTGACTTTTTTGTTCAAAATTTCGGATTTTCTTAAATATCAGCGTTGGATTATAATTAATTAAAAAATAAATATAAATAGCATATGTGAAACAATAATATGCATAATTATACATACAAAACTTTCACCCAGAACCACTTGTACGAATTTGATGAATTTAAAATGGGAGCATCTACAGAACGTCTTCTATATGTGTGCAAAATTTCATCAAAATCTGTTGAGTAGTTTCCGTTACAAGGAATATTTTTAACAGACCGACAGACGGACACAAAACCAAAGTTGCTCATGAGGTTATGAAACGTCCAGAAATATGAAAAAAACGAACACAATACTTCCGATTTATAATATTAAAAATTTCTCGGAAGTAGAATAACTGATAGAAGAAATAATGAGAGGGACAGAGAGAATGAGAGAGGAAAAGAGTGATAAAAAAGGGAGAGATCGTTTTTGAAATGTACGGTCTTCTATTTCCCAAGTTTTTAACATGAAAGGCTATAATACAAATAACACAAAACTCATTGTATTTGCTTTTTAAAACTGTTAGTGAATTCAATGTTTATTTCAAAAGGAAAGGCTTTTTTTTTGTGTGAGTTAAGATAGTAAACAATATTATTTATTATTTGTACATTGATTGTTAGTAGTTAAATATACAATCTTTCTGAGTATATAAAATATATAAAAGATTGTATATAAAATATACAATCTCTTCTACCTAACCATAAGGGTTTTGGGTGGAAGAGATTGCCAATACATATATACAATATATTTATTTTTTTACTTCTCTTACATTGTATATTCATTTGTAATTATCTGTGTTTTAGACCAATTAATAAAGTTTTAAATAATAATAATAAAACAAACTAGGTAAAAAGATTTGCATTATTGTTCAGAAAAATAGATCATTTTAACCTTTTGCACTCCAGTGAAAAAAAATTGGAACTGCCCATACGGTCCAGTGCATGTCCCACATGCAAGATTTCCCTCCACTTTATTCGATTTCATTTTATATTTTCCTTTAATGTTTATGGCAAAAAGCATTTAAAACATCAAAAATTGAAAGCTTTCAAACGATTTCAGTACATTAGAATAATATAATTATTATCATTAGCTGGTAGGAGCTTTGACCGATGCAGGTAAAGTCATTATCTATGTTCACGTGAATGATAAATTCCACTGTTCTACCCCAAGACACCAGTATTATTTATTATTTCACCAATAGTATTTATTATTTTTATTATTTCACCATTTATTATTTCAAGTATTTATTATTTCACCTGCTATAATGAACGAAAAGACCCTTTAGCCCAATTCGTACTATTATTATCTTCAGACACTCAATTTCACTTTCCTAAAAAACTTATATCATACCGGTACCCAGTATCTCGTCAGGTAAATAGTTACCACCCAGTATCACTCGGTAGAGACCACTTTCCTATTCTCTAAATCTCAGAAATCCACACATGTGATGCAAAAGTGCTCTCCTCTTGAAGTGGTGTGGTTTCTTGGGAAAGCTCTTAAACGAAATTAATTTGAAACTTTCAACATTGTTCTAATTAACCATTCTGACTTATGCCAAGGAAACTCATACCTTTATCTTCTACTGTCTCTCTCTCTCTCTCTCTCTCTCTCTCTTTTTTCTCTCTTACTTCTTTCATCATTCATCTTCTTCTTGCACACATTCGTATTGTCTATTTTATCTTATCTTTCATTCTCCTTTTCTATATCTTTGTTTTTCAGTTCTGTGGTCTCCTTTTCTCTTTCTCTCTCAGCTCTCTTTCATTCCCAGCTCCCTAAACTTTTTCTCTCTTTCTCAACCCTCTATAATCATGCCCTCCTCTTTTTTTCTTTTTTTTTTCTCCCTGAGTTTCCTACTCGTAACTTCTTCTGTTTCTCAACATTCTTCCACACTTCCCCTAATATGAGTAATGCGATAGAAGGTGTAGTTAATTTCATTGAGATTATTGAGATTTGAGTGCATCTTCATCTATATGTACTCGTATGTAAGAATACAAAAAAAAACCATAAATATCTACCTATACATCTTTTAGCTATGACTGGGTTGCATGGATGTAAGGTAGACAGTACCAGCCTTCGTGGCGTAATAGTTGTGACTACTGCCCGTAGTCTAGAGTTCCTGAGTTCAACTCCCGGTTGGGGCAGACTTTTAGACGAAAATACTGTTCCATCCAAACACGTGAGGCTAGCATTTCCGGCCCTACCCAGGCTGGGTGAGGTTAATGTGGGTAGCTGGTTAATGTGGGCAGCAGAAGCATTTTGAAACCAAAATATCACAAGTTATATATACATTTGTTCTGGTTTCTCTTAAAAACAGTATTTTTTTAAATTATTTTATGTCATCCAACTATGTACCTACCAATATTATTACTATTTTTGGTTAAAAAAATCAGAGTAATTATTCAGTATATTTTATGAAGCTGATATGTTGTCTCCTGTTAAAATTTTAGCTACTTATACCCATTTAGTCCTTGGGAAGTATTATTTTACAAAAATAGGGTGTTAACACTTTACAGTAATTTTTTAAGCTCTTATGTTGTAGGTAATGAATTGGCTCTTAGAAAAGATTAACCAAAATTGTATTATTAGTTTTTCCTAACCTCGGTAGGTATTTCAGTAATGTACTTACCAATTCAAATTTTTGATGTCACGTTTGAGAGTAGGTGGGTTTTTTTTTTTTTTTTTTTTAATTGGGGTTTAACGTCGCTTTCAACTGCCATGGTCATATCACGACGGGGGTTTTACCCTCCATTCGCAGGAAACTCACAAACCTGCTACTCACATTGACCTCACCCAGCCTGAGTGGGGCCGGGAAAAGCCAGCGTCACGAGAATTAGAATTTGAATGGTCACCCATCCAAGTCTTAACCTCGCTGGATGTCGCTTAACTTCGGTGTTCTGAAGGGAACCGGTGTATTCAACATGCCATCGACGCTGGCTTAGGTGGGTTTGGATTTAACAATATTTTGGTACTCAGTGGGTACCAAAATATTGTTTTTTACTTTTATAAGTTATCTACTTTAATTATATATACAAAATACCTTAAAGAATGAAGAGAAAAATGCACTGTGTGGAAAAACTAGCTCAATGTTGTAAAACACGGTAATTAAGATATTTTTTCTCTGCTAAAGCCACATTAATTATAGTCTATGCTTTCTTTTTCCCACTATTCAATTTGTGCTTAATTACTTTCTGGAATCTAGACCTAGGCGAAGGTTCCGTTTTATTTTTACTGACTTATTCTTCTGCTTCTTATTTAATTTATTTTATGTTCTTTTCGTTTTGCTTTCTCCATTCTGCGCTCTTGTTTTTCTTTTAGAATTCAATTTCCTTCCCATAGATGTTCCTTCAGATATCTGCACAACACCTCCCTTCTATTCTTGTATTCTTCTTATTTAATTTAATCTGTTTTCTAACTTTTTTTATTTATTTTATGCTTGTTTATCTTCAGGATTTATATTTTTCCTCCCAAGACATCTTGTGTTCTCCTTTTTGCCATTCCTTTTTGCCATTCTCTTTCTCTCTAATCCTAGTATTGTATTTAATAAAACTCACAATACGTTCTTCTTATTTCTTGCCGACATTTTCACTCAGATTCAACATCCAGACTACTTGTTTCTTCCAGTATTGAGAGCTCTTGAGAATCTTGTGATAGAAATCAACTTTCTTTTGATCCTTCGTTACTGTATCCATGCTTATTATCTCGAGATTTTACAGAACGTTACTAATGATCAAATTATAAATAAATTATTAATACGTTATTCTTGAGAAGTAATAATTAAAAATGTACTTTATTTAACTCTCTGGATATTACTAACTTACAAGCTTCTTACACAGCAGTTGTCCTGGAGCCATCATTAGGACCTTTGGATAGGATCCGAAATTCCGAACCCTTATTTTTGTCTTGCTATCTGAATTGACGGTCTGATATTATGTGATACACAGTAGAAAATGTAGCTATTTTGGTATTATGTTTACAGTTCCACAAATTATGAAGTAAGACTCACAATTTCTTATGTAAATCTATAAAAGAATATTTTTCCAAAATGAAAGAAAACTCACCAAAATGGTATTTAAACATTGCCAGAGTCAGGTGTTAATGTTCTAAATGAGGAAGGGAGCTACAAGTAAAGTTAATGCTGTGAATAATGCAATAGCAGTACCTACGACTTGTGAAAATCCTGTAGGTAAGAGATAGCGCATTTTTTTTGTATTTTCACACTCAATGAAACACAAAAAGCACTTTCTTATTATCATCTTTTTCCTGTTCTTTTCGAAAACGGTAATAATCGTGAAAATAAAAAGTAGCTACATAAAAATAATATCATAAAAGGAATTACAAAATGTACAATTGATTTCTAAGGAGAAGTTCAGTTCCCTAGCACAATGCTTGCGAAAATCTATGAAGATTTCATCATGGGTACCACGTACCTACCCAATCATTTTCATTTCCGATCCAAGGTCCAAGTACCAAATCGTTTGTTTATTTATTTATAAATAAAATCTTACCGATATAAAAGCATTGACGGTTATCATTATCAATAACGTAACCTTGAAAACGTGGTTGTTAAATTAATAATATTAATACATAAATTTATTATCTTCTACTTTTTTCACGTAGAAAGAACCCTATGTATTGTATAATACTAATGAAATAAGCTTCAAAAAGTTTGCTGCATACCTAAACTTAGAAAAGAAGTAAACTGCGCTCATCTAATTTAATATTCATTTATATTATATTACTTGCTTAATAAAATATGAAACATTACAAATTAATCCTATTAAAATATAAAGCTTGCCGTTATGAAAATGTGCCTGTGCACAGCGGTACGTACAGAATAATTAGGCATATCGCACTGAGGTCTAATGTGAGATGTAATGAAATAGAATATGTCTGCAACTTATACATTCCTCGGAGTGAAATCAGTGAGAACTGATCGTGACTTGTTTGTCACCAAAATGTCATTATGAAATAATAATAATATCGCCTTATTTAAAGTGCCCGATTAGGACTATTAAGTCACATTATTCCAGCAGTAAGCCCAAGACGTATTATTAGGTGGCAAAAATCCCAAATGGAAGGATACCTTGTCATGTCCCGGCTGTGTTTCGAAACCGCGACCTCTGAAATCTCTGGATTCACAGAGGCTTCTGTCCAGGGCCTCGCTCCTGAAAGTACTTTCCCTCTCAAGAACCCGAATTCCCCCTTTGAACTGTCAAATTTCGTTCAAATAAAGAATAAATAAATGTGTGTTCTTTGTCTTATTACATCAATTTTTAGTGGGTAGCGCATAGTTATAGGACTCTTTCTTTTACTATTGTGTATCATTTGCCCTTGATTCCGCCACAGGTCGTATATGTAGAATACCTATATGTAGATAATGTTGTACCTTTACGTAAAGAACATAAAAACACAATTGGTAAGTTCACAAACTCAGGGTTCTACTCGTATCCTACCTACAAGCATATAGTTTTAATACAAGTCCATATTTTTCACTTGCGAGTAGATAAATTATAATACATACATATATTTTATGTATAACTACTATACCAGCCTTTTTTTCGTCACAAGCAATCTACTTGTTTTTATTAATTCCTATTAGACACTCCTTTGCGAATCATTACCGTTCTTGTAATTATTTAAAAAGGATTCTAAAATTTCTGCAATATAATATCATAATACCCCCCCCCCCCCCTAATCTACTCTCCTATCGCCGTTGTTGAAGATGACTTTTGAGTTGATCCCTTTTGCTTCTACAAGATAAGACATCACGACTAAGAAATGTTTATTCTAATAATACTACTATTAATAGTCATTATTATTTTTAGATTAAAATGTAATTAGAGATGCGCTAGAAATGATGAGACATCACTTTTCTTGGTACAACAAGAAGTAGAAGACGGGGTAGAGTGCTGTCACTTGTATTGTGCCAGGAAATTAATAACATGAAAGTGGTGATACTAATATTTATTGTTATCACTATTAGTATTCCAAATTATATTATTGTTTCAATTGTTAAAATTAATTTGAGTATTTATTTTAGAACTATTCTAGTGAAGTTAGAATTAGAAGCTCTCAATTCGTAAATTTTCTTTTGTTCATTTTGAGCCAGAAATCGTTTTGAGGTGAGCAGGATATTTTTATATTTTTTATGGAAATAGAACAGGAACGCGAAAAAGATACTATATTTTTTTTGTGTAGGTATTTCAAATTTATAAAATACTTCTGTAATTTAATTTTTCAAGTGGTTATCACTGATTTAGATATCAAAACAGACGTTGGTAAAAAAATAAATATGTCGTTCATAAATTAGCAATCTTGAAGATCTTATGAAAACAAATTATATGAATATTCTAGTATAATAATTATTCATATCTCTATGATTACAATTTTTACCACACCATACCTATTATTTATAGACAGTATGGTCTATTTCAATTTCTTTTCATCTTCCTTTCTCCTATCATCCACCTGTACTTCAACCCCCCCCCCCACCACCCTACCTTGTCTTGTCTTCCTATAATTTAAGTTTCCCAAAGTTCAACTTTTTAATTTGAAATGTTTCCAAACTTTCCTCTATATTCTTGCAGTTCATTCCATTTTAGTTTTTGCAATCTGCACTTTTTCCTTTTACAGACTTTCACCTGGTACCGTTGAGATGATTATTTCAAAAGTAAAAATGCTCATACATATGGATATAATACACTTATATAAATTCATGCATAACATGGTTTCTATATGTATGCTGTTCATTTATCCTGCAAATGTACATGAATAATAAGAACTGGTCTATGCACTCAAAATTTTACATCCAGACATAAGGAGCATTGTTATTAATTGATTGTGGGTAAATGATTGAGGCCATAGCAATCGTGCAATCACCAATTCATTAACAATATAATCAGTTGTGTATTGTGCTTGATCGAGGATTCAATCTACCTAAATAGAATATTATTAAATGATATTCGTATATTTTTTTTACAGATAATATATTTCTGCCATTTTGTGTTGATAATATATTGTGAGTACTTACGAAGGTACAAAAATGGTAATTATTACTAACTGTGGAATAAAAGACTCAATCAAGCAGAACTAGTAGATGTTCGTTTCAAAAACTTTGTATTAGGAGTGATGTACAATTTTCCAACGCATATTGATTTACACAAGCGACGAAAAGTCATACCATTAATGTAATATCTGCTAAAATCGTTACGTCGTCATGATTATTATTCCAGGTTACTCACTGACATAAATACATCGCCTTTACACATACGATGACGTATAAAAAATCCAAGAAAGAGTTGAATGGAAGAGATTGCCACAGGCAATAGATAGGACATTAGCTTTAATCCCGCCCTTTAGGTAGCTTTAACATTAGCCTTATTTTCTCTTTTGTTCTTGTTTCTTAGTTCAATCTATATATTCTTCTTTCTTTATAATTTCATTGTATTGTACTGTAAAGAATTGTACTTTCTCTTTACCTAAAAAAGCGAAATGTAATAAAAATAATAAGAAAGTCGGAATTTTTATTCAACAGGCAAGATATAGGTGTCACTCTGTCTATTAATAAATAGTAAAGGTAAACATAAAACTTCTTTTATTTACCGTTCTGATATCTACATTTACAACATATTATATTACCAGTACATAATTATTATTATACCTTTACTATTCCAGTACGCTACCACACTGTTTTTAAGAATACACCTCAATTTAAAAGTGTTCTCAAATGCTCATTTCTTGTTTAATTGGTGGTATTTTATATTTATTATACTCATAGTTTCCTTCACAAATCATACCCCTTTTATTTCTTCAACATTTTAGGTATTGCAGATGGAGAGAGGAATAGGGAAAAAGAGAAAAGAGAAAGTACTTGGCAAAGATTTTAACTTTTCCCATTTCTTGCTGAAACTTAGTTTATGTGCTCTTTTTTTTCTATTTTTTCATTGGGTTTCCTTTTATATTTGGAAACTCTCCTGGTCTTCTCCCTTTGCTCCATCAAAACTATGAATGTACATTTTATGCTCTTATTAGATCTTTATTGAAAATTGCACTATGTGTAGGTAGAGAAAAAACATTTATGTAGGTATCATTATTATTATTATTATTTTTTTTTTTTAAGAAGAAAAAATTCTGAGTGGAACTTTTTCCTAGAATTCTGTCTCTCACATTCTCCGCCTCGAAACAACTTTCCCTCTTACTATTTCTTTACGTGCAAATTTCTTTAAAGGTTTTAAACTTATTTCAGGTAAAGTGTTATCATGAAACTAGCTTGAAAACACCAAAATAGAGGAAATAGAGAAAGATTATTGCTTTTTTTTGTATCTATAAAAAAGTGATCTATGAAAAATTAGATAGAGAGGGGAGGAAGAAAGGAAAAAAGAAATATACACTTTTTAAAACTCTTGTAATTTCCTTCTTGAATACAATATTAAAAAAAAATATATATATATACAGGGTGTTCCACGACAAAATCCAAATATTTTATGGGTAGGTTCAGCTGCACCCCTTGAACTATCAATACTATTATAAATATAAGCTGACGTAACGTTGCAGTGGGGCGTTTTGCTTCTTTAAAGAGTATTGGTTAATTCCCTATTTTTCCCACAGGTCAAGGTTACTTAGATCGATGTACTTTTTTAAAGAAATCATTTTCAGTAGGTATGTTTTGACTTCATAAATAAATAGTCATGCGTACCTATTACCGTTGAAATACAGTTGCTTCCATCGATTTTTTTTTAACCAAATAGATATTCAATTATAAAGTTCAATTTAAAAAAAAAATCAATTTTTTTTTTATTTTCCTTCCTTGAATTGTGAGTAATTTTACAGTAGCAATATTGCGTAGGCATCACTAGTTGATAAATTCCTCATTAGGGATGTTTAGTTTTTAAAAATCTGGTGTGACACCACACGACTTTCCTTATCACTCGAAAATAAGTCAAATTTCACCACTGGTGACTCAACGGTAACATTTAGCTAAAAATCATTGTCAAAATCATAATGAGCATCTCAAAATCATTGGATTCACAATCCCCATCTAGCATGAATAAGTTAGTCCCAAGGGACCCTCCCAAAATACCGGTAAATTGGGGCCGGGTTCCAAAAAGTTCAAGATATCAAAAAAGGATCAGAACATACCCCTATTATTTTTTCATTAAGAGAAAAAGTTTCCCCCATAATTTTTAACTTTCCTTATCCTCTATAATAAGGAAAGTATTGTATTCGTCGAAAATTTGACCTACCCAGTTTTTCACATTTCTGGACGAATCATAGCCTCATTATACCAAAAAAGTTGTTTTCAGCGATTGGTCCGTGCGTCTGTCTGTCTGTGTGTCTGTGTGTGAACAGGATATCTCAAGAACGGTAAGAGATAGAGACTTGAAATTTGGTATGGAAATTAATTTTATACACCAGACGAACCACAAAACTTTTGGTTGCAATCGGCCGCAGAATGCGGCCGCAGGGCCGCAAATATTGGCCGCAAGCGCCGTTTCTATGAATTGGTTAAAGATACAAAAAAAGTTAAAGAACAATATTTTCTTAGATTAAAAAAATAATAGGAGTCTATTCTGATCATTTTTTTGATATCTTGAACTTTTTTGAACTCGGCCCCAATTTACCGGTATTTTGGGGGGGACCCGCTTGGACTAACTTTTTTATTATTCATCCTAGATGGGAGTTGTGACATATCAAATTCAATGATTTTAAGTTGCTGATTAAGAATTTGATGTTTATTTTTAGCTAAATGTTACCTTTGAGTCACCAGTGGCTTTTGGTACCGTTTCCATTCCTAATATGATAAGGAAAGTCGTGTGATGTCTACACCAGATTTTTTATAATTATATCTCTCATCGTTTAGCCAGAACGGCCAAACGAAGCCAAATGGCGGTCGGAAGGTCGCCACAGGCCGCACCATTTTTACCAAATGGTTCAAGTATCTAGCTAATGCCGTTCTTGTGATATTTTCTTTGCAGACAGACCGACAGACAGACACACGGACCAATGGCTGAAATTTTAGATTTGGGGTATGGGGACCCTAAATCGTGTGTGACTATCGAAAATTTTGGGTGATTCCATTACTTTCTTTATGATAGGATAAGGTAAGTAAAAATGAAAGCTCCTTCATATTAGTTTAAAGATAATGGAACGCGAGATACACAAAGCTCAACAAATGCTCCTGAATCATGAAGGAAAATTCAAATTTGGCTAAATTTTAACTGAAGAGACTCGTGAATTCTGTGACGTGTAAAAACAGTCGTCTAGTTTTGGAACGATTTTGTCAAGTCAATAAAAAAACTGATATCAAAAACGCCAATTTTCTATGTTTGAAGGAATTATTTTTCACGTAATTAGTCTCTTGATAATTCAACCAAAATAAAATAGCCTCACAACACTACACCTTTGAGCAAACCTCGATTTGGTATTTTGAGAACTTAACCAAAAAACAACCACACAATTAAACAATGTTGCATAGTAACAGAACCACGTCCTTGACTACTGCACACTGTTTTTTTCTGAAATTTATGTGAAGTAATGTACAGTATGTAACTATGTACACACAAAACAGTGTGCAGAACTACGTCATGGACGTAGTTCTGTAATTAATTAATTATGCAACATTGTTCTTACAAGAGTATTGTTTTGTTGTGTGATTTTTAATTCCTTCAAACATAGAAAATTGAAGTTTTTGTTATCAGTTCTTTTTAATCATTCCAACAATAAATTGACGACATTTTTTACAAGAAGTTTTTTTTGGGGGATATAACACAAGGATATCCAAACTCTTGTCAAGATATACGAGAAAATCAAAGATAACGATCGTATACCTCTTAATAAATATCTTCTAGATGTACCTGGAATAAGATAAAATCAAGAAAACCACCAAAATGGTTTTAATGTTGAAAATGAATGGCGATACAAGTGGTGTCAAAGTCAACGAGACTCTCATTTTCTTTGAATTTACTGCTTCAACCTGCAACAAAGAGGAATTCTCTCTTCCTAAGAAATCTCTTGGTAATTTGAATCGTCTCCGTACACAACATGGTCGATACAGTTCTTGTTAAACCAAATGAGGACTGTCAGACAGTGAAAGCTGTGAATGTGGTTGTGGATATTCATCTCAAACAATGGATGATATTCTTAGAAACTGGCCACTTCTATCTTACAAAGGATATCTATATGACATCAAATCATTTAGATGTATATGACTTATGTGTTGTTTTTTTTTCTTTATTCAAACGTATTAGTTTGATAGTTTTTTGTACCTTTCAAACTTCTTGTTACAATAAAAGATATCAAAATAAATACACCTGTTTTTAAAAAATATCAAAAATTTTCTTTATTTTTTCGTTTTTCAGGTCCTCCCTCTTGATTATCCGGACTTTTATACGGGGCCTTGATTATCCGGAATTCCGGAATACCCCTAGCAGACATTAATCCAGATAATCGAGGCTCTACTGTACCTACAAGTGATTTATTTGAAAAAAATCACGAAATCTATCGAAATGGAATTAATTTTCATCGCATACTGCACACAATAAGAGTTATTCACGATTAGGTATTGCGACTTTAATTGGCAATGAATTTTTACATTTAACCTCTTGATATTGTTTCAATAAAAAATACTAAGAATAATATACACACACATAAATAATTAATGATAATTATAATAATGTTGCTAGGTATGTATTATGAATTTAATACGAGAATTATTATGAAGCACATCCAGTGCTTTCTATTCCATGGAAACACTCGAAAGTAAAATGAGAACCCACATGCCGCGAAAGCCACTATCGTATCGCAAGCTGGAAAACTGCACAGATGAACATAAACCGTACACCTGCCTAGAACCAAACAATCCTCTACCTCCCCCACAATTTCTCTTGCTATATTCTTCTTGCCTGTTTTTATTTCCTCTATTTTCCTCTCCCTAATTTCATTTTCATTTGTTTGTCTTCCCCTGGTATTCTCCAACGAAGATAAATTTGAATATAAAACAAAACATTATTTATTTTTCATTTATTTCGTTTTAACATTTGCATTTGTATTTGTTTGATACATTGTACAATTTTTTTCAGTGTTTTACATATTTGTGAAGTATAAAAGAAGCTTAATTTCATTGTTGCTGAATTGTGTTATTTCTTTTATTTTGTTCAAGTTTTGTAGCGTAATGCCAATGTCTGGATACTCACGAATATCTCCTCAGTCTGAATAGGTCAATCAGAAAATGTTTGTATTGCCATGTTTAAGACACTTGAATTTGAAACCTATTCGTTAATCCATTTCCTGTCTTTCTTGAGGTTGCTTAGCTTCATTATTTCTTGAGGAACTGAATTGGTTGTGCTGCCGATGCAGGTAAAAAAACCATACAACATCTCTGACTATAACTTTTTTTTTAATTTTCCATTTATTTATTACTTATTATAATATGATACAAATTTTAAAATGATATAATGGTACCCTTTCTCCAAATTAAAAAAAAAACTGTGTTGAGAAAGGGGATTTCAGAATTCAAATTGTGGATACATGAAGGATAGGAAAAAACAAATAAATAAATAAAATATTATGAAAGTTCTTTAAAAAAAATAAAAAAAAAAAAAAAAAAAAAAAAACCTGACCTTAGTAAAACAGGAGTTGAAAAGATACTTCATTTGCCTTTGTAATGTTTTGTTTTATATCAAGCTCGCCGGGAGGCGAGCGCTCGTCAAGCAGCGCCAGCCTACCGGCCTATATTAACACGAAACAGAGTTTATATGTATTTTGTTTTATTGTTTTCGCACACTTCCCGCAAACTTTTATCAATTTTTATTTCAAATTCGTAATGAGACGCGAAAATAGATTGTGTTTCACGAAAGCGCGAGGTTCCTACGTACAGTTAAAGTCGTTTTCTAGCCACGCCGAAAATCTTGAATTTCATGAAATTTTTCATACGGGTTTTTTTTTTTTTTTTCAGACCAATTTTCTGTCAAGGGTACAGCAACGTGTGCTTATCGTGGAAAGACGTGAGCTACGTTTTTGAATAGGGAATTTTTATCTCTGCATACCTTTTATAGTTTCAAGTATTTATTTTTTATAGGATAGGAGATATAGCCTTCTAAAATAAAACCGGAAAGTTGCACAGAGCCGCCCCTGGTTATCTTGGAACTGCGATTGTGGTATTTTTCGAAAGGTCTTACCATAGGAAAAAATATAAAAATACAATTAAAGTATTACACTGGACCGAACTTGAGTTATAGCCTTTGAAAGGAATACTTATTATGGAGCCCAGAGTCGTCTATTGTTATCCTAGAGATGTATTTCTGTTGTTTTTAGAAAGGTCTAGTCAAAGGGAATGAGATCGCTTGATTTCAGATGGTTAAAACAAGTAGAAAAGTATTTAAAGTCCTCTAAAGGAATATCTATAATGAACCCTGGAGCCACGCCTAGTTATCCCACGTGCATGACTGAAGGTTCTTTCTAAAGGTCTAATTACGGAAAATTATAATATGATGTAAATAAAATTTTAAAAAAATCAACGACAGTGTGAGACACAAAAAGAAAAAACTGAACTAAGATTAATGAGAGTAACAAAAAAATCTTCGCCGCACATAGAACTTAAAAAAAACATGGGTGGGACCCAGTCGTCTTTGCTTCATCCAAGCTGCCAACAGACCGCTTTGATAGAGTGGGAATAATAACGTTATATAAATTCATTAAAAGGTTTCTACATCAAGAGGTAAACTAGATCTATATTATTAAATTATTATTATTATGAGCAGTGTATAAAATATTGGCCAGTAAGAAGCAAAAATATTGATTTGCAGATCAAATGATAAATATGTATAATAAAATATTATGTATTGAGCAGTCTCTGTGGTGGTCGTCGACTGGTGTAGGTAAATTACAAAGTTTGCAAGGTGACCTGGGTTCGAATCCCGGCTAGGTAGATTTTTTTTTACTCTGTACTTTAGATGTCCGGTATTCTCGTGAGAAAATAAAACAGTAGTTGCTAGTTTGAGTCAACCTCCTAGGACCGTTTAATTTCGAAGTGAGTAAGTTTAACTCGATCAACATTTATTTGTCACAATCTAACTATCCATCTACCTATGTATGAAACGTGATATAAGTTGCATTTTTGTCCGATCGAGCTGAAATTTTCAGGGTACCTATATTCCATGGATATTTGCTTGCCTATTAATTCATAATTATTAAATGTATATCTAGTACAATTTCTCACTTCTTCTGTTTATATCTACCGATTATGCTGAAATGACACCATGTTTAGCAACTCGAAGTTAGGCAAATACGAGTATATGGGTCAACATTTCTGAACACATAATAATACTCGGCACTTTCATTTCTCTCTTTATTTTACCAAGATCGAATTGGTCATGTACGTAGGTACATAATATAATTAAAATTGTATTGTAAACAAAACCACGAAACAGAATTGTCCGTTTTTTAACGAGTTCATTACTAATTTTTCAATACAAGGTTAAAACACTAGTTGATTATTAATGAATTATTGTTAATGGATTTTAATATTAAATAGGTATGTTTTTTTCTCCATTATTATAAACTGGTTTAAGTTCCACAAAAGAAGCACCATTTATCACACCAACCTCATTTTAAAACGATTGTGACCAGTTGATTGTATTTTGGTTTTAACGTCCTGACTTGAACTAGTCAGGACGGGGGGTTTTACCCTCCATTCGCTGGGAATTGTTCCAGCTACCCACATTTACCTCACCCAGCCTGGAGGGCTGTGATTTCAGACTCACGTGTTTAGAGGGGAAAAAAATATTAGAAAAGTCTGCAACAACCGGTAATGGACTACGGGCAGTAGTTACAACCATTACGCCACGGAGGCTGGCCACTGCCAGTCTAAATAAAGCATTTATTTGGATCAATACTCTTGTATTTTGAATCGTAAGTTACGTAGATCTCATTCAAAATTTACAAATAACTACCTACAGGTACAGAGCATCCATAAAGTCTCGCCCAAGCCTGGGTTTCTCGAAAACGACTCAAAATATCAAAAAACGCTAAAACCCGTATATCTACACAGCCCCAGTCAGCCTGGAAATGGACCAATTTCAAAATCTTAAATAGAATGGTGTGTCTTGTGGAATATTGTCTGAAGGTGTCATTGAGAGAATTTCATTACAACAAATTTCAGTGAGTTACGACTTGCCGTTTTTGAGATACAGGGTCGGATGTCCTGCGTATCCATATATTTTGACGTATAACTTGTTAACCGTAAATTATAGAAAAATGAAATTTGTCGATAAGAACTCCTTATGGCAAGACCTGTTGAACAATTTATATCTCGACATACACTCTTGATGTTAGTTTCTAGTCGGTTTCGTCAGGCAGCCTGACGAACAAAAAAAAAATTATCGAAAAAACAAATCAAGTTTTAACTTGTTCGAAAGGTTTTACCACAAGGAGTTATTATCAACAGACTTCATTTTTCTGGAATTTACGGTTAACGAGTTATACGTCAAAATATACGGATATTAGGCATAACGTCCGACCCTGTATCTCAAGAACGGCACTGGTTCAATATAAATTACCCAACATTTTATATGATAGTCTTATAATATTACTGCGTATCACAAAAACCTTAAAATAAAAGTCTTTTTTTCTTTTATCTGTTGATTACTTTCTATTTCATCTATGAGAGGATTTCATCTAAATCAAAAAGTAGTGATATCCCCCAAAAAACACTACGTGTAAAAATAGTCGTCAAGTGTTGGAATGATTAAAAAGAACTGATATCAAAAACGTCAATTTTCTATGTGTTGAAGGAATTATTTTTCACGTAATAAGTCTCTTGATAATTCAACCAAAATAATAGCCTCACAACAACAATACACCTTTGAGCAAACTTCGATTTGGTAATTTGAGAATTTAACCAAAAAATAGCCACACAACAAAACAATGCTCTTGTAAGAACAATGGTTCTGTAATTATGCAACATTGTTCTTACAAGAGCATTGTTTTGTTGTGTAGCTATTTTTTGGTTAAATTCTCAAATTACCAAATCGAAGTTTGCTCAAAGGTGTATTGTTGTTGTGAGGCTATTATTTTGGTTGAATTATCAAGAGACTTATTACGTGAAAAATAATTCCTTCAACACATAGAAAATTGACGTTTTTGATATCAGTTCTTTTTAATCATTCCAACACTTGACGACTATTTTTACACGTAGTGTTTTTTGGGGGATTCAAATTACCTGTACACATGTGTAGTGTATATGCGATTTATTTTCTTTATGAGCTAGGTTTATTCCGTTAAAATGAACTGAAAGACATATTATACTAGCATTATACACACACAGTACACTCGCACAAATACACACATACACTCATTCACACACACATATAATTTTGAATAATTTTTGTGTCGCCCATCCATTTCTTGTCCTTGTATTCTATCAACTTGGAGCAAGCTTACATTTGACACATCGATCACGAAATTCTGATGAGCCGTTCTTAAAAAATGGATAGATGACACAAAAAATATTCACGATTTTCGACTTAAATGGCATTTTGTGTGTGTTGTGTGTGCGTGTGTTGTGTGTTGTGTGCGTATGGTGTATGTGTGTGGTGTGGTGTATGTGTTTCATGTGTGTGTATTTGTGTGTGTAAAGTGGCAGGTGTTATTCGCTAGTAGATAAATAAAATGCTTCCTTTTTTAAGTTACCCAAGAAGAACGACATTTAGTCACCTTTGAATGAGCTCCTGAACCTCATGTTTTATAAATGAACTCTCCAATAATACAATATGTAAATGAGTAACTGCTCCTCTTTTCTGCTCTCTTCTCTCACCCTCACTTTCTCTCTCTCTCACCCTCTCTCTTTGTTCTAGTGACAGTGGTAATATTAATGTATGAATGTCCGGTCTGTAATTTATGTCATGTACGTCGCAGGTCTGTGTTTAATTTACTAGCTTGCTGAAGATAGAGAGAGCTAGTGGTGGATAAACGGATAGAGACAAATAGACATAAAGAGAAAGAGAGAGAAAAAAGCACAAAACAAAGGACAGATAGAACAACTTTTAAATAGATAAAGTAAAAGAGACAAAAATAAAGTTAATGACCTTATGAGAGGGGTGAAGATCTATAGAAAAAAGAGGGAAGGAGAAAAGAAATAAAAGTAGAGAAGGACTGAGAAAAATAAAGTTAGGTTAGAGAGAAAAAGACGCAATAACGGCAAAAAAGATAAACACAAAATGATCATAATTTGGAAGAGGAAAGAGCGGGTTATTAAACTGATTGGTAGGAACTTCGGGTAGAGAGAATAATTTATAGGTACGAATACATAAATATCAAGCCCTGGTAGTGACACAGAAGTACATAGAGTTAGGTCAGGATTAGTCAGGTGGGCGCGGGGTATTCCAATCGCACCCCCACCGGGTCATAGTACACTGATTAAGGATGGTATGATTGGTATTTATGTATGTAAATAATATTTGTCATGTATATGTTGCAGGAACAATAACATGCCGATTTCAGGAACTTGTAAAAGTTTCTGAGTGCTCTAGGAACATCACGAACTTCCTAAGAACTTCTAGTTGTTCCTAGGAACTTCTGACTTTAACAGGATGGACGTTTCGCGAGAGAGTCGAAGGATTCGTCATAGATGCTTCTTTTGACGAAATGTTAACAGATAGGCCAATGACTTTTACGAGTTGTATGATCGATTTGAGGGTCGACTCGAGACAGATTTCGCCTATCTGTTACCATTTCAGCTGCAGAAGCATTTTACGGTGGAACTTTCGACTCTCACACGAAATGTGAATCTCACTAAAATAGAAGTTCCTAGGAACAATTTATTAGATGGTAATAGAAATTGCTAGGAACATATAGAACCCAATAAGGGTTGGGTGGAGATTGCCACAGGCAATAATCCCACCCTTTAGGTAGGACATTCTTCATTCTCTTTTTTTTGTTCTCGTATATTTGGTTAATCTTTTTGTTTTTCTTTATAATTCAAATTCACTGTATTTTACTGTTATATATTTTTTGTTCTACCTCATAAAGCTTACTATAGTAACAATAATAATAATAGAAGTTCCTGAATAATTAAAAACTCAAATCAGAGACATCTAGAAGTTCCTAAGATATCTAGGATTTTTTTTGTTAGATTACCTATACTATGACATAACTATTCAACTCTATACATATACAAAGAGAAAGAACTTTTTCATTTTGTACCTACCTCTATAATAATATAAAATGAAATTCTGTTTATACTGATTTCTGTTTATACTGAGAATAATTATTAAATAATAAAATAGAAGGATACAAAACCTATACACTTATACTAATATTTACTTACGTATTATGAGTATAAAATAAAATATTACTGTTCCGTTACACTTATTATGTACATTTTGTTTCTTCTCTTGTTGGTACCTATACTAGGAAACATTCAAATTTTACGAAACATAAAAACCGTGGGTCCCTTGGGTGCTATTTCTTTCTGTGTTTTGATCTTTTTTTTTCTCTCCTAAAACCTTTTACCCTGCCTACTTTTCAAAAAAATTTATCGGAACCCAAAAATAAATTCAAATTTGGTTAGTAAAAAGATACTTTTAACGCAGAGTTGCATGGATACTAAAGTAGAATCTTCTGCCACTTCAACCCAAAATAATTATTGAATACTCTCATATAGATACCATTGAAATTCTTCGAGTATCCTGTAACATACTCGAACCTAAAACTCGCTCGTGAAAGTGAACAAAATAAGAAGGGTGTAGTTACTGTAGGTACATTAAATTAATTTTCACATACCTATTAAACATAAAAGGGAAAGTCTTTTGATATCAGCTAAAGAAGCATATTCACTCAGGTGACCTACCGATTCTTGTCTCCGTTTAATACAAGTTAACAAGAAAAATCCTATTTGAGGTACTAGTGTCTATTATTTTAATTAAAAATTCTACTTATACTATTATATCTCTTGTGTTCATAGAACCCATTACTCAAATCATTGGAGGACCAGACATGTACATCAACAAAGGCAGCACTATGAATCTGACTTGTGTGATCAAACACAGTCCCGAGCCTCCCCCTGCCATCTACTGGCTGCATAATACAGAGGTAAGTGTTATGCAATTATTAAATAAATAAATGTGTTGCTTCGTGTCATGTATCACAATTTTAGTGGATAGCCTAGAATTATAAGACTTTTTCCTATATTTCAACACCTTATTTTTGCCCATAATTCCGGCATTCGTCGTTGCTCACATTGCAGCAGCCACTCATTTTTCCTGAACTTCCAAGTATAGCGCAGAAAAATTCCTGCCCCGCTGGGGATCAATCCCAGGTCACAATGCGTGCAATGCCTAGCGTTCTAACTCACTCGACCACGGTGATTACGTTATGCAATAAAAAATATATTGATAATATTTTACTCATTGCACATTGCATACGAGTATAATGTACATACCAACACCTAGTTAAACGGTGTACATTTGTACATACATTTTTACTTTCCTTATCTAATAAAGAAAGTATTGTAGGTACTCGTCGAAAATTTGACCTACCCAGTTTCTCACATTTCTGGACAAATCAAGGCCTCAGGATACCAAAAAAGTAGTTTTCAGCCATTGGTCCGTGCGTCTGTCTGTCTGTCTGTGTGTGAACAGGATATCTCAACGGTAAAAGCTAGAGACTTGAAATTTGGTACACATATTAATTTTATACACCAGACGATCTTATTTATATTTACCGGTATTTTTTGGGGGGGGACCCACTTTGACTAACTTCTTTATTATTCATCCTACATGGGGGTTGTGACATATCAGATTTAATGATTTTGAAGTGCTGATTACGAATTTGGCATTGGTTTTTAGTTATCTGTTACCGTTGAGTCACCGGTGACGGAATTTGACTCCTTTTTGGGGGATAAGGAAAGTCGTGTGATGTTTACACCAGATTTTTTATGAACAATTATACGTATTCTACTCGGTGTAGAAATAATTCATTCAAGGCGGTACACCTTGTGAAAAGACGTACATAAACCTTTTTTATCATATTATCTTTTCTTCAAATTTCTTCTTCTTGCACATTGCATATAGATCTAGTTAAACGGCGTACATACAATTTCTTCAATACCTTATTTTTGAAGTACCTACGGACCATGATACATTGATAATGAACCATATTGAAATGTCTAAATTTTCCCAACTGAAGTTATGCAATTGATTTTCTATTGATGGTATCTATCTTCAGATGGTAGTCAATTTTTCGGTAACAAGTCAGTCATTTATTCAAGGGCAAATTAGTTACTGAGGATGAAAGCAATACTATTGTCGTCTTAATAATACGTATATTACGTATAATGAGGACCAGTATTTCTTCCATTTTCATTATACAGGGTCTTCATAAAGTCTCACCCAGGCCTAGGTTTCTCGAAAACGACTCAGAATATCAAAAAACGCAAAAACCCGTATTCCTTTATATTTAGGGGGATTGATTTTCAGCCAAAAAAATTTTGCCTACACGGCCCCAGTCAGGCTGGGCATGGACCAACTTTAAAATCTTAAATAGAATGGTATGTCTTGTGGCATATTATTTTAAAGGTCTTATTGAGAGAAGTTCATTACAATAAATTTCAGTGTGCTACGACTTACCGTTCTCGAGATACAGGGTCGGACGTCCTGCGTAATATCCATATATTTTGACCTATAACTCGTTAACCGGAAATTATGGAGAATTTTTTTCCTGTTAATAATAACTCCTTATGGCAAGAACTTTCGAACAAGTTAAAACTCGACATACTCTGTTGATGTTAGTTTCTGGTCGGTTTCGTCAGCCAGCCGGACGAACAGTCGAAAAAAATTTAACGAAATAACAAATCAAGTTTTAACTTGTTCGAAAGTTCTTGCCATAAGGAGTTATTATTAACAGGAAAAAAATTCTCCATAATTTACGGTTAACGAGTTATAGGTCAAAATATTTGGATATTACGCAGGACGTCCGACCCTGTATCTCGAGAACGGTAAGTCGTAGCACACTGAAATTTATTGTAATGAACTTCTCTCAATAAAACCTTTAAAACAATATGCCACAAGACATACCATTCTATTTAAGATTTTAAAGTTGGTCCATGCCCAGCCTGACTGGGGCCGTGTAGGCAAAATTTTTTTGGCTGAAAATCAATCCCCTTAAATATAAAGGAATACGGGTTTTTGCGTTTTTTGATATTCTGAGTCGTTTTCGAGAAACCTAGGCCTGGGTGAGACTTTATGAAGACCCTGTATATCTTTTCTCTTATCCTTCTAGTAATGGTCTAATAATAATTGACCAACAATCAAATCAAATAATTTACTGCAATGGCCTTGTATTTTCAGAGTTTTGGAAGACATTATAAGCCGGCAAACAGTTAAGTCTAAGACATTGGACGAAAACATTCGAAGCACCATATTGTGTCTTGCTTTGAAACAAAACAAAGATTTCCAAAGACAACAGATAAAATGTAAGAGAGAGAGAGAGAGAGAGTGGGGAGGAAAGCATAAGGATTAAAATCGCTTGATGGGAAAGAATACTCTTCATTCCTGAGATGTTATTTCTATTATTTACACAGTAAAGGAGAAATATGGTCGAATTTGTATTTGTCCGAATTTTTTAACCAAACTGTAAGAGATATCGAAGAATTGATCGGAGTTGAGCCCAAGAGACATTTACGTAAGATCCAGGAAAATTGGTCGGAGTCCAAAACTCGCACCGAGGCGCAGGTCTGGCGTCTACGCGGCTTGTTAAAAATAAATTATAATCACAAGTTTCATTAATATTAAAATGCAAGTTCTTCTTTTACTTTTCTTCGCCTATAGAAAGGAGAGTAATGGAATCACCCAATATTTTGTTAATGTTTGAGTTAAAATGAGTGTCTCTCCACTATTTATGAGATTATGAGTTATAATGAAGCCAAATTTGTTATTTATGAAACTCAGCTGATTGTCTTTACCAAAAAAATCAATGTCTTACTTATTACCAACGGACGTACTACCGACCGTCTCTAAAAGCACTTCATAGAATAGAAGTATCTGTGCTACATCAGCAAAAAAACAATATAACAGATATAAATATTGAATAAAAAGTACAATCTTGACCAACATTATGCTATAAAAGTTGAACTTCAAAGTTAAGGAAGAGGTAGATAGAAAGATATTTCTAAAAGAAATAAAATTTGGAAAACATCGTCAAGACAATAAAAAGGGAAAAACTTAATGAGTTTTCTTTTGTTTCTGTATCTTTCTCTTTCTCTACATTTTATACTCACTATCTTCATTTGCCTCCCAATACCATGGCACATACATAATTCAATGATACATCTCCAAGATCATAGAAGGTTGTCTATTTTTTTAAATGTAAACTGTTTACTTTCGTACAAAAATAGAACGAGTCACAAGTTTTTGTATTGAATTGCATTTCTGTTTTAGAGATGTAGATAACTTGCAAACTAACCTCCATCATTGAGAGCACACATTTCAATGTCTCCTCTTCTTCACAAAAATGCAATCCATTGCAAATAGTTGTGATAGGGTACAAATAAATGTCCAGACTATATACTACATTATTATAAAAGTCTATTGTAATGGGTAGAAAATTATACTAAGGTCGAATGTGGCTGCGGTCAATTCGAGCTTTTGCCAGTTCAAAAGCTGCCATGCATTCTCTTTTATTTGCATCATCCCAATTCTAAGGACGTATGCCCATAATGCCTATCATACATTTCAATTTTGAGACAAATTAGTTTTATATTCATATGACATTTATACGATGACTACACGCTATTTTTGAAAATTTATCGTTACCTAGTTTTGTTACACAATAAACAATTATGAGCAGATGATTAGAGTTTCCTGAACTCATATATTCCAGAATCCAGGCACAGTGGGGATTCGTTGTTTTGGATTTCACCCAATACATAAATATTTTCCTCGTTACATAATAAAAGAACCCTCGAGCTAAAGTGGTAGAAAAAACTTTTTTTAATCACCTCACCTGATGGCTACCCGCCACCCTTCTGCTAAAGGGTCTAAATCTCGAAATTATATAAAGTAATGACTTAACCACAAGTTAATAGACTGTGAAATATTTAATTTAAGTGGACACTATGACTTAACTCGGGCTACCTAATAATAGTGCGCTGTTATTGGTTGAAAACTCCGACTTGAGGGCGTGTCAGACTGAGATGAACTTTAATCCTGTTTCATAATGTGGCCCTCATCTTTTCTGAACAATAGTACAAATAATAATATCGCCTAGTTCAAACTGCTCGATTGAACAAATGAGTGCCATTATTCCTGGAGACCATTATCATGTGTCATATTTCCAAATGGTAGGATAACAGGTCCTGTCCCGGTTAGGTTTCGAACCCACAACCTTTAGAATACTAGACCGGTGACGTGCGACCGCTTGACCACTGCTCTACCGTGATAAACAGAGTCGGTATTTTATTTTATAATAGGTTTTATACCTAGTAGTCAATACTCATACAGCAGTATGCAGGAGGCCTCTTGTCATTTCATTAATATGGAAACGTGTCCTGTAATTATTTATTTACAAGTAAATGACATCTACGAAGATTTATAAACTAATTAGACGAGACAATAATTTATTATGTATCCATAATATGTATACCGATAGTTAATGTTGTTGTTCTAGTAGCCAGCTCTGCTAACAGCTGAATAAGTAATGGTTTCTACCTAACTTTACTTAACAAGTTGGCTCGTGATAAAGTTAATACCATTGGAATCGTAAGAACTTGGTCATCTACTTGTAAATAAATAATTACAGGACACGTTTTCATATTAATGAAACGACAAGAGGAAAACTGCAAGCTAGCCTGACTTGTTAGAGTTGGTTGGTCCCTTTTCTGTTTATAGTTTTCTAACGAGATACTGCTCTTGTAACTGTTTTACGTCCCCCAGACAGACTTATAATAAATGTACGGAAAAAGTAAATGCTTAAAGTAAGGTTACCAAGCATATTTATATTTACCCCTACTTTTATTCCTCACTATAATATCGAGATTTTTCAATAATTGAGAAAATAAAACGTAAAAAATTCACTTTCTTTCGAGAAACAAAAATATTTAATAACTGCACTACAAGGTACCTTGTTTTATAATTATTACGCTTTCCTGACTAACTTGAAAATACTTGATTGAAAATATTAGTCTCCAATTAATTAAGGTCCTTTGTCTTGAATTAATTCAGGAAAATGAAGTCTTTTATCAGCTCTGGCATTACAGCATTATTGATTGGAAAGCTCCTTGGCTAATGAGAATTAGTGTACCGTAAGCTCTCTCTTCTCAATAAAGTAGAAAATGTGAGAGCATTTTATTTTAATTCTCCTTGAAAAGTATTGCTAATGAAGTTTACATGATTTCACCTCGAGTGCAGACTTGAGTGAGGTGCTTCCCTCCTTGTCTGCTTCGGCTTAATGACTTTATAAATTCAACAAACAAAAAAATCACCAGGAATTTTTTCTACCCTTATATATGTAAACAAAATTTCATCAGTTTTGAAGAATCCAGTCGGGAGTTATCGCGGAACAGACAGACATATATACATTCAGACAGACAAACGAAAGCCAAATCGTCCAGTATGCAAATTAAAACAAAACCTCACTTAGTGAGGTCACTTCGCTCCCTCACTGTGCCTTCGGTTAACTATTAGTAGCTATAGACTTATACCAGGTAAAATAAATAATTTACCTGGTATAAGTCAAGGCCAAGTCTTCTGCTATGCTGATGATGCAGTCATTTGTTACAGTTCAGACTCGTGGGAGGAGACTCATGACATAGCAACTACTGACTTAACAAACATAGGCAAATGGTATTCCCATATGTCTTTGAAGATAAATTTTGACAAGACAAATTACATGACCTATTCCATTGACAATAGAGGACAACCACAGACATCATCACTTCAAATTAAAGACAGCACTAACTCTACAATAAAATTACAAAGACTAAATAAGACACGATACTTGGGAATTACGATTGACCAACATTTGAAATGGACAGACCACATCATACAATTGAAAAACAAACTCCGTCATCTCATGTACGTTTTCCATAATTTGAAAAGATATGCAATAGATCTCTTTTACGAGAAATATACTTTGCACTAGTGCAGTCGCTAGTGCAATACTGTATAGTTGCATGGGGCGGAGCATACCAGAACTTACTGACACCACTTAACAGGACCCTCAACATACTATTAAGAATTATACTAAACAAAGACAGATACTTTCATTCCGACGATTTATACAAAACTTTTGACGTACCTACCATACAAGACATATACATTTATAAAACTTGCTTTTTTTCATTAAAAAAGCGAGATATGTGGACTTTTCGACAGACTAATTACAATACAAGACAAACAGGACAAGCTTCACTAACAACCATACGTACATCACTAATGAGAAAACATTTTTCTTACATAGGAATTAAAATATACAATGTCATACCAGAAGAAATAAAAATATTATTAGATCCTAAACTTGTTAGATTAAGAATAAGGGAATGGCTAAAAAGCGCAAACGTCAAAAATGAAATAATAAATACCATCAAATAAATAATTATAAGGGAAAAAAAACAACAAGAATAAAAAAGTATAAAAATTGATTATTATTAAATAATATGGAAATTAAATTTTTAATTATAAATATTTTTTAACTCAAATTACATAATACATTATATTTTTACTATCTATAAGAGACCCAACACATGCTTGCGCACTTCGGGTCTCTTCTACTACAATTTCAATAACAAAAAAAACAATTTTAAGCATTTTATCTATGTATATAATATTATTTTATTTAAGTTATGTTTCTGTGCTTGATGATTGTTATATGTTTTAAAAAAATAAATGATGAAAAAGTAATTAAAAAAAAAAAAAAAAAAAAAAATAGTAGGTACATCCGAATATCCTGCACGACTTTGTTTTAAAGTTTTATTAAGGGTAAAAGCATATATTTTGTTACATTGATGCTACAAGAGCTAACAAAGTAGGTACTGCAAAATATGTTGAGAAACGCCATCTCCTCCCTAACATAAATGTTTTTTTTTCCAAATGGTTTTTTCGAAAGAGAAAAAAGACAAATATTTATTGCTGGAAGATCTGCATTTGACTGGAAAAATTACGGTTGATCTATAGTAAATTTTGCCAGCAATTAACTGAATGCTCAATGGCGTGGAAATCATCTAAATTAACATGGAAAGACTCACTAGAAAAAATCGACAGGGCTTGTCAAATTAGGCTATGGAAGCAAATTAAAGAGTGTATTACGACTTTTTCTACTAAAATTTAATTCTATTACAATCCGAATCAGAATAAATCGAATACGTCGTGACAGCGTATTTGTGACGTAATATTTGCCTTGTTGGATTTTTTAGTCTACAGGATCATATGGGGGGGCTTTTTTTTCTGCCAAGGATTTCATCGTGTTCTGAGCTTCGGACACCTCTATCGCTCATAATAAAGTCCCTTTTAATTTGTCAGGAATCGTTTTGTGTATAAATTGTTTCATGTATATAGAGCTTACAAAAAATGATTTTCGAAATTCCACTGTCAGACATAAAATTTAATTCTTTTACAATCTCAAGGCTCGGAAAAAAACCATAGAAATTATTACTATGAACTATTTCGATAGAGAAATAGGTGCAAGGAATCCATTTAAGACACTTTCATTAATTTTATGAAATTAAAGAACTTTAATATAAAAAAAATGTTGGAAATATTACATTTTTTTACGTGGGGTACGAAAATGACAGGTAAGAATTTTCATTATAAAAGACTTACTTAAAATAAAATTTTGTCTCCTGTCTTGTTTTCTGAACAATATAGGGGATTAGGAAGGTATAGAGTTTACTAAAACTGTAATGTTTCCGGTGTACGTATGTACAATTGTACATAAATAATTTCCATTAAAAATAAGTTTTTATTTATCAGAAATACTGCAATTTGTATTATCATTTATCAGAATTTGAGTTCTCATTAAACGATTATATGTGGGTAGGTACAGGTAGTGTTCTTTCAGAATCTTAGTTTGATATTTAGAATTTACTGCACAAGTGCATCTACGCGTTGCGCCTTTACCAGTATCAACCTATACGTATAATAATATTATTAGGTTTTCGAGTACTGCACACAGAAAACATCATTAAAAATGCAATAATATAAGCTTTGCTTACCTAAGCATAAGCGTTATTAAAAGAAGGTGTAAATCTCTATATGAGGAGCGGTTAAGAAGAAGGGCCATATGCGCATATGGCCCTTTTTGGGGACTTCGCATTTTTGAATTCTCCATGTTGTTCTGAATCCGTTCATATTTTGGTTTTTTGCTGTGCGATGCGTAGTTGCTGAGATATTCGTTTTAGAAAAAAATCCAATAATGGCCCTTCTTCTCGACCCTAGGTTTTACATACAATTTGAATAAGGACTTCTGAAGCACAAGGCCTCTTCACAATTTTTGTGGGTAGCGCAGCATTACTAAGAGCCTCCTTTACATTTCGAATTATTCTATGACATTAATTTCTTTTTACTCTGGTAATGCCGCCACTGGTCGTTACTCATACAAGTACCTACTCATTTTTCCTCACGAGGTATAAGTGGACCCCGAACATCCAAGTACAGAGCAGAAAAATTCTTGCCCCGCTGGGGATCGAACCCAGGTCACCGTGTGTGCAATGCCTAGCGCGCTAACTCACTCTGCCACGCGCTTTCATAGTATAACTTGAATATAACTGAATACATTTCTGATTCAGAGGATGACTCTGAAACAGAGTACTAAAACCATACCTATACTATCTATACTTATGTTGTAATTATTATTTTTAAAGCCCAAAGAAGTGTTTATTCCATTATTTCCATTATACTTTACGTTAACCAAAGAAATGTTATTAAAACCATTTCTTTTTTACTGTGAAATTGAATATTTGTGTTGTTATTTTTATAAAAAAAATTGGTGGTCTGTAAAAAGGGCCATTTTTACTCTATTGTAGTTATTTTTTTAAAAAAAATTGGCACTATTAACCCACAGTTTTCTTTTTTGACCGTATTAAAAACAATATTTTCTATTAGTTGGTAAAATTTCACATCTGTATCTATAAATCTGAGAAAGTTACACAGCGTTGAAAACTTTGAACCGCTTTTTCTCAAAATCGACTTTTTGCAATATGGCCCTTCTTCTTAACCGCTCCTTCATCATATATAAAACAGAAAAAAGGACTACCTACCTACCTACCTACCTACCTACCTACCTACCTACCTACCTATGTTTGTTTGTTTGTCCGGAGTTGTTTAGCCAAAACGGTAAGAGATAGCGAAAAATGTCTCAGAATTGACCCCCCCAAAACCATTATCGCTTTGTCCAGAAAAATTATAAAAAGTTCAAAAAGGCATTGCTGTCCAGCAGTACGGCCATGCCTTAGTAAATTTGAAATTTAGTCCCGTTGCAAAGCACGGGCAAACGGCTAGTGTTTCATATATGTAAAATTATATACCTACTCATAAAAATTAACTGCTGGACAGAATCATGAGAGAACACACTCCATGCATTACCATGCATTGCATTAAAAAAAAAAAATACAATTTGCATACCATACGGTACATCATAGTAATGTCTACAATAAAACAAAATAAGAATTCTGGTGTGATACCACACGACTTTCCTTATTCCCCAAAAAGAAGAGAAGTCGAATTTCGCCACTGGTTACTCAACGGTAACAGAAAGCTAAAAATCAATGCCTAATTCGTAATCATTAGATTTGATGTGTCACAACTCCCATCTAGGATGAAAAGTTAGTCAAAGCGGGTCCCCCCCAAAATACCGGTAAATTGGGGTCGAGGTCAAAAAAGTTTGCCAGAACCGCCAAACGCCGCCAGTTGGCAACCTGAAGGCCGCCATTGGCTGCATCGATTTCTTCTTAAGGTTTTGTGTCGTGTCCTCTCTATAAATAAGGTCTACATTCCAAATTTCAAGTCTCTAGCTCTTACCGTTCTTTAACTCTAACTTGTTCACAGATAGACAGACACACACACTGGGGACCCTAAAACGTGTTTTGGCACTGGAAACTGACAATCGAAAATTTTAGGTGATTCCATTACTTTCCTTTCTATAGGATAAAGAAAGTAAAAAGAATGAGTCATGCATAAACTGAAAATGGGGTCCAAAATGAGACCAAAAGGAGATGCAGTGGCGATTTGGTAACCTACAAATAAAGGTGTCTGGCTGTCTAATACTTATATACTGAATAAGATAATAATAATATATTATGACGTCCACATTAAAACCAATAAATAGAGCCAAGGATCCCGTTTGGTTCCAATCGTGCTGATTATGTTTGGCATTGTCTCCAAGCGGTCTAGACAACATCATAATAACTATTAGATTGCTTAAAGTTTTCCATAGTTATGACTTGTAGTGATAGATGGCGTCTGTGTGGCGCAAGGCACTTGGCTCTTTATTTGTGTCTCTTTCGAAGAACAGTGAACAATGTAAACTGCAATGCTCTTCTCAAATATTCATTTTCAAAGGCTGTCATGGTTATAAAAAAGCCTATAGAACAAAATAGTAGTGTTTCCATTTTGGACTGCTAGTGAAAACGATAAATTGCAAGAGGAATGTCACTGATTGGCTGTTCTCTCTTGCACCAGGTATCTTCACACAGTGCTCACGACGCGAGACATTTATGATATTTCTTGGCAGAAGAGAATAATTCCTCCCGAGTTTGTCAAGTCAGTACATTGAAGACAGTTCTGTCTCATTAGGGATTCAAACGCTCCAAGCCTCGCATGTCTTGTCAGCATCATATTCTCATGTGTCATCTGAGCTCGACTGTAATGCTCATTATTACCTTCCCCAGAACTTCTTCCAATGTTTGAATTGCATAAATACCAACATAAAATACACATAATACAGTACACGAAAGTCAAGACATTTTTTCTTCGTTCTAAACATTACAATACATTGACAACTAAGAATAATTGGTTAATGAAATCTATTCTTGATTAATATCCAAAATTTTCATAATTTTTTTTTTTGGGGGGGACATGTAAAATGTCATATAACTGTGAAGGAAGTTCCAATATCACCGACGCTTGCCAGATGATGTTGAATTCCTAGGAACTATGACTCTTAACATGGGAAATGTCAACCGGAACCATGTGAAATGTGAATATTATGTATACTTCAGTTGCTCTTTCTAATGCCTACTCTGTTGAGGGTGCCAATGACTTCTGATTTTATATTTGGACTGACAGGGCTAGTACCAGATCTGTTTAAAAACACTAACAATAACGTTCCTGTGAAAATCAGAGAATGGACGCTCAAAGAGCTTCTGAGGCCCTGATGAGGTTAAAAAATTGCAGCCCTCACTTTTTATTTATTTAAAGTCCCTAGACGCTATCTGAGTGTAGAAGAAATGAAATTATAAAGTCGCTATCGCCTCGAAAACGTAATATGTACTTCTATTACAACAGACAAAAAATATCTTCCTCCTGAGAATTCTAGCAAAAAAAAAAAAAAGAAAAAAAGATCACGGAACAAGGAAACAATTTGTTGTCGATAATGTTTCAATATTTTCCAATTTTCTTTATTCCCTCTCTTCCTATATCCCTCTCTCATTCCGTCCTCCTGACCCTGCTATCTTCCTTTCTTTCCTCACTTTGTTCTATTTGTTTGGTGGTTTCGTATCCCACCTGGAATTGTGGCTCCGACTGTAATTTTCCTAAAATAAAACAATAACTTAAAGGCAAAACAAAGGACTATAGAGGGGAAAGTTCAAACGAGGCGATGGAAAATTTTCAAACATTGAGCAGGGGTTAAGCAGGTTTATATTCTATATTCGATTTTGGCAAAACTTCATGCCGATTATAAGGAACAAAGGTTACAAAATACTTGACTAAAAAAAGTCATAATACCTTTCAAATAATAAAATTGACCTTATTCATTATTATTATTTCTAGAGAAACTTTTTTGTGTACATTTTGGTTGCATCGTTGTAAAAATTGATACAGCTAGCCCAGTCAATATAGATTAAAAAACTACAAGAATTAAATTATAATTGACCTGCTTCAAAAACATACTTCTGTTCCAAAAACTAATAACATGGCCCATGTATTAGACTAATTAGACCTCTGGGATACTTACACCTTTCAAAAACAAAAACACTACATTTATAGGAATCATATTGTGTAGTGTGATGACGTATTTCGTGTATCATGACGTCATGGCCATAAAAAAGCGTTTTGAAGTTCCTCCATTATTCATAGCAAAGAAAGTAAATTTTAAAATGATAACATTATAGGTATTATTGAAGTTGATAGTAAAATCGTGGCAGTCACCGGTGCTGTCTATTTTCTATTCTCTGATTATTTCTACCGCTATCGTAACCAGGACACAGTTTATTACTTTATTTTATGAACTCTAGTTTCAAAAACAACAAATTTAATAGTAATGTTGATTTTCTGCAATGTGAAATATTATTTAATAGTGATCCACGTGTAGCAAATATATTGCAACATTCGAGTTATAATAAAATTATGTAAGTGTGCTTCACCATTGATGAAGTGAAAACTTTATGAAACATTTGAAATACCTACCTACTTTGAGATAAAAAAAGTTCTTAATTAGCTACCTGATATAAAATTATAATGAAAAACATTATTTCAAAAGGCAAAAAATAAATAATTACACAGAAACGTAGATACACGCGCGCACACACAGATAAACACACAAAACATATCATAGGTACTGATTCAAGATTGAGCTCATCTTAGTTCTCATCATGGGCGTAGCGAAGCAGCTGCCCCTCCTAGAAAATTTCAGGAAGTATGCATCACTAGGTATTAATTACTCATGCAGCTGATGAGTAAAATAATAACCCCCCCCCCCTTATATAAGTTAAGTTATCATATTTGTGTTAATCATTTTCGTGATGTCACAACTACTCAAACTAGCTTGACTAAATCTAATACGCTGTCACCGGGACTTGAACCACTGACCTCCAGGTTACAAGTCCGCCGCCTCATCGATCAAGCTATGGTTTCCCTATGTAATATGTACCTACCTATTATATAATATTTAACGCAATAAAAGTTGTAATTTTCGTGAATACCAAATGAATCTTTAAAGGTAGGTATATTCAATATTGTTCAAATTTGCTATGTAAATGTTGGTCATATACATAATATCATAATTATATTAGGCATTGTCGTGCTAGACTAAGAATACTAATGAGAAATGAATCACAATTCAATGTATCTAATTTCAAAATTGAGGCTACATAAAATTTCTAAATAATGAGTATGACGTTTCAAGAGTGTTTACTGTTTACAACAACTAGCCGAGTTAGAATTTGTTAACCTATAGCTACAAAACTTTTCAATTCTAATTCATTACCATGGATTTGAATAAGAATTATGATATCAGTTCAACCTTAATTTTTGTCATTGAACTAGCAGCGTCGGCATTTAGATAAAGCAAAAAGTAATAACGGTTTTTTTGGGGAGTCATAAGGAATGTCGTATGATTTTCACAATAGTTCATTTTAAACCCACAGATGAAAAGAAAATAATATTGATGTAAATAAGAAGAAAAAAATCATATTTAATTCATAGCAAAATGAAGACCACACAGGAAGAAAGATGAAGGTCCACGATTTTTCATTTCGAAAAAAAAATTTAAAGTTTAAAGTTCAAAGGTCTGTCGCAGTTTAATAGTAGGTGCATCAAGAAATTAATACTATTTCTTTCCGTGTCTGGTGCACCTTCAGTCCTTCATCATTATTTCCGTGTATGGGTATTTTTTTCGATAAAGATACCTCATCAGTGCCCTCATCTTTTATTGCAATGTTTGAATACTACGCATGAAACTTACAGTACCTACCGTAATATCCAAAACCATCAATAACTCATTTTTTTTTCATTTTGTGTACCCTCATCGTTTTTTCCGTGTGGTCTTCAAATGTTATGCAACTTTCTCTCAGCCTAATACTGACAGTAAATAGAAAAAAAGTGGAACGATTTTTTTTTCTCTGGTAAAGCACTTTAACAAGGTATTACACCTGTCCTTCGTGCGTTTCGTTACAAAAGCATATTTCAGATTAAAATATACATTTTTTAAAGTAGAAATTTACTTATTTGTAAAGCGTCCATCTGTATTTTTCATTATTGTACCTGGGTATATCTATCCAGTTATTTATTATTATTCTGCACTGCAAAATCACTATGATTAATGTAGTAGGTATAATAGGGATTCAAGTTACATACTGAGTAGAAGTTATATTACCATTATGAAAAAATCTGGTGTAAACATCACACGACTTTCCTTATCATATTAGGAATGGGAACAGGACCAAAAGCCACTGGTGACTCAAAGGTAAAAGTTAGATAAAAATTAATTCGTAATCAGCACCTCAAAATCATTGGATTTGATATGTTACAATCCCCATCTAGGATGAATAATGAAAAAGTTATTCAAAGCGGGTCCCCCCCCAAAATACCGCTAAATTGGGGCCGAGGTAAAAAAGTTCAAGATATCAAAAAAATGATTGCAATAGACCCCTAGTATTTTTTTAATCGAAGAAAATGTTGTTCTCTAACTTTTTCTGTATCTTTAACCAATTCATAGAAGCGGCGCATGCGGCCAATATTTGCGGCCCTGCGGCCGCATTTTGTGGCCGATTTCAACCAATAATATAATTGATTTGTATACCAAATTTTAAGTCTCTAGCTCTTAACGTTCTTGAGATATCCTGTTCATAGACAGACAGACAGACGCACGGACCAATGGCTGAAAACAACTCTTTTGGTATCCTGAGGCTATGATTCGTCCAGAAATGTGAAAAACTAGGTAGGTCAAATTTTCGACGAATACAATACTTTCCTTAATATAGGATAAGGAAAGTATAAACGTTTCATATCATTATTTGAAAAATGAAAGAATTTTCAATTTTGCAACATATTATTACAATGTATAATTGTTTATCTTGTCAAACGCATGCAAGTTTACAGGATCCAATGATCAAAGATATTAATTTGTGAAACAAAAAAAAAAAATATATTTTTTTAGCCTCGAATGATGTCCACGTTTTACTGTTTGAACTAAAAACTTTAAAGGCATGTTTTTTGATTTCCAGGAAAAGTGGACTTCTTCTCAAGTGGACTTTTATAATGATACTAATTTGAGGCATTTGATGTGGAAGTGTTTAGGTCGTTTTAGGAGTTACATAGTTCAATCATTTAAATAGATTAATTCCTCCAGAAAATAATGTTAACATCTCAATTTTGAGTAAAGTGACCGATTGACACAATACTTACTCATGATTGGTAAATTGGCGATTCATCGATAAAGCGGCGGACTTGTAACCTGGAGGTCGGTGGTTCAAGTCCCGGTTTCAGCGTAGAGTTAGTAAAGCGAGTTTGAGTAGTTGTGATATCGCGAAAGTGATTAACACAAATACGATAACTTACTCATGATTGGTTCACATTGTATACCTACACGTGGGAAATTTTGAGATTTTATACTAAACTGTAAGTTTAGTATAAAATTTCATAGTATCTCCAAAACCGCTGAACCGATTTTGTTCAAATTTGTTTGAAATGGTAGAATATCTTTCTTTTTTTTTTCTTCTACATTATAGATTCTACAAAATGTCTGTATCGGCAAGTTGAAGACCTATTTTCTTTAACTCTTTTGTCCAGAAGTTTGGATATTTTAAAATATCAGAGGTTAATCAATTTTTTTTTAAATATACATATATACAGTAGAAATCGGTTATAACGACACCGGTTATAACGAATAATCGGCTATAACGAAAAAATCTATGGTCCCTTGGAGTCTTATGGAAAATTAACATATGTATCGATTATAACGAACATCGGCTATAATGAACAAATCGGCTATAGCGAACAAATTTTGAAGTCCCCAGACCAACTTCCTATCGGTTATAACAAACATTTTTTTTTTTTTTTTTTGCTATGAAGAATAAAATAGAAAACATGTTTTATCCTGCACAAACTTGTCGATTGCTTTTTACTAGGTCCTGAAAATCTTTTACATAATTTTTTTTCATTTCTTGTTTTATTTTAGTGTTTCGTGAATCGTGAATTGCATTTGTGTTTTATTTAGTAAAAGTTTTGTTTTTAAAAAAATGTCTAAATTAGAAAATCTTTTACGATTGAAGAAATAATAATAATAATAAATATTATTATTACAATAATAATATGTATGTATGTAATAATATTGTACCTTTTATACCCTATATAGATAAAAGTACATATGTACATATTATCTCTTATAACAAACATTGTTCTTTATAGACAATAAATATCGCTTATAGCGAACAAGTTCGCTATAAGCGATATATCGGTTATAGTGACAATCGGCTATAACGAACAATTTTCTCCGGTCCCTTGAAGTTCGTTATAACCGATTTCTACTGTATATAAATGCACTATGTAAAACGCTAATACGCAAAAACATACCAAATTTCATAAAAATCGGGTGTACCATTCACAAGATATAAGCATATAAGTAAAAATTCAGTAACCAGCGTCGATGGCATGTTGAATACACCGGTTCCCTTCAGAACACCGAAGTTAAGCGACATCCAGCGAGGTTAAGACTTGGATGGGTGACCATTCAAATTCTAATCCTCGTGACGCTGGCTTTTCCCGGCCCCACTCAGGCTGGGTGAGGTCAATGTGAGTAGCAGGTTTATGAGTTTCCTGCGAATGGAGGGTAAAACCCCCGTCGTGATATGACCATGAATTTAAAATTGGACAGTCTAAAGAATGTTTCCTATATGTTTAAAAATTTTCGTGAAAATTCGTTCAGTGGTTTCTGAGATTTTCCTGTAACAAGCAATGTTTTTAACAGACAGACCGACACACATACACAAAACTAAAGTTGCTCAGGAGGTTATGAAATATCCATAAATATGGCAAAAAATGAAATCGGAGCAAAAAAATATATTAATTTACAAAAAAGAACACAATACTTCCGATTTCTAATATTTGGCTGTATAAAAACATGAGTTTATTTACATAAAACAGCTCTTCGAAACGCAAGCCATCAGGAGTAGTGCCCATAATGCACACAGCATTTCCTCGGTGAATGGCGATTGATATTTTTTTGGATTAAGAAGCTTTTGGAACGTTGATCGCCATTCAAACGAGATAGTTTATCGCCAATCTTCTTTACGAAATGCTGTGCTTCCAGTGACCAGGGCCCCAGAGTTTCAACAGCAAAGGCTAAAAAAATGTTGCTAATCTTGATAGATTGATATTTAGCATGTTTTTTCTTTTCTGCATTCTCTGAGGCAAATCCTGGACCAGCATTATCGTTGATGTTGGAATGGGCTAGAGAGTCTGCACTTGTGGCATCCCATACCAAGGGTCGTCTTCTCTTCCATGCGAAATTGGTAGCCCCATCGGGTCGCTTTCCGTCGCTTCTTACTAGACCCGTCGGTTCTAGTTTTGAACTGAAATCCAGAGATTGCAGTGCTTTTTTAATTGTCATATTCAATTCGTGATGGCGAGAATATCGTCCAGTACTTTTCACGCAACTGAGTCCGTGATGTCCCATTGCATCCAGGCATCCACTGGTTGGCCACATTGACATGTGTGAGGTCTGCATAAATCACATCCTCATCTCAAAATAACACATACGCGAATTGAATCATTCTTCAAAAACGTTCCAAGGTTAGGACTGGGAATTGCATTAAGCCAAGCTCCCGTGTAGGGATTCTGTAAAAGAGTAAAATCTTCTCTTATCAGTTTGGGATGTAAAGACAATAGATTCCACAATTTAATCTACAATTTTATTATTTCTAATATTAGAAATTCATCGGAAGTAAAATTCTTCTGTCCAGGACTTCGCAGTGAATGTAGGCTATATTTATACTCCGTCATCATCGGGCGTACCCTGTTCAACTTTCAACTCGTATAAATATCCAACACTCGGAGTTCTATACAAAGAAAGGCAAAAGTTTTGATATTTCTTAAGCCAAAAAGTTTTGCAAGATTTATATTAAAAACATATTCAACGACGCCTTTTATACAGAACTTTAAGCTCTCGAAATGTATGACTTCATTCGGATAAATATCAGTGCAGCAGATTTTAAGCAATGCTCTGTCAAAATACTATCCAAGCAATAATACGTCAAATGAAACTATTTTCATAAAGGTTCTGATTTAAGGAACCTTCAGTTAGGATTTCATGCTATGTGATGCTGACTATTAGTATTAGTGGTTATCAAAAGCTGAAAAATATTAAAGTGAGTTACTTGTTTCTAAGTTTCTACAGAATTGAGGGTAGAACTGCCTCTGCAATGAGCTCGGAGGGAAAAAAGGACCTTCAGTAAAAGAATAATAAAAATAACACTAGAACTACATGTTGTCATTGTTCAGAAGAAAGAACTAAACTTTCTGGAAATTTCTTAAACGAGAACAATATTTTTCAGACGCACAGCACTATATCAATCCTCTAGTGATGAATATTATAGCTTTATTTATTAAACAACAAACATATTTATCAAAGTTGGTAGATAAAGTCCAGAGAGGGATTGGGAGGAAAAGTCCTCTCATCCTCTGGTCCATTTCTCACTATAGAATTAATAGTAATAAAATAGCATGGAGTAACGATTTCATGAATTACAACCAAGGTGTGTAACCCACTATACAAATAATTTCTAAATAAATCGTACAAGACAAGTAACATGCTGTGGTAAAAAAACTAATAACACAAATATTTACTATCACATCATACATCTGGTAGGTATGTAGGGAAAGTAAGTAAAACGCCGAAAATAAGAAAAGAGCTTTTCTTAGTCCAAAAAAGTTACTTAAAAGTTCTTCTTGTTCTTGAAGAAAATTCCATGTGTGAAATACGAACGTCTCCGAGCCAGATGTTGCTCAGTAAGGTAGTTCCGATATCCGATCATTCATTTCCATCAGTACATCCAAGGCTATGTCAAATCAGAGATAGCTATCTTTTAAATTGAAACAAACAAAGGTGATACACGCATTAAACAAACAAACAAACAAAAATCCCCGACTATATTCATGTCACGAAGGTACCACAGATAAAGGAATTACAATTCTAATGAAATATATCTCTTATAATTTTCTAATAAAATTAATTATGACACCTTAAATTTATACCAGAGAGCAGACAAAATATATTTCTGTAATTATTGTTTTTGAGTTTTTACAGAAAAAAAATAAATAAAAATCAAGTCTAAAAACTTATTTGGTATATACACATTACACACGTAGATAGCAATAATAAGGGCTCAGTGATCTATTAGAATTCTAGAAGATTACATTTACCAACACCAACATGTTGTATCATTGCAGTGGCGCCCAGTTTCAGGCGCCCAGAAACGATGTACGGCAATGCCTCATTGTGTAGAATAGAGTTTTTCTAAAAAGATTTTTTAATTTTTTTAAGGTAGTTGTGCCCCAGAACCGCTTTCGCATTAGTTCGGACTACTTGGGAAAAATAAATATAAGACCATGGCTTTGGCCGTAACGTACAAACAATACTGTTGTAAAACACCTAAAATTAATTCATACAAGATGTCATCTATACTTATATAAGAGAGTTTCACTCACTGACTGACTGACTGACTCACTCACTCACTGATTCATTCCGAACTGGTAAGTCCTAGGAAGCTGAAATTTCATAGGTAGCTTTGTCTTATAGTCTAGATGTGCAATAAGACGGGATTTTTCGAAATTCCCACTACAACACCTGCCATTGGCGAAAAAGGATTTTTTGCTTTCACGGCCATGCCTCGGCCCGCAAAGCGGGCGACAGCCCGCTATTCATTCATAAATAATAAAGTCTTTGTATTCTCTGTGTAATCGCCGTTCCAGATAGGTTTTATTCTGTCCGTCTTGAATTCTGCATGCAGCATGCCTGTTTATGCACGGGTCCGGTGGATGTGGGGCATGCTGAATTGCTGATATTGTTCCTTTGTAATTTACAAAAGAATAGATTTAAAAGAAAAAAGTCAAAAACAACTAGTATTTTTTCAAAGTAGTATAGAATCAAATTTATCTCAATTTTTATTTGCTTCAGTTGATTGTAGGTATTTCATCAAAAGTTTTTACAAAAACACAGCCTTCTCGAGATATAAGAAGAAATCCAAAACTGGGACCCGTTTTACTTTCTTGAAACACTTTTACCCCCCCCCCCCCCCCCCCCAAACTCTTTTTTCTCCTATCCTAGACTTCAGGACTTTTAGTATGCTTACTAACTTACCCTGCTGAACCAATATCCGAAGAGATAGGCTACGTTGTCGCGTCGCCTCTCACGCACTAGAGCAAGAAAGTTTTAGGCAAGGCTTCCATTCTTTCAAGTGTGAGGTAAGTTAATCTGTTTAGTGGAAGTGTTAAGTTTTTCGAACGAGAATAAGCTATTGTTTTTAAGTA
This sequence comes from Bactericera cockerelli, assembly GCA_024516035.1. Taxonomy (NCBI): domain Eukaryota; kingdom Metazoa; phylum Arthropoda; class Insecta; order Hemiptera; family Triozidae; genus Bactericera; species Bactericera cockerelli. The sequence goes on along the minus strand of CM044955.1, from coordinate 36,816,344 downwards.
AGTAAACTTTTTACTATTTGATTTTCTATGTGATTTATTTTGAAAGACCTAATGTAAATTTGAATTTTGCTTCGGAACACCAAGAAAGAGATAAAGAAAAGGAAAAAAGAGAAATTCCAGACGAGCAATAATTAAAAGATATTAAAAAAAATTAAGGACAAAAATAAAGGGTTAATTTAATGAAATGAAAAAATGAGATGGCTATAAAGCTATAGAAAGCATTGGAAGGAGATGGTAGAGAGAAAGAGAGAGTTAGAGACTGTCGAAATTAAAATGATTTCAATAGACTCTTCATCTCTGTCTAGCCAACATTATTAGAGTGAAAGAGGGAGAGAGAGAAAATAAAAGTGGTAGGGGTTCCACTAAAAGCTTTTCTTTGGCTTTCTTTATGAGTTTTTATTTTTTGCGTACTTCAATGTATAGAGTGCACCAAATGACAGGGTCCGTGGGTCACGGTGTTTTTTTTGAGAGAATACATTCAGTGTTTACGTAACAACCTAAAGTATCAGTAGACCGGTAATAATTATTCATTTTAGAACTTATTTCCTATCAAAAGAACAAAAATATTAGCTTTTTTTCTTCAATACTAAAGTACCTAAACGCACCAGTTTTTCGTTCTTTTAAAAATTTTTGCTCCTTATTCGTCCACCTCAGATCAAATGCTCTTAAAAGATAACTAAAAGCTAGATATTATACTTGTTGGTATGTGTGACAAAGTTGAAGCATATCAGGCTGATATTAAAACGAAATGAAATCACAAGTAAGATAAAGATAGAAAAAGTAATGGCCGATAGTAATCAAGTAGACGACAAGCAAATAGACTCGAACTTTCCAGACACTTACCACGGTCAATATTGTTCATTTTATAAGATTTACTCAAGACTTAGAAGAAAATGGTAAAGGGTCCTGTAGTACTCCATTGTTTCAGTGTCATCCATTATATTTTAGATCAATATCAATTCAAATGTGTAGAAAAGTGTATTATATATAGCATTTTAAAATCCTGCAGCACATTCTCGAAAATATGTAACTATCTACTAGCTAAAGCAGTGTGAAAAAAGAAGAAAAAAAATATTCATTACCAGTTTGTTGACCCAGCACCTAACTGGGAAGTAATGTACACGTCACTTCTCGCCCATCAGAGGAGAGGCATACTACTTCAACACTGACCAAAAGGGTCAACAGTAGCTCCTGTTTCATGGATACGAAATAAAAAAAGGCTGCGAATCACTCATCTTTTTTTAATGCATAATTATAATAATTTCTAGAAGATTAATAATAATATCTATTGTAGGTAAAAAATTGAAAGTTCAAAGATTTTCATAATTGGGAAAAAATGAAGCCACTAGAATAGACACCCTGTGTACTGAAATATAAGAACAGACGTTATAAACCTTGGGGATAAATTTTATGTGTAAGTTCGGATTAAGTTAAGAAGGCTAGAATCTGAATAAAGGAAAAGTTTATCTGGAATTTCAAGAAAAATGAAGCACTAGATGAACCCTGTGTACTGAATAAAAACAGACGTTATAAACCTTGGGGATAATTTTATGTGTAAGTTCGGATTAAGTTAGAAGGCTAATCTGAATAAGGAAAGTTACTGGATTCAAAAGAGTTCCTCAGATTTTGGACACCGAAGTTACTGATATTTCCTTATCCTAATAATTTACCAAAAGTATAATTCCATATTCAACTAAACATAATAGAATTAGAATGAGAAATTGGGTATTTTTATTTGACGGTAAAAAAGTCTTGTTTAATCGAAGAACTTTATAAATATCCAGTATTTTGAGGAAAATCTCTCTCTCTCTCTCTCCTTTTTTTTTTAATGGGTTCTCTTTTTCTTATTCCTTGACTATAATTCTATCTCTGTTTGTTCTCTTTCAAAATGGTCTCGTTCTCCCATTTCAGTCCATTGTGTGCAATTGATGAAGCTTTCAAAGGCGAATATTACTATACGATGGCAGTTAAAAGATAATAGGTACACGAGTGCAGAAACTAGAATGAGTACTTGCAATAGTTTGCATATTTGTGAAGAAGTAGATTTTATTTTTTATTTTTGATTTATTTATTTATTAAAGACATTGCAAACTTGTTATTTCAATAGTGTAAGATTATGTTGCGCAGGAGGCCTCTACGAAATTTACGAGAGCGGATAGCGCAGTGCATTTTTTTTTTTTTTTTTTTTTTTAAGATTTCTAGACTGGGAGGCAGCTAATGATTTCTTACGTCATAAAGTACAACATTTTTAGCCCTAGGTATGATGCAGAGTGTCCTAGGGACTCAGAAAAGCATAGTCTACCTCGATGCAGCTAAGGAGACCTAGTTATTTGTGTTTTTATGTAAAAAAATAGTGAGTAGCATCGATATTACGAGAGGTAATTAAATTTATCATAATTATCTTTAACCATAATCATCCAATATCAATCTCGTAATACCGCCACTGGTTGTTGCCCAATCTATGACAACTTCATTAAAATTATCCTCACGAGGCCAGGATAAGCCCCAACATCCATTGTAAAGAGCAGAAAAAAATTCAGCCAGGATTCGAACCCGGGATACCCGAAGTGCAAGTCTAACATGCTGCCGCTAGTCCAAATTGATTTTTGAAGAGTCTATCACAGGAATTTAGAATCAGCTCATCAAGACCTTTTATTATATACCTCTTAAGATTATAGATACCTTTTATTTTATACCTTTTAAGATTAGATTCATCTTTCAAGCCCATTTTATTTTTATTTTTTGGTGTGACATCCCGAAAATAGGAATCCAATGACCAAGGAAGTAAAAAAAAGTCAAATCAATTCCTTTTTCGATGTAGAATTCATTTCGGCGATAAAGTTTGCATATTTTGAAATTCATGTCGAACTTTTCGCTGACTAAGTACATCAAATAAGTACATAGGAACTAATTTTACCGTTACAAAAGTTACAATGCTGCGTTGTTTTTTTCTTTGTATAGGGCGTTCTTACAACTTGTCCGAGGTGTTTGATTTTGTTGTTTATGTTTAAACAAACTTTACTTTCCTTTATATGTATAATAATTCCAATGTCATTCAAGTATTGCGTTGAACCTGGATTATTATATTAGAACCCAGTGGACACGAAAAAGTACATTATAAAGAGGTTTTGAATGCAGTCAGTTCTCTATCACACATTAAACAAGTGACGCAGGGACCTGAGAATTTCTAATAATAAAGAATTTTCTATTATATTCTTTAATATTAAAGAATATAATTCTTTAAAGGCAATAAGTTAGAACATATGTTAGAACATATTCCTATTCTTTTAATTATTATTGTATAATTATATTGTTTCCATTTCTTCATTGTTACAATAATTAATTGTATGGCGCATAAGTCTGGGTAATTATTATCTAATAAAGTATTTAATAATAATATTATATTCAGGTTCAACAGTATATATTCGTCAGGATCTTAGTCCGAGCGTGATTTTTTCGTATTGAAACTTTTGAAAGACATTGTTCTTTTCAGGGACCTTTTTTGTCCCTAGAAGAAAATAATTTTGAAAGGGCTTTTGGAGGGAATTTTAGTGCTCCGATTTGACGTCTACCTGCCAGTACCTGGAATATTGAATAAAAAAACAAAACTGTAAATTTGCATGGTATTAGACGGGTCCAACAACAATTTTAACTATTTTCAGTGTACATTAATACTCTAAACTAAACTGTGGAAAATTGTTTAAACTTTTTACTTAAAAGCTTATATCTCGTGAACAGAACATCCGATTTGAAGTTTTTATTTTATATACCTATATGCGTATTAGCGTTTTACTCAATAAATTTTTATTTTTTATTGAATAATTCATGGTTAAGCTCTGTCTGACATTCAAGAAATTGTGAAAATTTAGACGAAAACTAGAAAAATAAGGTCTATGACATACCGATACAGGCTAGTTTTTTAAAGCTAGAATGTACAAAAAATTTAACTGTCAGGTATATAATAAAATATATATACAATGTGAACCAATCACGGGGAAGTTTTTTTGTCCATAATTGGCAGTGTATTTTATTTCGTAGCCATAAAACAACAGCTACTGAAGACGCTTGTGGTCTGTGGTCTACTGGTCTGTGTTGTAGCTTCCCCAACCCGTATTATAGGTATACCTCTCCTCTGATGGGCGAGAAGTGACACAATAATATTAGAAATAGAATATCGTGTTCGTTTTAGTATATAAAATTTATGTAATAATGTCAATTTTTCTGTTCCGATTTCATTTTTTTTCTCTATATTTATGGACGTTTCAACCCTACTGAGCTACTTTCGTTTTGTGTCGGTCTGTTATCAAGTTTATAGACACTTTGGACATGGATGCTATAGCATTCACAAATCTAAAGGGGCATACACATTACACAAATCTATGTTTGGAACAAAAGGAAAAACAATTCAAGCCTTGAGACGGTGTTATAACATTCATGGGAGATACAAGCCCTTGGTTTTTGAATGCTATAGCAGTCATGTCCATGAACGTGTTAAATACATTCCTTGTAACGCGAAAATACTAGGAACTACTAATCGGATTCCGACGAAATTTCTAAACATATAGGAGGGGCATTGTAGATGGTTTTTGAGAAAATCGGTTTAGCGGTTTTGGAGATACAAGTGATTTAGTGTAAAATCTCCATTGCCAAGTCAATTCAATGTGAACCAATCACTAGAAAGTATTGTGTGCATAGTAAATTTAAGAGCGAACCTCATGTCTGTCCCGGTAGCTGTGTTGTAAAGGTGGCACTCTGTGAATACAGAGGTCGCGGGTTCAAAACCCAGCCTAAGCATAACGAGTTATCGTCCCATTTGCATTTTTAACACTTAATAATACGTCTTGGTCTTATTGCTAGCATAGTGGAAGTTAAAAGTTCTTAGGTATTTTTAAAAAGGCGATAGTATTATCATATTATTACTCGTGTTGATCTGGTTGTTACCTCTGGTGCCGGAGGATCGTGCTGATGTAGTATAAAGTCCGCACTTGTCAGATTTGACATTTTCAATTGTGCGCTCAGCCTGTCAAAGTACTTGGTGGGTGTCACCCGCCCGTCTCCATTCTCCCCAGCGTCGAGCTCTTGCTCCCAACTCACTCTCGGTAACTCAGCCATCTTGTAAGGTTCATAGGTCCCTGCAGAACCAGGGCTAACCAGCTGGAATAGAATGGACAAAGAAGAACCAACACTATTTGTACTTTCCTTGTCCTATATAGTAAGGAAAGTTCTGTATTCGTCGTCAATTCGACCTACCCAGTTTTTCACACATCTGGATGAATCACAGCCTGAGGATACCAAAAAAGTTGTTTTCGGCCATTGGTCCGTGCGTCCGTGTGTGTGTCTGTGTGTGAACACAATATCTCAAGAACATTAAGAGATAGAAACTTTGAATTTGGTATGGAAATTTATTTCATATAAACTACACAAACCACGAAACTTTCCAATTTTATACAAGAGACAAACCACAATTTTTGTCTGGTGACAATTTTTGACAAACCACAAGACAAACAGACATTTTTTGGTTGAAATAGACCGCATTTTACGGCCACAGGGCCGCAAATATCAGCCGCAAGTGTCGCTTCCTTGAATTGGTTAAAGATACAAAAAAAAATTAAAGAACAACATTTTCATAGATTAAAAAAATAATAGGGGTCTATTTCGATAAAAAAATTGGTATCTTGAACTTTTTGAACTCAGCCCTAATTTACCGGTAATTTGGGGGTGGGGGACCCGCTTATTTTTGGGGGATAAGGAAAGTCGTGTGATGTTTACACCAGTTTTTTTTTATTATTAATTTTATATGGGGATTGTGACATATCAAATCCAATTATTTTGAGATGCTGATTACGAACTTGACATTGATTTATAACTGCTAACTGTTACCGTTGAGTCACCAGTGGCGGTGACAAGGAAAGCCGTGTGGTGTCACACCAGATTTTTAAAATTTAAATAACTTAATAGTCCTTGCAGAAACATTGCTTTGTAAGTATGTTTAAATATTGAAGGCGCGAGTTTTTAATTTTTGTGAACTTATATTTTATGCACGAAAATTTGAACTTTTATTTTTCAGCTCACGGCTGGAAAATTTTATCCTGCAAAAGAGTTCTAAGTAAAATTTATTTATCTATTTAACATTGTTATGATATCAAGTTTTTGTTAAAAGTGACATACCTTTAACTGCTGTAGTAATATTATTGGGAGGTAGCTCAGTATAGCACGAGGTACCAAGAACGATAATCTATTCTGGGGACTCATTTTCATGACTTCACTTGGTATGAAACAGCGATTAATTCTCTTTGTATTCACCTTGATGATTTTAAAATGAAGTCGATGTTTTATACAGTAACAAACTAGGTGGTTTCAAAATAATGTCAATGTTTTATACTGTAACTAACTAGGTTCTTCCAAAATAAATTTTAATGTTACTGTAACAAACTAGGTGGTTTCAAAATAAATTTTAATGTTTTATACTTTAACAATCTAGGTGGTTTCAAAAGAATGTCAATGTTTTGTACTGTAACAAAGTAGGTGGTTTCAAAAGAATGTCAATGTTTTGTACTGTAACAAACTAGGTGGTTTCAAAAGAATGTCAATGTTTTGTACTGTAACAAACTATGTGGTTTCAAAAGAATGTCAATGTTTTGTACTGTAACAAACTAGGTGGTTTCAAAAGAAAGTCAATGTTTTGTACTGTAACAAACTAGGTGGTTTCAAAAGAATGTCAATGTTTTGTACTGTAACAAACTAGGTGATTTCAAAAGAAAGTCAATGTTTTGTACTGTAACAAACTAGGTGGTTTCAAAATAATGTTAGGTAATGTTTTGTACTGTAACAAACTAGGTGGTTTCAAAATAAATTTTAATGTTTTATACTTTAACAAACTAGGTGGTTTCAAAAGAATGTCAATGTTTTGTACTGTAACAAACTAGGTGGTTTCAAAATAAATTTTAATGTGTTATACTTTAACAAACTAGGTGGTTTCAAAAGAATGTCAATGTTTTGTACTGTAACAAACTAGGTGGTTTCAAAATAAATTTTAATGTGTTATACTTTAACAAACTAGGTGGTTTCAAAAGAATGTCAATGTTTTGTGCTGTAACAAACTAGGTGGTTTCAAAATAAATTTTAATGTTTTATACTTTAACAATCTAGGTGGTTTCAAAAGAATGTCAATGTTTTGTACTGTAACAAACTAGCTGGTTTCAAATGAATGTCAATGTTTTGTACTGTAACAAACTAGGTGGTTGCCAGCGTCGATGGCATGTTGAATACACCGGTTCCCTTCAGAACACCGAAGTTAAGCGACATCCAGCGAGGTTAAGACTTGGATGGGTGACCATTCAAATTCTAATTCTCGTGACGCTGGCTTTTCCCGGCCCCACTCAGGCTGGGTGAGGTCAATGTGAGTAGCAGGTTTGTGAGTTTCCTGCGAATGGAGGGTAAAACCCCCGTCGTGATATGACCATGGCAGTTGAAAGCGACGTTAAACCCCACTTAAAAAAAAAAAAAAAAAAAAAAAAAAAACTAGGTGGTTTCAAAAGAATGTCAATGTTTTGTACTGTAACAAACTAGGTGGTTTCAAAAGAAAGTCAATGTTTTGTACTGTAACAAACTAGGTGGTTTCAAAAGAATGTTAATGTTTTGTACTGTAACAAACTAGGTGGTTTCAAAAGAAAGTCAATGTTTTATACTGTGACAAACTAGGAGGTTTCAAAAATAGGTATCAAATTTCCGTCAGAGTTGACACGTTGAATTACCTAATCCTCATTTGAAGCCAAATCACTGGAGTTAAGCAACTTCCAACGTGGTGAGGACATGGATTGGCGACTGTTCTGGTTTCAAATTCGTCCATATTTGCCATAGTAATTCACATTGTGCGGCCTATTCTCTTTACACATAATGGGACTACCTGTCTTGCGCTGACAGTCTAAATAAAGGACTACTTATACTTACACACTGGTCTACAGTGTATTACTTCCGATAAATGACTAATATTAGAAATCGGTGTTCGATTTTGTAAAAAAAGAAAAAAAAAACATTTTTTCTTACACATAGAGGATACGTTTGTGGATGGTCCTATTGTAGAAAAAACGATAGAATCTAGAATAAACAGTATTCCATCATATTTGAAGAAAATTGGTTAAGCAGCTTTAGAGAAATAAAAATGCATTCAGTGGCATAGCCAAGGGGGGGGGGGGTTTTGGGGACAAACTCCCCCCCCCCCCGAAATTTCCAAGAAAACCCAGCAATGATGGAATATACGTTAGGCGAGATATCTGAAACCCCCTGAAATACCCCACGAAATCCCCTCAAACCCCCCCCCAAAATGTGGGTCTACTAGCTACGCCACTGGATGCATTATACAATGTGAAAAAATATTTTTTCTTCTTTATTTAAAAAAAAAAGGTTATTAAATAATAAATTTTATTTAGAGAAGTCTACAACACTCAGAGTCCTTGCCTCATAAAGATTTTTTGTACAAGATATTATTATATTAATTTATACCTTCAAAATTCAACGACACAATAATTTCATATTACAATGTTCGTGGTATTTACGTTCTCTTTTATAAAGCTAATTCTTACTAGAATTGTTAATATTGAATTCTAGAAAGTCACTCCAGTTCGAAATCTCTTAATTAGTGTCTACCTACACTACTCCTGCGCTTGCCAGCTGTGGAAATACATTTATCTTCGTGCATTAGTCACATTATGACTAAATACATGACTGTGCTAGTGAGTCAGCGTAGTTAACGTACTAGGCATAGGACCTACATTCGATCCACAGCTGGGCAGGAATTTTTGTGCTCTGTACTTGGATGTTTGGGGTTTGGTATAATTATATACATATGCTTTGATGTAAGATATGACCAGTGACCAGTGGTGGAATTACTTTCAAAACAAGATACATATTATGTTTATAATTATTTATTTGTAAAAAGTCAACAAAAACAACAACAACAAAAAAACTGACGAAATAGTAGAGAGAAAAAATATTATAATACAATATTTCTAACTATCTTTACATTAAATAAAATAAATTTGATCCAACTCTATTCGTTCAGGCAAGGCTCTCAAGACACTAGCAGCATTACGGCGCTGTATTACGAGCGCGATCTTTTATTTCAGGATTGTTTTTGCTCTTGGGTTCTGTTAGTTTAATCCTTGCCAAGCTTTTTAAATTATTCTTTTCCTTCCCGGGTCCAAACCCCACTAGTCTCAGTGCAAACTCAAAATAATTGCACCCAGTAGCCTTAATGGATGAGTATTTAGAATGCTTATTCTGCTGCTGCACCAGCAGTGGTAGTTGAGTGAGGGAGATAGAAGCTGGCAAATGATTCACAAAAGTTTAATCCCAAACTAATGTTTTCCCATGTGACCAAGGTACAATGGGAATGCCATTAGGTCTATTTCATCGTCTCTCATTAGGCAAACTGGTTCCAAATCTGCGGGATGTACATGAGTAGGTGTTGGTTATTAAATTTGAAGAATTTTGTGATCTTCTCCATGTGTCTGAAGTACCGACAGGCGCGCTAGACAAACTTAAACCATGAAGCTCTTTTAAATTAATTGCCATGCCACACGCGTATTCAATTCATGGAGCTGGAGTAATTTCATTATCATAGTCTATTAGGTGTACACTCACACAAACACGCGGTGTTATTATCCAGGAAGGTGCCAACGTTTCTGGCTTATTTAACTTCAAGTAGTAGGTATATAGTAGGTACATTTATGTCCGAACAAAATTACACGTTTTTATCGATTAGAAGACATCACGTCGTCTTTTTGAAATGTCTTGCATTTTTTTTTAGAAAACTTGTTTTTTCGGATCCAAAGCCGGACAACGTATCAGACAATCACCATGATTCAAGTAATTTGATTTACCACCTAGGTATATTCAAATATTTTATCAAATATCCGTAAAACATTTATAAAACGTAAAACAGATTCCAAAACGTTTTATTTACTGTAAAGCAAAAAGATACTGTAGTAATAAATGGTGTAACATAAGGTCATTTATCATAAAAGTAACTATAATGTGTTACAGTTCTTTGTAAATTGAACAAAGCAAGAGATCAAGATACTCTGGTTGGGGCGCCAACAATCAAAACAACAAAAATATAAAAATTGATAAGCCAGAAGGAGAAAACAACATCTCCTCTACTTTATGTTTCTCCCTCTTGATAAATCACGTCCATTTATTTTCTTTCTTATTGTGTATTGCGCCAAATAGAGGTCGTAAAACAAGGAAGAGGAGACTCTCAGTCTAGAGTTCACAGTTCATAATCATCCCTCACCAACAGTTTTTTCCTCAGAGACAACAATAACGAACTTTGATGTGACTAGAGTTTCAAGCAAACTGTTTATGCTTCAAACTCTTGAAATTCTAACGCCCGTAAATTTCATGATTTTGTAGAAACAATAAAATAAAAGACGTTTAAAGTATGAGTAACGTCTATGTATTATTTTATTTGCTTATTGTTCTTCTTATATATATCCTTAACGATCCAACAAAATTTTGAATTCATATTATTTTAAGTCAAATAGAATTCTTGTTGAACTAAAAACTTAGATACAGTAGACATATCTTAATATATAAATGTCAAAGTCACTGACTGACTGACTGATCATCGCTCTACAGCCCAAACCATAATACCTAGCGAGCTGAAATTTGGTAGGTAGCTTTGTCTTATAGTCTAGATGTGCAATAAATTTTTCGAAACTCCCACTACAACACCTGCCATTGGCGAAAAAGGATTTTTTGCTTTCACGGCCATGGCTCGGCCCGCAGAGCGGGCGACAGCCCGCTAGTTACGTATAAAGTATAAAATAATATTAAATTCACTCATTCAAGAAATTTTCTGACTGAATGTTGTGGCTAATATCTACCCTTCATTCTTGCATCTGTAGGGAGAATATTGTTCAGTGATAAGAGAAAAAAGAAATAAATCAACAAAAAAAAATTGCGAAAAAGAAATTATGTATTTTAACGTGATTTCTTAATGTTTTTGTTAAGGATCTATAAGTGCGCCTGAAGAGGAATCTCAAGCACAAGTACACTAATACAGGAACGAGATTACATATAACTTTTCTTGTGTCCCGTCTCGTCTAGTCAAAAATTCTTGTTTTCAAACAACAAAAAAAATTCTCGTGAAAAACAAGAATCAAGGAAATTCTCGGTTCTCTTAAAAAAAAACCTTGTCCCACGAGACGAGACTTGAATTTTGTGTTCCTTTCATGAGACGAGACCAGATTTTTTTGTGTCTTGACTCGTCTGGAGTCCTTCACAAAAAGTAATCAAATTTTATTTATTCAACCAAAATTTTAACTTCTTTTACAATCAAAACCTAAATTTCATTGTTCCATGAAAAGTTTATAAAGTATTATTCTGAGGTCTACTCTGAGTTCTCTAGCTTAAAATTAAAATAATAGTCATTAAAATAAATTCACTGGAAAATGGGTGAGGTTAAAACTTTGAGAGTGTCTTAGTAAATTTTGTACCATTGTGCTTGCAAATGTTCATAAATAGATTTTTTATACATCGATACTCTCTGACACTAGTGATAGTGAAACACTAGTGAAATTACATTGCGCATTGCATATGCAAATTGTTCGACGGTGTTCATAAAAATAAAAACTATATTGTTTTTCAGAGCACAGAAAGTCCTAAAGGTGGAAAAAAATTGAATAACGCGTTAACAGGTAAAATTTGGTAGTCTAATTACATTACTAGGTGTAATAAAAAAAAATCTAATAATTATATGAAGAGATTTATTTACATGCGTTGAAGAATACCTACATAATTTGAGAGAGAATACCTCCTCTCTATCTCTGTCCTTCTTCACTCTCATTTGTAGTATAAACACCCTCATCAGAAATATAATATACTTACGCTAGTGCATGGTGGTCAACTGTTATTCTCAACATTTTTACATTCTGGATTCCAACATTTGTACGCCAGCATTAGCAGATATTATATTTAATGTTTTGTACAATTGTGTCACATTATCTTTCTCTGTAAGTACGTGTGACAGTGACAATAAGATCGAATACACCTACAACGTTAGTTTTTTTTTTCGATTTAAGCGCTTTAACTCTGTCAGGTGACATGTCGTTCGCGCCGATTCCTTGGTGTGTTAAACAAGTGTAATTGTTTTCAGATAGTTCAGAAGGGAATCAGCGCTCTCGACGGAGTCTGACAGAGCTGGAAGCACAGGTCGAGAGGATCTTATTTGTGCATGGAGGTGACAATTAATTATATGACCAACAGTAAGAATTTCGCCACAACGGCAGTTTGGAGGAGCAGTACGCTTAAATAGGAAGCTGTGTGTATCCGTTGATTTTTTTTTTTTTTTTTTTTTTTTTTTAGAATAATTTGTTTTATTAAAGGAAGATTTAACAATTTAAGTCCTACCTTCCGTTAGTTTTTAAAGACTCATTTTTTCTGTTTCCAGGAAATCAACTACGACTCCCCACGGGGCGGGGTCAGCGTGATCACAGAGAAGGGTGACGTCACCACCTCCTACCTGCTCATCCAACGGGCCAGCCAGGGTGACTCCGGCAACTACACCTGCAACCCTTCCAACGCAAACTCCAAGACTGTGCATGTCCACGTCCTCAACGGTGAGAACTCTTCCACCTTTCGGGAGATACGCAAAGACAACACTCACAAAGACACAGAATACACAAATGACTCCATCATGACTTAATCAACAAACTACATCACACACACACCAAGACAATTTACCAGATCTTCCTGTGGTTAAATTAGCAGGAAGATAACAACATGATCTATATTAAGACAACACTTAACTAAAAACAGAAAACACACAGGACAATAACAACAATTAAGGGGGAAGAGGATAAGTCAAAAACAGGAGCCGCACCCCCAAATAAAGCTAGATAAACCTTATCTAGCAACAGTAAAGTTGCAATTATTATTATTTGCTACAGAGAGGGAGAGTCTTTACAAATCTTAGTCAAAGGATTTATTTTAAAGAAGAAGAAAAAAAGTCCATCATCCAATGAAGACCAACTATTCAACTACGTATGTGTTAGTCTTTTTTGTTGAACATTTTTTCGAGAGAGGAACTTAACACTCAGAGTTATTGCCCTATATTGTATTTAAGTGTTGAAACAATTACAATGCTATACGTAATTTGATAATTATTTTTATTTTAAGGACAAATCCCCCTTTATCCAACTCTCTATTTTCTAAAGAGATTTTTAGTTTCTATTTTCAATAGAAAGAACTGTTCTCTCCGAACACGTGACGACGGCTAAGGTTGATGTGGGTGACTGTAAACCGAATAGAATCAACTGGTCACAATATTATTTGTAGGGATTTTACTGAAAACCCTAGCTGAATATAACATTCAATTAGGACTATCAAAAGTACCTACCTATTTACCTTTTGCCTACGGATGCTACATCTTGGGTCAGTCGAGGAAATAGTGAAGGCCTGGTGGGTACAAGTTCCTAAATCCTCAATTTGATGTTCATCAAAGAAAATGCAAATTCATAATATTCTTTGAAGGAAAAATAACCCGACCAACCACTTCCCCATATACATTTTTAAAAGAACTTACCTCTCCCTCTCTCTCTCACTCTCTCTCTCTCTCTCTCTCTCTCTCTCCCCTCTCTCTCTCTCTCTCTCTCTCTCTCTCCCACAATCTCAGTGGTGGGTTGTTTTTACCTTCTGTAATAATAAAAATTTAAGTCCTCTTCTTTTACTACGTATTTCTATATAAAAGTTTTTCATGGCTCTATTTTTACATTTTTTTTTTCTCTCATAAGACTTTGATAATATCAAAGAATTTTAGTTGGGTAGGTACCTACTCTCTTTTTCTCTTCATCCTACTCTTTTTCTGGCTTAAACTTGTTTTGTTGTTGAAAATCTCAGAAGCTTGTGAAATTTCTACAGAGTCTGTTTTTACTTACTAAGTTCTAGCACGTTCATAGCCCAAATGATCACTAATTCTCCTTTTAATATTCTCTCTCTTTCTCAGTCTCTTTCTCTCTTTTTACTCGTTTTGTTGAAGAAAGCTATTTAAATTTTAAATTCCACTTGAAACTCTACTATTTTCTATAACTCTGAGGACAGTCCAGGCAAAATTTAGAAAGTATAGACATTTCTGCAAATGCAACTTTCTGATAACTGCAAGCACGTTTTTCTTTGGAAATGGATCTAAAGTTTGTTCTTGTTGAATTCTATTTAAGACATGAGTTATCAACCAGCATAATGGAGAGCTAACATATACAAGATAAAGGTTTAATATGTTTAATAGAGCGCGCGATTAGCTCAGTGGTTAAGCACTCACTTGTGGTATTGAATATATTTCATAAATACGAACTGTTGAATATACAGGGTGGACCAAAAAAAACGTTTACACCCGTTAATGGTAGATTACTGACGACATTTCCAGGCCGGATCTGCAATCCGTTTTTTCGGATTCGCCTTCGTAACTGCACAAAGTGATTTTTTGCAACTTTCCGAAAAAGTCCGACTTTGGCTTATTCTTCAGGTCAGAACTTTTTTCCTGTTTAAGATGAGTTGATTCTGAACATTTCTGTAGAAAGCCAACAAAATTTCGATGTTTCTAGCTACACTACTTTGTTTTTTACGATTTGGTTTGTCATATTTTTTTACACCTGAACAGAAAAAAACACATGAAAATTTTTTTTTACTAAATAAAACACTCGACTTTTGTCCGAACAAATTTTGGCACAGACATGGGCAAGTTTGATAAAAGTTGGCGGCCGCCCCGAGGATGCTAAAAAATAATTTTACGATTTTTTATCACGTGATCTTCTGGGAAAAATTATTAGATGTTTGGCAAAAACTCTTCAAAAATCGTAAGAGTTTTCTAGCTGTAGACTGTGTAAGGGCGTCTTGTATTGTTTACAAAATTTGTTTACATTGCTTTTTTTGAATACCGCGGTCTCACATGCCTTCATCGGCCAGTTTAGGAAAATTCAAAAGGTAATTTTCGTGCATTTCAAATTTCTTGTGGAGTTAGCTAGATGTGGTAGTGCTAGGAGTGTTAGTCGCATGACCGAGGTTCAATTCTCGGCGGTCAACAATATTTTAATTATCAAAAAAATCTGATGGAATTTTTTATTCATACCTGTATCTGAGTTGTTGTAACACCAACAACTTATGGTTTTTTTGGGAGTAATACCATCTGTAAATTGAGTTATATCAGAATACACATAAATATTATTCATGTAAGCCCCTGAGAGACTGCCTTGATAATGTAAGGATGGTTTTTCTCATGCTTCCCTACGAGAGAAAAAAAAAAAAAAAAAAAAAACTAGCGAATTTTCCTAACGAAAATAGAGTTTATGAAATAAATCCAGGTAAATATGTAGGTAGGTTCTTCTATCATAAACAATACTAATCAATTAACAAATATTTACCGATTGCCAACTCTTAATAGAAGTCTTGAAAAAAACAAGATAATATTTTGTAAAATTAATAAACTTTTGCAGTCTTTATTATGTTTTATACTATTTTGATATAAACAAAAAGGTATTTAAAAAAACATTTTGTGTTAGTATGTTCAGTGAGAAACGACTAGCAGCGCACGATTAGCTCAGTGTTAAGCTAGTCACTTACCATGCGGAAGATCCCACCTGGGTCCGAACACCAGAGCCAGCAAAAAATTCATGACTACAAAATAAAAAAGACTGTTGCCATTTTTTATTTAGCCATACCTAGTACACACTATGGATTCTCCTCACACGAATTTTTGAAACCAATTTTGACTTTAGTACCTTAGTTCTAACTCAGAACTGTCCCTCTACCTTCTTGACTTTCTCTCTCTCTCTCTCTCTTTCGCACTTTGTCTCTCTCTCCTCTCTCTCTCTCTCTCTCTCTCTCTTCTCTCTCTCTCTCTCTCCCTTCTCAATTCCCTAAGAGGAACTGTTAGAAGTGGCGTCCACCTTCCTGGATGCAAAGGTTGAACCTCTTCATCATGTTCCGTCAAATGTTGCGGAAGATTCCAGGTTTTTCTGTCAGGTCATCGAATGCCAACAGGATTCTTGCTACCAGATTTCGTAAACTATGTTTTTCACGTGATCCCAAATGTTCCTGTTGGCAACTCCATATGCTAAATGCGTATCTGCCATTTCAGCATCCGAATTATAATAATGTAACTTGTACTAAAAAAACTCAAGAAGTTTAGAGATAATATTTCATAGAATGCAGAAAAATATGCTTGAAAACTATCATCGAGAAACAAACAATCATTCATTTGACTGGCCTTTAATTAATTCCAACGAAAATAATTATCAGACATAAATAGCTAATTACTCTTTGAGTACAAGACGACCCTACACGGTCAACACTTTTAAGATTTTGAACATCATTTTTTGAGACTTACCTGGTTTGTGTTTACCCAGAAGATCACGTGATAAAAAATCGTAAAAATATTTTTTAGCATCCTTGGGTTGACCGCCAACTTTTATCAAACTTGCCCATGTCTGTGCCAAAATTTTCTCGGGCAAATCTTGAGTGTTTCAAAGTGTAAAAAATTTACATGAGAATTTTTTTTCTATTCAGGTGTCAAAAAAGATGCCAAACCAAACCGTAAAAAACAAAGTAGTGTAGCTAGAAACATCGAAATTTTGTTGGCTTTCTGCAGAAATGTTCAGAATCAACTCATCTTAAACAGGAAAAAAGTTCTGACCTGAAGAATAAGCTAAAGTCGGACTTTTTCAGAAAGTTGCAAAAAATCACTTTGTGCAGTTATAAAGGCGAATCCGAAAAAACGGATTGCAGATCCGTCCTAGAAATGTCGTCAGTAATCTACCATTAACGGGTGTAAACGTTTTTTTGGTCCACCCTGTATAAATTATGGAGGGGCATATTTTAAATAAAATTAATAATCCATTTTTTTATGTCTTAAAATCCATTTTTTTATGTCAAAGACGAAATAAATGTCAAAAAAATGGAATATGTATTGCTTTAAAACTGTAAAATGGACAACTTGCATTGGTAAACAAATACCCGTATGTTTATCCAAGACAACTTTTAAATACCACAGGAGACAAAAACTGAAAACTTTATACCGAATAAACCTACGCAGGAATGGCTGAATTGCCTGATTCCTTTAGAAATTAAACATGCCAATGCACTTAAAAAAAGCTTTAAAAAAAAGGTTTCCATCACTGTGTCCTGCATGTATTAACATTACATGGAAACAACAAAGGAAAACTAAGAACTTTCAAACGAACAGTTGAATGAAAAGATCAATGTTAAAGGTAATATAGAAAGACAGTTTCATATTATGCACAAGATCTGTCATCATCAGAGATCAGACCAAAGCTGAATATGTAACTTTAATTAAGTCCTTTAAATAAAAATGGTCAGGAATCAGGACACATTACTAGGACAAGAGAAAATAAAAGTGGACAAAATGGAATGAAGCTCTAGAAAAAGAAAATGACCAGCTCTAGAAAAAAGATGGAATAAAGATATGAATACAATTACAGGAAATAATTGGATATTCATTATTGCCCAAGAAAAAGAAAAATGGAAAGCTTTAAAATAAAATAAACTAATAAAAGACTGAATATTAGTATTATTCCACTCAGGCTGGGTGAGGTCAATGTGAGTAGCAGGTTTGTGAGTTTCCTGCGAATGGAGGGTAAAACCCCCGTCGTGATATGACCATGGCAGTTGAAAACGACGTTAAACCCCACTTAAAAAAAAAAAAAAAAAAAAAAAAAAAAAAAAAAAAAAAAAAAAAATTAAAAAAAAAAAAAATAATATTTAAAGTAAAGCCTGGCTAAAAATAGCACAAGTTTTCCTGACTAGACCCAATAGATTGATCTCGATGTAAAAGTTTGAGAACAAAGTTTTCTCATAACTACCTACATTGTAAGATATTCATTTCTTTCACAAATTGTGTTTAAAATGTTCATCATCTTGTGAAACTTATGATGAATTTTTCACAACAGTTTACTAAAGCTTGTAAGCCATATTTTATCTCGATTTGAAATTTTCATCTCTCGGGGCCATAAGGTGTAGGAGAGTAAGGAGAGCTTCTAATTTCAACATAAAAAACTTTTTCTTAATATTTAAGTAGGCTGCTTTAAGTAAAGTTTCCTTTTTCGACTTTTTTACCTCCATTCAGCAGGATTGAATTCATTGTATCCCTTTCGGGGAAATATTTGCGGAGATAGAAAAATAAATGATATACAGGGTCCGCCAAAAAAAGGAGCCACTCGAAATATCAAGAGAACGGATTAAAAATTTTAAAAATGCTATGCTAAAAAAAAAAAAAAAAAAAAAAAAAAAAACACGTGTACCATAATGTTGAGGGGGAAACCTTTTCAACCATGTTTTGATTTTACTTCCGAGAAATTTCTAATATTAGAAATCGGAAGTATTGTGTTCGTTTTTGTAAAAAAAAAAATATTTTTGTGCTCCGACTTCAATTTTTTCATATTTCTGGACGTTTCATAACCTTTTGAGCAACTTTGGTTTTGTGTCGGTCTGTTAAAAATATTCCTTGTAACACGCAAATCTCGGAAACTACTCGACGGATTTTAATAAATTCTGAACACATATAGAAGACGTTCTGTAAATCGTCCTACTTGCAAACTTATAAGTTTGTTTTTTACTACAAAATGTTATTTTAGGTATTGCAGTTATCAAATATAATATAAGGTATCTAGTAGGTGGGTCATTTTCATTTATCTTGGGCAATTGGATTTTTTCAAGTCATGAACGTTACCTTTTTCCTAATCATTTTTTAGGCTCAGAAGACTAAGACAAATACCTTTGAGCAAAAGCGTTCATTTAGAATATTTCTAGCAGCTACCTCTTCACACAAAATTACAAAAACTTAACGTACCAGGTAAGATTCATGACCACGGGTAACGTTCATGACGGTAACGTTCATGAGTAACACGCCACTAAAACAATCTTTTCTCAATAAAAGAATATTCACTTTACAAAAAAAAATATTTGATTGGAAAGAGGACATGCAGAAGAATTAAAGAAATACATTATATATTAAAGAATCATTACAATTTATTTAAAAAACCGCGTAACGTTCTTGTCAAAAAAAATTAGACCCACCATTGTCCCTCACTGTACTGCATCCAACATTCAACTGACAGGAAATTTCAAAACAAAAACAATGTCATCTGTAAGAAGCAAAATGGCGGCAGCTACTAGCTTTTCATTCTAAGGGTTTTTCCAAATGGTTTACATTTTTTTGGGGGTAACATTCATGACGGAGATTTTTTTTTCTTCGTAGGGACACAACTTTACACGTCTGTAGAATGAGATGAACATTATTATTTTTATAAAAACTAATGGTCACATCCTAAATGAACTGTATTTTTCTCATTGATATTGGATTTTGGTGAAAATAATGGGGAGAAATGCATTTTTTTCTATCAGACACAGTAAAATCTTAGACTAAGGGACACCTAAAATATCATGAACGTTACTTACATAACTGGCAATTTTGAGTCTCCACATTAGTTTAAAAGACAATTTATTATTGTAATTTATAAAAAAAATTGTTTCCTATGTGATCAAATAGATTTTAGTCATATATCCCTATTATTTTCACATTTATTAAAGGAGAAAGGTTGCGGACTTGATATGCCCAAGATAAATGAAAATGACCCAGGTACATACCTAGTACATATGTATCTTAGGTACCCACGTAATATTATTATAATATTACCAGTCACGGTGTGAGAAAAATTCTCACTGTACAGACGTCCGCGGCTATTCGACTGCCTCTGAAATACAATGTATGTTGAGAGTAACAATTAGGTACTATGAACATTTCCCATGACCGCAGATGGGCTGTCAAAGAGTCTGTCATACTCATTTGTTTCATCAAGTTTGATACAATTTGGTGAATCCACCAAGTTCCTGTGGTAAATGTATGGAATTTTTGGTAAATGTATGAAATAATCAGTTTTGAAATATTTTTTTTAATACATTTAGGTACCAATGACTGAGATACCTTAGTCAATAAAACAACCGATAGTTGAATACATTTACCGTAATATAAATTTTTACCATAAGGTATAATATTTCATAATTATATATTATAATATTATTATTTTTAATCAGAGGGAAAAATAAGAATTATTTTACAAAAATGAACACAATTTTTCGAATGAATACGTACATATAATAAAGCGGAGGTAGTATGAAAAACAACATTTTGTAAAATCTTCCACGCAGTATTCATGAAACATTTTAGTAATTTGATAATTATGTGTTACCTATGTTTTAAAATAATAAATTCAACCTTTGCAAATGTATTTTTATTTTTTGTTCAAAGTTCCAAACAAAGAAAAACGGTTTAGAAAAGGCGACCCCTTGTGATTTGTGAGCAGCTTGGAACTTGGAATTTAGCAATTCTATAAAGTATTTTTCGCAGGTATGGACAAACGTTACTTAATATGATGAACTAGAATTCTAGAGTGAAGTCCCATTGTTTTTTTTGTTCACAGGGGAAGTCCCTGCGGCCATGCAGAGAGCATGCCCCAGTCACTTTGTCCACCCCACGACTCTGATCGTCATCCTCTGCTTGACTGTGATGAGTAGGTAATTCAGCTGGATCCCTCCGTTGCTTACCTAGTTCAATGATGGTACCTCTTACCTCAACCTATCCTGTGGCAAGAGAGTCAAACCCCCCCGTAATTGTTATTTTCTATGTTTCATGATAATAAAATTGGCGTTTAATGTTTTCATTTAATTATTATATTTTTAAAGGGGAAAAAAATCTTTAAAAAAAAGAAATCTTAAAAAAAACTGTAGGTGGTAATAAAGCCCCATTTATACTCTGCGCTGCAGGTAGGCGTGCAAGTTGAGTTGCAAGTGACTGCTTGCAACTCAACTTGAAGCTTTTGAAATCAGTGTGCACACCTTTCTACTTTCCTTATCCTATTTTCTCTTACAAGTATAGTTCAAGTGCAACGTAACTATGATTCATATGAAACAACTTGCTCATGCATTCATGCATTCATGCAAGTTGCAGTTATTTCACATTTCAACAGTGAGGCTAGCACAATTGCACCATTACTTGCAGCGTGTAAATAGGCTGTTTGGATCATCGGCATCATTACAAGTTGCAAGCCAGTTTTGGACCAAGATTGTATTCATAATACCCGATAAAATACCCCAAAATGGTTATGTTTTCCGCAGTAATAAGAAGAAGAACGGGATTTTTTCAGCGTACCTACAAAAAATTAAAATTGAGAGAAAGCAGGTTTTTCCAATAAATCCCTCTTCTGTGATGTTATAGATTAATTTATTAAGGTGGACTATTTTTGTACTAAAAATTACTTGATAAGTAGGTAGATAGATAGATCAAATGGCATGGTATTATATACAAGATCATCCGTAAACAAGATCATCACAACCATGTTCGTAGGACATGACCTGTATTGTATTTAGGTAAATCAATACTGAATGTTGTTATTTTTTCAATAAATATAGGTAGATATAATTTTATTATGTTTAAAAAATATGTACAAAAATCTATATTGTTCTGTATATAGTTGTTATTTCTGTTGATATATATTTATAAATGTGTTTGTGTGTCTATAAATAGTAAAGAATGCAACGATGTGTCTAAAAAAAGAAACACTAATTTTATACATAACTGAAAAGTAAATAAGTAGCGCTAAATACACATAACGCAATTTTAGCAATGACATTATACATAAAGTAGATGCGTAGTCTGCTCGGGAAAGATATTTCCTGCATCTCATGCATTAGGTACTCGTACAGGTACGTAACTGATTTTGCCATACCTATAACTATACTCAGTCAGTCAGCCTTGCGGTAACTTTCTAATGGCAGTGATAAGTGCTTTCATTATAAGAGAAATGATAATTGCAGCATGCAATAATTTGCAATTCCATGATACTCGAGAATTTATGAAAAGATTGACACAAAAGCAGTATTTTCTTCTCAAAAGCTCTATTCACTGGACATGAACGCAATTTCCTGCTACGTTACTTTTGCATAATTATACACACAACCAGTTGCGAACCAGTGTGCAACTCATTTTATTAACAAATGTATCGTAGCAAGAGCTACAGCTTTATTTATTTTTCAAAATACAATTTAGTTATACAATAATTACAATTTAAGTATACAAGAATAAATTACAGAATGAGAGCAGAAGCTGTATTTTTTTTTCTAACCATTTGAAACAGTGTTGTGACTCTTTCAAGTTGCGTCATGAGTTCTTATCGGACACCACAAACAAGAGAGTAAAAAACTAGTTCTAAATGAGTTTCTATCGAGTTTGCAATTAAAGTCCACACCAGTTATTCTAAGAGCCTCCTCTTAGAATTTAAATTTAAACCCTCCTAACCTGAGTCAGCTCAACTCAGGCTGGGTGAGTAGCTTCGCTTTAGCCTCAAGTGAATGAAGGGTGAAACCTCGTGTTTACAAAGTTGACAAGAAAAATCTTCTCATCCCTCACCCGTATCAAATGTAAACATAAATAGACTGCGAGAAATATTCTACTCCTTTGAGATAGTGTCGCTCTATGTAGCGTTTCCATGCAACTCTTGAGCAACAGATCCCTTTCTCTGAGAATGGTCTGGACACTGGGGATCAGCAGGACAAACTTTTCTACACTTACCGCGAAATTTATAAATTCTTTTAGTGTCAGGTTACACTAAACTTACAGTCCCTAGTTCGCCATGGCAACAAATTAATATTAATTTTGAACGAAACATACATAACTTTCACTTGAGGTCAGCGGACTACAAAATTATTTTCATCTTTTAGCCACGGCATGGCTTGTAATTACATATTGTTGTTTGTGCATTTTGTTTGTGCAAATGGTGCACTACTGAACCTACTAGGCATACCTTTGTTGTTGTTGTTGCTGTTATTTTATTCCTCTCGTTGAATACTTGCAAATACCAGAGTGTTTCTTGTTTCATGCAAGCCTAAGCTTCCGTGTTCGTAGAATGCAGGTTACAGTTCTGCATTATGAGAAGAATGATTTTGTATCTATACTGGGTGGTCTCGGGGAAAATGAGGATCTATGAAAGGTAGGCCCAGCAGGTCAGCACCTCTTGGGCTATACCCAAAGTTCTATAGAAACTTTCACTTTGGAAACACAACTAGAAAAATTATAATGTGGCTGAGCTTCTGGTGGTGCAGTTTCACGCCGTAACCCCGCAACTCTGGCACAGCCGTACTTATAAACAGAAATCGCCATCCGAGTAATGTCTCACGCATAATTTCCTTTCATATTTCTGGCCAATACCTTGTTTTTTTTTTTTTTTTTTTTTTTTTTTTTTTTTTTTTTATACTGCGTTTACACTTGTTAAGCGGTTAAGCATTAACAAGCAATAACTAACGCAGTCATTTTCTCATTCATTCAATCATTCATACATATAAGATACATACATTCATTCATAAATCATGATGGAAAAGGTCTGGTTGGTGGTCTAAGTCATTGTATGTTTTCATGGCTGAAATAATTGGTGACTTTAATAAGGGATGTAAGTTATATGTTGGACAGCTGAAAAGTTTGTTTGGGTCCATTCTGAGTCTGGGGTCAGGTATTTTGAAGTCTATTTTTGATGTAATGTATGGACTGTCGATTTTGTTAAGTAGGGTGTTTTGGAGTAATTTGATGTGATTATGTGTAAATCTACTTTCAATTGATTCTATAGGTAGATGTTCAAGCAAAGTCTTGTATCCTATGTTTTGAGGGTATTTGGGGTAGAACCCGTTGATCTTTTGGAATAGATAACGGACAAAACTTGCTTGAACATCTTCAATTGATTTTATGTCCTTCTTTGATTTTGGTGTCCATAATACTGAACCATATTCCAATGTGGACCTGACTATTGCCCTGTACAGAGTAAGAATTGCGTCGATATCTTGAACTGGCTTACAATATCTTATTATCATACCTAGTTTTCGAAATGATTTGTTTCTAGTGTTTTCAATATGAGTGTCCCATGATAAGTTGTTTTTGAACGTAATGCCAAGATCTGTACAGGTACACGTTTCTTTTGTTGGGATGCTGTTTATTACATAGGTATACTGTATTTTATTTTTGATATATCCATATGACATTTTTAGGCTTTTGTCTGGATGGAAAGACAAGCCAACGGATGTAAGCCATTTCTCAATATTATTAACCCGTGAGTACACGCACATAGGGAAAAATTCTCACACGCTCGGCAAAAACGCTAGAACTTGATCGATATTGGTCCTAACCTGTAGGGACCTGGAGTAGCTGTTGATAATATGTTTATCTAGATGTATCCACAGTCCCTTGAGCTATTTTCAATTTCTGTTGCCCGTGACGTCGCGAAAAGTTCAGATCGGTCTGAAATGTGAGATTTTTTTTCATCGCGCGTGCACAGACGTAACTTTTTTTTTTCAGAGTTTTTTTTTCTGTTACTAACTATTTAGTTTAATTTAATTAATTATTTATAATAATTAGTTTTAATAATTAATTAATATAATAATAACAATTGTTTTAAATAAATAAATATATTTTTTTTAAAGAAAATTAGTGTGTTTACCTACCAAATTCTTGATTGTTCACTATTGCTATAATAATTATTATAATGATTTTTAACTAACATTAATTAAATTTCTTTGTAATAATATTAGGTAGTTAGGTACCTTCCTACACTTTTTTTGCTAGATACTGAAATAATTAGTATTCTTTGTAATCTTTCTCCACCTACTATAATGGGTACCTACCTACCTACTTACCTCCTGGTATAATCTAAGTACATTTATTTTTTTATCGTTTCTGTTTTTAGCTTTTAGAAGTACCTAAACAAATATAATTACATAATATTCTTGATTATAAGATATACTGTGAATTGCCCTACAAACTTATGTCACTATGGCTTACGATGAACAAATTTTGGAAAAAAAAAAAAAAAAAATCAAATCAGGGGTTCGAACTGCAACCATTTTAAAAAAAGTTGCTAAAATTACTTTAAATATCTTTTAAATACATAAGTCAACTTAATGTATCTTAAAAATATTATATAACTCTTCAAGCAGAACGAAATACAAAGCAAAACCAGGTGTGAGAATTTTTTTCATCGCGCGTGTACAGACGTTCGGATTTTTAGCGCGTGTACTCACAGGTTAATGTCTTCTTGTAACAAAGCGCAGTCTGCGTCTGATTCGATGACCTTATAGAGTTTTATGTCATCAGCATACATTTTGAACTGAGAGTTATTTATATGTGTTTTCACATAGTCAAAAGTCAGTATAAACAGGAGACTGCTCAATTTTGAGCCTTGAACTACTCCGGAGGGCGGTGTGAACGGATTGGATCTAGATCCTTCATACAAAACAATATTTTTACGATCTGACAAATAACTGGCTATAAAGGCTGTGAACGGTTTTGAAAAACCAGAACGAGACAATGCACTTAGTATGGCTGTATGGAAAATAGAGTCGAAACAACGTTTTATGTCAAAATAAAGTACATCTACCTGATTCCTATTTGACAGAGCATTAGCAACATAATCTGTGAATTCTACAAGATTACTAACAGTAGATCTCCCTGTTACAAAATCATGTTGATTGGGAGTTATATGTTTGAATATAAATGTGCTAATTTTGTCATAGATTACATTTTCATAAATTTTAGCTAAGGTATTAAGTGCCGAAATCGGGCGATAAAGTTCCACATCATCAGACGCTCCTTTCTTGGGCACTGCTGTAATGATTGATTCTTTTAGTAAAGCTGGAAATTCAGAGGTTCTCAAACATACATTCAGAATATAAGATAAGGGGATTTTTAATTGTTGTGCACATTTTTTGAAGAAGATCGCCGGTAAACCATCTGTGCCAGGTGCCTTTTTTTCAGGAATATTTCGAATTGCATCTGTGATATCTTTTTCACAAATCTGATCAATATGTATATATGCGCTTGATTCTTCTATATCATTGTGTTGTAGGTCAATAGAAATATTATTATGATTGTGTGCACTTAGAAAATGTGAAGCAAAAGCGTTCGCGATGGTTTGTGGGCTTTTGAGAGTTTCACCATTGTATTTGAGTGTCTGTTTTTTCGACTCCTTTTTTTTGTCTTTAAAATATTTCCAAAAACGGGAACTATCTTGCTTAAGATCGCATTCAAGAGTTTTAATGTATTTGTCGTAATCATTTTTAATCTGTTTTTTACACAGTTTTCTGAGGTTAAAATATTTATTTTGTTGTTTAGAGGATTTTTGCTTTATTTTGCGAAGCCTTTCCTTTTTTTTGAAGAGTTTTTTTGATTCATAGGTCCACCACTGTGGAAACTTGTTTCTGTTTGTATTGGACTTGGAAAAAGTTGGTACATGTTTATCAATAACGGTGTTTATTATTTGATAAAAAGTTTCAATTTTCCCATTAGAATTTGTATTATCTGACATGTTGAGAACCTCTTGCCAATCAATTATTTCCAACTCAGAGCAAAGACCTAAGTAATCAGCACGTTTAAAGTTGTAATTTTTTGGTGCATCATTGGATGTGCATTCAGATACTATTTTGTTCAATTCAATATTTATGATCAGGGCTGGATGGTGTCCTACAGGTTTTACAAGTCCTTGTGTTTTTTCAATCTTTATTTCGGCTGATTTATTTCGGGTTATATTATACTGGGCAAAATTTGTAAGGCATAAGTCCAATGTCCTGTTATTTTTATTAACAATTAAATTGAGGGATTCAAGATTGAAGTGACTAATAAGTCGGATAATATGTGACTTCCTAATTGTATATGAGTCAGGATCATTAAACTCTTTTACATTAAAGTCTCCTATAAACATGAGACGACTATTATGTAGCTCAGGATTTGAGGATACTTTATCAACAAAGTCATTCATTGTCTCTTGTTTTACTGGCGGAGGAAAATAGCAAACACAAAGGATAAGTTCCTGGCCATACAGAGTACATTTAAACCATAAAGTCTCAATACTGCTATTTAGTGTATTCATATGGTTCATAGGTACTATGGGAAAACATTTTTTTGAGGCTAATATTGTTCCACCCCCACGTTTTTTATTGGAAGAATTTCCCCTATCTTGTCTGAATACGTTATATCTACTATCAAACAATTCATTTGAACCTATATCATCTGTTAACCAAGACTCAGTAAGAGTAACGAAGTCATAATCCTCATTAACTAAATTTAGATAGAATTGTTGACATTTTCTTTTAAGACTATTTACGTTCTGGTAGAAAATTTGAACACTTTTTTTAGTGTTGACGTTTAATTTAGTTTGTATTGGTTTTTTTATTTTTGATTTGGAATAGTAAGGAAGGTCCTTGCTTACACAAGGGTTGTCATTTGTGTCTGAAAATAATGATTTTGCAAGAGTGCAAATCGGTTATATGTTTGTATTTGTTGAGAGTTTGGTTTTGGTTTTAAACATGGTATAACTTGTTTTCGTACTAGGGCATCACGATAACTTGGTGGAGGTTGTGATGGTATAGTAAATTGTATTTGTTTATTTGGTTGTGTCTGTTGGCTAGGTTTATTGTATAGATGAGATGTCTGTTTGATAGATTTTTTCTGGTCATGTTGTTTGTTAGTATCATTGTATGCGTTAGGTCTAGTCCGTGCCTGGTGCGTTTTTCTGTTAAATTTCTCATTATAATTTCTGTAGTGATAAGCATGTGAGTATTGATGTGGGAGGTAGCTTCTATGGGTTTCTGTATGTTTATGTTGAATGTGGTGTTGTTGTATTGTAACTTGACCAAATACTCGTTTGACAATTCTATGACATAAAGTATTTTTTCCCTTTAAGTTCAGGTGTACCAGATCTCGTGTATAGTGTTGGTAGTGCAAAAAGTTATGTGTGTCCAATAGTAAGAAGTTTGTATGTTTTGCCAAATAATATTTTATTCTGGTGTTTAAATTAGCAATGTGTTTATTGATATGTTTTATGTCAAATCTGGGAGGTGTTAACACAAATAATATATCACGATTATTCATCTTGAGAATTAGGTTGTTAAGAGATTTTTCAATTTGATCCATTTAGTCTTCAAAATATCATTAGTACCTACAATCACACATGGTATAGTATCAAGACCTATTTTATCTGGTAAAATTAAATTTACAATTTGGTCTAACTTAAAACCTGGTTTGCAAATAGATTTTACATTACACTGTTTAGGCACACAATTCTTAATAATATAATCAGTATCCCTAGCATGACTATCGCCTATAACTAAGATACGTCTGTAGGTATTGGTCTTCTTTTCTATTTTATCTCTTTGATTCTGGCTGTTGGTAGTATTTTGGGAGTTGATCTGCTTCTGATCCTGTGGTTTTTTACAATCTTCATCACATTTTACAATTTCCTCATCAGTAACAGGGTGTAGCATTGTCGTATTGGGTGGTGACAGTGGTGTTTGGTTGGGTTGCAACACTATGATTTCAGGAGTAGTATATTGTAGAAAGGTATCATCAATGAAGCAATCGGTTGTTGTACAGTCCAACTCTTCATGTGTGTTGTTCACTCGGATGTTGTCCAATTCTTGAAGAAGACTTATTTCTTGGCTTTTATTTTGAGTTGTGTGGAACTGGATAGAGTCATCATGGTGTATAATTATATGTTTGTTATTAGATTTTTGTAGTGTGTCAATGATTGTTTTTGATTTTATTATTTCATCTTTCAGATTCACAATGGTTTTAGATGCATCAATATTTTCTTCTTGAAGCTTTGAATTGTCTTCATGTAAAGTTAACAGTTTCAGTTGTAGGTTATTTTTTTCTTTATTTAGCTTAGTAATTTTTTCATCAGAAGTCTCTTGTTCGTTTTGTAGAGTCTTTGTGTCTTTTATTATATTATCTTGTTCATCTTTAAGTTCATTTATTTTTTGTTGTAACTTTTCAACTTTAGATTTTAGTTTTTTCACTTCTTCAGTTTTTGAACTAATTGTTTCATTACATTGTTTTATTTGAGTGTCATTTTCTTCAATTATATGTTGGACCCTAGCATTTTCATTGGCTATTTTATTTTTTAGTGAGGCACGGTCTTCCTCCAGACTGTTTATACAGGGTGGCGCATTGCGCATGACCACATTTGAAATTGTTACCATGCGTTTAATATTTGAGTTATGATATTGAAATAAAAAGTATTTTATAGAAAAAATGTGGAAGTTTATTTTACATGAGTCAATTTTTCACGTCCAACATCTCCGCGTCAAATTTTTCCGGTCGTGTGATTTCCCGGAATGGGGACGTACTGTGGCCGCCACGCTCACGCTCACCCGAACTCACTCCTTGTGATTTTTTTATGGGGATATCTGAAGGCCAAAGTTCATGTCGACAAACCTCGTACCCTTGCTCACCTGAAGGACACTATCCGCCGTGAAATCGCTCGGATTCCTGAGGAGATGTTGGTGAACGTGATGCTCTAGCGAGCGTCTCGAAGAATGTGTAACTCGACAAGGACGTCTTTTGTCGGGCATCATCTTTCATAAGTGAAAAACTGACTCATGTAAATTAAACTTCCACATTTTTTCTACAAATTACTTTTTATTTTCAATATCTTAACTCAATTATTAATCGTATGGTAACAATTTCAAATGTGGTCATGCGCACTGCGCCACCCTGTATTAACGTTTAGTGACTGTATATCCTCATTATTTTTGTCATTATCTTTACATTTTAAATTAGCAAAATTAAACAAGTCTCCTATCTGCTTAATTAAGTTAGATTGGTTACATTTCTGGCACTGTTTGAATTTGGTTATTTCATTTTTTATTTCAACAAAGAAATAATTTAGGTCGTCATGTGGCAAAAAATTGTCATTAAATATGGAATTCGCATTAGTATCGTCTTTATTATCTTTAATTCTAGGTCTCAAATTTCTGTCCATTGTGTTTTATTATTTGTCAATGATATGGTAGTAAAAGGTTATTCAACCTAAATAATCGTCAGTATCCATATATGGATTAAAAAACACAATTTCACTAAGAACTATATACTTATCCGGAAATCCAATTGCACATTCACAATCAGCGTTAAAATCTAAGTAATATTACACTAACTTCACTAAAATTTTATACACTTTTAATATTTTTAAGTGATTTAATTGGAGAGCAAATAATTTGTGTACTCGTCACGGTGAGAGTTATATTTGACTGAAAAAATTACCTGTTCCTGAATACGGCTGATAGTTTCCCTGTAATTTGCGCACTAAAAACTAGACCCTGTAGTGAATGTTACACATACACTACGAAACAACAACATAAATAAATAAATTTGTACGTAAGAGAAAGCACCTAATTACCCCCGGATAAAACACCATTACTTCGCCGTGTGAAACAATGTTGAGAAACATGGAATTTAGTTTTTCACGTTTCCTTTGTAAATATATTATATTAAACTATTTTTCATAAAAAAAAGAAAATAAAGGTTGTTTTGTAAAAAAAAGTCTATTTACTCTGTCTCACACGAACATTCTATTTTGAGCGACGGAAGGCTTGTTTGTATAAATATTTACAGACAAACAAGAAAAACTCTTTATGTAAGGGTTTCTGAAAATCTTCTGAGAGGTGAAAAAAAATATAAATATATTATGATTTAAGTAGTTTATTTGTTCTTTACTTCTCTTGTGACCACCATTGAGCTTTTTTAAATTAAAACCCAAGACACGTATTGATGTTAAAGTTAAAAATATTAGAGGTTTTCTTTAAATAAACATATAATACCTACTTTTCATTGAAATAATGCACTAAAAAGTTTATTTAAAATTAGTTCAAGTATATGAAAAAAAAAAAATAATAATAAACTGGTGTAAAACCACACGACTTTCCTTATCACTCGAAAATAAGTCAAATCCGCCATTGGTGACGCAACAGTAACAGTTAGCTATAAATCAATGGGAAAATCGTAATCAGCACTTCAAAATAATTGGATTTGATTTGTCACAACCCCAATCTATAATTAATAATAAAAAAGTTACTCTCAGCGGGACTTTTCCAAAATACCGGTATAGTCGGGCCGGGTTTCATATTGTTAAAGATATCTAAAAAAAAATAATGACAGTAGACCCCCCCTATTCTTTTTTTTCCAATTTTTTTTTTGTGTTCTTACTTTTTTGTATCACCAATACAAAGGAACTCTTGCGGCCGCTTTTTGTAATGCTGCAGTCACAGAGTGTGGCCAATTTCAACTGAAAGTTTCGTGGTTTGTGAGGTATATATATAAAATAAATTTTCTTTCTCAATTTCAAGTCTCTTACTGATCTCAGGGTGACTTTGTTCTTCATTTTAACACGAGACTTCACTTACCTCCCTAGATTAACTTCCACTAAAATGCGCTAAACATGTCATCTCAAAAATCCTTCCAATAATTAAAACAATAATTTCCTTATTATAGGATAGGTAAGGAAAGTAAGAATTGTACAAATACTTTCAGACACTTGGTTGTAATTGTTCATAAATGCAGTGTTTATAAATGTAGGTAGTTTCACAAAAAAAAATCTGATAGGAATCTTTTACAAAATTTCCTTCTACAGAGTTAGTA
Organism: Bactericera cockerelli; assembly: GCA_024516035.1. Taxonomy (NCBI): domain Eukaryota; kingdom Metazoa; phylum Arthropoda; class Insecta; order Hemiptera; family Triozidae; genus Bactericera; species Bactericera cockerelli. The sequence continues at coordinate 36,784,828 of CM044955.1, read as the reverse complement.
GGAGTTATGTTAAGTACCTAATAATATTTCTATCAAAAGTGCCTATCTTGGGATTTGGCACTTATTTGGCAATAGCCCCTTTCAAAATATATGTGGAATTTTTCTATATATTATTATTATGGGTTATTTTTTGGGGGTTTCTTTTTTGGAACACGAAGTTAAAGTTTATGATAGCAACGAATATCGCGGAACAGAAATTTTTGGTTGTGAAATGATTCTGTGATTTTTGTGAACGTTGTATTTATTATTTCAAGAGACAATTATACTTCAAAGTTTTAGGTACATATTAGGTAATCTTTTTTTTTTGTGATACTTTTTCGGGACATGGATACTTTTTAAAACACTCCCAATTGGAGTCTTGATTATGAAGTGCGCATTTTATAAGAAAGCTCAAAATTATTCAGTGTCATTATTAGCTGTTTTGTGTTCATGAATAAGTTTCATATTATGTGGATATCATCATAAATATTGTACATAGTTTGCCATAAGACCATAAGATTTAATATTATTATTATTAAATATTTAAGTATTACCAATATCGAAATATTTAAAAAATAGGAAAAATAATATTAAATTCTGAATAAGTAATTTGTGAATAACCACATTAAAAAATTGTACAGTTTATTAAAAATATGTATCATGTATAATCATACAATAATTTATGAATTCAATGTAAAATATAAAAATATGTTATGTACCTAGGTACCTACTGACCTTCTAAATCAGTGCAAATCACGAAACATTAAACGAATCTTATAAAATTTCATTTTTTTTTGTTTTAATTGTTAAGGTTAAAAAAATTTTGTTGAACCTTCACAAACAAATGAGAATGGTCTAGCGTCATGCGGACGTTGAATATGAATACAGAAGTTTTCATTCCGTCACAGTGAAGTTTAGTAACGCCCAGCCACGTTAGGACTTGGATAGGTGACCATTCCAGCCCAACTGCTTTGTGAAAATTCATTGAATGGAAAATAAAATCCCCATTTTACAATCCTACCAGGATTGAAGCTTTTAATTTACCAGCAGTATGAAAATTCATTATAATCTTACGATATTACCATTACTTAGTTATTTATCACTGACATATTAATAGTTGACCCATACTTATGATGAGCGGTTTTACTAATCCTGTTTCATAATACTAGTGTGTTTTTTTTAACATCACTTTCAACCAAGCTCATAGTTATGGGTCAATAATTTTCATATCACTACGGGGGTTTCACACAACGTGGCCAAACATCCTAGCCACTAACTTAAATTGACCTCCGGAAATAGCCAGCAGAACGTGGATTGTCATGATAACCATGGATAAATTCAAAAATAAAATGGTCACAAATCCATATCCTCACCATACTGGACGTGGCTTAACTTCAGACACATCTGAACTGTATTAGAACTGACCATTTCCGCTGGATTGTCTAAGTGTAACCCAGTGAACTAATTCTGAAATCGACTTGCATTGATTAGAATATAGCTTTTTTTATTTTGTTCTAATATGGAGGGAGACCATCACAGGGTCGCTTTATTTCCTGCTCAATAACCACAGTGTCAGTTGCTTCCCACACAACTCAACACTTTCTATCTTGAACTTTTCTACAACTTTCCCCACAAGTTGTATGTGTGGGTTGGGTATTTTAACTCCTACTTTAATCTTGTGAGATCTTGTCATTGGAGCAGAATGGAAAAGAAATAAAGAGAAAGGAAAAGCGCCACAAACATTTCCCTGCAGTTAAAAGTTAGTTCGAGACACAGAGCGACCTAAAACTAAAACCTCTACACTGTTGGCAACGCACCAAATCTATTTTATCGTCATCAAATTTGTTGGCGAGAATTTCCTGGACCATTTTTCTCCTGAAAGAACATTTTTTAAATTCATCATTCGTTTTCATGTCTATGTTGAGCGCAAGAGCTGACAAGTCAACAACTGACACTACAATATTTTATCTACGTAGAAAACTTGAACTTGAAATCCATCAAAGTAAAACATAATATTGTATGTACCTACATAATTAAAACCGGCTATTTTTATATTTAAAATGAAATGAAATATTTATTAAAACTACTTGTTCAAAGTACGTTGGCAGGTTAAATACAGCAATGTCTCGTTCTGTCACTGAAGTTAAGCAACATCTAACGACGTTGAGTCTTGGATTGGTTACCATTCAAATTCCAACCTTTGCGATGCTGTCAATTTTCGGGCCAGCCCAGGCTGGGTTAGGCTAACATAGGTGTCTGATTGTTAAGTTTCTATCTACCCCCAACTCGATATAACCTTAACAGTTGAAATCCCAATCTCAACAATACCATATTAGTATTTGGTTCTGACAAAATTTCATTTTGTATATAAATAATATTCGTTCTATTCTTATTATTTGATTGTACAAATGTGTGTAATGACCGTTTTTTATATATTAAATAAAATGATATTAAATGTACTTATTTTTAAACCATAGTCATTTCATTATTAAAATTAAAACCGAAATTTAATTTATCTTCTTTATCAAATTTTGTTACTTCTTTCGCTAGATTTTTAACTCTCACTAACGATTTTTTTTAATGATGCATGGAGTGTTTATATTTTTAAATTATAATTCAAGTGCGTTCTTCTTTTTACTTTCTATATACTTTTGAAAAGAAAGATTATATCGTGTGTAATCCGTTAAAGAAGAGAAAGTATGCCAAAAATGAATCTAATGATTTAACCTTAAACTTTCGCAGCTAAGCAGTCTGGCGCTTTCTTTTAGTTGTATAAGGAAAAACTGAACAACACTAGAACAAAATACTTTTACATGCAAGTAGGTACACGTATACAGTTATACACGATTAGTAGTAGATTTCTCCTATCTTTGTTAGAACAATTTTCAATCTACTTGGTTGGAAGAAAAGTTTGTCTTCAGAAGTTTTTCAACTAGCTTCCTATTCTAATTCATCCTATTTCATTATACATGTTACTCCATATACACAGCTGGATTATAATAATACTATTATAGAATTTACGTTACGAAAAAGAAACTCAAGTTGATGCTCATACAGTGGGTTAGCAAAACTTCTTCTATGGTAGAGTATCATCGATATTACTCCTAGTCTGAGGTGCTATTCCGCTTAGGCATCTCACTGCTGTATCTGCGGCTCGGACCCTGGAAGCAAAGCTTGCGTCTTTCATTCAACGTATCGTCAAGCTGGCCAAGCGACTCAAACGCAGACAGACGAATGCGGGGGGAGTAGCACGATTGTGTGGACTTACGTGAATTCAGAAGCTTTTTATGCTCCTTAAGTCATTCACAAAAATTCACACTCCGATCGCTAAAAATTTGTAGGTTCCAGTTACCTACAACCTAAACCAGTCTGGGTTGTGCCGGGAACTTCATCATCAAGTCTTCTTTGTTCGAGAGGTAACATATTTTTCATTATAAAATCCTGCCAAACCTGGGATTCAATCTCATGACCTCTAAAGTCTCGACCACGAGCAGTAAAAGTTAAAAAAGTTATCATATTAAATATGATAACACAAATTAACACAAATTTTGTGTTAATCACTTTCGTGATATCAGAACTACTCAAACACCGAACTCCCAGGTACAAGTCCGCCGCCTTATCGATCAAGCTACTGAGGTCGGTAGTCACAACTACTACACCATAGAGGTCGCTATCGCTACTGAGTTCGGATGTTTACAAGTTTCACGTCATAATGTTTTCAAGTTTATAACGTCACTTTATATTACACTAGTCTCATCATAAAGAAGATGGATTCCATCCTCCTCTCATCGGAGATCTGCCCCATCAACTAAAAATCTTTGATTAGGACATTCTTCAAACAGAAACATAGTAATGCCGTTGGCATTAGCACCGCCCTTGATCAAGTTTTGTTTTGTTAATTTTAATTTCTATGTATGTATACAGGGTGAGCATAAAGTCTCACCCCACCCCCCGTATCTCGAGAATGGCTGTAATAACAAAAAAACGCAAAAACCCGTGTTCCTTAATTTTTAGGGGGATTAATTTTCAGCCAAAAAATTTTTGCCTACACGGCCCCAGTCAGGCTGGGCATGGACCAACTTTAAAATCTTAAATAGAATGGTATGTCTTGTGGCATATTTTTTTAAAGGTCTCATAGAGAGAAGTTCATTACAACAAATTTCAGTGAGCTACGAGTTACCGTTCTCGAGATACATGGTCGGACGTCCTGCGTAATATCCATATATTTTGACCTATAACTCGTTAACCATAAATTATAGAAAAATGAAATTTGTTGATAATAACTCCTTATGACAAGCCCTGTCGAAAAAGGTATAACTCGACATACTCGGTTGATAACTCGTTGACTGTAAATTCGAACAAGGTAAAACTTGATTTGTTTTTTAGTTAAAATTTTCGGACTGTTCGTCCGGCTGGCTGACGAAACCGACCAGAAACTAATACCAACCGAGTATGTCGAGTTTTTTATACCTTTTTTCGACAGGGCTTGTCATAAGGAGTTATTATCAACAAATTTCATTTTTCTATAATTTATGGTTAACGAGTTATAGGTCAAAATATATGGATATTACGCAGGACGTTTGACCCTGTATCTCGAGAACAGTAAGTTGTAGCTTACTGAAATTTGTCGTAATGAACTTCTCTCTATGAGACCTTTAAAACAATATGCCACAAGACATACCATTCTGTTTAAGATTTTAAAGTTGGTCCATGCCCAGCCTGACTGGGGCCGTGTAGGCAAAATTTTTTTGGCTGAAAATTAATCCCCCTTAAAATTAAGGAACACGGGTTTTTGCGTTTTTTTGTTATTACAGCCATTCTCGAGATACGGGGGGTGGGGTGAGACTTTATGCTCACCCTGTATATTCTATGTTATTTGTAAATAAAACTTGGTCCAACATGTTTAATAATAATATAGACAATGATTGAATGACAGGGAAGCCACTGGATCCATGGCCTAACTATTCTTGTACATTGTTTTCTCAAGTTATGCAGTATTATTATGTATGGTCTTTCAATCATACCCTGTATGAACTTATTAGAACTTATTTTTCAAGCTGGGAAAATGAAGACAAGTTGAAGTCATTTCTTAAACGATTTGACGAGGGATTCCACCTTAAAAACAAATAACAATAAGAGGTACGCAAAATCTTATTTTGCACAGAGGTAGGTACCTATAATAATACACTATTCATTCCGCCCTAGATGTCTAGAAATTCTGAATCCAATAAATTAATTTCACCTTTAAAAATAATTTAATTAGTTCTAACTGTGTTAAACCTATTTATTGGGATTGAAAATATCAATGTGTATCTATTTTATATGACTTGGTAATTCTAATAAAGTCCTATTCAAATTTTCATTTACTTAATTAAGCTCCATTAAACTAATTGGGGCCGAGTTAAACTCTGTGAAAGTAAAAACATCCTACAACACGAGGAAATGAAATAAATTTTTATGGGTGCCGTATATCCATTTGACTCTGCAATGTGCAATATATTGACCATTGATGTTGTATATCTTCGATAATGATAGTCTTTTATTACATAGAATTCTGTTGGTAGCGTAGGTATACACACGTAAAATGGCGGAACCCAAGTTACAGACCAAAGCATGGCCCTATTTCTATTTTTCTTAGCAATTCCTGCACAATGAGGCATTGTCGTACAGCGTTTTGAGTCCGATACAGCGCCACCGCTTAAATTTAATCACTATTGTTTAAATTGGATGTATTAAAAGATATATCTGGACTAAATTGTAGGTAGGTATATCAACACTAGTTTATTCCATTTTAAAATTTCTCCTATCAACCTATGTATTTGGAAAGGTTTACATATTGTGTTGATGGTTCTTTTGTTTCTTTAACAAATCTTTATCCCGCCGGCACTTTTCTTAGTTTGCTAATTTCTTCCTGATTTTAGAACCTTTCCGGAATTCAAAAACCACATAATATTCTATGAAGATTTCAAGATACTATGAAAAAGTATGTTTGGGTAAAAATTCAGTTTCCCGCTAGTGAGTTCAAGAATGAGTTCTTCTTTTTATAAATTATGTATAATGGACTGTGGCACTGTGAGTAGTAGACAAGAATATACTATGAAGTTCTGTGGTTTTAAAGACTTGAGTAGCATCATGTTATAAGATATACCATGTTATGGTTTGGCTTTATCAATACTTATACCTTTCACAATAGACAATATGGAAAATAGAATATAGCATGGATAAAAGCTAACCTTGTTTACAAAGTTTGTGTTTGGAAAACGTTTATGTTGTGGGGCGTTCGAGTGAAGCACGTCTCATCTTTTTGTAAGAGAACAAACTGGGAGTACTCGCTCCGCTCGACAAGATGGAAGCTTGATAATAATCTGATTTGATTAATCCAGAATATTCAGCACAATCCAATCAAATTAATGAAGTTCTGACATAGGGGAAAGAAAGTTTACTTTGCTTTCACTGCTTGCTAACACAATTCTGTGTACAGTCGAAGCATGTTAGTTGGTTCCTAACACTTGAACTGTCAAACTATTTTCCTTCGTAATTTTACTGTTTTGAATTTTAAGAGCACAAAACGCAAATTACAACACTACACAGTACACACTGGACCCGGAATCAGACTAGACAGGTTCTGGGCGTCCAAAGGTTTCAATATTCAATACCCATATGAATCCTTCCCCAGCATGGCATTACACATTGATGACATTCACACATTGCACACGGAAAATATGTAAGTAGGTATGTACTTATGATCGCTGCCTCATTCAATTTCACATGTAAATTTTAAGATTTTTCTTAGAACTCATCAAATCACTGATGTTCAAATTATTATCAAGTTGCCTAGACTCAGAAAGTAAACATTTTCCAAGGTACCGATGCATTTTATAGTGTGCATTTCCAAGGAAAGTACTTCAAGCGGTATTCATAAACGTTTTTGTAAGATCTCTATGGAGCAAGTCTCGATTTGCGCACTGTCTTAGATGGGGAATACCAGTGCTAAGTCAATACTTATGAACTCGATTTTGTCTATTGATTTCGCCCTTAGTGTGTTACAATAAATTGCCAAGGTAAACACTTAATGTGTAACAATGATGGTGTACGGAAGTTTCACAGGCGTGTCACAATATTATTATTTTTTGAAGAATAGTTATTCATGTTTATTTTTTTAAATATAAAAAACTTCTCCCCAGGGACCGTCCTTCTGGAAGGGAACCGAAAATGCAAGAGGCATTTATCCTCTTTGAATGGCTAGACCAATTTTTTGGTAAAGAAAATGATTAGAACGGGGGGGATCACTTGTAATTCCAATCAATTTCTTTCTCAAATGGTATAAACACTTCTTAGATTTGACGCTCCAAGCACCTATGGTTTCCACAGCAACAGGTTGGAAAATGTAACCTCTCTCCTTAATTTCAATTATTTTGCATGCTTTGATCTTGAAGCTGTTTCAGCTGCTGCCCCTGCTTCTTTTGATGTTTTAGCTAAATAAGTCGAGGCAAATGTATCGACACAATGTCGCATCCCACACTAAACTTGATCCACGGGACCAGGGAACTAAAGTGACTCTATCTGGTCGTTTTCCTTCGTTTCTTAACAATCCAGATGGTTCAAAGGCTGATGGAATTTTAATTGATGACAAAGGTCTTCGTATAATCTCATTTAATTCACTGTGGCGAAAGAATCTGCCAGAACTCTTTCTATATAAGAGAGAGTGTAAGCCCAGCGTAGTTACCTTCTCACCAGAAACACAGGTATGTTCTCGACTAAGGTTAGAACCTAGACGCTTTTCAATACTGATTCTCAAGATGTCTGATATTGTCTTCCAACTTAGTTCCAATTCTTTTTGATGGAGTTGCATAGAGCCAGGCATTTGATTCTTTTTTCCGGAGAGCTAATAATCTCGCCTTGTACATCTAGGTTGAAATTCATTTTAGTGTCAATAAATTATAAACCTTAGGCAAGACCTGCGAAAAAATGTCATACTGCCCTAATTTTGTACATTTCTGTAAAGACCATTAAATTTGCACTTAAGACACAAATCCAGGTGTACAAAAGTTTACACCAAGAAAAAACGGCATTTTTTTTTTTTTTTTTCCACCCCCCAAGAAATCAAGTCCATTAAAATATAGAAAACTTACAAGTAAAGTACCATTGACCGAAGGCATCCAAAACTTTCACCCCTACTTCAGGAATTGCTCAAGGTTCAAAATTGAGTAGTTTACTATTTATTCTGACCTATGATGACGTCTGTAAAGATATCAGTGCGGATTCGAAAATACTATTATATGCCGATGATTTAAAGATTTTTAGAAAAATTACATGCATCAGTGATTGCTATCAACTACAGCAGGATCTCAATTTAATCAAAGAAAAACTTCACCTCATAGGGCTAAGTTTCCATCCTTTAAAATCAAAACAACTCACCATAAGCCGTAATAAATCTAATAATTTAGACTTCACCTACAAAATGGGAGACATAGATATTGAAAAAAATAACACAAAGATTTGGGATTCATTATAGATGAGGATTTTATATTCAAAAAACATCGAGCCGATATGGTAAAACGTGCATTTAAAAAGCTTGGCCTTATAATCAGATTTGGGAAGTATGTTGAGGATATTGATGTACTTAGGACTCTATTTCTATCTTTGGTGAGATCTACAGTGGAGTATGGTTCTGTAGTCTGGGACCCTAGCTCAAAAGAAGCATCAAAATCAATTGAAAAAATCCAGTCAACTTTTATAAGATATCTATTTAAAAAAGAAAATGGGTTTTATCCCAAATATCCTGAAGCTATCTCTTATAAAACACTTCTTGAAATGATTAATTTAAGCTCCCTTGAAACAAGACGTAAACTAGATTCAATCATGTTGGTATATAAACTACTAAACAATCATATTCAATGCTCTAATTTACAAGAGATAATAGAAAAGAAAACGCCCAACCCTTTGCTTAGAAATAGGACTATTGAGCCATTCACAGTGCCTCACCCAAGGTTTACAAAATTGCATGAATCTCCCCTCATTAAGGCAATGACACTGTGTAATTATCTTCACATTGACATCAGTGAATTCTCACTGCCAAAAGAAATGTTTAAGATGAAATGCTTAGACTACATACAACAAGAAAATTAAAGATATTTTGTCACTCATATGGTAGAATATATGCATTAGATACCCTTTATATTTTGATAACTTGTAAAACTATTTATAAGTATAATAGTGAACATTAGTATTGTTGTTTTCAATTGTAATTTTTGTAAACAATGTTATGTTCTTAAAAAAAAAAAAAAGTATATTTTTTTATCTCAACATTTCCAACAGGACGAAATTATTTTTGGTGAACATAAGGTTTTGGCCACCCTGTACATTATACCTATATTATAAAATGTTTTTTTTTTTCTGGGAAAATTGTTTAGTCCCTCAGCCTCCGTGTTGAAAAGTAAATATTGGAATATTCGTAGTTCTATTTGAAATACACACATTTCACGTAGGTGTTATTTTTGGTCCACCCCACTGATATTTGTTAATTATTCTGTTTTGTATTCCTATCTCGGTGCATCGAAAACACGTAAAAAATGGAAAAATTGAAAAGGTGTTTTAGATTTGTTATTTCGTTTTTGTATCCAAAACCTGTTTATTCCAGGGTTCCCTTTTTAATCCCAATTAATTTTTTGTCGGTATTTTAAGCAGACTAAGGTACCTAATACCTATCTATACCTACAGACTATGCTAGCTAAATACAAATATGATGTGCGACACAATAAGATTTAGACAGAAAAGATAAAGATAAAGAGCTAGTTTTTTGTGTTATTATGTTGCAATTTTTAGTGGGTAGCTTCGACATTACGAGAACTAATGCTTATGCATCATATCTCCAACCAACCATCATATTCCAATATCAATCTCATAATGCCGTCACTGGTCGTTGCCCTCTAAAACTACCCAATTGTCCTCATGAGGGTACGTACGGTAGGCCCCGACATCCAAAGTACAGAGCCGAAAAATTCCGACCCCGCCGGAATTTGAACCCGGGTCATTTGGAGTGCAAGCCGAGCATGCTACCGCTAGGCCAAGATGAAGACTTCAGGAAGGATCAGTGAGATAGATATATGTATTAATTAAACGTCTTAGAGAGAGAGAGAGTGAAATCTTAATATACAGGGTGACCTCCTTATGGCTGGCGAAGCGGCGGGTGTAACCCGCTAGTTTTACTTATATGTATAAATGTCAAAGTCACTGACTGACCACTCACTGACTGATCATCGCTCTACAGCCCAAACCGTAAGTCCTAGGAAGCTGAAATTTGGTAGGTAGCTTTGTCTTATAGTCTAGATGTGCAATAAGACGGGATTTTTCGAAATTTCCACTACAACACCTGCCATTGGCGAAAAAGGACTTTTTGCTTTCACGGCCATGCCTCGGCCCGCAAAGCGGGCGACAGCCCGCTAGTATTTACCTATTCCTAGTTGTGTTTAAATATGATGGCAACTGACGAGTCCTACTTAGACAAAATAGATATCCTAGATATACGGAGCCTAGGGAATCGAGATCAACCATGAGGTAGCGCCGCGTCGATGCGATGCCGATGGTACCAATACCTTATTCTGTCATTGAATTCAAGCAACGTCGAGCGAGGCTAGGATTTAGATGAAATTAGTAACTCTTGAGATGTTGGCTATTCTCAGTTACAAATGTGGGTAACTGGTTGGTTCGTTTCCAGAGTAGGTTGTGGGTTACAAATGTGGGTAACTGGTTGGTTCGTTTCCAGAAAATGAAGGGTAAGAGCCCTGTCTCCATGTAAGCTTAGCAGTGGAAAGTGACGTTAAACCCCAAAACATAACATAAATACAACAAGAGTACATTAATAGGTACAATGTACAAATATAGATATATGCAAATTTTAATTTAAAGATAATGTCTGGTACTGGTACCTACGTAGTGTTTTAAAAATGTATCAGACTCTATTTGTGTAGTCAATCATTATTATTCAAAATGCAAAACAAGCATAGGAGAAATGACACAAAGAAACTACATTATGTAGGTAGGGATTTACCTAATGAGATTAAAGATCATTAACACAATTGGTGTAACCTATGTCACTAATTATAACAACAGAAAAATAACAAATTAACTTTTGCTGCCACCCACTTGACTCATCTAGGTACATAATATTAATGAATATACTCCTCTGTACTATGTATGTCCTTAAAGTTTTATGAACAAGCTCCACAAAGTGCTTCACTTCACATGGGCAGGTGTATTTACCGAGCAATTTCCTATCTACCATGAGGGTTCAGTATAATTTTGTTTAGTTTCATCCTGTCCTAACATTAGTATCCATTTGGGAAAACCATTTCACTGCAAATAGTCACGTATCAAAACATTTTGAACCTTTTTTTTGGCTAATTAAGTCGACTCTCCTCGTTAAACAGAATGGGGTGGTATTATGTACTTTCATAAGCTTTACGGATTCACGTTTATTTTTCTCTTCTAATTTTTTACACATTCTGTTTAAAATTTTGAGGTGTTTTTTTTTTTCGTTTTACTTTTTAAGAAGCTCTTAAAGTCTGAAAAACCAAGATAAACATTTACTTAACTTTTCTAAAATAATTACGTTTTCAAACAAAAACTATCCTACCTTATTATTTAAACATGTAGAGATGTACACCTACTTATTTTCCCAATTCATAATCATGGAAAGTAATATCAATTTTTTTAGAGTAAATTTTCAGTGCGAAAACACGTTTTTGGGTCCCCAGAACCTAAATGAAAGTTTCAGCCCTTGGTTCGTAAGTGGTGTGTGTGAGTGTTTCTGTGAAGGGTACAAACAAGAGACTTGAAATTTGGTATGTCGACCCAATAAAGATGATGTCAACAGTCAACTGAAACAACGCTTTTTTTACTAAAGTCGTTGTCTTTAATTATTATAATAGTCACATGATAAAATTATTAAAAGCCTAAAAAGACATGACCTAAAATCGCAACCATGTCTTGCTCGTTTTCAATCTCGATCTGTTGAAAAATACGGGAAAATTACTAAAGTAACTGAACCAGTATTATCTTTAGCTATTCGAGGAAGTTGATTGTCAATAGTCATAAGGCCTAAGTAGAAAAGGATGTTTTTTGGTAAATTCAGATACCATTATTAATTTTCATAGAATTAATTTTCTAGCGAGGAAATGTTCAAAATCAATTGAAAACTTTCAAAACAAAAGAGAACGAAAAATTATTCAATTTTAATCAAAACACAGAACACCTCCGCAAGTCCGCTTGGTATCTATTGTCTTCCCTTCTCTCATTTTAAAAAGTTTAGAATTCAAGTTTTTCATGTACTTTTTAATTTTTTATTTTGCCTAAGAAACAAAACAAAAACTCATCGGCAGAATTGAACTTCATGCGTTTTGATACGGACTTAATTTGACTTAACTTTTTTTAAAGTACTAGTACCTACATACTACCTAGTTAAAATTTTCTGGGCATTTTGTTTGAATAGAAAATCCCCCAAAAAACACTACGTGTAAAAATAGTCGTCAAGTGTTGGAATGATTAAAAAGAAGTGATATCAAAAACGTCAATTTTATGTTTGAAGGGATTATTTTAATTCCTTGATAATTCAAACAAAATAATAGCCTCACAACAACAATACACCTTTGAGCAAACTTCGATTTGGTATTTTGAGAATATAACCAAAAAATAGCCACATAACAAAACAATGCTCTTGTAAGAACAATGTTGCATAATTACAAAACCATTGTTCTTACAAGAGCATTGTTTTGTTGTGTGGCTATTTTTTGGTTATATTCTCAAAATACCAAATCGAAGTTTGCTCAAAGGTGTATTGTTGTTGTGAGGCTATTATTTTGTTTGAATTATCAAGGAATTAAAATAATCCCTTCAAACATAAAATTGACGTTTTTGATATCACTTCTTTTTAATCATTCCAACACTTGACGACTATTTTTACACGTAGTGTTTTTTGGGGGATATCACTACTTTTTGATTTAATTGATTTCAAATAGACAAAGAAGTTTGTCTTGTTTCTACGAGACAAAGAGAAAAATATTAGGATACCGACAGCCTGAATATTATTCATAGATAATATCGGAACAATTCAGTACCTCTCTCTGCTGTACCCAGTTGGGTGATTCTCCAAAAAACGTACCTTTTCGATATGAAAATTGAAAATGACATAAATTACTAGAAATAAAAAAATAAAAATACTGGGTCATTCTAATTTCACTATGGAACCTAACGGTACCAACGGTGTTTTCATATTTTCCTTTTTAACTCTGAATTTGGGGATTTTTTTAAAACGGCTGCCTACGGGAATTACTTGGTTGTCTACGGAAATGACGTTTTTTACGGAATACCAGTAAATATTCTTCTGAATAACTTTTTAAACAATCTAATAGTTTTTCAGATTACTATATTTTAGATTAGTCTTCTATCAATGATACCTAGAATTATTATACTTGTAGCTATCCATAAAAAATGTCAATTTTTTTCCATTGATTTTTTTCCACCTACCAACTGCAAAAAATAACAGAACCAAATGAAACTAACTAACAATTTTTTCAATGGGCAATGGGCCAAAAAACATTAGGTTCATTTTGTAAAAATAAATGTTCAAACATAAAATAAAAATGAAACACTTCAAAATTCAAGGTCAATTATAGGTAATTGAATTGAAACGGATAATTTCTAAATTTAAAGTTTACGGTTTTTTTAACCATTAAAAACAGCTTATTTGACTCCTCTGGGTCAGAATCTTCATCATAATTCGACCATCATCACATGACTTTTCATCTTTTCTATCATCACTTGATTCTTCATATTTCTATCATCACTTGACTCTTCATCTTTTCTATCATCACTTGACTCTTCATCTTTTCTATCATCACTGGACTCTTCATTCTTTCTATCATCACTTGACTCTTCATCTTTTCAATCAAAAATGGATTTCAATTAAGGGGATGGGTTGATGACTGTGGTTTTCTCTTCCACCCAACCCAATGTAGTGTATCAGTTTATCATTACTGGATTACTGGATCAGTTTTTTTTTTTTTTTTTTTTTTTTTTTTTTACACTTTATTAATAGGACAATATAGGACATATTATACACAATACAAATAATTACAAATTAAAATACACAATACAAAAGAAGAAAAAATAAATAAATATACACATAATATATGTCCTAACGAGCGCACGAATAGCTCAGTGGTTAAGCACTCGCTTGCCATGCGGAAGGTCCCGGGTTCGAACCCCCGCGCCGACAAAAATTTGTATTCAAAATTTGGTTACAGTTGTTTGTAAGGGATACCTTCCGGTTCGCTCGTGTTGACCCAGCACCTAAATGGGAAGTATTGTGTCACTTCTCGCCCATCAGAGGGGAGGCATACTACGGGATGGGCAGGCTACAACACAGACCACAAGCGTCTACAGTAGCTCCTGTTTCATGGCTACGAAACAAAAAAGGCTGTGAAACACTCATCTTTTTTTTTTAAAAAAAAAAAAAAAAAAAAAAAAAAGAGGGAGGGGTTATTGCCTTAGGCAATCTCTTCCACACAAAGTTCTGTAGGCAACCCATTATTCCCGTAGGCAACACATGTCTACGGAAATGATGCCTACGGGAATGATGAATTTATAGTTTTGGATTAAAAAGCACTCATTTTCACACATATAAAACTTCAAAAACAACATTTCTATTAATTGTACACAAAAAGGAATTAAGAAAGAAATATATTTTTTTTAATGCATATAATTATTATTTAAAAAAACTGTCTACTGAAATGATTTTGAATCTTACGTCAGCATAGATCTTACCCTATACGATTCTATATCTCAACTAATTTTGAAGAACCCCAAATTATCAAATTTAAAACAAGTAAATTACATGTCCGCACAATGTTTTGATATGACAAAGAGGAGAAAGATGCACTCTAGTGCATTATTTTAAAAACTGTTTTCGTTTGCCTACGGATATGACGAAAAAACCAGACTCATTTATTTAGATCTAATAAAGTATTGAAAATAAAATTACAAAAATAAAAGGAGGATAAAAGAGTTGTCGTCATATCTTTGTCAAAGTATTAACGATAAGTTTTTTGTGAAATTGTTGCAAATAACTGAATAATTCAAGGCTTAATAATGAATTTTGAACGAGTTACAGTCTACGGAAATGATTTTAATGGTATAATGTATTTCTTTTTTAATAATCTGCGATTTTATTAAAAAATGTGTTTTATCAGAAATAGTTTAGACTATTACTATCTTCATTATTGCGAATAATTGAACTTTTTTAAGTTAAGCGTTGACGGGATAGTTGCGAGTTACATGAAAAGGTACGTTTTTTGGAGAATCACCCAGTTCTAGATATGGGTATTTGGGTAATATTGTAATTTTGTAATACCGAGTATTTCATAGAACCGGTACTAGGTATCGTACCCGGCCACAGTGTGTAATACCAAGTATTTAATAGAACCGGTACCCGGCTACTATGTACGATACGTCGGTATTCGGTCCCGGTGTGTAATACCGAGTATTTCATAAAACCGGTACCCAGTACGGTACGCGGATCCGGTGTGTTATACCGACTACTGAGTAATTCATAGAATCAGTACTCGGTTCCGGTACTCGATTCACGAGTATAAAAATCGGTTCTTGTACCATTGTAAGTGATTGTACCATTATAATACGAATCACGCACTATGCATTAAAGAAAAACAAAGCTTTCGAGAATACAATTATTTTTTTCATGCAATTGATTACTCTATAAATAAGAACCAGTACATACTAATTACTCTCAAAAACCGGTACTTTTTGAGTAAAGTAATTACTCGTACCCATCTCTACAATAAGTACATTAGGTAATGATCGACTCTCGCCTGAGGGCTATTTATCTTAATATATAAATGTCAAAGTCACTGACTGACTGACTGACTGATCATCACTGCTTCTCCGAACTGATAAGTCCTAGGAAGCTGGAATTTGGTAGGTAGCTTTGTCTTATAGTCTAGATGTGCAACTAGACGGGATTTTCGAAATTCCCACTACAACACCTGCCATTGGCGAAAAAGGACTTTTTGCTTTCACAGCCATGCCTCGGCCCGCAAAGCGGGCGACAGCCCGCTAGTATTTATATACAGGGCATCCATAAAGTCTCACCTAGGCCTGGGTTTATCGAAAACGACTCAAAATATCAAAAAACGCAAAAAATCGTATTCCTTTACTTTTAAGAGGATTAATTTTCAGCCAAAAATAAAATTTGCCTACACGGCCCCAGTCAGGCTGGACATGGACCAACTTTAAAATCTTATAGAATGATAACTATGTCTTGTGACATATTGTTTTAAAGGTCTCATTGAGAGAATTTCATTACAATAAATTTCAGTGAATTATACAACTTGCCGTTCATGAGATACAGGGTCGGACGTCCTGCGTAATTTCCATATAATTATTTTTTTAAGAGATTGGGTGGAAGAGATTGCCACAGGCAATAACCCCGCCCTTTAGGTAGGACATTAGTGTTATTTATTTTTACTTATTTATTTTGGCATTTGTTTTTTTCCCTCTAAACACGTGAGTCTGGAATCACAGCCCTACCCAGGCTGGGTGAGGTAAATGTAGGTAGCTGGAACGATTCCCAGCGAATGGAGGGTAAAACTCTCCGTCCTGACTTGTTCAAATCAGGACGTTTAAAACCAAATACAATCAACTGGTCACCATCGTTTTAATATGAGGTTAGTATGAAAATTGGTGCTTCTTTTGTGGAACTTCAACCAGTATATAATAATGAAGAAAAAAAACATACCTATTTAATCATAAAAATCTATTACCAAAAATTAATTAATAATCAACTAGTGTTTTAACCTTGTATTGAAAAATTAGTAATGAACTCGTTAAAAAACGGACAACTCTGTTTCGTGGTTTTGTTTACAATACAATTTTAATTATATTATGTACCTGTTGTACCTACGTACAAACGTACATACATGGTAGGTAGATGGAAATTCGATCTTGGTAAAATAAAGAGGGAAATGAAAGTGCCGAGTATTATTGTATGTTCCGAAATTGCCTCTTATTATGGCTCTAAGAAATGTTGACCCATAGAGGGCAAATAAGCTCGAAACAGCTGTCCAGGTATGTTCTGATATTCATGTACATCTAGTACAACTTCTCACTTTTCTGTTTATACTGATTATACTGATTTATTACTGATATATTTGCCTAACTTCGAGTTGCTAAACATGGTGTCATTTCAGCATAATCAGTAGATACGAGTATAAACAGAAGAAGCGAGAAATTATACCAGATATACTCGTACATTTAATAATTATAAATTAATAGGCAAGCATATATATTATCCTGAAAATATTCTTAAAATTTCAGCTCGATTGGACAAAAGATGCAACTTATATCACGTTACATTCAAAGGTAGATGGATAATTAGATTGTGACAAGTCAATGTTGATCGAGTTAAACCATACTCACTTCGTTCGAAATTAAACGGTCATAGAAGGTTGACTCAAACAAGCAACTACGTTTTTTTTTTTTCTCACGAGAATATGGGACATCCAAAGTACAGAGTAAAAAAAAAATCTACCTAGTCGGGATTCGAACCCAGGTCACCTTGCAAACTTTGTGTTTTACCTACACCAGTCGACGACCACAGAGACTGCTCAATACATAATATTTTATTATATTTATCATTTGATCTACCTACATTAATCAATATTTTTGCCTCTTACTGGCCAATATTTTATACACTTCTCATAATATAGACCTAGTTTACCTCTTGATTTAGAAATCTTTGAATGAAGTTAGAAAACGTTATTATTCTCACTCTGATTAACCGGTCTGATGGCAGCTTGGATGAAGCAAAGACGATTATATTCCACCCATGTTTTAAGTTATATGTGAGGCGAAGATTTTTTGTTACTCTCATAAACCTAAATTCAGTTTTTTCTTTTTATGTCTCACACTGTCGCTAATTTTTCTAAAATTTTATTAACATCGTAGTATAATTTTGCGTAATCAGAACTTTAGTAGGAACCTTCAGTCATCCACGTGGGATAATTAGGCGTGGCTCCAGGGCTCATTATAGATATTCCTTTAGAGGGCTCTAAATACTTTACTACTTGTTTCAACCATCTGAAATTAAATGATCTCATTCCCTTTGACTAGACCTTTCTAAAAACACCAAAAATACACCTCTAGGATAACAATAGACGGCTCTGGGCTCCATAATAAGTATTCCTTTCAAAGGCTATAACTCAAGTTTGGTCCAGTGTAATACTTTGGTTATATTTTTATATTTTTTTCTATGATAAAGCCTTTCAAAAAATACCACAATCGCAGCTCCAAGATAACCAGGGGCGGCTCTGTGCAACTTTCCAATTTTATTTTAGAAGGCTATATCTCCTACCCTATAAAAAATAAATACTTGAAATTATAAAAGGTATGCAGAAATAAAAATTCCCTATCCAAAAAACGTAGCTCACGTCTTTCCACAATAAGCACACGTTGCTGTAGCCTTGACAGAAAATTGGTCTGAAAAAAAAACCCGTATGAATAATTTCATGAAATTCAAGATTTTACGCGTGGCCAGAAAACGACTTTAACTGTACGTAGGAACCTCGCGCTTTCGTGAAACACAATCTATTTTTGCGTCTCATTACGAATTTGACATAAAAATTGATAAAAGTTAGCGGGAAGTGGGCGAAAACAATAAAACAAAATACATATAAACTCTGTTTCGTGTTAATATAGGCCGGCTGGCTGGCGCTACTTGACGAGCGCTCGCCTCCGGCGAGCTTGATTAAGTGTATGAAGATTTATAGAGAATAGGAAAAACTATCACCTCAAGAAGCCAGAAGAAAAAATATCTTTCATGTCTTTTTGTGGGTGAAAAAATTTCAATGGTTATAAATTCCACTACTGTTTGAACTATAGGTACCAACGCAGAAATTAGTGGAAAAGTCAGCCAGCCTCATTGGCGTAACGGTTGTGACTACTGCCCGTAGTCCATAGATCCTGAGTTCGATTCCCGGTTGGAGCAGACTTTTCGCACAGAAAATTCTGTTCCCTCCGAACATGTGAGGCTGGCGATTCTGGCCCTACCCAGGCTGGGTGAGGTTAATGTGGGTAGCTGGTACGATTCCCAGCGAATGGAGGTTAAAACCCCCGTCCTGTCTACCTCAAGTCAGGACGTTAAAACCAAATAGAATCAACGGACTTGAAAGGAGCCTAGACATTGGATCTGGGCGTCCATATAATCCTTTCACCACCGTGATTCAGGTATCAATGCACGGAATTATTATTATTATTATTAGTGGAAAAGTTCAACTACCAAAAAAATAATGTCAAATGAATTTCGTAAAGATTTGTACATAAAGTTATATGAAATAAACTGATGTGATCTTTAACATTTCTTTAATGTACTACCTAAAACATGAGAATTTTTTTTATATAAAAAAATCCGAAAATAAATAAGACTTTAAAATTTAAAAAAATGCAACTAAAATAAAAAAACCCCCTCTCAAAAAATATTTAGGAAAAACAAAAATATTGTTGAGTGATGGGATTGATGAACGCACGGATACCTTATGCCACGCTTACTTGTGAAAATATTAAATAGGTATGTCGGAAATTCATGTTCAAACTATTTAAAAAGGGTGTTGAATCAACAAAAATGACGAATTTATTCTATATCTTTTTTTATAAAGCTTACGAGATATTTGAATATTTACTCTTTCTGGAGATATAACCTAGAATCTTCTTCCTTCTCTGTCTTATCCCGCTTGAGCAATGTCGATGTTGTTCAAACTCATGGTTGAGGTTGGTTGGTGGGTTTGGCATTTTTTAACGGCTGGATACCCTTCCTAACGCCAGAGATTCTATTTGATTTAACGTCCTGGATTAGGACGGGGGTTTAACCCTCCATTCGCTGGGAATCGTACCAACTACCTACATTAACCTCACCCAGCCTGGGTAGGGCCGGAAATGCCAGCCTCACATGTACGGAGGGAACAGAATTTTCTGGGTGAAAAATCTGCTCCGACCGGGGGATCGATCTCAGGATCTCTGGACAACGGGCAGTAGTCACAACCGTTACGCCACGGATGCTGCTATACAAACCTAGAATATGTATAGGAAGAGAATGCCGTTGGCATTAGCACCGCCCTTGATCAAGTTTTGTTTTATTAACTTCAATTACTATACAGGGTCTAACAGACTTGATGTAAAATCTCTTAAGGGGTGGTAGTACAGATCATTTCCAACCATGAATAATTCTATAACACTTTTGATTTAACTTGGTGGTTCTCGAGATACTATTTTTTTGAATTATTTTTACTTAAAAAAAAAAAATTAGTTCCCTAGGTAAAAGTACTGACTGACTTTTTTTAATTTCTCTTGGTTTCAATAAAAAATGAAAATTTTATATCAAGTGTGTCATATTTTCTGATAGATAAGACTTCAAGCAAGTTGTTACACAAATGAAACCAATAATTTATGTGGGCAATATTTGAGAAAACGGCGGCTGAAGTTTCAGGTGGATTTCATGTTTGCGATAAAATTTCCGCTGCTGCTGATTTTTTCAGTACGTGTGCATTTTTTAAGAATAAATCTAGTCTAAATAATAGTGAAATTTTGTTGTCTTATGGAAAAAGTTAAATTTATTGCCTCATCTACTGTATTTATGGAGGTAGATACCATTCTTTGTCGAGCGGCAGGGGACTTGTAAAAATAATTCAAAAAAAAAAAAAATAATAATAATAATATCTCGAGAACCACCAAGTTATAAATCAAAAGTGTTATAGAACATTTATGGTTGGAAATGATCTGTACTACCACCCCGAGATTTTACATCAAGTCTGTTACACCCTGTATATATATTCTATGTGAATAGCAAATAAAACTTGATCGAACATATTTTAAAATAACCAAAAAACAAAATGGCCAATTTGCATGAAATTGTTCCGGTCCTCATTTTTAACACCTTGCAACTACATGAAAAATTTCATCGTCCAAAGGCTTACCGTTCTTGAGATATTTTGTATACACAAAAACACACACACACATACGAACGGAGCACTTGATAAAAATCACTTCTTTGGAATCAGGAGAGTCTATTTCGTTCTGAAATGTTATCAGCTCAATTTTGTAAAAAATCGAAAGAATACTTTCTATACCTTAAAGGTAATGAAAAGTAAAAGCAGCAAGTGGATAATAATTTATGACGAAGAAATGGTAGGTAGTTTTTCTTTAGAAATCTACGATTATCATATCAACCTATGCTATTACTACTGAAAGGATTTTTTAATTCTGACTTGAAAATACTTGTCTCGTCCAAGCTGTCACGTCTACAAAATGTTATAGAAACCTGAGAGATATTAAATACATCGGACCGGAGTTTCAAATGTGTGGCGTATAATATAAAATTGTAGGTAGGTACAAGTACAGACTCGTAGGTATTGAAATAGTATTTCCTGCAAGATGAATATCATATTTACTTAGAAATAGTATACTATAATATCCGCACGATCCTGCGTCTTTGTGAATAATGTAAATCAGCCTCTTTGTATTCAGGGCTTTCTTTCTCTTGGTTCCAAATTTTCGTCATGAAAATAATCCAAAGTTGGAAGTCCTACACAGTGCCCATACTCCCATACTAGGTATACAATAGACTATGTTGTTACTTATCAATTAAGTTTAAGTTTAGATACGTCTGGCTGGGACATTACATTCTGAGAATAAAATTACTTTGAACACAAATTTTAGGTATAATAACATATTTATTAAGCTTTTAGGTTGGAAGATCTTTAGAATATAATAATTAATAACAATCAAATTTAGCCTCCTCATTTAATTGTAGTTCCTCTGAGTAGTACTAATAATTAACTGGCTCGGGCAGCAAGGCTATTACAATTGAGGGAGGGTTTAGCGTTGTCTTAGGAAAAGATGAAAGTAGTGAAATTTAAAAATAATATATGAAATCAAGTGAACATATGTTCACTTGACAACATAATCAAGTGAACATATGAACATATGTTCACTTGATTTCATATTTTTATTGTATTATTAGCTTTATTGACAGCGTGTATGATCATATTTTATGACTCAATAATATTTAACCAAGTTCATTGCGCACTTTGACTGAAGTACGTATTTACTTATTTTTATTGAGACTAAAAAATATGATACGTATATTCATTGATTGTAAATGCGTACTTTAACTCAGTGTACAGGGTGTCCCATTATAAACGAGACATTCAAATATCTCGTTCAAATAAGTCTCAATTTTATAAGTCTAAAAAACGCGTTACGTTTATCTGTTACGTTTTGGCTATAGAAGCATTTCAAGGCGCAACCTTCGACTCTAACCCGACATGTCCATTCCATTAAAATCAGAAGTTCCCGAAGAAATAGATTCAAAATAAAGAAGTTTCTAAGCGCTCTAGGAACAACAAGAAATTCCTAGTTCCCAGAGCGCTCAGGAACTTCTAGAAGTTCCTGAATGATGTACATACAGTTAGGTGCAAAAGTGATACAATAAATTTCGATTCTGTGAACATGTAATTATATCTTTTGTTTGTGTACCTAAATGAATGCAGTTTTTTTATGTATATAAATGTCGTATTCTTTAGACATATTTAGCAAAAACTAAAGTAGGAAAAAGTCAATAAATAAAAATAGAAAAATGAATTTCATTCGATGTCCGAGTGGATCACTTTTGCAACTTTCGTCAGAACCCAAAAATTTATCACGAAGAGGTGAATTTCTTGAATTATTTTTTTCGGCCCGTTACTTTACGACCTTTGTCTTGTACATTCTTCGAAAAATTCAGTTCCATAACATCTCTTGTCGCGATGAAATCAAAAATATCTATTTTTAGTGAAAGTGTGAGATATTACCTAATACAAGGCTTATCTAACCGTGAAATTGCAAAAAAGTTGAACCTCAGTTATGCCACAGTGCAAAGAATTCGGCAGCTGCACAAAGATGTACCTCAGAAGCCGAAAGAAGGGCGACCAAGAAAGCTCACAGCTCAAGATCACAAGAGGCTTGTTAGATATGTCATCACAGGTCGGACCACAACTGCACCTGAAGCTGCTGAAGCCCTCAGAAGTGATACTGGTGTCAGTGTTAGCAAGTGGACAATAGCTCGAGCACAGAAAAGGTCTCATTTCAACGCAATCGAGAAAAAGAAAAAACCACTTCTGAGTAAGAAGAATATTGAAAGAAGAAAGAAATTCACAAAGACCTACGAGGATTGGTCCGTTGAGAAATGGAAGAATGTAATATGGTCCGATGAGTCAAAAATCAACCGATATCACACTGACGGACGGCAATGGGCTTGGAAAAGAAGTGGTGAGACCCCCCAACCTAGAGATTTTATCCAGACTGTGAAACATGGGGGTGGAAACATCAAAGTTTGGGGCTGTTTTAGTGCACATGGAGTGGGGCCAATACGCAAAATTGATGGTAACATGAATAAAGAGATGTACCTAGACATTCTCAAGACTCAAGTGAGTGAAACAGTTGACTTTATGCCTTGTCCCAATGAAGAAGTTGTGTTCCAGCATGATAACGACCCCAAACATACAGCTAAAATAGTGAAGAGCTGGTTAGGTGAACAAAAATTTTCAATCCTAGAACACCCTGCACAGAGTCCTGATGTAAATCCAATTGAAAATCTGTGGTCATATTTGAAGACACAACTTGTGAAGGATTATGATTCACCTCCATCAAATTTGAAGATACTTTGGGAGCGTGTGCAACAAACATGGTACAATATTCCAATTGACTACTGTGAAAAACTAGCCATGAGTATGCCGAAGAGGATTCAAGCAGTGAAAAATGCCAGAGGACTCTGGACAAAATACTGAGGCCACTTTCCCTGGGGGAAAGTGATCGGAGCAAAAGTGATCCAAATATTTTTCTGTTAATTATCAATATTATTATTTTTGTTCTTTCATTTTCATTGTAAATAAAATTGTTTATTTGTTGGAAACAACATGTTACATCATTCAATAAAAATCTGTATTAATTTACCTATTACACCATTAAGTAAAATCAAGTTATTGAGGACATCTAAATTTATTGAATCACTTTTGCACCTAACTGTATATAATTAGCATAACAAACATTTTAAAATTCTTCGGTATAATTTTATTAATTTAAAAAAAGGCGAAAAAATCAATCTGTGAACCCTTCTCAACTTAATGTTCCAGACTGCAGTAGGAAACTACTAGAAAATGAATACACCCGCTTGAGAATTGATACTTTAAATCAACTCATGGGCGCCCATACTCGAGAGAAACTTACGAGAAAATTCACAAGTTACGAGAAAATGGTCAAATGAGCGCAAATTAATCATATACCATGAGTATTTAAAAGAAGGGATCAGAAAAATTCTAATAGTATGGGATAATTTTATAACGTGTCAACGCATTGAAATAACATAACAAAGTAATGCTTGGCATTAGGGAAATTTAACAGTGACAAGAAACAAAATGAAAAAAAAAAAACATGAAGAATCATAGGTACAACTTTGCAATTTCTCTGCCATACAATGAATTCAAGAAAGTAGCAACAATGTCACGTGTGTAAAAAAAAAACAAAAAAAAAAACACTTTTTCTGTCCCTGAACAAGAAAACGGATGAAGTTGATGTGTCACGGCAATATTAACTATTTAAATTAAAACAAAAATATAGGTAGATATAAAATAATTATAATTAGAGATGAAAACGAAAAATATAGTTCACAAGTGAGTCAGTTCTAAAATTTAACTATTTAAAACAATCCACTTCATCGAGATTTAAACTCAAGATTTACAAAACATCTATTATTTTGCTCTAAAATCAAGATAAGTGTTTCAGTGCCTTTTTTATTTCGTAGCCATGAAACAACAGATACTGTAGACATTGTGGTTTGTGATACAATATTTCTTAGTTAGGGGCTGTGTCTCTGGGTCAACACAAGCGTACCAGAAGGTGTCTCTTACGAACAACTGTAACTAATTAAAAAAAAAAAAACGTTAGCTCTGTGGTTCAAACCCAGGACCTTCGGGATTGCAAAAAGTATCTAACCACTCATCTAATCGTAAGGTAACCACTGATCTAATCTGATCAAAACTACATTCTATCTATTTTTGCTTGATACAAAGCCGTACTGCAACTGTAGTACCAAACTACTCGATGTTAAATTTTTCGCATGGAAGAGAAGAGTGGGAACCCTTTGAGAAGGATGATACTGCAGCTCAATATACGAAATATTGGGTGGATAAGACTAAAAAAATATAAATAAACACCAAAATTTGCGATATCAAATAAATTTGTTTTCTATCAAATGTTGAGCTCATTTACTTTTATTCGTTCGTAGAAACATAATTATGTCAATTTTTCTCAAAAATTAATAGAAACTCAATCCATGCATGTTATTCATCTCAAAAATTTAAAATATTTTTTCAAATTCAAATATCACAACTCAATATTTTTTCAACTTTCTCTCAAATTTCATACTAAATAAATAACTAATAATGATAATGAATAACCCTGCTCACAGTACCTATTAATTTCCTTTGATTTCATTAATCATTAGTCAAAAATCTTTTTCAAAATAATTTTGTTTATCAAAAATGATTACTTTACTTTACTAAGGTATCTTACAAAGAATACCTATTGCTATCAGTCATTTTTAATCTCCCCTCAGATCACACACCTCCAGTTGCACAAACACTAATGGAGGAACTTCAATCAAGAACTTAATTTATACACAGTCAAATGCCTGAATACAATAATAATATCACCTTAATTATACTACTAGGACTAATGAGTCCCATTATTACAGCAGTACGCCCAAATAGTATTATTTTGTGGTCAAAAATCCCAAATGGGAGGATAACTTGTCATGTCCTGGTTGAGTTCGAACCTACGACCTCTGGATTATCAGACTGACGCCTTGACCACTGAGACAGACACAATACTGGGACAGATAGAATATCAATTAAGTACATGATTTAATTGCTCCAGGAAGACTTCGCAACTGGGGGATATATTTCAATTCGGTCGTAATTATTTTCTTCCTCAAAGGAAGCATGTGGGCGCGGCGGAGGCGGGGCGGGTGGGGGGGCGTCTACTTCTCTATGCGCCTGCGCTTCTTGTGCGCGCTGAGCGACTCCTTGCCGCTGTCGCTGGTGCAGGTGCTGCAGGAGGAGTCCTCGCTGTCGGAGGAGGAGGAAGAGGAGGAGCTACAGGAGGAGGAGTCAGAGGCCAGGCCCGTGGACTGGGCGGGGTCTACACTGTCCGCCACTGCCGCCAGCTCCGGCTCACACTCCTGCGAAAAAAAAAACGGGAGCTCTTAGAATAGAGGCTAACATACTGATAATTATTGTCATAGAGAGAAAATACTCAGGAGACAGTGAAAAGAAAAGAATAAAATATAAAAAAAGAAGTGGAGAAAAATGAAGAATAGCAGATTGAGGAAAGGAAAAGAGAAAATAGAAAGAAACCAAATGTATAATCTTGTTACACAACTTCAATTCGTGATATGACCATGGCGTGACACAGCGACGTCAAACCACACATAAAAACAAAAAAGAAAAATCGTGATTTTTTCATCCAAACACGCTTTATGCATGGGCCAGACACGCCCTTATTAGCACAGCATCATACAGGACACCCGTTATTGTTCCATCATCAGTACATGACAGCACGCTTATATGATGCATGCTATGACAAGGGACGCTTATTGATGCATGTATGACAGGCACGCTTATTGATGCATGTCTGACATGCATGCTTATTGATCCATGCTGATATGCAGCTTATTGATGCATGCTGACATGCAGCTTATTGATTCATGCCATGACAGCACGCTTATTGATGCATGCTGACATGCACGCTTATTGATGCATGCATGTACGTGTGTGGTAGACTTTATGTTTTCAAAGCGTAAAACGTAATTAAAAGGACTAACTTCAAACTCTACTCTCCCACTCTCTATTTCTCTTCTCACCTTAAGTTTCTTCAAATCTATCTCTACCTCTATTTCTCTCACCTTTAGTTTGCGGTACCACTTCTTGGAGAGCTTGGGGCGGCCACGGATTGTCTTGTGGTAAACAATGGGGAAGTTGGTCTTACTGCAGAAGTTCTGCGTCACAGCCACAGTCGTGTCCAAATTGAGGACCACGTGCCACCAGCCCCCCGGCACAAACACAGTCTCCCCCGGCCCCTGGACCACCTCCAGCGGTTTCCAATGCGCGGGCCAGGAGGGGTCCTGGGTCCGAGGGTAGATGTGGGTGAACCACGTTATGGCTTCATCCCGCTGCTTGCCCCCCTCCCCGAGGTCACCTTCAGCATGTCCTTGGGAGTGTGCGTCGGGAACAGACACCACCTGGAGAGAACGGGATCTCCAGATTTAACGGATTTTAATTTTAACAACCCAGGTTGGGTGAGGTTAATGTTGGTAGCTGATTTTGTGATTTTACAGGAAGTGGGGGTTAAAACCTCATCTCATATGACCTCGATGTTAAAGACACGTTAAGTGAACTAAAAGATTGCAGCAGTAGGACTTCTCATGCTAAAAATTGAAGTGGATGAAAATAATTTATTTTCAACATACATAATATGACATCTTGAATAATGTACAATTACTTACACTGGGAATAGTTACAAAGGCTCATGTGAAGGAAGAAGTCCATAACAATATAGAACGAAATTAATAGACATATTGAAATACCTTTGTGGACTTTCATCTTGAATTATACATAATATTTTAAATAGGGATAGTAAGCACTGACTTGAACAAGTGAATCTGATTTTGTTTATTGATTTTGCCCTCGAACTTTTGGTAAAAAAAAAACCAAGTTCAACAAAACACAAAAAATATCAAGATTCGAACCAGGTCACTGTGTGTGCAGACATTGTATGCTACTCTACAGGTGATTGATTGATGTCAAAATTAATGATTATGAAGGATACTCAACAGTTTTTTTTTAAGAAAACACACATGTACAATAAAATTGATACATAATAAAATTGAAGAGTTCATTTGTGCTTCACAAAGGGTCTAATGGCTATTATGGCTTATATGTTATGAGTGATTACCTCTTGTGACCACGGATGAGGGAGTTCCAGGCACTGGTGCCCAGAGGATCAATATGAATCCCGGTCCCTGATCTAGCAGGTCCCATCACGAACCACCGGTATGGGGGGCGCTTATCTTCACCTGCATATTTAAACAGATCATCCCGGAAATAAACTGGCACTTCATAGTCATCTAGGAGCTTCTTTCTCCTGGGATGCTGCAAGATAGAATAAGCTCTATGTCAGATTTATTATTTACTAGTTGTTGTTGTTATTGTAGTCAGTTTGGATACAGCAGCTACAACAACAACAAAAAATATTTACTATTGGGCTGCACCTGCTTCGCCAAGCCATCACATAACAGAATATAACACTTAATAGTTGAAAAGAATAGAATAACTGAATTCTTCAAAACGGTAGGACAAAATGTTTATTGAAAATAGACCCAAGAGTGTGTTACAGTTTTTCTATTTTTACAATTATCTCATTGTTATCCTAGGAAATAAATTGAGGACTAATAAGAAGAGAGAAATACCTACCTTGCTCTGTCGTTTTTAGTCTAGTTGGTAGGTTAATAAAAAAAAAAATATATGAATACAGCCTACTATTTATTTTGGTGGTAATTAAAACCCCTCATATTCTAGGTTACTGATGATTATCATTCTCTTTACCAATTTCTTGATTTAATTTTTCTTACCTCACCAAAGCTGCTATCAAAAATATACAGAGGACTGTCATCATCAGTAGTTCTCATGTAATCAATAAAATATTTCATTTTCAACTTTACACTGTAGCCATGATTGTCCTCCCCACACTTGAATTTTTGGTTTCTATATTTCTTCACAAGTTTCTGTAACAGAAAGTAACAAACTTCAGATGCATGATTGATAAGACTGCAGACTTTAGTCATATTATGAAAAAGGAATACTAAATCTAACTCGACCCTTAGATTTTATCAGATGACTGATGAGTATTCTAAAATAAGATTTTCCATCACAAAGGCTGGCCACAGCTCCATTACGCCACAGAAGTAATATACAGCTACAAAGACGGCTTGGATATGACCACAACAATTTTTGTCAAGGTGAAAGTTAAGGGTTAGTGTCTACTAAGATTAACAAATCCTGTTTCATAATTCAGGCCTTAATCTAAAAATAACTTTTTGGGCTTTGTTTTTCAACTTCCTGACTCAGTCCACTACACAAAGCAATAAGCTACTGATGACTGTCACCCATAAGTTGTAGGTATGTTGATATTGATAAATATTTACATTGAGAATTAGTAGTCTACAGAAACTTGGTGTTTACTTTTCACATTACTGATTGACTGATATGATGTTTCGATGATGAATTTGAATAATTACCTTTATTAAACCACTACTTGCTTTACAGAGTAATATTCAAGAAAATATTGCTGTGGTTAATGTGATGGTAAAGATGGATATAAAAACAAATGCCATATGCTAAAGCTCAAGTGCATAGTTAAAACACTAATCAGAAGGTTAACAAGAGATCCTTTAAACCTAATGGAAAAATTATCTATTTCAGTGCATAGTGCTAACTGAGTAAATAAAGTTAAAAAATTAAGTGCTACCTTCTCAGTGGTAAATTGTTTTTTCCTTTTATTATTATATTATTAAATTTGTTTTTCTTCAGAATAATAGTGGGTGGACACAATTTTGTAATCACTAGATTTTTCTAGTGTTATACTTTTAGAAAAATGAAAGAAAGAAAGAAAAAAAAACATAATTCTCTTATTTTTAAGAGGAGTATTTTCCACTTTTTAAAAATAAATATACATACAGGGATATTTTAATACTATTTTTCGATTGTCAATTGAGAACCCTTTGCTTTCTTTCAAATTCAGATTGATTCCCCATCAAATTTGACACATTTTGAAGTAGGTATTCACTTATTTTTTTTTCTTTCTGATTTGCAATTATACAGGATGTGCCCAGTACTTTTTCAGAAAAAGCAAGGGACCAAGAGTGACATCAAATAGCATCAGTTTTTCACTCTGAGCAAAGTGGTTTCACTAGTTTCTTGATTGGACCAATTTGGAGCAACATACAGGGTGCTACACAAGTCTAAATTTTAATTTTTTTCAAAAGTTCATGAGTGACTTAATAATTAGCATTAATTCAACTTAGAAAAAACATTACTTTTTCCATTGGACTTGAAAGCCAAAGCTGTCAGTCCTGATCCAACGTCACATACTACCAGTTCAAGTTCAAGTTTTTTGATGTTTAAAATAATTTAAGTGGCATAATCAAATAATTATAATTTGCACAATCTTTATAACATTTATTAGTAAACTCTAACTAACTTTTGTTCTCTGTTAATCTTCTCATAGTAATATGGTATAATTTTATTTGTGGTGAAGCACAAGGCCTCTTCACAATTTTGTGGGTAGCACAGCATTACTAAGAGCCTCCTGTACTTTTCAAATTCTATTACATTAATTTCTTTTTACTCTGGTAATGCCACCACTGGTTGTTACTCATACAAGTAACTACTCATTTTTCTTCATGAGGTATGAGAGGACCCCAAACGTCCAAGTACAGAGCAGAAAAATTCCTGCCCCGCTAGGAATCAAACCCAGGTCACCATGCGTGTAATACCTAGCATGCTAACTCACTCTGCCACGATGACTCTCATAGTATTTCAGACTCAAATTTAATTAATTATTGATGGCTCTGCTGATTTATTCCTCAATTCCTGATCAGGCCAGATTTACTCCAACAGCATCATAGTTACATTACAACAGTATCCAGACTTATATATCACCCTGTATGTTAAATCAAAGTTTTTTTGAATAGTAGAAATGATCCATGTTTCTCACTGTAAATAATCAGATCTATTTAATTGGTCAAATTGTTCTTTTTACAAATTATTCATTTATAGACTTGTGTAGCACCTAGTATGTCACTTGGATGGAAAAAGTTATGCCACTACATGGGTCATTTTCATTTATCTTGGGCAATTGGATTTTTTCAAGTCATGAACGTTACCTTTTTCCTAAACAATTTTTAACAATTTTTTAGGCTCAGAAGACTAAGACAAATACCTTTGAGCAAAAGCTTTCATTTAGAATATTTCTAGCAGCTACCTCTTCACACAAAATTACAAAAACTTAACGTACTAAGTACTGTTCATGACCACGGGTAACGTTCATGAGTAACACGCCACTAAAACAATCTTTTCTCAATAAAAGAATATTCACTTTACAAAAAAAAATATTTGATTCTAAAGAGGACATGCAGAAGAATTAAAGAAATACATTATATATTAAAGAATCATTAGAATTTATTTTAAAAACCGCGTAACGTTCTTGTCAAAAAAAATTAGACCCACCATTGTCCCTCACTGTACTGCATCCAACATCCAACTGACAGGAAATTTCAAAATAAAAACAATGTCATCTGTAAGAAGCAAAATGGCAGCAGCTGCTAGCTTCTCATTCAAAGGGTTTTTCAAAATGGTTTACATTTTTTTGGGGGTAACATTCATGACGGAGATTTTTTTTTCTTCATAGGGACACAAACTTTACACGTCTGTAGAATGAGGTGAACATTATTATTTTTATGAAAACTAATGGTCACATCCTAAATAAACTGTATTTTTCTCATTAATATTGGATTTTGGTGAAAATAATGGGGAGAAATGCATTTTTTTCCATCAGACACAGTAAAATCTTAGACTAAGGGACACCTAAAATATCATGAACGTTACTTACATAACTGGCAATTTTGAGTCTCCA
Organism: Bactericera cockerelli; assembly: GCA_024516035.1. Taxonomy (NCBI): domain Eukaryota; kingdom Metazoa; phylum Arthropoda; class Insecta; order Hemiptera; family Triozidae; genus Bactericera; species Bactericera cockerelli. The sequence continues at coordinate 36,753,001 of CM044955.1, read as the reverse complement.
CATTAGTTTAAAAGACAATTTATTATTGTAATTTATAAAAAAAATTGTTTTCTATGTGATCAAATAGATTTCAGTCATATATCCCTATTATTTTCACATTTATTAATGGAGAAAGGTTGAGGACATGATATGCCCAAGATAAATGAAAATGACCCACATAATTCAATATTGAATTAACATTAATTATTAACAAATCACACATGCACTTTTGACAAATAATTAAATTTGAGACTTGTGTAACACATTATATGTTGGTACTATCAAATAACGAGTGATACCACATTGCTCAGAAAGAAAAACTGATACTATTGGATATGTCACCCTTAAACCTTTACTTGATTTTTCTGAAAAGTGTATTAAGGGCAGTAAATACTTCAAAATGTGTAGAAGGCCAGCCTCCATGGTGTAATGGTTGTGACTATTGTGTTGAGCCCAGAGATCCCAAGTTTGATTCCCAGTTAGAGCATACTTTTCACACAGAAAATTCTGACCCCTCCAATCACATGAGGCTGGCCTTTCCAGCCCTACCAAGGCTGGGGGAGGTTATTGTGGGTAGCTGGCACAATTTCCAGTGAATTATACTAAAAACCCTCATCCTGTCTATCTCAAATCAGGATGTTAAAAATAATAGAATACATGGACATGAAAGGAGTCTAGACATTATTATAAAAGAGGTCAAAAAAAACATGACTTGTTTTTATGTCTAGTGACTTTCACTAGTCAGGACAAAACACAAAAAGGTCTGATGGCCATCAACCTCTAAATATAATTTATTTAATAAAAAGAAACGTGTGTATTCCTGGCTGACAGAGTATTACCTCTAAGGTCCACTTGTGATTGGCATTCCAATCCTCCATCATTCCTTGGATCACAACAGGTTTATTAGGTTTCTCATACTTTTCAATGAATTCTTGAGGAGAAAATTTTTTGACATGAATTCTTTCTACATTCTCCTTCACATTTTTATAACTCTCAAATTCTTTTGCATAACCTAATTCATACCATGCACCTTTTCCATTGAGCTCTGAAAAAAAGGATACACAATGAAAAAATAAACAATGATTAGGACCTTAAATGATATGGGTAGCTGGTATAATTCCCTGAGGATGGAGTGTAAAAGCCACATTCTAATTATCTCAAATCAGGACGTTTAAAACCAAATAGAATCAATGGAAATGAAAGGAGCCTACACATTGAATCTGGGCATTCATGTAATCCTCTCAGCACCATGATGTAGGTATATGTGCCTACCTAAGGACAGAATATTATTGTACCCAAGAAAAGTGGTGGTTAGGTGTACATTTTTAAATGGATTTGCATTAATTTTTTCAGAAGTGTCACTTGACATTGGAATAGGTATGATGTGTTCTCAGGATGAGTGGACATCATTCTAATCCTACAGGTATGAGTGGTAGGTATCAACCTATGAAAAGCCTAAAGACACCGTGTCTCAAATTATCAACTGATAACATCTCTGCTCGCCGGCAGATAGAAATCTTCTTACCTGGCCTTGCTCTTTTCTTTGTTTCTTTAATTCTCTTCCGAGCTCTGCTGTCTAATACATTGGAAGTTTCACTGGTGCTCACCATTCTGTTCACTCTAATAAGTTAAAATAATTACCTATAGTAAAGATACCGATTGTTAATAGTTAAATTAACTCAAATAATTGATAAATATCTAATTCGTATAATATGTGATTGTGGTAGTTAAAAAGGTAGAGAGGTAAATATAAATAGGTATAACCAATTTTTTTACATTACAGTGTTGCCCGATGAAAGAGTGCTTAGTGTTTTCCGGTATTTTCCCAGAAGACTTTATCCTCATAGGTATCTTCAGCAAAAAATTAACTGAAGTGAAGATAACCATGGGTGAAATTAATAGATTTGGTTTTGGTAGGTAGAAAGGTTGGTGATTATGATTAGAATTAAGTAAGTAGGAATTCTATAATCTTTTTTTCTTTACAGTGTTGCCAGACAAAAGAGTGCTTAGTGTTTTCCTCAAAAGAAACTGGTATGAACATCACTACGGGCGAAATTAATAGACAACGTCGATGACTCAAGTCATTGCTTAGCATCGGTTTTCCCTATTTTGGACAGTACGCAATCCGAGACTGAGCGCCACAGGGCCTATTACAAAGAAGTCTATTAATTCCGTTCTCGGTATTACTGAAATGAATATCAACTAATAACTAATATAAAAATTAGCGAGAGGGTCAAGATACAAGTTGAGGAGGTATGAAGTTGAAGGTGGATGTGGTGTGTTTCAAATTTAGACGTAGTTGGCTTTGAAGTTGGAAATGAATGTAATAAATATAATAGGTATCCATAATTCTGAAAAAATTCCTGCCCGCTGGGAATCGAACCCAGGTCGCCATGCGTACAATGCCTAGCGCGCTAACTCACTCTGCCACGGTGACTACTGATATGACCATGCAGTTGAAAGCGATGTTAAATTTTTGTTTAAAAAAACGCTTGCATACGAGTCTGCAACCATTGGGACATTTTCATCTTTACTATTCAAGGTCCAAAACCCAACTGACCAAATTTCGTATTGTGCGCATGACACATACCTTCTCTCTTCTCTCCCTCTACAATTCAATACTTCGCCATTGTGCGCATGACACACACTTTCCCTCTTCTCTCCCTTTACAATTCAATATTTCGTTACATAATTTCGTTACATAATATCGTCACATAATTTTGGTTATGTGCCAGAGCAAAGACATGAAAATGTCAAAAAATAAGCAACGCCAGCCCCAACTGATATTCCGTGAATGTTGACATATTTATCATTGAGAAACTTAGTGGCTTGTGTATGAAGAGCTTTGTTTTTATCATTGAAAAAGCGCGCTAACTCACTCTGCCACGGTGACTACTGATATGACCATGCAGTTGAAAGCGATGTTAAATTTTTGTTTAAAAAAACGTTAAAACGCTTGCATACGAGTCTGCAACCATTGGGACATTTTCATCTTTACTATTCAAGGTCCAAAACCCAACTGACCAAATTTCGTATTGTGCGCATGACACATACCTTCTCTCTTCTCTCCCTCTACAATTCAATACTTCGCCATTGTGCGCATGACACACACTTTCCCTCTTCTCTCCCTTTACAATTCAATATTTCGTTACATAATTTCGTCACATAATTTTGGTTATGTGCCAGAGCAAAGACATGAAAATGTCAATAATAATAACTCTTAATAATGTGGGGTAGGTAGGTATATTTAAAAATCAACCGAGAGATTTTTTACTAATTTATTTTCCCCCTATTTTTTTTACAGTGTTGCCCGATGAAAGAGCGCGTAGTGTTTTCAGCAAAAATAAACTGAGGTCTATTTTTCTTTTGGATTAAAAAAAATTCCAGGTTCGATATTTCCAAATACGATTATTTCCATTTTATTCCAAGGTCAACTTCACCACATTCGTAAAAGAAAAATGCGTTTCGGTACTTTTAAAGATAAACAATGGACTTAACCTATAGAAGAACTGGAAGCAAGAATTTTCAATTTCCCTTTTTGGCTTTGGAAGAGGATATTTTTCCTCTTCCAAAAGAAAAAATAAAGACTTCCTTCCAGTTTAGTTCATTTTATTCCCGTTTGGTTAACTTTGGCTACAAAGAAAAATACGGCTTTGGTCTGACCGTCACACGACTTTCTATTACAATAAATTATTGAGGATGTTTTATCAGAAATGAACACATTCTCAGGATAAATTTTCAAAATGTCGAAATTTTCATATTAAAAGTATGTGTAAAATTACCATTCAAAAAAAATATCTCCTATCGTTTACCAGTTATTTGGACGTGTCTAAATATGTATTGTAAATTTTACTCACGAACTCTTGGGGAAAATATCAAAAATGTCAATTGTTTTTCAAAATATGTAAATTGTGTGTGTGTTAGATCATTAGAGACGATGTTTTTCTATTATTTTTCTCGATAACGCAAATGTCTTACGAGATATTTGAATTTTTATTTTTATTCGAGCTATAGGTAACTAAAAATAATACAATAAGGCAGATTTTCATGAAATTGTTCTGGGTCCGTAATTTTAACGCCTTGCAGATACATGCCAAATTTCATCGCTCTAGGTCTTTTTAGATATTTTGCGTACACACACAATACTTTTTATACCTTGTACCTTGTATACAGAGTTGTTAGAATACTTGAGCAATCTCCTCTCAGGATTACAAGACATTTTTTAGAATAAGTATGATAGTACCTTCGGTTCTCCAATATTTCGTTTACAAATGTGGGCAACTTAAACTTTGTTTATAAATCGCATTTTTTTCTTCTACCCAAGGTCCGAGCGTTTCTACACAGACAGCCAAAAAGATGAAATTATTCTTGGTCTGGGAATATACTCGATGGTTCTTTTTTTACAGCTTTCTCAGAAGCAAAACCAGGACCCGCGTTCTCGTTTATATTACTTGGAGCAAGAGAGTCAGCGCAAGTGGCTTCCCAAGGTATGGCCCGGCTCCCAAGCCGTGTTTGTTATGCCGTCGAGCCTTTTGCCATCTTGTCTAGAAAGTCCTGTTGGCTCCAGTTGCGAACCAATGTACATACGAAGTATTGTTCGTGGGGTGATAATAATGAACGATTAAAAAATTCTGTAAATAAAAAAAAATTAAATTTCTGAGTATATTTTTAATTTTTAATTTATTTTAATTTATTACAGTTTATTTCTGTCGAAATTGACATTGAGTGGTAATATTCCTGAGTAAGAAACTCTCAAGACACAGGGTCCTGATTTTTTTTTTTTTTTTTTTTTTTTTTTTTCGCCCCAACATTTTGAACAGTTAATCACATCACTTGTCTAACAGATACATCTGATACAGTGCCTCATGCTCGGGACTTGAGAATTGCCGAGGAATAAAGTCGACACTGATGATCTCGTCAAAGCCTTCCTCTGCTTCAGGTGGCTGGAACTTGGTGAAGTAGGAGTTGATTATTAGGTCGGGGATTGGCACATGGGAGGGGTCAGTTAACTCTCGGAACTGAAACACAAGAGGGTTCATTTTTAGGCCTATTCAAAAAAAAAAAAATCTAGACTGTTTTATCAGGACAAAGGGTATTAATCTGGATCTTACTATAATGTATACACTTGTTACTCTTTTAGGAGATGAAGTTCTAGACAACTTCAAAACGAATTACCTTGATATTATGTTTTGCATGCTCCTTGCTGATGTTCATATGCACCGCAACACATCTCACACCATGCTTCCTAGCTTCATTTATATACTTGCTCCTCGATTCTTTATCTGGGTTGGTGTTGTCCACCACAACGCTTGCTCCACTATCCAAGCCAGATTTCATTACGGACAAGCACTTCTGCCACGTTCCAAGAGAGTCTCTGTTCACGATGATGTACTTCAGGGGCTTCAAATAGGAGTTTACAAAGGAGCTTTTGCCTGAACCTTGAGACCCTACCATAATGATCACCTGTTGAGAAAAGAACAACATATCATCCATAATGTCAAGAAGAAAACTGATAGGGCTTGAGCTGAGGCATCATGAGTTTATTACAACAATATTCTAGAAGATACAAGACCAAGGGGAAGACCTCGCACCTCATATTTCACTGATCTAATCCAAAAATGGGATGTACTTAATTTTATCAACTCAGATTAGCTCTTTATCTGCAAAACTAGCTGCAACGACAAGGAATAAAAATTACAAACTCACTTGTTTTTTGTCGTGGCGAATAGGAGGGAGCACTCTATTTACACAGCTCTGATAGACCTCGCGTGGTTTAAAAGTAGGAAGATTAAATTCCGGCGCTTTGTCATTTAAGAAGATCTGTTCCGGAGTGAAAAACCTGTTGGTTGGAAGAAAATGATACAGGTTTTATCCCGAGCCGTGGTATAAATAACGTCAATTTTATTCTGCCACTAGAGTGTGTTAGCGCGCTAGGCATTGCACGCATGGTGACCTGGGTTTGATCCGCAGCGGAGCAGGATTTTTCTGCTCTATGCTTGGATGTTCGGGTTGCTTTAAAGTGAGCAGCGATCAGTGGTGAAGTAAAAAGGAAAAACAACATATTGTTAATTTATGATTCTGCGCTACTCGGTAATATTGTTACATGATAACACTAGATAAACTGCATATATGTAATATGCGTGCAATGCCTATCGCGCTAGCTCAATTTAGCTGCAGAATAAATTTGACGTTATTTATACCAAACATACGCACACACACACAACTGTAAATTTTAAAATTCAGAGCCACACCTTGTCATTCAGAGGATAAATATGAAAGAAAATTGAAATGCAAGGAACTGGCCTATATTTTGAAAACGGTTTGTCAGATTATGGTGTAAAATGGATTAAATAAAAGCTTATTTGTCTTCTGTGCTATTAAATAATAATAAAAAATATAGGTCATGGCGATAGAATTGAAGTTCCAGGGTAAAGACTGGCTTAAACGCGGACCCTTCCTCAAGGCAATACTTGAGGAAAAGGGCAGCATCCTTTTGCTCCGATTTAATGAGGTACCTATTGCTCCGGATTCCTATTGCTCCGGAAAAAAATTTAGGTGACCCAACTTCCGCATACCTATTCCTCCGATTTCATGTTGCAGGTAGTAAACTATGATGTATACCTATTGTATACCTTTCCGATTACCTATCGTTCATTTCAAAGTTTAATGCTATCAATCATCTGATCAGTTTGTTTTTGTTTATCAATTACCTAGTCCAGTTGTTTTATTTTGTGTCAGTTTTCAAATTAATTTTCAAATTATGTCTACATCAAACTTAAAATTCATAACGAGTGAAAGAGGGAAATCATTATTATTGTATCAGAACTATAAATTTTTTTTATAAACTATTATAACTATAATCTTTTCACGCGCATCTGGCGAAGTGTTTTCATGCACCTCATCCTAATATCCATTTATTTATTGACGCTTTATTAGGTATTCAGAGAATATCTTATCTTCAAATGAACAGTAGATCTGATAGAGTCAGAGCCAGATCAGACAAAACAAAGAAATATTTCCTTATGAAGTCTACCGTTGAGCAATACAAGGAAGGTAAAATATCCAAATTTGATTACTTAGAAAGTGTTTCTTGGCACTATAGAAAATCCAAGAAGTGAGTATTTTATTTTTATTTTGTGTATTTTGTATTCATAACAAAAAAAAAAATGTATTTTGTATTTAAAAATATTTTAAAAATAAAGATAAAAAACGTTTAAATTCAATTTTTGTCTTTTCTTTTCCATTTTCTTTATCGGAGGAATAGGACTATACCTTTTTGGCAGTTTTCGGAGCAATAGGTATGTACCTTTTTGATATCCGATTTCAATTTTGAACAGAAAGTCATTAAATCGGAGCAATAGGTAACCGCCCGAGGAAAATTGTAGCTCGAGGACAGTTGCGAATTCAGACTTTTAAAAGTTTTTCTGGAATTATACGGCAATTTCACTTGGGGCCATTTATCATCAACTTTTTTGTTATCTCCTTCCATTTCGCCTAAACAATTCGGACACACAAAGATACAAAGTCCGTCCATATTTCTCTTTATACATAGAGTTTTTACTATTCTCACTTCACACTTAACATGGAATGAGCAAATGAGCCCAGAACGCTGGTTCTTGGCGCCCATAGGGTTTCTTCCACCACCATTGTATTACAACATAGATATGGGAAAAAGGTACTACTTACCTGAGGTTCAAGTTGAGAGCAAACAGATAGTCAGTGCAGGCGAAATCTTTCTTCTTTTTTGGCGCCCAGTTAGCAGCTCTACCCGCAGCATCCCCCACATAGAAACTGCTTGACAGGTCAATACTAATGTTGTCATTTTTCTGTACAAAATAGTTAAAATAGGTCTAATGAGTAGGGGTCAAATTATATACTTCCTACATGAAAAGTTGTCAGGCATTAAAATAGCTATCGATTTTAATCCCTACAAGCTCTTCCTCCTAGCTGACACATTGAATTTTGTTTCATACTATACAGGTTGTCCCAGGAATAGATGCATATATTTTAAGGGTAGGTTCAGCCCACCGTGGACTATGAAATAAGCTCAAGTTGCAGGGGCCATTTTGCTTCGTTAAAGAGTTATGGCTAAATCTCTGTTTTTCCCACAGGTCTAGAGGTCACTTGGATCGATGCACGTTTTTAAGGAAATGATAGGTGGACTTATGGACAAAGACTACACGAGCAGAAAGAGAGTCCTGTAATTCTCTAACCACAAAAATTGTGATGTACATATTTTTATTTTATTTTTAGAAGTAAAATTAAAAATATCATTTTTGTGTTTACCACAGTCATGATATGAAAAATATAACAAGAAAAAGTGACAAAAATTAAACTTGGGTAGGACTTGAAAATCCAACCTTCAGGGTACTAATCAATCGCCTTGTTAATCACACTATTTGATTTGATTGATTTAGTTGGTCAGTAGTACTATTTATACTCAGAAAATTTTCATTTAGTTATAACTTGCAGTTAACACAAAAATTGTCACACAGACCGCTTCGGGCTTCGAGTGTTCTTCAAAATACAATAGCGCCCAGATTCAAAATTTGAACGATGTGTTTCTCTCCTTCTGGTGCCGTTTAATGGGTCGTATCTCAATCGTTCCTTCACGCGTCTGATAGAACTTAGAATTTATTGAAATAACATAGTAAAGGGTATTTTTACTTTCCTTATCCTATAATAAGGAAAGTATTGTATTCGTCGAAAATTTGACCTACCCAGTTTTTCACATTTCTGGACGAATCATAGCCTCAGGATACCAAAAAAGTCTTTTTGAGCCATTGGTCCGTGCGTCTGTGTGTGTGTGTGTCTGTGAACAGGATATCTCGAGAACGGTAAGAGCTAGAGACTTGAAATTTGGTGTGGAAATTAATTTTATACACCAGACAAACCACGAAACTTTTGGTTAAAATCGGCCGCATCCCGCGGCCGCAGGGCCGCAAATTTTAGCCGCAAGCGTCACTTCTTTGAATTGGTTAAAGATACAAAAAAAATTGGAGAACATTTTATTGGATTAAAAAAATAATAGGGGTCTATTCTGATCATTTTTTTGATATCTTGAACTTTTCGGACCTTGGCTCAAATTTACCGGTATTTTGGGGAGACCCGCTTTGACTAACTTTTTTATTATTCATCCTAGATGGGGGTTGTGACATATCAACTTCAATGATTTTAAAGTGCTGATTACGAATTTGGCATTGGTTTTTAGTTATCTGTTACCGTTGAGTCACCCGTGACGGAATTCGACTCCTTTTTGGGGAATAAGGAAAGTCGTGTGATGTTTACACCAATTTTTTTAAATACTATAGTGTTACGCAGAATTTCTAATGTAGAAGTACTCTAAATTTACGAGACGGAAAAAAGGGAAAAATCGACATTTCGAAAAAAATTGAATTTATGATTAAATATTTCTCCGGTTTTTAAGAAACTGCATTTGAAGGAAAATATACATGCATGGAGTCTAAATCTAAACAGCCTATCATTACTACCCAGATAACGCGGTGAAATTTTTTGTTTTATTTTTTTGGAGTGATATAAATTGAGTCCTGAATCAAAATAAGTGCTGTCAACTTATCACTCGGACTCAAAACAAAGAGCTTAAGGTGTCGCCAACTAACCTCAACAAGCTGAATTAATTAGAAAAATCCCACAACGTAGTACCTTTCACCAGATGTGGCTGACGTCCTTCCAGGAGGACGTCCTTCTGGAAGGACGTCAGCCCCATCTGGGTTAAAAACGTGCATCGATCAAAGTGACCTTGGATCGATGACCTGTGGGAAAAGCAGAGATAATAATATGGCTATGACTGAACGAAGCAAAATGTCCCACTAGTCCACTGTGGGCTGAACCTTCCCTTGAAATATATATGCATCGTGGGACAGGTGGGACGCCCTGTATATGTAATTGTATAAATTATTACTCTGCATTACCAAACAAATGTTTGCATTGATTTTTTTTTTTTTTTTTTTTTTTTTTTGATAGTCTCACTGGAAATATTCATTTAAGAAAGGGAGAAATAAACATTGAGAGTATTGTGTCTTTTAGTAGAAGCTGTGCTTGATACTTGAGCCGTTATTAATGAATTAGCCAAACTATTCAGGATATGCACGTACCTCTTGACTCAAATACTCCCACATGCCGAGAACAGGCTTCCTATATTTATCACTATGAGTAGCAACAAATATTTGAAGGGGCAAATTGATTGTTTTCATAACCTTTTCTGCTTTTGCTTGAAAATCACGACTTGATAGCTTCTTTCTTCCAATGCCAGCTTGATTTGTAAAAATTACGACTTTATAGTCGTCATCTAGGTATTGCTTTAAGATGGATTCTACATTGGGGAATAATAGTTTCCAGTCATTAATATCCACAGGGAAAACCTTTCCAGATTTCGTTGTGATTAGTGTACCATCCAGATCAAATGATGCAATCTGTTGGAAGAATTTATCTCTTTTTTAATCAAGATTCAAAAGAACGGCCCTGCAACCTCCTTATTCCCCTGCACTGACCTATTCCTATTTCCCAGGCTTGAAAATGAACTCAAAGGACGATATTTTGGTACTCTTGAAAACATTAAATCCGGCGTGACGGACAAACTAAAGTTCATTCAGGAATCTAAGTTCCAGCACTACTACGAATAATGGAAAAAACCGTGACCAGCACTGTATCAACGCCCCAGGAAACTATTTCGAGAGAGATCATATTGAAATCTAGACATTCATGTAACCAAAAATATTAAATAAATTTTGTCTCATCAGTTTATTTACAGACCTCGTATGTTTACTGTTTCACCATCTTGTGCAAATATTCGAAGGAATTAGCTGCGTCGCCTCTCACGCACTCTACAACTTATTCCTTAACTAGCCTAATATTAGAAACAGAAGCATTTTTTTGTTTGGTTTTTTTTACACCTACTTTAAAACGTGAATCCGTTTCATAAATTTACCTCCTGACTCCACAACAATGAAATCTTAACTATTCATTAGATGATATGAGCAGGTCGGATTCGATCCCCCGTGCCGACAAAAATTTGTATTCTTAATTAGGTTACAATTGTTTGTAAGGGATAACTTCCGGTGCGCTCGTGTTGACCCAGCACCTAAATGGGAAGCATTGTGTCACTTCTCGCCCATCAGAGGGGAGGCATACTACGGAATGGGTAGGCTAGAATACAGACCACAAGCGTCTACAGTAACTCCTGTTTCATGGCTACGAAATAAAAAAAAGGCTGTGAAACACTCATCTTTTTTTCCTTTTCTATTTAAAAAAAAGGTACCTAAATCATCAGGAGATTACATCTGGACATTAAACATAAGATACGAAAAAATATTAGTCAAGAATGTCCATAAGTTATTGGGTTTTCTATGGACATAAATTATCATATCCTTTAAAATCTACATTTCATCAAAGCACCATTAAATAAAAAAACTGAATTACCTTTGATTTAGAACGGACATCATTAGCTGTGAAAACCAGCAGTTTTCCATGGTCAACAATATCCCAAGTTCCTTTGACAAAGGGATCTATGGAATCAGAACTATCACAAACTTTGAATTTTTTGATGCTGTTAGATGACACATTATCTACCAAGTCATCTCTTGGTCTTTTAATTATTGCTGATTTATTTTCTTGTGTTTTTGATGGGTTTTCCTGATCAACTGTGGAGATGGTAGTTCTTTGAGCTGAAAGAAAAAAAATTAGACAATGAATCACTAATTTAGCGATTTTATAATCTTGGAAATCTCTATTCAGATGAATTTTTCTTTATGCATGCGGGTATTTTGATAGGGTTTTGAATTTTTTCATACAGGGTTACACCTTTTTTTATACAATAGTCTGTAAACTCCTGAATATCTTTATAAGTTTGAAATTTTGCACAGTCAGCAAGGTAAAACCTTCTTTAAGAGTGGGGCCCATTCTTTGGCCCAGTCTCCCCATGTTGGGTCCAAGGGGGTTAAGACACACAAAGAAATCATACAACACAAGTCCATGTGTGTGAGTGTGCCCACAAACAAGTACATGCACGCGTGTATACATCTCTACTTTCTCTCTACATCATTGCATCACCAAACTGAACATATATTGTTATCATTGTCATTTTTCTCTTATTTTTTTCTAACTTTTTTATTATGTATGTATCATGTTTGACAATTGACTATACTCACTCGGGGGCCATAAGGTCTAAAAATAATAATAAAATAAATAAATAAGTTCAAGATGAAAATATGAACTCTGAAGATTTTGAGTTTTTTTTTTTTTTAATAAATAAATCCTTTCTGAAATAATAAATAGTTCCTTAACTTCTGACTTTTGTTAATTTAAAGCCTTTTTTCTGGTAGCAATTACATCTTTCAGCTCTTTTTGTTGAAAAAAAAAAAAAAAAAAAAAAAAAAAATAGTAACAAAATTTGCTTTCAAAGATATAAGAGAATAGACCAGACCATGTAGCACATGAGTTATCATACAAAACGTAAAATAAATGGGTTTTTTGCTCTCCTGAAATGTAGCCATTCTTGATTTGGATACATACCAAAATCATGCAACAACATTGTTAAAAATAGTCAACACTTACCTTTACAATCATTTGCACTTGCAGAATCTATTGGGCAACTAACGTGACTAATTCCATCAAACTCTACCTGGTACTTGTAACTGTGATGCAAAACTTCTAAAATGTCCCCATTTTTCAAAAATCTCTCCTCACTCAACACCAAAGATTCTCCATTGAGTCCAGAATGATTACTGCCCAACTGTTTTAGTTTAAGACATTCAAGCTGAGGGTTAAATTCAATGAGTACTGAAATAAGAAAAAGATGAAAGCCTCTTTAGTATAAGCTATAGAAATTTCTGCCAATATACTTAGCTCCTCAGGTAACCATTTGGCTATTGAAAATGTTCTATAGTCACTAGTATAATGAATTTCTTCTACCACAGATACTTCATAGGTACTTATTATTTAACTAGGAAATCTATTACAAAAAAAACCTATATACAATGATTTCATGGTGTTTGAATGACTAATAGACTATCTATGTAAAATTGTACAATTATATTGGAAATTTAAAGAAGTTACCTTGAGATCTAGAGCACTTCTTGTCATTTATTTTGGTTAATGGTCCTCTCCCAAGAACTACTTTGACAAGAACTTTATTAAGTTCTATATCATCACTTGAGCCATCTAATCTCTTCAGAATACATTTGACATTTTTACTCATTTTAAAATTATAAATTTACAGGTCCACAATGTAAAGTGTACATACTTGGATTTGAAACAATAATGATTTTTTATTTGTGTAATTAATATATTTATATTCTACTCATAAGAATAATATTGTCTATACACATCACAAACAATGCAGGATGATTGCATATCTCATATCTTATGAATCTTTATTGGAAAAAACAAAATATGAAAGAATTCTAACCTGCAACAGAAAAGAACTGATAAATCATGAAGTTATGAATATTGAGAATGACATGCTGTCTAGTAATTCATAAATGATATTATAATTTTAATACCAATCCAATCAAGTTACCTGGAAGAGACTGAAGTGAAATTAAAATACTGACATCAAATCAATTAATGCAATGGAATTTGAGTGCTCTTTTAAGACTAAGGGCGGAATTAATAGACGTTTTTGTAATATCTCTGTGGCGCTAAGTTACGGATTGCGTACTGTGTAAGATAGGGAAAACTGACACTTACCAACGACTTAAGTTATTGAAGTTGTCTATTAATTCCACCCTAAATTTCCATTATTATACTTTCACATTTTAGATTTGAAGCTGAAAGGGTTTCTCACACCTTTTAGGGAGTGTGAGGTTCTTTTCATCTTAGATTATCAGTGTGACATATCAAATCAGTCTTATTTTTCTGGTCACAATAGATCAAATTAGGTGACAGTGTTAATTGTAAGGGTTTCACTGAAAACCCTGCCATCAGTTCAGATAATAATTAGTGCTGAACACCATAGTAACATATCCAACCTCATGCTTGAGGTTGGTTAGTTTTGGGACATTTTTTATGGCTGGATGCCCTTTCTAACTCTAATGATTCTATTTGCTTGGAATCGTACCAGCTACCCACATTAACTTCACCCAGCCTTGGTAGGGCTGGACACACCAAGCCTCACATGTACAAAGGAACAGAATTTTCAGTGTGAAAAGTCTGCTCTGACCAGGAATCAAACTCAGGATCTCTGGACTACAGGAAGTAGTCACAACCATTACGCCACAAGGCTGGAATCTGCCTTACATTTCTCACATATTTAGAGCAAAATTGAGTTCTAAACAATTTGTGTGAAAAGGTTAATTCTCTAATGTTTTCTCAGAATCCACATATATTGGTGACAGTCCCTAAACAGAAACAATAGTACAATTGTTTATACAGGGTGGACCAAAAAAACGTTTACACCCGTTGGTAGATTACTGACGACATTTCTAGGACGGATCTGCAATCCGTTTTTTCGGATTCGCCTTTATAACTGCACAAAGTGATTTTTTGCAACTTTCTGAAAAAGTCCGACTTAAGCTTATTCTTCAGGTCAGAACTTTTTTCCTGTTTAAGATGAGTTGATTCTAAACATTTCTGCAGAAAGCCAACAAAATTTCGATGTTTGTAGCTACACTACTTTGTTTTTTACGGTTTGGTTTGGCATCTTTTTTGACACCTGAATAGAAAAAAAATTCTCATGTAAATTTTTTACACTTTGAAACACTCAAGATTTGCCCGAGCAAATTTTGGCACAGACATGGGCAAGTTTGATAAAAGTTGGCGGCCAACCCAAGGATGCTAAAAAATAATTTTACGATTTTTTATCACGTGATCTTCTGGGTAAACAAACCAGGTAAGTCTCAAAAAATGATGTTCAAAATCTTAAAAGTGTTGACCGTGTAGGGTCGTCTTGTACTCAAAGAGTAATTAGCTATTTATGTCTGATAATTATTTTCCTTGGAATTAATTAAAGGCCAGTTCAAATGAATGATTGTTTGTTTCTCGATGATACTTTTCAAGCATATTTTTCTGCATTCTATGAAATATTATCTTTAAACCTCTTGAATTTTTTTAGTACAAGTTACATTATTATCATTCGGATGCTGAAATGGCAGATACGCATTTAGCATATGGAGTTGCCAACAGGAACATTTGGGATCACGTGAAAAACATAGTTTACGAAATCTGGTAGCAAGAATCCTGTTGGCATTCGATGACCTGACAGAAAAACCTGGAATCTTCCGCAACATTCGACGGAACATGATGATGAAGAGGTTCAACCTTTGCATCCAGAAAGGTGGACGCCACTTCCAACAGTTCCTCTAAGGGAATTGAGAAGGGAGAGAGAGAGAAAGGCAAGAAGGTAGAGGGACAGTTCTGAGTTAGAACTAAGGTACTAAAGTCACCATTGGTTTCAAAAATTTGTGTCTTGGCAACAGTCTTTTTTATTTTGTAGTCATGAATTTTTTGCTGGCTCTGGCGTTCGGACCGGGTGGACTAGCTTACCACTGAGCTAATCGTGCGCGTCTAATCGTTTCTCATTGAACATACTAACAACAATACCTTTTTGTTTATATCAAAATAGTATAACAGCCGATTCTTCATTTTTGCCAAAAACACGAACCACCTAACCTCAAAATCAGCGTTTCGCTCGAAATACGCTTACTTTTTGCAAATTCAGGGATTGGCAAGAATATAAACAAAATAGTGGCGGTAATTTAAAAAAAAACCTTCATTATGTGAAATTGAGGCGTATTTGGTGTTTGATCATTTGTCAAATAATTAAATATAATAATCTTTACTCTATAGAAATAAACAACGAATTTGATTATTCAACAGGGTTCAACAAACAACCATAAACATTATTTACGAAAAATTCTCTAGAATAATTCATTTTTAATTCTCATTAAACTATCCCTTTTTCTCTTTTACCTTACTACAGTCATTGCTTCCCAGCTTCATTTTTTTTTTATATTTCTTCATCTGTTAACTTGCCGATGAGGTAAAGTGAAGTCGCTGAGATTAATGTTTTGGAGATCGCGCATGGCACTTGGTCTATTTTTGTGCATAAATTTAAAATTGTCGAAATCGAATTTTGTTTCAACGAAATTCGGATCGCCCTAAAAGATTATTGCTTTAAACCTGGCGGGACGCAGTCATATATAAATATTATATACGAATGTCAAGAAACCAAGGTCTGTCGTAATCTAGCTTGTGATCAATTGTATACTATGGACATAAAAGGAGCCTAGACATTGGTTTTGGGCGTCCATATAATCCTCTCACCACCGTGATTTAGGTATCAATACCTATCTCACGGACACGGAATTATTATTATATAATTGTATACTATTTGTAAAATATTTTTTTTGTAATTATTACTAAGTTACGCGCGCCCAAAAACTTTTTATATTCTTGTTGCAAATAATATTGAATGTTATATAGATGGCGGCATGCAGTCATATCCGACACTGAAGGAACTAACATTACGACAGACGATTACAACAGACCTTTTGGTTCCTTCAATGTCGGATATGACTGCGTGCCGTTAGGTTATAATCGAGTTATTTTGCCTTAAATTACAGGCCATTATATTTGCAACAATAATAAAAAAAGTTTTAGTGCGCGTGTAAGTTTATAAAAATTACAAAATTGATTTAAAAATTTATATCATAAAAATAGAACGCAAATGACTTCTGCTAGTAGTGGGATTATATTTACTCTGCAAGAAAAAAAACATCTTACTAAAAAAATCTTGTGACTGAGGTATGTATTATTAGTACCTCTTTGGTAACTTCAGCAATAAGAGTTAAAATATTTTGCCGTACCCTGTAGAAATTTCGATAAAAATTTCAAGACGTTGGTAGCTTCGGGTACATTAGCTTTTCTTGTTTTTATGCTTTCTGTTTATGTTCTTGAATTTTTAAATTTTGGCGCTTTTACTTTTTTGCTACCTTTGGCGTATATCACAAAAAATACGCCAACTCCGTTTCGCGAGAGCAAAACTCTACTGGCGCTATCTTGAAGAATCCTTTGGAACTAACATTTTTCGAAAAACACGGTGTTTTTTTGTAAGTGAAGAACCCATCATAAAACATAATAAAGACTGCAAAAGTTTATTAATTATACAAAATATTATCTTGTTTTTTTTTTTTTTTTTCAAGACTTCTATTAAGAGTTGGCAATCGGTAAATATTTGTTATTTAATCAGTATTGTTTATGATAGAAGAACCTACATATTTACCTGGATTTATTTCATAAACTCTATTTTCGTTTGGAAAATTTGCTAGTTTTTTTTTCTCTCTTAGGGAAGCATAAGAAAACCCATCCTTACATTATCAAGGCAGTCTCTCAGGGGCTTACATGAGTAATAATTATGTGTTTTGTGATACCAATAGTGTCTGATATATCTCAATTTACAGATGGTATTACGCCCAAAAAAAACCATAAGTTGTTGGTGTTACAACAGGTCTGATACAGATATGAATAAAATATTCCATCAGATTTTTTTTTTAATTAAAATAATATTGACAGTCGAGAATTGAACCTCGTTCATGCGACTGACACTCTTAGCACTACCACATCTAGCTAACACCACTGACAATCTGAGAAGCACGAAATTTATCATTTGAATTTTCCTAAACTGGCTGATGAAGGCATGTGATACCGCGGTATTCAAAAGAAGCAATGTAAACAATTTTTGTAAACAATACAAGACGCCCTTACACAGTCTACAGCTAGAAAACTCTTAGGATTTTTGAAGAGTTTTTGGCAAACATCTAATAATTTTTCCCATATGATCACGTGATAAAAAATCGTAAAATTATTTTTTTGCATCCTCGGGGCGGCCGCCAACTTTTATCAAACTTGCTTATGTCTGTGCCAAAATTTGTCCGGACAAATGTCGAGTGTTTTATTTAGTAAAAATATTTTTTCGTGTGTTTTTTTCTGTTCAGGTGTAAAAAAATATGACAAACCAAACCGTAAAAAACAAAGTAGTGTAGCTAGAAACATCGAAATTTTGTTGGCTTTCTGCAGAAATGTTCAGAATCAACTCATCTTAAACAGGAAAAAAGTACTGACCTGAAGAATAAGCCAAAGTCGGACTTTTTCGGAAAGTTGCAAAAAATCACTTTGTGCAGTTACGAAGGCGAATCCGAAAAAAACGGATTGCAGATCCGGCCTGGAAATGTCGTCAGTAATCTACCATTAACGGGTGTAAACGTTTTTTTGGTCCACCCTGTATATACACATTACACACATACATAGATAGGGAAAACCCACGACACAAGGACCATATTTCATAGGTGTGGCCCTTAGTGTGAGATGAAGACAGCCAAAAGAAACTAGCATAAGTTAAAAATATTATGAATTATGTAAACTGTCATTGTTATATATATCCGCAAAAATACACTTCGTGTTCAAAAGACACCAAGAAAATTAGATTCCTTCAAAATAATTACCTTAAAAACAAGTGCCTAAAAAGGAACTGATATCAAATGAATGCCAAGTTCTCCTAAACTGAAAATCATTTGCCCATGGTAGAAAGGAGTCTCAAGCACAGAAATGAAACTGAGGATTGAACATGACATTTCCCATCATTCTGCTACGAAGGGTATTCCATTGAGGGTATTCCATTGAGGACCAGTTGTTGAGTCTCTTCACTAGTTGAGCTCTCAAAGGACCAATATGGAATGCCTAGCAAGCGGCTCTGGTATCCGATGAGATGACACATCAGACCTAAGTAATATGCATGCTTACTTGTTTATGATGGGACATCATATGTCTTTTACCAGAGCCAGGAGCACTCCGGAGCGACCTTTATGTGAGGTGGGTCTTACTATTGCTGTGTATGATGGTCAGGTACACCAATATTCTTGTTGGACCTGACCGGAGTACAGAACAGGTGGGACAAACCTTGCATAAATACTACCTCAAAGATGGGGTAGGGGTGGACACTGTGTCACGGACATGCATGAAACTGTGACACAGGCCAACGTCGCACGGGGGACGCCAGAGCCCTTCCTCTTCACTATGCTCTGGTTCTTTTCAAACTAGATGACACTCTTTCTTTTCCGTGCCATTTTTTCCTCTTTCTTTTTAGACCCTCTGGTCAAACACTTCTACTTTCCAATCATCTCTAATGCCTCACAAGTATCTGGCAACAGATATACGGGAATTGGCGATCCCGGGGTCCTTTGAGCAAGCAACTGATGCAACTGGCTGGTCTTACTTTCTAAGACGTCCCAGCAAGTAGTGTACATGTCGAGAAGTACATGAAGCATCAGCTGCGGCCTGGCCGTAGGTTAAAAAGGCTAGGGGATGAAAACCCCGAACAATAAATCACTTGCGAGAAATGGACACTAGTAAAAACATAGTACCCCAGACGGGTAGCAAGGAAGTCCTTGAATCCCGTGGCGCGGAACAGGTGGAGGTTGGAGTTTCCGCGTCCTTGTCCCTGGATTCTGGGGGGGACAAAACCAGTGTTTCTCATGCAGTTCTTAAAACTGCAGATCCAGAGGGAGAGGCACCCACACTAGTGGGAAACTCACCACTGGATCAAGATCTAGAAATGCAGATTGACTCAGTTCTGGCCAGTACAGAAGAGTCATCTGTCATTCTTGTACCTTCTGGCAAACCTTCAGTGGACACAGTTGGAGACGAGAAGGCGCGTGAGGAGAGGCTACTGAGTGAATCGGGGGCCTCACACACGGAGTCCATCTCTGACCCTCTGTCAAAGCTGAAGATTGGTGCCAAGAAGAAGAAAAAGAAGATGTCGGGAGCGCAACGTCTCAAAAAGAGACGTCAGAGTGCCCTGGCCCTAACGGAGGCTCTCAACACAGGAGGACCATCGAGTGCAGGGGAAAATGTACAGGCGGGTCCTCTAGACCTTGCTAGTACATTGGCCACTGCGGTCGGTGGACTGACTCCCAAGAGACCACCTCTCGTTAAAAGGGTTACTGGGGCACAGCTGAAAAAGCGCCAAAAGCTCAGGCTTGCCGCCCTTCAGAACGCCGAGGCTGGGACGCCCAAATCTACACCCGTTAAAAGGAGTAGAAATGAGCTGACTCCCAACTCGGAAGAATTAGAAGAAAACCCTCAAAAGAAGCGACATCGCTTAAATGAGGTAAAGCCGTCTTACAGTGGTTCTTCAACCTCAGTAAAGATGGCCATTGTCCATCAGGACTATCCAGAAGTGGAGGTAACGGATGAGCAGTTCAGGCTAATCCAAGCTTCCATTATGGATAAGATAGATGGACAAAATACCATCAACCCCAGCTTTAATGGTATTCGTTTAAATGGTGGTGCAGTCATGCTGTACTGCTGTGACGATGCTACAGCAGGCTGGGTAAATAGTGTCTGTGCTGACATGGTGCCTTGGCAGGGAGCCTTGCTGAAATCAGTTCCAGCAAGTGAACTCGCTAAAGGCGTTCGAGCCATGTTTGTGGCACCGGAAATTTTGAGGGACAAAACCCCTGAGATCAT
This sequence comes from Bactericera cockerelli, assembly GCA_024516035.1. NCBI lineage: Eukaryota > Metazoa > Arthropoda > Insecta > Hemiptera > Triozidae > Bactericera > Bactericera cockerelli. The sequence continues at coordinate 36,732,541 of CM044955.1, read as the reverse complement.
CCTCCAAAAGGTGGACGGTCAAAATGGTGGTTTCAGCACTTCAAAATGGAGGGTGCTTCACACAGAAAAAACTCCTCAAGGCAAGAGGGTTGTTGTTCGGATGGATCAAGACTCGTGGTCAACTATCCAAGCTAAAGGTTTTATAAACCTGGGCTTTGGTAGGGTGACTGTGACGAGTCTCGAAAAGAAGTCCGAAACAAAGACATAAAAACTCCAAAATGATAGACGTGGTTCAAATAAACCTTCACCACGCTAAAGCACCCAGTGCTCACTTCAACAAAATCATTTTGGAAAAAAACATACAGCTCGCACTCATCCAAGAACCATATCTGGTTAATGGTAGAGTAGCAGGGCTTGGAGAAAGTAGAGGTACTGTCATTTATGACCATACCTCGGCAAATCCTCGGTCTTGTATCTTTGTAAAGGAAGGGATTATATGCTTACCCATGTGGACCTACATTACTAGAGACATGACCGCAGTCAAAATCAACGTTCAAGAGGGAAGGGAAAGCAAAAGCTACATATTTGCTTCTTGCTACCTACCTTTTGAAAATGCTGACCCCATAAGCCCGGAGCTCCAGGACTTCGTCAATCACATGAGGGAGGAAGACCAGGACTACCTGATTGGCACAGATTCTAATGCCCATCACTCCACTTGGGGATCATCAGATGTCAACGATAGAGGTGAGTTACTACTTAACTTTATAAATAATTATAACCTATTGATTTTTAATGTTGGTAATGAACCAACGTTTGTCACTAGAGCTAGAACTGAGGTAATAGATATCACTATAGGAACTCAGAGAATGGCGAGAGTCATAGACAACTGGAGGGTATTAGATGAGATAATTTCATTATCTGATCACCAATACATTTCCTTCAGGTTATCAACCGATAAAGGTCCATCCACTACATATCGTAATCCCAGGAAAGCCAACTGGCAACTCTTCCGAACATCTCTTGGAAGAGAACTGGTAGAAGTGGATGTAAAGGACAGCAGGACTCTAGATGAAGCTGCTCTCTCTTTGGAGGGTGCACTTCTGAAATCTTTTGACAATTGCTGTCCGATTACACATAAAAATCACACCAAACAACCAGTCTGGTGGAGTAAAAACCTAGAAAACCTTCGAAAGAAAACTAGGAAACTGTGGAATAAAGCTAAGAGGGATGGTAATAGGGAAGCCTATCACAGGTCACTCACAGTTTATAACACAGAAATAAGAAAGGCCAAAAGGAGCTCATGGAGGACGTTCTGTGGTAGTATCGAAAATTTCGACTCAGCCGCGCGTCTCCAAAAGCTAATGGCAAGGGACCCTTTCTTTGGAATAGGTACACTAGTCAAACCTGATGGCTCACACACTAGCGATAGTAAAGAAACCCTTGAAGTGCTACTTGACGCACATTTTCCCGGACATATCTGTGCCACAACTGGGCTGAATCCCTCACATCCTGAAGAAGGCTCCCACCAGGTGCCAACTCAACAGGATTGGGAGGAGGCTAAGGCTGCGGTCACTAATCGAAGGGTAAAAGCGGCAGTATTCACATTCAAACCTTTTAAATCTCCAGGACCAGACGGAATCTATCCAGTTCTATTGCAAGAAGGATTGGACCTCATAGGTCCAGTACTGTGCAAGCTGTTCAGATCTAGTCTGGCCCTGGGTTACATTCCCAAGTGTTGGAGAAGAGCAAAGGTCGTCTTTTTGGCTAAGCCAGGCCGGAGAAATCTGAGCCAGGCTAAGTCTTTTCGACCGATTAGCCTCTCATCCTTTCTTTTGAAAACACTTGAAAGATTAGTCGATTGGCGTCTGGAAGAGGACTTCATATATAGGATTCCTCACAACCCCAATCAGCATGCTTATCAGCGAGGCAAATCTACTGAAACAGCGCTGAACGAACTTGTTAGCAAGATTGAATTAGCGCTGAATAATCAAGAGATTGCCATGGCTGTCTTTCTAGACATAGAGGGTGCCTTTGATAACACCTCTTTGGACTCCATAATTAAGTCCATCTCGGGAGCAGGTAAAACTATTTCCGAATGGGTTACACAGCTCCTCAAATCGAGGACAATTATCGCCGAACTCTTAGAGTCGAAAAAAGAAATCAATGCAACCAGGGGCTGTCCTCAGGGGGGAGTCATCTCTCCAAGGTTATGGAATCTTGTTGCGGATGAGCTTCTTAACGAACTAGATAAGGCTGGTTTCTTTGCCCTCGGGTATGCGGACGACTTTGTCATCCTAGTCCGAGGAAAATACAAAACAACTTTGTCAGAGCTACTTCAGTATGCTCTCTCAATAGTTGAAAAGTGGTGCTTGAGTAGGGGGGTTAAAGTCAACCCTCTGAAAACCACTTTAGTACCTTTCACTAGAAAATATAAGCTAGGCGCCGTCCAGGCACCCAAAATTTTTGGTGAAAGAATTGAAATTGCTGAAGAAATCAAGTTTCTCGGAGTTTATCTCGACAAGAAATTGACCTGGAATCAGCACATTAAGAAAACCACAGACAAGGCTAAGGCCACACTTCATATTGCACGAAGGTCTGTTGGCAAAACTTGGGGTCTGACACCAGCAGTAACTCGCTGGATATACACTGCTATAGTCAGACCTCGAATCACATATGCATCCTGCATATGGTGGAAGAAAGCTGAGCAGCTAACTGCTCAGAGGGAGCTGGAATCAACACAGAGGTCAGCTTTATTGATGATCTCTGGTTGCTTCAGAACAGCACCCACATTAGCTTTGGAAGTCATTCTAGGGCTTCCACCCTTATATTTATTTATCAAGGGGGAGGCCATCATGGGTGCTTTCAGGCAATCAATCAGTCGCTCTGGCAGGCTACCCGCCCGATACAGGGAACTGATCGAGAAATCTCATGTGACATACAAGCAGAATATGCCGGTTGACTACATGATTCCCAAAAACAACCTTGACCTTTCCTACGAAGTACTAGTCAGACCTAGGTCAGACTGGGAAAAGGAATCAAGCCAAGAAATATTATCTCATGCGGGTATCAAATACTATACAGATGGATCTCGCATGAGTGGAAGCAGTGGGGCGGGCCTTTGCGGGCCAGGCTTCTGTAGAAAATCTGAAAGCTTAGGTACACTGGCAACAGTGTACCAGGCCGAGATTTTCGCCATTATAATGGGAGCCAGGCACGCACTGGAAATAGGCTGGAAAGGGAAGAAAATTACTTTCTTCTCCGACAGCCAAGCCGCCCTCAAAGCTTTAGAAACATACCAAATTAAGTCAAAATTGGTATGGGAGTGTGTTGGAACACTTAATGAACTAGCCACCCATAACAAGGTAAACTTGGAATGGATTCCAGGGCATAGTGGTCTCCAAGGCAACGAGGCTGCAGATCTCCTAGCAAGAGAGGCTGCAGAAAAAAGCTTCACTGGCCCGGAACCGGTGCTGGCCATACCCAAATGCCTGGTCCGTTTTAGTGCCAGGAAATGGGTCATGGATGAAGCAAATAAAGCTTGGAGAAACTCCAGTGGCATGCGACACTCTAAGCTGACGCTAACAGGATACTCCAAGAAACTCACTCAGGAATCTCTGTCACTCAACAGAAATAAACTAAGAGTAATAGTGAGCCTACTCACTGGCCACGGACCACTTAGGAAACACCTACACAGATTAGGACTCTCTAGAGGAGAACCAATCGATTGTAGGCTATGTGGTCTGGAAGAAGAAACAGCAACACACATTCTCTTCGAATGTGAGGCGCTGGATAACAGGAGATTTAGGATTTTCGAATCCAATAATCTCGAAGATCTCCATAACCAAGAACACCTCGTCCAGAGACTGACACTTCTCATGAAGGGAACAGGTTTCTGGACTTAGGGCGTTAAGCATTGGACAACCACTCTCAACTAAGCCCAGTTGGGCCGTCATAGGCACAGAACTGGGAAATAGGATGAGAGATTTTCTCCCTGGTCACAATAGATCTTACTAGGTCGCAGTGTTAATTGTATGGTGTTTCAGACGAAACCCTGCAACCAGGTTTTATAATAATAATAATAATCATTCTGCTATTTACCAACGCTAAAAGTTAACATTAAAAATCTTGGCAAGTTTCAAAAATTAGAAAAATGCTTTGAACTTGCCAAGATTTTTAATGTTAACTTTTAGCGTTGGTAAATAGCAGAATGATGGGAAATGTCATGTCCAATCCTCAGTTTCATTTCTGTGCTTGAGACTCCTTTCTACCATGGGCAAATGATTTTCAGTTTAGGAGAACTTGGCATTCATTTGATATCAGTTCCTTTTTAGGCACTTGTTTTTAAGGTAATTATTTTGAAGGAATCTAATTTTCTTGGTGTCTTTTGAACACGAAGTGTATTTTTGCGGATATCAGATATTTTTTGTTGGTTACATTTTTTGCAACACTCTATATCAACTGACATTTCTCCATCGTATGTAAGTAAAATTCGTTCTTTCTGCCGCACCCTGTATAACCAATTACCTTTGGATTTACCGATGTACCTATCACAGGGAAACTATGAGGTGTATACGTAATCACCGGGTACCTGACTCACTTTGTGGGAAGCACTTAGGAACAGTCTCCCAAAATAAAACCAATGGTATTTTTATTTGTTTGGTGCTAAATTGTTGTCAACCAGTTAAAAATTCTTCGGAATTCATACATTCGCAACCCTTAATTTGACATTAAATTACGGGGTGACATTAACGCGAGCCCTCTAATTTGGTAGGTATACTATGAATTATGGAATAAAAACACATTAAAGCTGATTAAAATTAATAAGGTTCCCCTTGTGATCTAAATGTACATATATTATACAATATTTTAACTAAATGGGTCACAGATAAACTGTAGAATTTTTTACTTTCAGAGAAAAATAATTTTTGATCAATTAGGAATTTCTCAACAATACTACTAGTATACAATGAAATTAGTTTACAGAAACATAATTTTCAAGAACTTTATTTATTCCCATGAAACATATAGGTAAAACTTGATGGCAAATCTTCTTGGGAAGTAATGAAACTTTCATTTGGATGTCGATTGTTCAACAAATGATTTTTTTTTTTATTTCTTTAAAGATGAGTGTTTCACAGCAGTTTTTATTTCGTAGCCATGAAACAGGAGCTATTGTAGACGCTTGTGGTCTGTGTTGTAGCCTGCCCATCCCGTAGTATGCCTCCCCTCTGATGGGCGAGAAGTGACACAATACTTCCCAATTACGTGCTGGGTCAACACGAGCACATCGGTAGGTATCCCTTACAAAAAAAATTGTCGGCACGGGGGATCGAACCCGGGACCTTCCGCATGTCAAGCGAGTGCTTAACCACTGAGCTAATCGCGCGCTCGTTTATTTAATTCGTTTAATTTTATTGTTTCAATAATTCTATCTGCTCTACCCTGTAGAACAAGAACGCACACGCGAAGGAGTAGGTACTCGGTGGGAAAAGAAGGGTATCCCTTGTTGACTATTTGAATGGAATGTTTAGGGTACCTAGCCTACCTATAAAAAAAATATAGGAAACTACCCAGAGTTTTGCAACCGTGCTCCTTTTCTTCTAGAAACTCTGCTTTTCTATGATAACGTACTGGTAATGTAAAAAATTGTCAGGTACCTCGCATCCTGTTATTTCTTTCTATTCCTATTAAACAATACCTGGTCATTTTTTAAGGTCCTATAGAGAGCTAATTGCGAACGAAGAGAAACGAACCTTTAACTCAAGCGGCACTTGTCCGTTTCTATGTAAGTATGTATGTATGATTGTAACGCGATAAAAGTTGTAATCGTAGTCCAATCGAGCTGAAACATTCAGGATTGTTCAAGTAATACTTGGACTTTGCTGCATAGTTTTTGGACATCATGTTAAGTAACTTCGAGCTAGGCTAAAATTTGGATCGAAATGGCTTATCACGATAAAAGCTGCAATTTTCGTTTAACCGACTGAAAATTTCAGGGTTTAGCTCTTTCATCCGTGCTTCGCAATGGTTATTAAACCATTACTTGGATTTTCCTGTATAGTTTTTGACCACATCATGTTACATACTTGGCTATCAATGTACAAATTTGAAATTTCCGTATGGTGGCTCGGTTGATGTGAGAGAACTCACATCAACCGAGTCTCGGCTTGCAAGCCTCATTACTACAATAAGCTTAACTTTTACAAGTAAATTTGAATTTAATATTACAATACTAAAGAACCTAAAAAAGATCGAAGGAAGCCAATACCTTCATTCCATTTCATTTACGAGTGATATATTTCGGTACTCTGAGGTCCGATCCGAAACTCTCAAAACTTCTCAATATATTGTGCGCTACCAGTGACGTTAGGAGCTTATAACTCAAAAACCGTACATTTTTTGAAGATGGCTCTTCTGACAAGGAATCATCTGCAAAGACTCAGGAGTATGTCTTTAAAGTTTCAGCTCGATACAATAAATCCTTAATAGCGATTCATGTGATTACGTGAAGAGAGGTCGGTGAACTTCAAAAATCAACAAGAAGTGTTATAACTCATAAATAGTTAAAAATATATAAAAAATGTATAGAATAAAATAAGCTCAAAATGTATCAGAAAGCCTAAATACAAAGTTTCAGCTTTCTATCTTTAGCGGTATCCGAGATATAGGTAGCGGTATCCGAGATATAGGCGATACCGCCAAAGCGCCGCCGAGTGACCGCGGAAGTTTATTTTCTGAAAACCTCGAGCTGCAAGCATTATGAACTCATAACCAAAATTTCATAATTTTAACTTGAACCATATGCCCGTGGTAAGCCGAATGCGGAAAAAAAAAAAAAAAAAAAAAAAATAGAGTATGAATCTTTTACTAATTTTGGGTGTGCTCGTAAAAGCGGTTAGGGGTGTCAGAAAAAGGTCAAATAAAAAGTAGTCATCTACTATTCGACGAGGAAAACACGAATATGAAAAAAAAAATTAAAAAGTTTTGTCCAAGAAGGTCAAAATTACAAAGGAAAATACATACGAACTAGGTTTAGCGTAAGTATAGCACGCTCGTTTTGTTTTTCTTGGCGTTGCAAAACTAGCGTTTTGCTTGATTTGAACCATTTACTTGTCATGTATTAATAAAAAGAAATTCTATCAAAATACCAAAATAAAGTGCAACATTTCTAGACCTGCTAGACCACACTTTTACATATTAACACACTGTATGTAATGTTGCACTCTAGAGTATGACAAATATTTTAAGAAAGAACATGCTGTAGCACAGTAGAGTGTAACAGTGCCTAAACAGAAAGTGCACTGCCACATGCAAAAGTGAGACATGTTACTCAAAGATTTGTCATGACTTTGCACTGGTTTTCTCAAGGAGGAATTTTAATATTTTTGTAATAACTTTGTGGCGCTGAGATTTTGTACCCAAATTCTGTACTGCGTAAGATAGGGAAAACCTCTGCTTAGCAATGACTTGTGATATGGAATTTGTCTATTAATTTTGCCCTTAATTTAATACTTAGTGCCACAGAGGTATTACAAAGAAGTCTATTAATTATGCCCTTCTGGTGCACCTCATAAAGTGGCAGACTAAGAGAGAAGCCTGGGTTGTCAAAAGAATAGCCATCATGAAGGTTTGAATATCACTTGCCATTGCTGAACTTAAGGAATATTTGAACTCATAGATAGCACCAGAGAATATTAAACGGGGAAATTGACAGAAAATTTTTGGGTCAACTAGTGAGAGATTTTATACTTGGGTCTATGAGTGCAAGAAAATCGGTCAAAGTAGGTAGTAGGTGTAGGTACCTACTATAACACTATAGGTATAAATTATAATTATTTCAATTTAAATTTAACTTTTCGAAATTTTACCGCCTATAGTTAGCAATGTTGCCAGATTTATAAAATATTGTGGGACTTTCCCTTTCAAATGAGATTTTCCCTCAAATAATCAACTCAGTAGTTAGTTCTCCATCATTCCGCTTGAATATTTGAGAGCTAGTTGGCAGCATTTAGCAGCATAATATTAAGGATTAAGGGTAGTATGCATAGTCCCCAGTGTAGGGATGCCCGGGTCATTAAATTTGTCCCTTCAGCTGATTTTGTTGTACAGAGACGTTTGTTTAATGTGTCTATGCGCATGCGCATTCAGATGTTTCTTTAATAAATAATTGTCAAGGTGGAAGTATTCCCTAAACAGCAAGCTTGGGACCACCCTACAGTGAAACCTCTTACTTACTTACTTACTTACTCCTGAGTCTTCACAGACCACGAGGGTCCTTGACTTCCCACACCAGCCTTCTCCATTCTTGTCTATCTTGTGCTAATGTTTTATAGTCTGTTTGAATATTAATCTCTTGTAGTATTTCTTTTACACCACCCTCCCATGTGTTTCTTGGGCGTCCTCTAGGTCTGATCTTGTCATAATGAAGATTTAATACTTTCTTAATATTTGATTCCGATTCAGCTCTTACAACATGTCCTGCCCATTGTAGTATTCTTGCTTTTATGACATTGCTAATAAGGGGTTTTCTGTAGAGCTCTTTTAATTCAACATTTTTCTTTATTCTCCACATGTTTGTTTCTAAGTCAAAAGTTGGTCCATAGATCTTGCGAAGAACTCGATTTTCAAAAACTTGCATTCGTCTTATTATATCTTGTTTGATGGTCCATGTTTCACAGGCGTATAATAGGACAGGTTGTATTATGGTGTTGTACATTTTTATTTTTGCATTCTTTGATATTTTCTTAGATGTTAGCATTTTGTTCATTGAGTATAAGCTTCTACTTGCGTTGTTCAGACGGTTCTTGATTTCTTGTTCAATTTTGTTGTTCTCATTGATGTTTACGCCTAAGTACTTGAAATCAGCGACTCTTTCAAATATATGATTGTTCATTTGTATATTAGCACAATTCATGGTATTTATTTTCGATACGTGCATGAATTTGGTTTTTTCTGAGTTCATGATGAGGCCAACTTTGGCGGCTCGTTCCTCTACAATTCTTAAACATTCTTTTACTTCGTCTATAGAGTTTCCCATGAGTGCTATATCGTCAGCGTACGCCAGTAATTTACACACTAACGACTCATCTTTCCACAGGTCTTGGATGACACTTTCCAGAGTTATGTTGAAAAGGAGGGGGGATAATCCATCACCTTGTTTTACTCCGCTGTCTACAGTGAAAGCTGACGATACATCGTCCGACACTCTTACTTGATTTAATGATCCTTCTGTACATGCTTTTGTCATTCTGATCAATTTCTTTGGTATACCAAGGTTGTGCATAGCATTCCATATTGCATTACGAATTAAACAGTCATAAGATTTTTTGAAGTCGATAAAGAGGATATATGTATCAATATCACGTTCTACTCTCTTTTCTAGGATGTTTCTTAGTGCATGTATTTGATCAGTAGTCGATCGGTTCTTTCTGAAACCAGCCTGGTATTCGCCTATTTGATTATTTGCATAAAATTCTACACGTGACAACAGGATTAGAGATAAAACTTTGTAGGCGCTGTTAAGAAGGGCTATGCCTCTGTAGTTGTTACAGTCTGTAGGATCATTCTTTTTGTGTAGTGGTATTAGTATGGCATCTTTCCATTGGTTTGGTAGAACTTCATTATCCCAACATTGTACTATGAGTTTTTGTAATTCTTGCTTTAGACGTGTTCCTCCGTTCTTAAGGAGTTCACAGGTAATTTCATCAGCTCCTGGTGACTTATTGTTTTTGAGCCGTTGGATTGCACTGTCTATTTCTTCTATCGTTGGTGGTTCATCTTCTATTTCTGCAGTCTCTGGTATTATTTCCAAAATTTCTTCCACATGTGTTACATTTAGTAATTCTTTGAAATATTCAGCCCATCGTTCTTTGACACTATCATTTCCAACAAGTACTGTTCCATTCTTATCTTTGATCATATTCGTCCTAGATTGAAATCCTCTACGGTGTTGTTTAACAAGTTGATAAAAATTTCTCACATTTTTCATACTGTCTTCTTTCTCTATTTGTTCAAGTTTATTATTCAGATTATGTCTCTTCTTTTTCCTAATTAATTTCTTTGTTTTCCTTCGCTCTTCTCTATATTCTTCAATATTGTTTACATCTCTGGTATCTATCGCTATTGACCTTTTTTCCTCTATGGATAAACCTCTATGGATAAAAAAAAAAAAAAACGTCTCTGCATACATGCCTAGAAAGTACACATTATTATAAATAATTTGTTGATGAATAAATAACTAAATATAATTATACCTATTTAAAAAATACACTGCCCATTATGGACACACTTGACAAATTTGAGATTTTCTACTAAATCACTTGTAACTCTAAAATTCTAGATTCGACAAAATAGTCTACATTGGCAAGTCGTTGAACTTATTTTCGCACTTTTCCGACGAAAAATTTGAATTTTCTTAGATATTAGTATTATTTTTTTTACAAATGCACAATGTAAAAAACTAAACACGCATAAAAAAACTAGACACGCAAATTTCATCAAAATCGGGGGTACCGTTCACGAGATATAAGCGTAAAGGTAAAAAATTAGGGGTTTATTAGGCGTATGGTCTCTATCACCAAGAAACGCACCAATATACGAAGTTGATGAATTTAAAATGGGACCATCTACAATAATTTTATTCTCCTATTACAAAATTTCGTCAAAATCTGTTCAGTATAGTTTCTGAGATTAGCGCGTTACAAGGAATGCATGAGACCGACAAACAGACATAAAACCAAATTTGCTCAGGAAGTTATGAAACGGCCAGAAATATATAATATATCGCAGTAAAAAAATATGTTTATTATATAAAAATTCAAAAAATACTACCGATTTCTAATATTAAAGAAATTCATCGGAAGCTAAAAACATAACGCACTTTGGTCGAGATTTCGAGAACTGAAGGCTGAAGGACCCCTTCTGCATAGGAAATACCATACACTGCCTCAAAAGAAAGTGCTTTACATAAGTATAAGTAGTCCTTTATTTAGACTGTCAGTGCAAGACAGAGCTAGGTAGTCTCATAATGCCAACAGTTTTACATAAGTTGCCCAGCGAATTCGGGAGTTCTTTTTCTTTTAAATCTTTTTTTGGTAGTTGTTCATCAATAATAACCAGAAACTAGGTAGGTACCTCGCTAAATAAATTAATCTGTTCTTCTTCTAGCCACGAGTTCCAATCGTATGTTGGAAGTTGAATTCAGACATCCACACTTTCAGGAAACAGGGAGCTGCCCTCCAATCACTGTGTGTGTTTGTATGACTGAGTATGTAATTGTGTGATATTACCTGGCCCGCTACCCGCAAGTAATAATCCCTTTTATCTGCCAAAAAAATAAAATCCCAGTAAAACTGATCTTCTCCCTGCTTTGAAAGCGCTATCTTTCGGACGTTTTTGCCGTAAAGGGACAAGAGCCACAAGAGGGATTTTTCAAAAAGAAAACAATACATGAATTACATGAGTAGGCAGAGTAGAGTACTGACTAGTACTGAGACTACTGAGTAGGTCAGTAGGAATAGGTAAGTATAAAGTATATAGTTAAAAAGTCAATTGAAATTTCAAAATAAATGGGTCGAAATTTGAAAGCTTAAATTAGATTGGCCAGTGGTGATTGGATCTGGATTGTTTGAAAATAAGTATTACTAGGTACATGAGTATACCTACTAGTGGCTAATTCAAAAACAGTTATTACAGCAAGTTCATGAGTTTGTGGTGAATTGTATAACAAAACCTACACAGTATCTGAATACACCTACTGATTACATGAGATGATTATTAAAAAACCAGCATCTACCTGGAATGCTTTCGTGAGGAAATTGTTTGGATATGCTATTTTGGGTGAGGTTGCCTGCTTTGGAATCACCTACTACTTTTGGAACAGACTGAACAGAGATCAGGGTATGTTGAGCTTATTTTTCTTTTTCTTGGCCAATAATATAATTATATCAGACTAATACTATACAGAGGGATCACAACTTGTGCCATAGAAATAATACAGGTAAAAATGGTTTTTTGACCCTCAAAAATTGCCAGTAAGTACCTATTTAAATAGTTTAGAGTGTTTAGACTTTAATGGAAGGGCAGGGATATTTTGTCTTGACAAAATGTTCATGTCTGTTCAAAGTTTTAGCACTTCAAAATTTCAAAGTTTGAAACTTGCCAGAGGAATAAGTTTTTTATTATTCAAGAAACAATTATTTTGGGTGAACAAAATAATATTGCCCACTTAGGTCATTTTCATTTCATCACTGCAAGTCATTTTCTAGTTGTGTATTAATGTGATTTCCCTAGTAACATTACAGTATCTTATTTGTCTGGTTAACTTTTCTATTATAGCATAATATGTGGTTTTCCAATTATTGAACTATTGTGGACAGTTAAAAATACATATATGTTTTCATTTCAGTCATGCCTTGACAAACTGACTTGCTCTGCAGGCCTGGCTGCAACACAGCTAGTTTTTTATATGGTGAACATTACAAATATGTATAATATATAGTCCATAATTATATTTAATTATGGATGCATAGATTATCAATATTGACCAGATTGCTATGGTATAGCTAGCTGGTCAAGCAATATTTCAATTTTTTTTTTTCAAATATGCACCTATTTTCAGAAAATTTCCCTTCCATGGACAAATTTTTTTAAATATTATTCACTGCCGTGGCCATCTCATTAAATTGTCACATAAAATATTTTTTTTCTTCTATTTTCAGAATTGAGATTTTATACATATCAAAACTACAACTTTGTTGTAGAAGGTAAGTTTTCCATTTAAAAAATTAGTAATTTAATAATACAATAGATTTATACAAGTACGAGTTGACTAAACCAAATACAAACTTCATTTTAAAATTTGTAGTCTTTTATTGTTGATCTATTTTTAATAAACCATTAGTCACCATAGATCAATGAGATTGTGTGCTAGGCATTGCACACATGCTGACCTGGCTCAGATCCCCAGGAGGGTAGGTTTTTTTCTGCTCTGTACTTGGATGGTAGGGGTCCACTCATACCTCATGAGAAAAAATGAGTAGCTGCTTTAATGTGAGCAGTGAAAAGTGGCTGAATCATTGGCAAAAATAAGGAATTAGAATATAGAAGATGTGGAAATGACTTATAATTCTGCACTACCCTCTAAATCAGTGGTTCCCAACCATTTTGGTTGGGGGCCCAATAATATTTTAAAAACAATTTTGTGGCCCACCCCAATTTTATGTACATATATAATATATATTATTTCTTGATTTTTGGCCAGCATCTGTGGCCCAGTAGCGAGCTGCCCATGGCCCACAAGTATGCCGTGGCCCACCGGTTGGGAACTAAATAATTACAGGCATTTATATTTAATAAATAAAATTATTGGAAAAAAATAGTACAATATATTGGATATTCAAGTGGTAAAGTCCTATGGTTCTGTGCTTCCCAATAAAATTGTTACATAATAACAAAAAGAAAAACATTATTATTATTATTGTAGTGTATCTCTTTAACATCCCACAGTGAGACAATTTTATTTCTTCAATTGTATCAAGAGATATTTATTTTGTTTAACAATAATACTTTCTATAATTATGAACTTACTATTGCAGGTTATTACAGAATTGGAGAACAGATGAGTGGCAATACAGAGCAAAGAGATTCAGATTTGCGTACTTGGAAAGCTCAGAATAAAATATAAAAAAATCTTATTCTAGAATGAGCAGACTCGTGGGTATTATTACATTTGGATCCATGCTCATGCTTGGGGTTTATATGTTGATAGGAGCTCCGGATGGAACTGATAAATACCAGGTGGGTATTAATATAGTTTTTAAGTAGCTTCATGAAATTTAAATTTGTACCTTGTATTTACCTATGATTGTGAAGTATAATTTCTTTTTACAATTATTCATTTTCTAATAAAATTAACTGGTAAGAATCCCCTTTTACTTTTATTCAGGAGTCACATTATTCACTGGCAGCATACTCTGCTTGCATGCTGGTGAACAAGCTCAACTGGGTGGAAAAAATTCTAATCCATACTTCATACTAATGATGAATAAGCACTAGTAGGTGGCTTTACCAGAGTAAAATAAAATCATCTAAATAATTCAGCAGTAAAGTTCAAGGGAGACTCTTTACCTCAAACTGAGTTAGTATACAAAATGAAGGGAAGACGTGGCAGTGCTGGGGTTACAAAACTTTCAGGTACACACTTTTCACATTATAATTTCGAGCCAAATTTAGATTTAAATGTGCTTTGTGCATCAAGAGGTCATGTGCCATGCTAGAATGTGTTTACTGTAATTCATACTACTATTATTCTTGACTTTAACCCTTTGGAGGGGGGGGGGAACTTGAAATTTTGAGAACATAGTCATACAAGTATTGGGTATCACATATTGGGAATTGGAAGTAACGAACAGGAAAAAAGATATGAGAATTGGAAATAATTTCATGTCCCACCCATAGAAAAGTAAACAAAAAATTATGGATAAAATAATAGTTCCTAGTCATTTCTGAAAATACAAAAAATAAAATTCAACAAAAGTTTGAATTTGAAAGATCAATTTGAAATCCAAATTTGAAAATGTCTTCAGGGGAACAGTAATGTCATTGGAAATGGACTCCACAACATGTAATTGAAACTACCCTGACAGAAAATGTTAAAAAAAAGTGTTTTCTTTTCATTCAAGTAGATAAGAAGTTGTTACATGCAATGAAATCAATTCAAATCATTTGTTGTGCTCAAGTCATTTTCTTGAAAAAGTACTAGAGTGGGATTGATACACCTAAGCTCCCCTGAAAGGGTTAATACAATAAAAAAGTTCTCCTAGGAATGCTGAGTTTATCTCAAAATCAGGAAAACCTTGCCTATTTTGCAAAGCATTAATTTATTACCTCTGAGGACGAAATTAAGAGACGTTTTTGTGTTACATGGGGAAAACAAATGCTAAGCAATGATCGAATTTGTAGCTATCGATTTTGTGTATTAATTTTGTCCTTAGTTCATTAAATCTCAACATTTTGGTGTGATTGCTCATGGAAACTACGCGTGTCACTAATGGTACTTAACTTGTGACCTCTTAAAATTTCTCATAGAATATTGAAAAATCCCTTGGCAGTTTTATCTTATTGTACAGGGTCAGCTTTTAATATTGAACCATTTTGAAATGCCCATATTTTCAAAACGGGAGCATCACATTTAATTTTTACTTTCCTTATCCTATAATAAGGAAAGTATTGTATTCGTCGAAAATTTGACCTACCCAGTTTTTCACATTTCTGGACGAATTATAGCCTCAGGATACCAAAAAAGTTGTTTTCAGCCATTGGTCCGTGCGTCTGTCTGTCTGTCTGTCTGTCTGTCTGTGTGTGTGTGAACAGGATATCTCGAGAACGGTAAGAGCTAGAGACTTGAAATTTGGTATGCTAATTATAATTATACACCAGACGAACCACGAAACTTTTGGTTGCAATCGGCCGCATTCTGCGGCCGCAGGACCGCAAATATTGGCCGCAAGCGCCGTTTCTTTGAATTGGTTAAAGATACAAAAAAAGTTAGAGAACAATTATGTCTTAGATTAAAAAAATAATAGGGGTCTATTCTAATCTTTTTTATATCTCAACTTTTTGGACTTGCCCAATTCGGTAAACTGACGCTTGATTACTCTTATTATTTATCTAATGGTTGTGACCTCTAAAATTCCAATGATTTTGAAAGATCGTTGGAATTTTATCTTATTTGTACATGTCACTTTTAATTTGGGACCATGTTCCAATTCCTATAATTATGATAAGGAAAGTCGTGTGATGTTTACACACAGATTTTTCTTTTATGGGATGCTAGAAAACAGAGTGCTATTTATTGCACGTTTTGAAAATCATAACATAGATTTTGATTGATTGATTTATTTTTATTTATAACAATTTTACATTTACAAATATAATATCCCCTATTATTTTGTCTATTAATAATTTTATAATCATTAATATAATTATAAAGTGCAAATAATGCCTTAATGAAGTGTAAATAAATTCAGAGCTTTTCTCTCAAGTTATGCACCGCGTTTAACAACATGTATTCTAACATAGCAAAGATCTCCAAGGTGAATAGCATTTTTAGCTCTTGTAAGGGTGTTGGTTCAAGAAATTAATGCTATCCCCAAAGACATTTCAGTAAACACGATACACAGCACGAGAGAATGTCTGAACTCATGCGTTCTGCATCAAGGCCTACTCGCTTTGTATAGGGCGTTTTTCACACCTTGGCCTAGGTGTGGGATATTACAGTAGAATTCAAGAGATAGAAGCATCATTTCGAGTTATCGAGAGTTTCTAGATATTGAGATTTTGAGTAAGGATTTATGTTCGACAAGGGCCAAAGAATCCTTTCGAGTTAACAGGATTTTCGACTTACCAGTATTTCGAGTTTGTGAGATTCTACCGTAGTTACCTATTGTAAATTTGCTTGATGTTCTTTAATACCATCGTTTTAGACGTAGGTTTACCTCCATTTGTTGTAAATTTAAAAACCATCAACCTATGGTAACCTGAGCAAACCTAGGAAGTTCGGCGTACTTCCCTTGAGTTGGGACGTTAAGACAACACAAAAAAGAACTGATATTCTAGCAACATAGGATAGTAAATATATCTTTAAATTTAGGTTTCTCGAAAAAAAAAAAAAAGTTCTCCATGATATACGTAGCCAATCATTTTAGGTGATGTATTTTCGGTAATTAAGTATGCTAATGATAAAATTAGGTACTTAAACAATTTTGGTTATTTGAAACATGATGTACTTATACATTGGTCATGCAAAAATGTTGAAAATAATAGGTAATCGAGTATGCTAATGATAAAATTTGGTACCAATACAATTTGGGTTAATTAATTAGCCAGCCTCCTTGGCGTCACGGTTGTGACTAATGCGTGAGATCCTGAGTTCGATCCCCGGTCGGAGCAGATTTTTCACACAGAAAATTCTGTTCCCTCGGTACATGTGAGGCTGACATTTCCGGCCGTACCCAGGCTGGGTGAGGTTTATGTGGGTAGCTGGTACGATTCCCAGCAAATGAGGGTAAAACCCCCGTTCTAATACAGGACGTTAAATTAAATAGAATCGTTAGCGTTAGGAAGGACACCCACCCGTAAAAACTGTGCCAAAACCAACCAACCTCACCCATGAGGTTGAATGATTTGACAGATAAGACAGAGTAAAAGAAGAAGATACAATTTTGGTTAATTGAGACCTATCAAATTATTTATTATTAATCAATTTATTTACAACACTAAAATCAAATACATATTTCTTCTCTACCCTTCCTCATCCCACTATTGCATGTTTTTGTCCTACCCAAATCAATCAATTCGTTTTCTTTTTCCAGTCAACAACCCCAAAGACATTCATTTCTTCCAACAATCCAAATGAAAAGAAGACATTTAATGATGTGTTAAAGGAAGCAGGTGGTATCAAATAAGTCTAGAGGAACTTTCAAACCATTGTGCTGTAGTCAAGATAGTTAAATTTAGCGAGTTTTTTTTAATTTTTTTTTTAATTTCTTTATTTAATTTTGAAAAAGCCGTTTTTTCATGCTATTTGATTAAACTTATTTAAAAAAAAGTGAAAGCCAAATAAAGATTTTGTTATAAATATTGGATTAGATATCTACCTTTTGGTAAAATTTAAAAACACCTTTCATGAACATGGAAAAAACTCCAGAAAACACCAGTTCTACTCAAGGAGTTAGTGTACCAGAAAGAATATTGAAACGAGAGCAAGAGAGGATTTTAGCTCAAGAAAAGCGACAAGAAGAGAGAGAAGATAAAGAAGGCTATGGATTCAGTAAGACATTCAATGATAATTTCAATAAAATTAAAGATGTAATAAGTGATATGGATGAAAATGGAGAAAAGGTAAACAAAGATGAATTAAGAATGAATTTTGCTGACATAAACAAACAGATACTTCTACTGAATCACATTATCGTGGACGCCAAAATATATCTCACGTCTTATGAAATGAAGACCTGCAGTAATAAACTTGCCGAGCTCACAGAACATTGCAATATTCTGGAAGCTAAGCTCTTG
Source organism: Bactericera cockerelli (assembly GCA_024516035.1). Taxonomy (NCBI): domain Eukaryota; kingdom Metazoa; phylum Arthropoda; class Insecta; order Hemiptera; family Triozidae; genus Bactericera; species Bactericera cockerelli. Next base: position 36,714,526 of record CM044955.1, on the reverse strand, counting down.
CCGAGAAAGAAATTCGGTTTCAGAAAGCTCGAGAAATCCAAACCAAAAGAACAAGGGGACAAAATTGAGCAGTCGGAAAGCAAAGATAATGTTGATTTTGTGAAGAGTACACCACAACATGAAGGAGAGAAAGACATTGGATTCTATAATAGAAGTAATGAAACCCTTATCTTGCCGAATGAAGAGATACACAGGAAGCCAGTCTCCTTAAGCAACATAGATGCGTGTGTAGTGAAAGTGGATGGCAACGCCAGCACTATCCACATGAACAACATTAGAAGAAGCAAGATATACCTGGGACCAGTCAGCAACTCTGTATTCATTGAAAACTGTTCCAACTCTACCTTGCACTTAGCGTGCCATCAGCTACGCATGCATACAAGTGATAACTGCAGTGTGTACCTCCATGTGGGCAGTAGACCCATCATCGAACATTGCAAAGGTATTGGTTTTGCTCCCGCATTCCACATTGACAAGGATTTGTTCCAGGAGTCCGGTTTAGATGATGGCAAGAATCATTGGGACGAGGTAGACGATTTCAACTGGTTGTCCGAGGAGAAGTCTCCAAACTGGTTTGTAATCGAGGAAGCTGATCGTGAAAGTCAAGTTAAAATACAATAGTAGGTAAAAATGAAGTACTTACTCACTTATTCAATAGTTTCACTAGTTCGTTTTTATGCTTAAACAGATTTACTAATATTACTTACAATGTTTTAGGATAAAAATGGCTTTTGCTTAGAAAACCTAAAAAAAGATGTATCATTTTACAACTTAACAATTGAATAAATTTCTAATAAAGAATAACTTATCATTCACCACCTAGTTATTTTTATTAAGACCTTTTTTATAATTGGGGACTAGTTTGTCAGTCTGTTTGGACCAAACAAACGTGGATAGGAATATTCAGCCTTATACTTTCAGTTAAAAAGAAAATGAGATTTTATTTGTATAAACTGTTTGTATAAACTGTTGGATCAATTTCGCCGATACATAGATAAAATAGAATTATGTTGGTTATCGAATAGTTTTCGCAAGACTTTCCTTTGTATCTTTTTTCCATGATTCAAAGTTAGACTTAGCATATAGGAGATGTATATTGTTTATTTTATTGTACAAATAAATGAATGTATTCAATTCAATTCAAAATTATAGAAAAATTCCGGTTACAATCGCATCAAACTTAGTACACATCTATAGTAACTCAAATTTGAAGGAAATAAAATGTCTGATGGCAGATGCATTAGTACTTTAAATTTGGTGCCCCACCAACAGGAACGCATATTAGAAAAACACTTTCATTTTTTTTTTTTTTTCTCTAGCAGATAAATTAAAAGAAGCTCTCTAAGTAGGACAGCAAATTTCAAAGAGATTCCAAAAATAAAATCTACTTTGAACGAAAATGAAAAACAATGTGATAACGTTAATAATACAAATCACGCTTCATCAGATCGCTTCAAAGTGGTCTTTAAATCTTTACTAGCGATGCATTATTAGAATTTTGGAGAAAACTGACGCTGACGGCTAGCTCCCCTCTTGTACCCGGCGCTGCATATTGGCTTGATAATGCTCTCTGTCTTCCCTCACTCTTCTATAATACGGAAATAGAACCTGAGAGACCTGGTTCAACTTGAATTAGACTCCTCGGGACTTCCCTGCTTCAAATAGCGGACGTGGCCGTAGTCACACCCACACTTGAACTATCATATCCAGGTCGTATGCCCCCAGCATCTGGATATCAAAATCTATAATTTGATACCCCACTTAATTGGTTTCAATATGAAAAAAATATTTGGGCCTATTGGTTTTAAAGCAGCCCCCTTCTGTTTTCAGTTACCATATTTTTTCTACATAATCCAAAATAAGTCATTGTTCAAAATTTCAAGATCCTACTATTCGTACTTGAGTAAATGAAAATCTTGTTCAAAATTCTCTAAGACGGCCATGAGGTTGGCCGATGTGCTGCAAAAAGAAAAAGTTAAAATTCCTAGACTATTAGTCAAATTTAGTTCATTTTGAATCCTTTGATCTTTTGAATAGTCAAGCAAACGGACAAACGATATGTGTCAATTTTCCAATTCCCATGTCAAAACAGAACCTCACTGCGTTCGGCCAGTAATTGTGGATTATCCCTTTTCCATCTCATCAACATGTCCAGTAATTAAACTCATCATTATCGCAGAAGGAAATGAGATTTTCCTATTCCCCCTTCCTCGAGAATTTCTCTAACAAGCTGAAAGCTTTTCAAGGAAAAGAAAAAGCAATTTCCGTCAGTACTCGGTGAACTTCGCAAGTCTGTGCTTAGCTTAACAAGTATCCGCGAGTACGTTCGACACATGTGGTTCTAACGTTACTTTGAATTTTTCGCACGCTTACTTTTACTATTTTCTTTCATCTATATTGTTCGATTTATTTTTTTCGATGTTATTCGTAAATCTCATTTAACTAACAAAATAATAATCTTATAAATGTAGGTACTAGTAAGAATTAAATCTATTATAATAGCTAAGATACTATATAATATTGATCGATTACCCTAAAAAATAAGCAGATAAGTGTAATTAATTTTTTTTTCATTCTCTAGAGATCTCTTTGTGGTTATTTTGTGGCAATTTCATTTTTTTTTTTTTATATTCAAGTCTATCACAATTTTTCATAATAAGAAGAAAAGTAGGTACTTATACAATCTAATGTTTTAAATGGTTAGTAAAGTGACTTGTGTGTTTGCATTATTACAACCAAAAATCACGGTCTTCGTTATGTACAACTGATTTGAAGGTAAGTATTTGCCACTTCCAACCCTATCGAAAGATACTGAGTATTTTGTTCGTGGTTGATTTTTTTTCTTCACATATCTACGTAAATATAAACTGTTCATATTTCATATAAACAGCTCGTAGAGATTTTCATATCTATAAAATGACGCTGTGTCTGTATGTATCTTCTTCAGACAAATCCACAACGTTTGACCGATAAACTTGAAATTTTGCACATACATATGTCCGCCTGGAAATTCTTCTAGACTAGGTTATATCACCCTAGGGTTAAGTTTCACTGAGTAAGGACTAAAATTGGTCAAAAAATTGTCAGTGACATTTTTCTAGAAATTTGAAGTAACGACCTATCAACTCAAAGCAAGAAAGTTATAGACAAGGCTTTGAGCTTTCATTTGACTTATCGATCGGGAAGTTCTGACGAGCTGTTCTTGAGCTACGCCGAGTAAGGACAAAAAATGGATTAGGTGACACTAAAAATATTCACATTTTTCAAATTAAATAACATTTTGTTTGGGTGGGTGATGGGCTGGCGAAGTGGCGGTTGTGACGCGCTAGTTAGTCCAATATTTTTTATAGAACCACCAGGGAAGCACCTCAAATTGGATAGGATTGAAATTACTTTCGTTTTTCCACCAATTACTCTTTACTTTCCTTATCCTACAGTAAGGAAAGTAACGGAATCACCCAAAATTTTCGATAGTCAATTTCAGTGCCAAAACACGTTTTAGGGTCCCCAGAGCCCAAATCCAAAGTTTCTGCCATTGCATTGGTCCGTGTGTCTGTCTGTCTGTAAACAAAAAATCTCATGAACGGCATGAATTACAGACTTGAAATTCGGTACTTAAGTCATGAATATACAGGGTGTCCCGTATACAGATGCAAATATTTTGAGGGTAGGTTCAGCCCACCGTGGACTATCATATGAGCGAAACTTGCAGTGGGGCATTTTGCTTCGTTAAAGAGTTATGGCCAAATTCCTGTTTTTCCCACAAGTCCTAGAGGTCACTTGGATCGATGCACGTTTTTAAAGAAATTATAGCCAGTAAGTAATTTTTGACTTTATGTATGGATAGTCATGTATATTTCCCTTGAAATGCAGTTGGTTGCATAGAAAAATATTAGAAGACCAGAGAGATATTTAATCATAAGTTCAATATTTTTCTAAAATTCGATTTTTCCCTTTCGTGAATTTAGAGTACTTCTACAATTGCAATTCTGCGTATCACTAGGTAAAAAAATACCCTTTGCTATTTTGTTTCAATAAATTCAAAGTTCTTTCAGACGCGTGAAGGAACGAATGAGATACGCCTTAATAAACGGCACCAGAAAGAGAGAAACACATCTATCAAATTTTGAATCTGGGCGCTATTGCATTTTGAAGAACACTCGATGCCTGAAGCGGTCTGTGTGACCATTTTTATGCCAACTGCAAGTTATAAATGAAAATTTTCTGAGTACAAATAGTTCTATTAACCAACCATATCAATCAAATCTAATAGTTAAAATAACAAGGCGATCAATTTGTTCGGTGGAAGAGAAAGCCACAAGCTTTAACCTCGCCCTGGGTTCGCTACATATTCTTTTGGGTTCTTTTCATTTCATGTCCTGTGTTGCAAAATGTATCATGTTTGTAGTTTATCAATAAAGTATTAATAATAATAATAGTAACCTTAAGGTTGGATGTTCGAGTTTTACCCAAGGCTAATTTTCGGCACTATTTGTTATGTTTTTGATATCATGATTGTGATAAACACAAAAATGATATTTTTAATTTTACTTCTAAAAATAAAATGACAATTTTTGTTGTTAGCGCAGAGTCTTTCTCATTGTGTATTCTTTGTCCATAATTACACCACTGGTTGCTGCTTTCGTTGCAGCCTCTCTCATTTTTCCTCATGATAACCCTGTGACCCCGTAACCCCATTCACATAAAAGTTCACACCAACCGACCACTGTGAATGATCAATTTCCCTCTGTTAAAAATCCCAGAGCAGTGTAATTATACCTCAAATTACGCGCCAATTCTGTTAAAATTCAGCCAACTTTGAATTTTCCATCGTGATTCAGAAGTGTTTTTTGAGCTTTGTGTGTACTGCGTTCCATGATTTTTAAAGTAATATAAGTGAGCTTTCTTTTTTCTAAAACTAAACATAATAGGGTATTTTTTTAACTAGTGATATGCAGAATTGCAATTGTAGAAGTACTTTAAATTCACGAAAGGGAAAAAAGGGAAAAATCAAATTTTAGAAAAGTATTGAACTTATGATTAAATATCTCTCTGGTCTTTCAATATTTTTTTATGCAACCAACTGCATTCGAAGGGAAATATGCATGACTATCCATACATGAAGTCAAAAATAACTTACTGGCTATCATTTCTTTAAAAACGTGCATCGATCCAAGTGACCTCTAGACCTGTGGGAAAAAGAGGGATTTGGCCATAACTCCTTAACGAAGGAAAATGCCCCACTGCAAGTTTCGCTCATATGATAGTCCACGGTGGGCTGAACCTACCCTCAAAATATTTGCATCTGTATACGGGACACCCTGTATAGAGGATTTCACACTAGTATATTTTTTAAGAGAGAAAAAAAACTCATGTTCCGGGGTTTTAGGTAATTATGGTTTTAGGAGGGGGAGGGGATCAAGTCCTTTACATTTTCTGATAATAATATTTTGATAATATCTTTGACTGTTTATCAAAAAAAAAAAAAAAAAAAACCCCTCAATCGACCAAAAATGTGTATGAGTATGCTGGTAGATTTTGGTGTTTTTGTCTAAAGTCTAAACGGTCAAGGATATCAAAAAATGTATGAGAGTTTACCGCCCGAAATCTTGAAAAGATATGACATATTTAAAGTAAGGACAAATACATTGATAAGATTGGAAAGTTGTCACTGTCCAAATAACTTTGTGGGTGAGGTATAATAAAAATTAACCATCACCGCCTTCACAAGATTAGTTGTGTTCAACTGTTCATATTAAGATTCACCGAGTAATCCCCTATCAACACGAACTCCCAGGGTTCCCTGGAACCTCTTCGAATTAATGAGAATAATGAGAGACGAGGGAGATATAACGGAAGAAAATAAATAAAAGATTTTCTCTCAAACACCGGAGCCCCCACTCACCCTCACTCACCTGCGGCTGTATGAGGAGTACTGAAACGCGAAAATATATTACTTCACTCCTCTTTACACTCCTTTTTCCATGTCTTGTCAAAAGCTTAACGATGTTTTCATTGTTCTTCGTGTACTAGTATTATTTTGTTTGTTCTTTAGTAATGGAGGTGCGCAGCTTACCCTTCGACCCTTTCTACCCCGCTCCTCCCGTCCTCACCTAGTGCAATTTGCTCATTAAATATAATGTGTTGACAAGATGGTTTGCCGACCACTTTGCCACTTTTACAGAAATTTTATGAGACCGAAAGTCACGGAGGTTTTCAGGGAAATATTATCAAAATCATTTTTGGAACCAAGTCGTATTTTTTCCAGTAACCAAAAGCCCTGGTAAATATATGTAGAATGGATTTATCTGAGATCGTTTTTTCTTGGGACGTACCTACTTACAGAATATAAGTTATCATATTTGTGTTAATCACTTTCGTGATATCACAACTACTCAAACTCCTTTTACAACATCTACGCTGAAACCGGGATTTGAACCATCGACCTCCAAGATACAAGTCCTCCACCTTAAATCTTGGAAGTCGCTTGAAAAGTATACCTAGTATGTAGGTATCTATTAGAAAAAAGACTTGGTGTTTTCAGTTTAATTCTGTTCTCTTGTGAGAGGAAAAAATGGGAAATAGCGTTCTTTGAAAAAGCACTGAAATCAAATAGAATACAAGCAGTGTAGATAAATTTTGGTATGGATGATAGGGTTCAAGGAATTCAACGATTGATTGCACCTGATGGTAGAGGAAATGAATGTTGTGGAAAATTACAAATAATTAGGACAAGAACAGATTTGAAAGTATTACGCACATACAGGTAGTGTATGCGATATGGATGAACTGTAAGAGCATAGCTATCTAATGATTGAAAGCTTTCAAATATTGGGTTAAGTTTAAAACATAATTATGTAGCTGTGAGACTTGGGCTGTTTAGAGCACATAAGTAATAATTATAATGAGAATGTTAAAAGAGAGTTATGGGTGACATGCTTAGACAGTATAATTTTATTATCTATTGAATAAACTGATCAGAGGCAGAATTATAAAGAAACGAAACTATCAAAGAAGGTGCAGGAGAAAATATTACAAAGGTTAGGAAATGGAAGAGAAAAGCAAGTCGAAGGAAATAATGGGAAAATAAGGCCTCTAAGAGAAAATATGGAAAAAATATTGTGTTTGAAATTAATCTGAGATCTAAAAACCACTGTAGTTGACATAAATAGGACTACGTGGATAACTGGCTGAAAGCGGCGACCTAATGACCTAAAGGGTGCATTATTACTTATTTTTATTATTACTAATAGTATTTATTTTATCGATGAAAAGATTTTTCAGCTGAACATTTTTCAATATTATATGTACCAGTACATAGGTAGATCAATTTCAAAGATTTTTTATGATTAGTTTTCATCTTTATCAGCTCTGAATTTTTATAGGTAGATCAAGCTCGCCGGTAGGCGAGCGCTCGTCAAGTAGCGCCAGCCAACCGGCCTATATTAACACGAAACAGAGTTTATATGTATTTTGTTTTATTGTTTTCGCCCACTTCCCGCTAACTTTTATCAATTTTTATTTCAAATTCGTAATGAGACGCGAAAATAGATTGTGTTTCACAAAAGCGCGAGGTTCCTACGATCAGTTAAAGTCGTTTTCTGGCCACGCGTAAAATCTTGAATTTCATGAAAATATTCATACAGGTTTTTTTTTTCAGACCAATTTTCTGTCAAGGGTACAGTAACGTGTGCTTATCGTGGAGAGACGTGCAATACGTTTTTGAATAGGGAATTTTTATCTCTGCATACCTTTTATAGTTTCAAGTATTTATTTTTTATAGGATAGGAGATATAGCCTTCTAAAATAAAACCGGAAAGTTGCATAGAGCCGCCCCTGGTTATCTTGGAGCTGCGATTCTGGTATTTTTCGAAAGGTCTTATCATAGGAAAAAATATAAAAATATAACCAAAGTATTACACTGGACCAAACTTGAGTTATAGTCTTTGAAAGGAATACTTATTTTGGAGCCCAGAACCGTCTATTGTTATCCTAGAGATGTATTTCTGGTGTTTTTAGAAAGGTCTAGTCAAAGGGAATGAGATCACTTAATTTCAGATGGTTGAAACAAGTAGAAAAGTCTTTAAAGCCCTCTAAAGGAATATCTATAATGAACCCTGGAGCCACGCCTAGTTCTCCCAAGTTGATGACTAAGGGTTCTTTCCAAAGGTCTAATTACGCAGAATTATACTACGATGTAAAAAATTTTTTAGAAAAATCAGCGACAGTGTGAGACATAAAAAGAAAAAACTGAATTTAGATTTATGAGAGTAACAAAAAATCTTCGCCTCACATATAACTTAAAATACGGGTGGGATATAGTCGTCATTGCTTCATCCAAGCTGCCAGCAGACCGTATTATCAGAATGGGAACAATAACGTTGTATAACTTCAATTAAAGATTTCTACATCAAGAGGTAAACTAGGTCTATATTATTAGAAGTGTATAAAATATTGGCCAGTAAGAAGAAAAATATTCATGTAGATCAAAACAATGATAAATTATAATAAAATATTATGTATTGAGCAGTTTCTGTGGTCGTCAACTGGTGTAGGTAAAAGTGGCCTGGGTTCGAATCCCGGCTAGGTAGAATTTTTTTTTTTTACTCTGTACTTTGGATGTCCGGTTTTCTCGTGAGAAAAAAACAGTAGTTGGTAGTTTGAGTCAACCTCCTATGACCGTTTTTTTTTTTTTTTTTTTTTTTTTTTTTAGTGGGGTTTAACGTCGCTTTCAACTGCCATGGTCATATCACGACGGGGGTTTTACCCTCCATTCGCAGGAAACTCAAAAATCTGCTACTCACATTGACCTCACCCAGCCTGAGTGGGGCCGGGAAAAGCCAGCGTCACGAGAATTAGAATTTGAATGGTCACCCATCCAAGTCTTAACCTCGCTGGATGTCGCTTAACTTCGGTGTTCTGAAGGGAACCGGTGTATTCAACATGCCATCGACGCTGGCTTATGACCGTTTAATTTCGAACGAAGTGAGTATGGTTCTCGATCAACATTGATTTGTCACAATCTAATTATCCGTCTACCTATGTTTGTAACATGATATAAGTTGCATGTTTTGTCCAATCGAGTTGAAATTTTCAGGGTATATTCCATAAATATGTATAATGCTTGCTTATTAATTTATAATTATTAATTGTATATCTAGTATGTTTCTCACTTCTTCTGTTTATTTCAGCATTATCTACTGATTATGCTTAAATGACACCATGTTTAGCAACTCGAAGTTAGGCAAATATACGTATGGGTCAATATTTCTTAGAGCTATAGTAAGAGGAACTTTCGGAACATAAAATAATACTCGACACTTTCATTTCCCTCTTTATTTTGCCAAGATCGAATTTCCATCTACCTACCATGTACGTAGGTACATAATATAATTAAAATTGTATTATAAACAAAACCACTAAACCGAGCTGTCCGTTTTTTAACGAGTTCGTTACTAATTTTTCAATACAAAGTTAAAACACTAGTTGATTATTAATGAATTATTATTTAATGGATTTTAAGATTAAATAGGTATGTGTTTTTCTTCATTATCATATATTTATACTGGTTGAAGTTCCACAAAAGAAGCACCAATTATCCAATTATCACACCAACCTCATTTTAAAACGATTGTGACCAGTTGATTGTATTTGGTTTTAACGTCATGATTTGAACAAGTAAGGACGGGGGGTTTTACCCTCCATTCGCTGGGAATCGTTCCAGGTACCTACATTTACCTCACCCAGCCTGGTGGGTAGGGCTGTGATTCCAGACTCACGCGTTAAGAGGGGAAAAAAACATTGAAAAGTATGCAACAACCGGGAATGGAACTTGAAATGTCTGGACTAAGGGCAGTAGTTACAACCATTACGCCACGGATGCTGGCCACTGACAGTCTAAATAAAGCATTTATTTGAATCAATACTTTTGTATTTTGAATCGTAAATTACGTAGATCTCATTCAAAATTTACAAATATCTACCTACATACGAGTATACAGGACATCCATAAAGTCTCACCAAAGCCTGGGTTTCTCGAAAACGACTCAAAATATCAAAAAACGCAAAAACCCGTATTTCTTTATTTTTAAGACACCTTTAAAACAATATACCACAAGACACACCATTGTATTTAAGATTTTAGCTGGTCCATGTTCAGCCTGACTGGGGCCGTGTATCCAGATTTTTTTTTTTTTTTTTTCTGGCTGAAAATTAATCCTCTTAAAAATAAAGGAATATTGGTTCCTTTATTTCTAGAACTGGGTACAGCAGCGAGAGGTACTTAATTGTTCCGATATTATCTATGAATAATATTCAGGCTGTCGGTGTCCTAATATTTTTCTCGTTGTCTCGTAGAAACAAGTCTTCTATTTGAAACTTATTTGTCAAACAATCGGTTTAGGGAAATGTACATTATGTAATTCAGTTTATAAAATAGGAGGTGGAGCTTCTAATCTATTGAAACACTTGAAACTAAAACACCCAACAAATTTTGTGAACCGAGATTCATCTCCTGTAAACGTTCTGAATGCAAAATTGTGAGATTTAGTTAGTGTACTGAATAATGAAAGAGCCGGTGCTTTTGTAATTGGTTCTTGAGTGATTACTCGAATTCATTATTCCATTTACATCCTCTCTCATAATCTCAAAAACCAAGTACAAAAGTAATTGGATAAATACTCGGTACTTTTAAGTAATCGATTACTGAAGTACCAGTTCTATGAAATACTCGATATCACCCTAATTATTGCCAAAAATAATGAAACGGGGTAGTTTTCTGTTAGTGAACCTCGGTAGTGGGTTTCAAAATTTGAAAAGATCAACAAAATTGCTGAGCGCTATCTAGTGTCACTCAAATAAGGATCACACCTGTTATCTCAAGATTTCCCCTCTCTTCAGCAAGTACTGTGAAATTTTCTTTCAGCATCTTTTCAATGTTTTTTTTCTATCATTTTTTTCTCCTTGCAATTGTAATTATTTACAGAACAGTACTTGGGTCACAATATAATTTTCGAGCATGCAACTCATTATAACTTTTTTCCTTAAACAAAGTAGTGTCACCTCACTAGTTCAATATAAACTACCCAACATTTTACATGATAGTCTTAAAATATTACTGCGTATCGCAACATCCTTAAATTAAAAGTCTTTTTTCTTTTATCTGTTGATTGTTCATTAGTTTTTATTTCATCTATCAGAGGAAAATCAATTAAATCAAAAAGTAGTGATATCCCCCAAAAAACACTACGTGTAAAAATAGTCGTCAAGTGTTGGAATGATCAAAAAGAACTGATATCAAAAACGTCAATTTTCTATGTTTGAAGGAATTATTTTTCACGTAATTAGTCTCTTGATAATTCAACCAAAATAATAGCCTCACAACAACAATACACCTTTGAGCAAACTTCGATATGGTATTTTGAGAATTTAACCAAAAAAAAAAAGCCACACCACAAAACAATGCTCTTGTAAGAACAATGGTTCTGTAATTATGCAACATTGTTCTTACAAAAGCATTGTTTTGTGGTGTGGCTTTTTTTTTGGTTAAATTCTCAAAATACCATATCGAAGTTTGCTCAAAGGTGTATTGTTGTTGTGAGGCTATTATTTTGGTTGAATTATCAAGAGACTAATTACGTGAAAAATAATTCCTTCAAACATAGAAAATTGACGTTTTTGATATCAGTTCTTTTTGATCATTCCAACACTTGACGACTATTTTTACACGTAGTGTTTTTTGGGGGATACGAGTATCTGGAGTATTATCGATAAAGTTTTATGGATTTCGTGATATTAAATTGTGAAATATGTGTACGTAATAACCTTTTTAAAATACCGTAATAATCCTTATTTAACTATATTATGAAGAAATATTATGTTTTTTTTATATATAAACAAATATAGTATGCCATAAGAGTATTTTTCTTAAATGTGTTTTCTATCATCCTATATAAAGGTTATTAGGTTATTACCTACACAGGGAGTCTCATTTTAAATGCACCAGCGCGATTACTCGGAAACTATTGATCCTGCAAATGAAATGCAGACAAAATCTCCCTAAAAAATAAGGGGAAAACTGATCGTGACTTTGAACTTTTCCTCAAGGTTACCCTTCTAGGTTAGATTGAGGTCAACTTTCGAAATTTAAATGAAATCATATATTTTTGAGAACGGTAGGTAATGAATTCAACTTGTCAAATGAGTATCTTTTACTGTGATCGTTTTTTGATTTAACCTTTTTTTTCCAAAGTTGTAAATAGAAATCAGAAAGTTTCGCGGTACTACTAAAAGTAGGGTCAGATCGTGATCTTTCCTCGTTACAAATTATCATCATTAACCCTCAAACATGTTTTTCTTTAATTTTGTTTCTGTCTGTGTTTCATAATCTATCAAAAGGTATCAACGAATTTGAACCATAAGATATCCTCGGATTTATCATAAGTCATTACTTTTCAGATTCGTTTATTTTTGACTAGCGGGCGGTACTAGAATAAGGCGTAAAATAGCTTAAATGAAAGCTTGTTTTGTTCTTTGAGCTATAAAACAATGAGAAATATTCGTCGTTGCGATAAATATCAAGTTCCAGGGCAAAAACTGTCCTTGGAACGAACACTTTTTTTTCTAAACACCATCATCACAAAAAAAAAAACAAATTATTTTCTTTATTTCAATAAAAAAGAGGTGCTATATTAAACTGTTAGCGTAATATGACTTCCTGTCTCGAGCCGACAGTCTAAATAAAGCACTACTAATATAGTATGCTATCCACCATGCTTGCAAGGCTTGCGCCCTAACTCACTCGGCCACAGTACGGACTAGAGATAAACTATTTGTGATGGTTACAACAGGACGGGGCCACACCTCACAAAGATTTCTTGAGATTTTTTTTATAATAATAGTTTATTTATTTATTTTCTTTATAAAGAAACATTTATGCAAAAGTACTTCTCCTAAGCTTTGAAGAGCTTCTAAGAGTGAAGAGCTTCTAAGAAAGAGCATTATGCCCAGGGAGCCCAGCCCATCTCGCTGAGAGGAGATTTAAACTTGTCCCTAATTCCTCTGATATACCTACCCCATTCTTTTTCTATGGGATATTAATTTTTTTGTCTATTGTGATCGACCTCAAACATTTGATGACCTCAAAGTCAGGAAACGACTCTTGAATGCGTTGCCCAAAGCGATGGATTTGGGTATAAAAAACATGAACGTGAATTTCCAACTCAAATAATTAACAGAAATAGAAGAGTATTTTATTTATAACATGAACTAAAACTTGATTTTATTTTTTACGATTTTTTTCCTTGGTCCACCGTGTATTTCGGAAGAAAAATGTACTAAGACCTTTTATTTAGCAATTTAAAAAAAATAAAATTTCGAAAGCCCAAGCCGGGACAAAAAAATGAGTATGTCATCAGCACAAAGGCTAGAAATTGAATTGCTTTTTTCCTCCATGGTGCTTGTTTGCTAGTTGCTACCACAGGGTGTTCGCAAAGATAATCAGCAGGGCAAGTTGTTACCATTTTTGAAGTGACAGTAAGCTGAAAATTACATAGGCCCATATTACAATCTTGATGGAAGCAATACTCAGCGATAATTTGCTTGTTTCTGTTTTTTTTTTTCAAGGAACATTCCAACATTTTTTCAACACATAACAATTTAATGTGACAGGCATTTTCAAGTTAAGTTTACCACCTGAAATATTGTTTGCTCTACAATTACAGACGTTTCTCTTGAAAAATGTCAACGGAAAAACATTGCACAACAAGACCAATATTTATTCTTGTTACACTCGTGTCTACCTAGTACCTATTTGAGAAAAGAAAACTTTCTCTATTCAATAAAAAAGGAAAACGATAACCTAAGTGCTCAAGTCACAAAATCTGAGAACATTATAATACACTTGGCACAATAGCGAAACATACGAAAGTCAAACTATTGCTTTATTTTATTTCTGTTGCTTGTAGATGACAAATATGTTGAGGATACTAGAAACTCCAGATAAGCGCCGGTTACACCAACTTCCAAGGCAGAGAATACTCTAGTTAGAGAATAGCATGAATACGAGAACTTCCTACACTACCATGATAAAATATCAATCTTCCAAATTAATACTTTCAAGGAAAACGATTGCAATTTGCTCTTCACTAGTTTGAATATCTATTTACTTGATTGTATGTAATAATTGTAAATGTTAGTACAACTCAGAAACACCTTGTACCCCATCAAGCTTTTCATTTTCTCAGATTTCTCCCACTAAGGTCAGATCTGTCAGTGAGAAATGAGTTTAATTTATTACTTATGTTGCTATATGTTTTATTCTGTACTCTTGTTTTTATGATGGTAGTTAAAGTAATAGGTCCTATTTATATTTAGAAGTATGGTTAACTCAGTGACATATTTACGTATACCTAGTCAGGCAAAAGGCAGAATTTCTTATGTTATAAAGTATATGTTGCAGGAAATTCCCGATTTCAGGAATTTCTAGATGTTGATATGAATTTTTTAGGGGGGAGGGGGGTCGACTCGAGTCAGATTTTGGCTATCAGTGTTACCGTTTCGGCTTTAAAAGTATTGTACGGCGGAAACGCCCATCCCATTTAAATGAGAAGTTTCTAGGAACAACTAGAAATTCTTGAATAATCAAATATTTTAATCAGGAACATCTGGAAGTTCCTGAGCGTTCTAAGATAATGCAGTCATGAGCTTTTAATGATCATCAAATGCAAGTGCTTGGTAGCCATATCTATTGTCACGAACTTTAGCGTGCGATATTTTGAAAACCATAAAACCTTGAATCTTTTTTGAGCACTCATATTTGAGGTTAGTACAAGTAAAAAAGTTGGAATATATAACGTGAAATATCTTCTATATTTTACGATTTTCAAGAACGAAAAAAACACCCCCCAATCTTTGGACCTTTAAACTACAATTACCTACTATAGACCTAAAAATTTTTTTTACTAAATTTTGATAATACCTCGCACATTCTCGCACAAACATGAAATTTGATTTCCAAAAGTTTACTGTGCGATGTACCAAAGATAAAAATGAAAATACACAACGCAATTACCGCCTTTTGAGAAATACGAAAACTGGGTTTTATATTAAGAACATAACCCCTAACATTCCCAGAAAGTTTCAGAGGGGTCTGACTTTTTCTAGTATACAGGGTTATTTTCGCTAGATTGCTTGTACTAAGAGGAAGAGAATAATAAAAAACTGTCACATATTGTTCTGTTGGAGTCGAGCTCATAAATGACGAATGGGCCTGACATATTTTTTCTCTGCTTTTTTAACCAACTTCCAGCTATTATTATTCAGATCTTATCTCAAAGTAGGTTAAAAATACGTAATAAAAACATTGTTGTCTAAAACATGGAAGGCTTGTGTGTATTTTTCCAATAAAAAGAATTTCGAGACAATCCGTATTTTCCAAACATCTTCCGTCCTTTTGCTTTCGACAGCATCTTGGGCGATAACTATGAATTTTTTCAGAACACAAGTGACCGGAGGAAAATGAGGAAGTTATTAAAATTAAATTTCGTAGTTATTAAAATTTATTATTGACTTCTGCGTAACGGATATGCGATGAATATACATTATTTTTGTTGTTGTTGACTGTCTCTTTAACACAGGCCATTCCAAGTGGGGTTTTACCCACCCTCCGTTTGCTCGAAACTCTCAAATTTGAGTGGTCACCGAGTAACTCCTGACCTCACTGCCCGTTGCTTGACGAGACGAGAAGTGGTGTATTCAACCGAGGCTAGGACTATGATGAGTTCAATTTGAATAGGTAGATTGAACACTATGCTGGAAATATCATGTAGGTTTTTTATATT
Source organism: Bactericera cockerelli (assembly GCA_024516035.1). NCBI lineage: Eukaryota > Metazoa > Arthropoda > Insecta > Hemiptera > Triozidae > Bactericera > Bactericera cockerelli. The sequence goes on along the minus strand of CM044955.1, from coordinate 36,698,687 downwards.
TTTTATTATTGGGTAAGTGAATTTAAAATATACTTTGAACTAATGGGTGACTGCGATTAATATTAAGTTCATGGTTTTCAATGGTGGTCGCTTTTCTCATTCGCTTTCGCGGTTTTACGTTAGTCAACTACTGTTATGCAAGTTGATCTGTACCTTCTATTATACTCTGGCCACACTTGGCTCAGTGGGTAGCAGTAGGTTCAGCAGCATCAAAATTTTTGCCTTACATTATCCTCTACAATTTAGAAGACAACTGAGTAATCTGAATATCTTTGTCTATCCGTGATAAATAATATTCGAATTGGTCCTTTTAACTTTATTTCAAAAATCACGAGACTAAAGATGTCTGTTTAGGATAGAAATTGGAAAGATGAAAATTAGCATACATATTATTCGCTGGCACTTTCTGCCGTCCTTGGCAGGGATGAAACGTCCGTAGCCTGCAGGATTTTCTCCCCTTTGCTCTACATATACATATCTCTTCTGTTTATCTTGCCTCTATCATTTCTCGTTAATATCAATTCTCATCAGATTCTAAACAGGAGGGTTTATCTCTATCCCTCAGACAAGAATTGTGGTGAGCTCTCTCATACTGCGTTTTATGTGGTATCGCTTCTTTTTCCCTGTTCTTCTCCCTCAATTATTAGGTTTTGTTTCATCTTTTCTTGAGGTCTGCGTTTGTGATTTTTATTTTTTACCTCCTTTGTATGTGATCTGGAGCACTATGTGAACTCAAAGGGGGGGGGGGGGGGGGTGGGGGACTAGTGTGAGTTAAGAAGATAGAAAGGGATAGAAATAGAGTGAGGGAGGCGAGAGAAATAGTGTGAGTGAGGAAGATAGAAAGGGAGAGAAATAGAGTGAGGGAGGGGAGGGAACTAGTGTGAGTAAGGAAGATAGAAAGGGAGAAATAGAGTGAGGGAGGGGAGGGAACTAGTGTGAGTGTAGCAGATAGGAAGGGAAAGAAATAGAGAGAGGGAGGGGAGGGACCTAGTGTGAGTGAAGGGGAGAGAAGATAAAATAGTAAATACCTAAATAGGTGATTCTAGTCACGAAACATTTTACAAATGACTTGAAGATTTAGGTTTAGTCATGTGACTTCTATACATGGCAAGAGGAATCGTTATTTCTTTCCTATCCCCTCTCCCACTCTTTCTCGCTCCCTTCATCTCTCTCTGTTTCTCTTTCTTCCCACCTTTTCCCTATTTCTATTTATTTTTCTCTCTCTCTGTCTCTGTCTCTCTCTCTCTCTCTCTCTCTCTCTCTCTCTCTCTCTCTCTCTCTCTCTTTCTCTCTCTCTCTCTCTCTCTCTCTATTTTCCCTTTACGTTTTGATTGTTTCAATGGTTGCTTCTATCTGTTACTTCCGATTAAGAAGTAGGTACTACCTATTTCTATAAATATCGTAAGTACCTATATGTAAATATATTGTGATTGATCACTTTTGTACAATTAAGTACCTATAAATTATATTTAATCGGGTTTTTATGTCAAACCAAAAAAATAGAAAACGGACTTTTTCCCCATTTTAAGGTATAATTGCTGAACTGCAATCTTGTAAATCTACTAATTCGTTGTTTTGATTAACTCAAAATCGAGGTATTTTGTTCCGATGGGAAGGAAAATAGATTTTTTTACTGGCTGCCAAAGTTTATAGGTACCTACACCTAATTAATTAGTGATATCGAAGTTCCTATTACTGTCAGGGTTCAAATGTAACTGTTATAAATTTTCACTTTATTTTATTCATTATAGATGACCTAGTAGGTATACTTTTGTGTGGAAGTGAGACTTGGACAATTGGTGAACAGGACAGAAAGAGACTGGAGACGGCGGAGATGTGGATGTGGAGAAGAATGACAAAGACAAGATGGGTAGAGAAGAAGAAGAATGAGAAAGTGCTAGAAGAAGCGAAAGAAAAAGACAGTTGATGGAAACAATAGACAGAAGAAAAATAAAATTGATTGGTCATTTCATCAGACATAATGATTTTATTACAAATATAATTGAATGAAAAGTTTCAGGAACAAAGCCCAGAGGAAGACCAAGAAAACAGTACTTCCAAGATATTCAGAAGTCCATGAGATGTTTGTCCTTCTCGGAAATGAAGAGTCTGGCAAGTGATAGGGAACAATGGCTTCAAAGACAAGGCTCCTTTAGAAATTGATGATGATGATGATGAGATGACCTACATAATATATTCACGTCTATAATCTACATCATTTTACCGTGGTAATAATAATATATCATTATACATAGAACGTGTAGTGTTTCATAGGGCTTCCATGAAGATACGACTATCTACCATGACTGAGACCCAACTTTACGTAAGAGAGAAATCTAACATTACTAAACTTTTGTGCGCCCATTAACCCTAACGTTTCATAGTTTATACTTATTATTTATATTGTTATTAGGTGCAAGCTTTTTCATAGTATTTCACATGTCATATGAATTTTTTTTCACACGCGGAAGAAAAAAAAACCTGGGATTGAACCCATGATCTTAGATCTTAGTGTTTCCTTGTCCAAGGTTGTAGTCACAACCGTTACACCACGAAGTTGTTTTCAGGGTTCATTGATCCCTGAATTTGTCTCTGTCCCACTTCTGTTTCTGGTCCTGAAAAACAGAAGTGGGACAAAATATTGAATTCAACAAAGGCTCCATTTGTTCTACTTACGAGTATGTCTACGTTATTAGAAATCATTATAGGCTAAGGTGATTAGGTATAATATATAGCAAGTTAGGATAGTAGATACTTTCATTATGCTTTTGTTCTTGCTGAATCTTGCTATCTTAGACCTCACAGAAAACTTAAAATAAACATACAGGGATTTCAAAATCTCTTTGAAACGTTATTAGCAAGAAAGCCGTTATTAGCAAGAAATAGGTATTACTATACCTATCTATATCTAAACTTTTTTTAAATAATATGTTCTTGATATTTAATATGGTTATCTTATGTTGGAAAAATAAATTTGTGTTCCCCAAATTTAACGGGCGGGTTTATTTTATGAAGTAGTGCAAATAAACACGCCTAATATTTTTTTCATAATGAATAAACACATAAACAGTAAAGATTTTTTTGAATGCTTAGAGGTATTTGATTTGCGTCCAGCTTCGATCCTATAGCTCCAGCCATTTATCTCAGTGTCAACAGGAAAAAAAACATTCATCGTTGGTTTTTTCAAATTATCTATACCGGCTCATAAATTCAACAAGTTTGTTTAATTTGTAGATATGTAGGTAACTTATTTTAAATTAATAATATGAGCATTCAGTGTCATCTGGTCTACATTGACATCTGGACCATAAGATTAAAAAGCTTTACTTGTCTCTATCATAGACAAGTCAATCCCATAATCTCATATATTATTAATATAAAATTATGTTATACTTGTCTCGTCTTATCTTAGAAACACACAAAAAAAGTATGGCATCACAATCGTTTTACCGGTTTAGTCGTAAAAAATTGATTGAGCAATGAAAAGTTCACTGTAAGGCATTCGAAAATCTCGTTTAAAATCCTATGGAATATCCAGAAGTTAATATAATATAATTATTATAATAATGCTTTTTCTTTGTGTTATTACGTCACAATTTTAGTGGGTAGCGCAGAATCATAGGACTTTACCACTTTAATTTACAATATCTTGTATTATTTTTTTGCTTAAGATTCTGCCACTGGTCGTTGCTTCACATTTAAGCAGCTACTCATTTTTCCTCACGAGGTATGAGTGGACCCCGAACAGTACAGATCAGAAAAAATCCTCCCCCGCTGGGAATCGAACCCAGGTCACCATGTGTGCAATGCCTAGCGCGCTAACTCGCTCTGCCACAGTGAATATCCAGAACTTAAAACCATGAATCTATATCGATACCTTTTTGCCAAAATGTGAATTGCGCCAAAATCAAACTTTTCAGGAGAGAGGTTTGAAAAAATAAAAAGTTGTTTTTTTCAAAAAAAGTTTCATTACTCAGTTGTCCTACGTACGATTTATACCAAATTTGGATATAATACTTGAAACTGTTTGCTTTAAATATTCCTGATAATTTTAACTGCGAAATGCCTTTAGTTATTGAGATAGTGTCGCTTTTCACAATTGAGAGGTTGAAAAAGAATTCGCCAAAAAGTGAAAAACTCCATCTTTCTTTGTTTAGGTATTAGCCAAAAAGTGAATTGTCCACTCTTGTTCTTCAGCCTACTAACCAGAATGTGAAAAACGCCCGATTTTTTGGGCTTTAAGTAAAGCTGGTTTAGCCAAAATGTGAAAAATCCACCCCTAAAACTCTGCCTGCTAAACCAGAATGTGAAAAACGCCCGATTTTTTGGGTTTTAAGTAAAAGTGGTTTACGTAATATGTGAAAAGTGCCATATGGAATACAATAAATTTGTGAAAAGCGACATATAAGAAGAATAAATAGTGCATAATTTGTGCGTATAGTAACTAAAATAATGATTATTATTAAAGAACGCGATGGCGTTCCGCAACGCCAAGTCAAAAATTAAGAAGAGGGCACCAAGAGATATTATACGTCACAGCACAAAGTGCCAATTTCACGCCTCTGTATCGAAATAACTAACTACAAAGGATGAATGAAAACTAAAACACTACAAAGGATGAATTATTTACTGAAAAGAAGCAAGCTTTCGAATGAAGATTAATAAGAGAATCATCAAAAACGCTTGACTTAAACCGTTGATAATCAATGGTGAAAAAAACCATTTTTCACTTTCTGCTGCTTGAACCTAAACCACTGGGCCAATTTTGATGTATGAATTTGATCTTGTTTTTCTCGTCTTTGGTGGCAGATGTGCCTTTGAGTACTTATATAGCCCCAAAATGGGCACTTCAGCCCCATAATTCTAAAAAACCCACTAATTGATGTACAAATATTAATAGAAATTTTATATTTTCCAGAGAACTTTACAGATATTGACGATTGAGGTGCAATTTTAATTGTAATGAAAAATAAAATTGATCAATGAGTAAAATCATACATAAAAGCAGACCGACAGACATAGTTCTTTGATGTATATAAATTTATGAGTCGCCCTTTTATTCTTAGTCAAGCACATACATCATTAAGTACAAAAAAACATATAAACAGACAGACAGACCTAATACGGATATACAAAAGACGGACATACAAGCAGACATAATTATTTGATGGATATAACCTTATGAGGTGTTATTTTAATTGTAAAGTCAAGCATATTTATCACTGAGTAGACATACACATAGACAAACAGACAGACATACAAACATACTTAGGTTCAGACATATGAACAGACCAGGCGCGGCCGGTGCTAAGGAGCTGCGGAGCTCCAGCACCCCCAGACGAAAAATAAAAAAGAGAGGATTTTCTCAAGTCGTACACAATACACAATAAAAATTATCACACATTTCTAGAAAAATTAATGCATAACTATTATAAATTCTTTAGTCCGGTATGCAGTACCCCCAAAACATTTCCCCACCGGCCGCGCCTAGAACAGACACATACCTGTACGTATACCTACAGACATACAGGCAGACATTTAGATAGACATACCTGTACGAACAGACTAAAATACTTTTACGTACATCGTAGGGCGATAATGCACTGGTGTGATTGTGTGTGTATGCATTTAAAGAAGACACCTTTCTTGTCAGAAGGTGCCTGGGGGTATTTCTAATACAAACTTCAAATATTTTATCCTAAATGTCTCTATATTATTTCCTTTTGAAAACATACAAAAACGTGTGAAAATACTAACTACTTGATTACTACTAACTTATCTCTATAAGATAGCTCTAAGTGTAGGTATGTCGAGTAGATAATAAACGATAGTACATGAGAGGATAGTAAACATGAAGCGGGGCCCAAACATTATTTCAGAATATTTTTGGGCTGATGACTGGGCGGGTAATTTTTATACCGTGAAGGGGTATTTTTTTTAGGGATTATTACTTTTTCATACAGGATCCGCCAGAAAAAAGGAGCCTCTCGAAATATATAGAGAACGGATTATTATTATTTTTTTTTTAATGCTAAAAAAAAACCTGTACCTTTATATCGAGGGGAAACCTTATCTATTAGGTTCTGATTTTTTTAACATTACCAGGGGTGGCCCCAAGGGAGTCAACTTTGGAATCTTAAATGAAATATCCCTATTTGAAATACATTTTTGAAAAGAAGATGACATTAAAATTATTTTAAGACAAGTTTGAGATTTTTAATCATAACAGGGTCGGAGATATCGTACATTTCATTTCACATCAGGTTTCAGTAATTTTTTATAAGAAATAAATTGTATTTTTTAATGTCAACTACTTTTTGGAAATGTCTTACAAATATGGTGGTTCCTTTTAAGATTCCAAAGTTGACACCCCTGGGGCCGCCCCTGGTAATGATAAAAAACCAATACCTAGTAGAAAAGGTTTACCCTGCTATAGAATGGTACACGTGTTTTAGCATTTTTTAAAAATTTTATCCGTTTTCTAGATATTCTGAGTGGCTCCTTTTTTTGGCGGGCCCTATTATATTAATGAATACAGAAAATTCATCATTTGTTATTGCTGCGGAAATTGAATCCGGACATAGATAGTTTGAAACCCTGAATCAAATGGAAGATATTTTAGCCGCACTAACGTATATAGCACTTTGAAAATCCTATTGTTTTGTTTTTTAATAACAACCCTTTAATGTTTAAATAGTAATGAGAACATCTGAAAAGAAAAACTAGGAAGAAAGGCTAATACTTAGACAAAGAAAGATGGCGTTTTCCACTTTTGGGCGAATTCTTTTTCAACCTCTCAATTGTGAAAAGCGACACGGAAATAAAGCGAAAATTGAAATTTTGGATATTTCACATTTTGGCAAAAAGGTATCGATATATTATCGGATTTTTCACATTCTCGTATAATGTAAAAGAAAAAAACGAAAACTTTTCACGTTTTAGCTGGATAAATCTCAAATTTTGACCAAAAAAATGAAAACTTAAAATTAAAACTATACTAGATAGAAACTTGGCCGTGAGTTCATCCGAAAGAGCTTTTAAAACTGATTAAGAATCTGAAATAAAACGAAAATTGAAATTTTGGATAATTCACATTTTGGCAAAAAGGTATCGATATCTATAAAAGAAAGCTGTCTGTATGTGTGTGTGTATGTATGTATGTATGTTCTTTATACAAATCCACACCGTTTGACCGAGAAACCTGAAATTTTGCACATAGGTCCGCTTGGATCAGGAAATTCTTCTAGGCTAGATTATATCTCCCTGAGGTTAAGCTACAATGAGTAAGGATAAAAATGGATGGGTGACGCAAAAAATGCACGTTTTTTGACATAAATGACATTTTTCTCGAAATTTGTCGCGACGACCTATCAACTCAAAGCGAGAAAGTTTTAGGCAAGGGCTTGAGCTTTCAATTGACATATCGATCGCGAATTTCTGATGAGCCGTTCTTGAGCTACGCCGGGTAAGGTAAAAAAATGGATGGGTAACATGTAAAATATTCACGTTTTTTGACCTAAATGACATTTTTTCTCGAAATTTGAAGTGACGACCTATCAACTCAGAGCGAGAAAGTTTTAGGCAAGGGTTTAGGCTTTCATTTGACATATTGATCGCGAAATTCTGATGAGCCATTCTTGAGCTACGCCGGGGAAGGCCAGAAAATAGATGGGCGACAAAAAATATTCAGGTTTTTTTTCAAACCTAAATGACATTTTGTGTGTGTGTGTGTGGTGTGTGTGTGTGTGGTGTGTGTGTGTGTGTGGTGTGTGTGTGGTGTGTGTGTGTATGGTGTGTGTGTGTGTGTGTGTGTGTGTGTGTGTGTGTGTGTGTGTGTGTTGGTGTGTGTGTGTATGGTGTGTGTGGTGGTGTGTTGGTGTGGTGTGTGTGTGTGGTGTGTGTGTGTGGTGTGTGTGGTGTGTGTGTGTGTGTGTGTGTGTGTGGTGTGTGTGTGGTGTGTGTGTGTGTGTGTGTGTGTGTGTGTGTGTGTGTGTGTGGTGTGTGGTGGTGTGTGTGTGTGTGGTGTGTGTGTGTGGTGTGTGTGTGTGTGGTGTGTGTGGTGGGGTGTGGTGTGTGTGGTGTGTGTGTGTGTGTGTGTGGTGTGTGTGTGTGTGTGTGTGTGTGTGGATGTGTGTGTGTGTGGTTGATGTGGCTGTGGGGGGGTGTGTGTAGTTGCTTAGGTGTGTTGATGCTGGCCAGCGGCGGTGTATCAACCGCTAGTAGTGCATAAGTTCAAAGCACCTCCACTCTTCTATCAAACCTCGTGATTTCTCCTTACCTTCCCTTGTCCCCCTGTATCTCTCCTTCTCTTAGGAACGGCCATAAGAGATACTGAGATAGGGAGAGATGGTATTCCAGGACTGGTGATGTAGGTCTGACTAATTGTATATCTCTTTCTCTTCCTCGTCTTTTTCAAGTTGTATACAATTTTGCCCTATAAGCATGTAGTAGAATCTTTATGCTACAACACAATATAATACTATGAATCTATATACATAATACGGTCTTCTCAAAATGTAAAAGGGCGTATGTCATATTTTTCAATAAGGTGTTTTTTTTTCTAATCAGTGAAAAACGCTGCGGCTTTGATTTGAAAGAAATTCAAGAACTACCCTCCAAGAACTCATTGTAGTTCACTTTGATAGTTTTAGAACATTTTTTTGCGATTTTTTGAAAGTTGAACTTTGTACTGTGTCTAAATTTGTAACTCTCATGTTTCAATTATTGTAAGTATAATATTAACCCATTAACGCCCAGATTAATTTTTTTTGGAAATTCGATAATTTGAGCAAATATCCTTGGTCAGTAGGTTCTCAGGAGTACAGAAATACCTCATTTTCTATTTTCCGACTTACGGTTTCCGAGATATGGAGCGTTGCCATATGGTAGGCGTGGGCGCTAACGGGGTCAAAACCTCTTATTTTTTAAAACTCAATTTCTTGTGTTTTATGTGATTGTAAATCAATTTTTGTGAGATAAATAAAACGAATAATACTTTTTTAAATGATAGAAAAGAAAATTTGTATTTTGATAGTATTACAAAATTATTATCAAAAGTAGGTATACATAATTATTGCTTTTGAGCATTGATGGTAATTAGTGTCATTAGTTATTATCATAATTTTTTCTTGTGGTAACCTGAGAAACATGTAATTCACAAACCAACGTCACATTTTTCACACTTGGTGCGAATAATTGATGAACACATTGCTCCCAAACACCGTCTTCGTGTAGCTGCTGCAGTTACCAAATGATCAGTACCATCGTAACGAATATCATCGGACACTTTTCCCGTTCCAGTGATATTTGATGAGGACCTTCGGCCTACTGTTGAGCTTTTCGTGCCATATTTCGTAAGATAAACAGTGACAAGTTCACGTCGGAACTGTAATTGGGAAATGTTCGGATTGTTTTTCTTGTAAATTCTCCATGCATTTACAACACAAGCGTCTATCAATCAGGTGAACAAGGGCCACCACCATTTTTTTCCGCGCATACTAATCCTGTAATTTGCAATAGACTGATCCATGAGATCAGTCCCACCCATTGATACATTGTAGAGTCCGATAGAATTAGGTTGCTCAACCTGGATAGTCTTCCGTTCCTTGAATGAAAATCGTTTCACTTGACCTGCAGGGGTAGCTCCAGCTAAGGTAGACGCTACAGTCACTACTGAGTTGTCATTCCAACGCACTATGTTCACACCATAGGAACTTTCAACACAGTTCTCGTAATAACCTCTTGGTTTCTTTAAGAAATCGGTTTACATTTTCAAACATCTAAATCTTCATTATTACAAATTTTATCATCAGTTTGTCAATTTCTAAGGCTCCTGAAAAATAAGGGGTTTTGATAGCATATCCGCCCACGCCTACCATATGGCAACATGAACTTTGGACAGTCACAAAAACTTTAGAAATGACAAATAGACAACACTTAAAATTTAAATATAATAAAAATATATTTCTAAAAATATAAAACGTAAACTTTACGTAAAATTAGTAACTTAAATTTTTTTAAAGGTACTTACGTAAATCGAATCGACATTTTCCATCAAAAAAAAATACTTCGATAATTAATTGATTATAGCATTGATACGAAACTTTTCTGGAGCTAGGCACTCATCAAATAAATAGATGCATACGATTATGAGTAAAACCAAACGACAAAATTAACAAAAAGTTGAACTGGTCAGTGACAGTATCGAACGGAAAAATACATGTTTTCTGTTGCCATATGGTAGGCGTGGGCGCTAATGGGTTAATGAGAGAAAATAAATACAAACTATATTTACCGTTATATAAACAGATAAACACTGTAGTTTCTCGGAGGCGTTCTCCGCGAAACGACCGTTTCGCTTGATACTATTATGTCCAAATTTCTAACTCTCATGTTTCAATTATTTTGTATGTATATTATTTATTATGTTGTATGATAAATATAATAATAGTAATTGTATAAGGTAGATAATACTGAGTTATACTGTACAGGTTACGACGCATAATCCTGCCTTACCAGGACACTTGATACGATGTTGTTGAAACCTTCCATTCAGTGGTGACTCCAAACTATGTATTTTCTCTTTTGTAACGTCTCTTCAACTTTAGAGGTCATGGGAGACATCGGTTTGACCCTCCATATTATAGTGAATAGGTAAAAAACAAAGCAGCCTCCTACATATTCACTTTCTTTATCTTATCTCAAACAGGAATTAGTTAAAACTAGACAGTTATATTTAAAATATTCAACAAGCTTTTGCATTTCACGTCTTAGTAATCTTCATAACCCAATGGGCTTTCCCCAGAACGAAATTAACAGGAATTACTTAATTTTAATATACCTACTTAATTACTATGCAAGTTGTGCCTTGTGTCATTTTGACTCATTGTAACTTTCTTGTGTAAAACAAAGATCTACTTTTAGTATTTTATATAATTTTTTTGTTATTTATTACAAAAAAAAAAGCTTTGCTGCCTTCCCCATGCGAGGATGAACACAACAAAAACGTTCCGTCCAAAATCTAATAACTAATATGTTACTTTGTTACTATCAACAAAAGAATTGTTTCTTAATTTTTCAACACGTACACTACTTATCGAACTCGTCATCACAACTTTGACTGTTTCTCATCACAGCCGGCACTGAAGGAGATCTCGTCGTGTTAATATTTACCTAGGTATCTATATTATTTCGAACAAAAGCTTTCAGGATCCGGCTTTCTCATGAAGTTTGATTCCTGAAAGCCAAAAGCTCCCCCAAAGTAATCTCTTACTCGTCATACATACAATGTCAATATGAGAACGTCTTACAAACTTCTCCTTTCTCTCTCTCTCCCCACTGAATTCGAAGCACTGCTACTGCTACACAGCACTCTCTTACTTCAATGTCTTTGTTTTATGCCCTGCCCCTCCCCGGCGGGGTCGGAATTTTGTCGGGGCCTACTCTAGCCTCATGAGGACAATTGGGGTACTTGTAGACTGGGCAACGAGCAGTGACGACATTACGAGATTTCTATTGGAATATGATGGTACATCATAGATATAGGTACTAGCAGCACTAGCATTAGTTCTCGAATGTCGATGCTACCAACTCAAAATTGTGACATAATATCACAAATAATTAGCAATTTATCTTATTATTCTCTTCAGGCTCTGTCTCCCTGTTTCTATAGCTGTCCTATACGTCCCTCTTCCCAAGGATGAAATGATGACATCCTATTAAAATACTACTAGATTCAAAATGTGATCTGAGCCATGTAGCACAATATATCACTAGTTGATCAAAGTAATCAGAGCTCCCTTCAGAGTTCACATAAGGGAAGAAATCTTTAGATTCTTAGGTAGCTATCAGATGTCAAATTCAAACTATCAGAACTGAGCCATATTTTATACTCGTAAATTCATAAATTTGAACAATTTCTTAGCCTAGCTCAATGTTGCTTAATAAGTTGTAATTCTATACAATTGTATCCTTTAGAGTATTATGTACTTTTACTCTAACAGATATACGAATAGCATAGGTGTAGGTACCCATAAGTATCCAACTATTTACTGTTCCTCTCTATCTATCTATACATACCTACACTATACAGTACAATAACAGTATACCTACGTCTACGTATATGCTAGGTACATATCATACTCTCATTCTTCGCATTTATAGATTTCATAGCCATATAGCCATCGTGTTCTCATGTACGATGCTTCCTTTAAGCTCCGTGAGAAATGCACATTAAAAATTCATGAAAGTGAGAAAGTTTTGGCTTTTTTTTTATTATATAACCAGACCTAACCCTCCTCCTTCCTCTCACACGACTAGATAATAACATTACAGACATTTCCTAATCCCCTCGTATATCTTTCCTTCTATCTTAATATAGGTTCCCATGTTGCTCTTTCTGGTATCTCATTCCCTCTCTTTCTCTCCCTCTTTTTTTCTCTCCCTCTCTGCCATCTCTCTAATACAAGTAAAATTATTTTACTCCATAATCTCTCCCCCATCCAACTCATATTTCTCTCCCCTCTTTTCTGTATCGCTCCTTCTCCTTCTTATTCATATACTATTTTATCCTTTCTCTGATTAGTTTTCTCTTTTTGTAAATCTCTCTTTTTCGTCACTCTTATTATCTCTTTCCTATAGTTTTTTTATCTACCCTTATACCTTATCACTCTACTTGCTTATTATCTAGATTCCTTTTCTCTTCTCTCTTTCCTAAAATTTCTCTCTATTATCTCCTCTTCTGTTTTACTTATCTTCCTCTCTACAGCCCTCTCTCTCTCCCCTTCACTAGTATTTTCACCCTCTGTCTACTTCCCTATTCCTCTCTAGGTAATCGACCTTCCTCCAGATCCCAATAGTTTTTTTACTCATCTACACGCTTCAAGGCACTAATAATATCCGGGAGTATAGTCGAGTAAGCACAAGCAGGTATGTATCTAATCCAGGTAGTGAAACAAATTTTATTTCAACTGCATCATTTTCCTCGCTGAACTAGATACTTCCTATAGCCCGGGCCAAGTAATGAGAGGGAATGAAGTGAGGTGGGAAAGTTTGGATTAGGTTCGTATCAATTGTTTCCGCGGGTTGACTTCAACTCCTGCTTTTCCTACCAACTGTGCTGATTTTGAAAGCTGTCACTCAAGATTCCTCAGGTCACAAATATATTGACAGGGAGTGAGAGAGGTAGGTATGCAAAACGTGGAATGAAAACTTAATGCATTTAAAATGAACTTTTCGATTTTTCACTGTTCTACTTTGCTAATTAAATTTCCGTACATTGACCTCAGTTCAACCCGTTCCGACTGTTCCAGCCTTAGGAAGGTGTCGGTAATTTTATTGAACTTTTTATATTCATTTGGACTAAGCCGAAACCTTACAAGTTACATTTAATGCGACTTACAAAAATCGCATTGAAAAATGAAAGTTCAAAATATTCTCGGCCTCCGGCTTCTTTTGATAATATCTAATACGATAATATAGGATTTTTTAATTATCTGTTAGCTGAGCTAAAATTAATGATTTCATTGATTGATCATAATCGTCCAGAAAGATTCCGCTGTTAACAATTCAAGTTCCCGGACTGATACATTTTTGCAAAGCTTGGACTGCTATCTTTTCATTCACAAGTGTTATGATTCTGTATTCAAATCAGAGTCTGGCTGGGGGACTAAAAATAGGGAGTAGACCAGCAGTCTGGCTGGGAAACTATAAACACTATAAACAGGGAGTAGACCGATATTGGCTTGGTTCTGAGGGCCCTTGTCAATTATTAGCCTCCTTATAAAGACAGTGGTAGAAGTGCTGAGTGATTTCTCCACTGTCTGGCTACCATCGTTCACGATGACGACACCCTATGATGTTTCAAATCACTTTTGTGACAAAGCAGCGATCGCGTGATACCCTTTCCTGTTGTTAAAATAATTATCTTTTGTAAAATTCGCACAGTCCTTCATAATAAAATAAGAGTTTATTAGGAAGAAATTTTTGAAGAAATTGATAGGAATGAGATAATTTTATTATGATGAGAAATAGAGAGAATGGAGAAGCATGATAAGAAAGAAAATTGTTGCTGTACAAAACAGAAAAAAGAGACAATGAAAGAGAGAGAGAAGAAATGAATGGTATAAAAGAACTCTCGGAGCACAATATCATCACTTTCTTACATCAGTCTTATCATTGTTGTGTCTTCAGATTTTCCGATGTTTGTTTATTTTATTGTTCTCTGTTAAAATTATTCATATTTCTATTTAAAATCATCAAAGCTCAAAAAAGGAGTACAGAAATAGAACGATTGTCTTCTGATAATGGTTAGATGAGAAAATCAGTAGTTTATCCTAGAATTTTCTGAAATGACCTAAAATCGGGTTCTAATTGGCTATACGTTGTACTGTGCTGTGACTTTCCCTGTTTTCAATACAAAACCATAACATAGATGACCTCAAATGAAAACTAGGTATAATTATATGAAAGCTTTGCCTAGTACAATAAAATTGGTTACATTGAGTCCCTAATTACTTAGGTACTTCGACTACTTAGTCATATATTATTTTAGATCTTATTGCTCTTATGAACTGTTTTTGGAATCTGAACTTAGCCCTATATAAATTTTTCTTTACTGGGATAGGTATAATATAATGATATGTTAATGGTCAATGAAATGTCGTTTGAATTATTTTTTACGCATACTACGCATTTATTACAGTTATAATTTGAGTACTACGTACAATAAAAATAAAAGTGGATGCTCACAAGCGTTCTTTCTTCTTTTCAAAACGTTTTATTATAAAAACTTCATTTTCGCCTGTAGCCAAAAGCTCATTTCTCTCATTCCATACCTACTTTCATTTCATATTGTTCTGTCGCTCTGAAAAAGCTTTTTTTCCATTCATTGTACTTATTTATTTCATTTGTTTAAAGCTATTAGTGACGTATGGTCCTCATGCAAGCCCCTGGAGGAAATAAAAGAGAAAAATTAATGTTGTAATGTCAAAGTCGATTATATCGGTGCCCAAGTTAAATTTTCACTAGTTTCTAAAAGAATATTTTTACTGCCTTATCTTTCTTCTATGTTCCTACTTTTTAATTTCGGGTTCATCAAACACCTTTTGTCTATTAAAACAAAATATTATCTCAATATATAGGGCGTCAAAGTTTTTTTTACTTTCCTTATTCTATAGTAAGGAAAGTACAATACAATATTCGTCGAAAATTTGACCTACCTAAATAGTTTTTCAGATTTCTGGACAAATCCTAGCTCAGGATACCAAAACAGTTTTTGGTATCAGGGTAGGTCAAATATTCAACGAATACAATAGGTACTTTATTCCTTATAATAGGATAAGAAAAGTAAAAAGTTAGAGAAAATGTATTTTCTTTTCAATGAAAAAATAATAGAGGTTATTTTGATCATTTTTTTGATATCTTGAAGTTTTTGGAACTTGGCACCAATTTACTGGTATTTTCGAGGTTCCCGATTAGACTTTTTTATTATTTATCTTAGATGGGGGTTGTGACTTATCATATCAAATCTAATGATTTTTAGGTGCTGATTACGAATTTGACATTGATTTTTAGCGTTGAGTTATTACCGCTACCGTTGAGTTACCAGTGGTATTGATAAGGAATATCGTGTGGTGTCACACCAGTTTATTTTAATTTGGGTTAAACGTCGCTTTCAACTGCATGACTGCATATGACGACAAAGGGTTTATCCTCCTTTCGCAGGAAACTCACAAACCTGCTACCCACAGTAACCTCACGAAGTCTTCACCTAGCTGGATTGCTTAACTTCTGTGATCCTACTCGGTGCATTCAACGCTGGCTGTCCGTCAATTCATTCTTCGTAAAGCAACTTGTCTCCTCCACTGAGTACCTAGATGAGAAATGAGAAACTGTTTCCATACTTTCCGTATAATTTTTCTACAAGGTGCTTAGTTTGCCTCGCAGGGAATCAAAAATAAGAGACACTAACAGCTCACAACTTTCTGAAGGTACAATGTTCCTCTCTCACAAATGTTGATATAATGAGACTTGCTTTACCACAGCCTCATAATACTGTGTAAGTGTTGTATTTATTTGTATTATATATAACACGATTTCTTTGAGTATTAGCACAGTTTTACATACAAGACTCCTAATAACATCAGTTGGCCAAGTAGGTACTTCATTCCTTGCTCGTAATGCTGCTACTGGTACAGTTTTTTTTATCTTCCAAGGTATGAGTAAACGCGGACATCCCTGGTAGAAAATATTCAACCCAGCCGGTATTCAAAACCATTTCAAATAATTGCCACTCAGCCATAGTCACTTATTGTACCTACAATTAGGAGCTTCTATCACTAAAATGGGATCTCAGCAAACCGACATTGGCATTGCATTGATCTGAAGTACTGGTACTGAAAATATTAGTCCAATTACACCAACAAAAAAAAAGAATATACTCGTAAGCTTTCCTGTAGTGACGCGCAAAGGTTCCTTTGGTTTAGTTTTTCTACCGTCGGCGTAGTGTCGTTGTGTGATCAGATGATCATATACGAGGTCTGTCCGGAAAGTTCGTATAAAAATGAGATAAAATTTTTATTTTACAATTAATCGGGTAATTCAATTTCGTCTTCTTCAAAATACTCTCGCTGGGACACAATGCACTTCTACCATAGCAATTTCCACTGTTTGAAGTCTCCTTAAAAGTCCTCAGTTTGAAGGCTTCTCAGCTAACTCGTCGTTGCTGTTTTAATGGCCTCAACGTCCCCCAAATGCCGCCACTGAAGCACCAATTTTGTTTTTGGGAATAAAAAGAAGTCACAAGGTGCCAAATCCGGTGAATAAGGGGGCAGTTCAGTCGCTATGATCGAATTGTCAGGCAGAAACTCATGCACAACGAGGGGGTGTGAGCGGGGGCATTGTCGTGGTGGAGGAGCCACCGCCCCTCTCGCGCCAAATCGTTGTTTTGCTCAAAGAAATCTCTTCAGCCACCTGTCTGACGGTTAAACGACGGTCCTGCAGGACACAAGATCGAATTCTTTCCACATTGTTAGAAGTGCTTGAAATGGAAGGACGTCCTGACCGAGGGTCATCTTCGAGACTGTCTCGGCCCTCACGAAATCTTTTTAACCACTTGTGGACTGTTGGTTCCTTGAAAACATCATCTCCATAAACTTGGTTGAGATCATTAAAAATTTCGCGGCCATTCTTGCCGAGTTTCGCGAGAAATTTGATGATGACGCGCTGTTCTTGAATGACTGAGAGCTCCGACGCCGACGAGTGGTAGAGAGAGGGGTCACTTCACAGGTACCGGGACGAAACAGTTCTTTTCGTACGGCGGTTGGGCGCACACTGAGCATTGTTTGGATGGTATAGAAGGGGACGCAGCCCACCTGGCCTCCCCACTTAGCCTTCCAGCCTTCCCAGAACACTTTTATACGAACTTTCCGGACAGACCTCGTACACGACACCAGGCGCGGTCGGTGCTATAAGAAGCTACGGAACTGCAGCACCCCCAGACGAAAAAGAAAAAGTGAATTTTCTAAGTCCTAGCTCGTATACAATGTAAATCATCACAAATTTCTAGAATAAATAATACGTTAGTACCTATTATGATCGCCATGTTAAATGAACTCAAACTCTTTAGATACTGAAAAGGCGACTGTATATTAAATCCCATTTTAGTCCGGTTTTTGTGGCAGCACCCCCAAAACATTTTCTTACTAAAATAATTATAAAAACACTGCCAATTATGGACACAATACTTCCTCGTGATTGCTTCACATTGTAAACACGTGCCAATTTTGAGATTTTATAGAAAATTACTTGTGTCTACAAAACGGCACAACCGATTTTCTTCAAATTTGTTTTATATGGTAGAATATCGTTTTTTCTACAATCTGAATTCTACAAGAAATTCTGTATTGGCAAATCGTGGTCCTTTTACTTCCGAGAAATTTCTAATATTAGAAATCGGAAGTATTGTGTTCGTTTTTGTAAAAAAAAATATTTTTTTGCTCCGATTTCAATTTTTTTCATATTTCTGGACGTTTCATAACCTCCTGAGCAAATTTGGTTTTGTGTCCGTCTGTCGGTCTGGTCGTCTGTCTGTCTGTCTGTCTGTCTGTCTGTCTGTCTGTCTGTCTGTCTGTTAAAACGATTCCTTGTAACGCGCAAATCTCGGAAACTACTCGACCGATTTTGATGAAATTTTGTAAACATCTAGGAGACATTCTGTAGATGGTCCCATTTTAAATTCATCGAATTCGTATTAGCGGCTCTGGGTGAAAGAGACCATGCGCCTGACCACTAACTTTTTACTTAAATGCTTATATCTCGTGAACGGTACACCCGATTTTGATGAAATTTTGTAAGAATATGCATATTAATGTTCTACACAGGCTTTTTATATTTTCTTTTTAATTAATTATAATTTGACTCTGATATTTAAGAAAATCCGAAATTTTGGACAATAAAGTCAAAAAATAAGAACCACGACTTGCCGATACAGAATTTTTTGTAGAATCTAGAATGTAGAAAAAACGGTTTTCTACCATATAAAACAAATCTGAAGAAAATCGGTTCAGCCGTTTTGGAGCTACAAGTAATTTAGTATAAAAACTCAAAATTCGCACGTGTACACAATGTGAAACAATCACGAGGAAGTATTGTGTCCATAATTATTGGCAGTGTTTTTTTTTACTTTTTTGTCCAAAATTTCGGATTTTCCTAAATATCAGAGTCAAATTAAAATTAATTTAAAAATAAATATAAATCACCTATGTTAAACAATAATATGCATATTCTTACAAAATTTCATCGAAATCGGGTGTATCGTTCACGAGATATAAGCGTTTAAGTAAAAAGTTAGTGATCAGGCGCATGGTCTTTTTCACCCAGAACCGCTAATATGAATTCAATGAATTTGAAATGGGACCATCCACAGAATGTCTCTTAGATGTATGCAAAATTTCATCAAAATCGGTCGAATAGTTTCCGAGATTTGCGCGTTACAAGGAATCGTTTTAACAGGCAGACCGACAGACGGACACAAAACCAAATTTACTCAGTAGGTTATGAAACGTCCAGAAATATGAAAAAAATTGAAATCGGAGCAAAAAATATTTTTTTTTACAAAAACGAACACAATAGTTCCGATTTCTAAAATTAGAAATTTCTCGGAAGTAAAAATAAAATAAAATAATTATAAAAAGAACTAATGTGATGGAAAATTACTTACATCTCCCAAAAAGTACAACAGTACTTCATGGAGATGTAATGGGAATGCAAATGTATATGAAAACAAATAAAGATTATTATTATTATACTGGTCGTGCCTGCATGACACACATACGGATGGTCTTGGAGACTGAAAATATGAAAAATCCTTGTTCCAATTAAGTCAGTAGGTAGACAGATACTCTAGGACCTCTATAGGAAAAGTCACCGTGGCCGAGTGCTGGCACGCACGGTGACCTGGCTTTGAATCGTTTCAGTTCCACCCTAACTCGTGAGGAAAAATAAGGAGCTGCTTTGATGTGGGCAGCAACCAGTGGTGGAATTATGGGCAAATGAATGAATACAAGAATTTAAAAGAAACAGGAATGTCCCATAATTCTGAAAACACAAAGAATAGGTAGGTACACATTTATTTATTTGTCAAAGGAAGTATAAAATAGAAGCAGTTTCAAGAACTACAACCCAAGTTAAAACACACTGCAATCTTTTCTAATTCAATAATTATTCAGGTTTCAATAATTGCTGTGCGTGACTCGAAATATCTATTATTATGTTGTGATGTGGTTTACGCATGTTCTTGTTATTCGATGATACTTGAATTTGATTACTTTCCGGCTAAAAGTAGTAGGTGTAAAGTATACATAGATACTTTTAGATATTTAGGGGACCAGGTATAGAAAGTATTGTTTTCGGTCGGTTTTTTATCGAAATTGAGCTGATAACATTTCTGGACGAATTAAACTCTCCTGATTTCAAAAAGTAATTTTTATCAAATGGTCCTTTCGTATGTAGGTACATAATGTGTGTGTGTATGTGTGAATGTGTTGTGTGTTATAGGACAACATAGGAAATCCATAGCTACGAGACCTCTCTTCAACCTCAAAAAGTTCAAACAAATAGTAATCAGTCAGTGTTCTCATTATTTTAGCCTGTAATTTAGCTTTGGCTGTATGCGTGTATGGACAGATCTTTATCACTTTTCTAACTGTGCCGTTCATTAAGAGGCCTTGTGAAATTAATTTTTTTTCCGTCATCTACATGCTTTCACAATTAGTGAGCCCATCACAGTGCGCCCTACCCCACTACTCTGCCCTGCATGTCCCTGCCAACTAAATTGCCTTCGATCGTCCTTTTCCTCTTCTCTCTCTGTCTCTCTCACTGTCATCATATTATCCCTGTCTCTTCCACTTCTTTTCTATCTTTTTCACTCTTCCATTTTGCGTATCTCCACATCTCTTTTACTCTCCCTTTTCTCCCTGTCTCTCTATCTCTCTTTCTTATTCTTATCCAGAACGCTCATCTTTTTTCCATTAAAAATGCCATAGCATCGTCGCTGATATAGGCACAAGATTACAAAGAAGATAGCACTCTGAACTTATCGTTTGGTCCGATATATTCTCATACATATCATGTACCTACCAAGTACTACCTACTGCAGGCTCTTCCTTCATTATGCGAATACCAATAATAATAAATATAATAATAATCCCCAGTGTAAGAAACTAGGTGGGTTTAAGATTGAAAAAATGTTCGATCAATAAAAATAATAGCCTGAATCACCTGGCTGAATAATAGTAATAGTAAAATAATAGCCCATAACAAAACATACAGAAAAGATACTTCAATCATTTGAGAACAAAGTCCTCAGGAATTTTTTTGGACCAATAAAAGAACCACGAACAGAAACCTGGAGAATCAGAAATTATGAAGGTATCTGGACATTATGTACTGGACATACCTATGTTATATTTAACACACCCCTAGTAACATAAGTAGTGAAAGACAACAGAATCATAAAGAAAGCTCTACTGGGTCTTACTCTTTTCTTAGGTTCTTCGTGAGGTGTAGACTCTACACCTCACTTATGAAGAACCTAAGAAAAGAGTAAGACCCAGGAAATGATAGAAGGATGGTATCCAAAATGGTTCAATGAATGTATGTAAACCACCAAACTATGAAGACGATTGGGAACAAGTTGTGTGACGTGTGTGTGGTGTACGGCTAGTCATATTAATAAAATTGGTAGTCAAGTGATTAACGCGCTTGTCCGGTATTCAAGGTAGCGTAGGGATCCATTTGTTCGAATCCCTTCCAGTGCATGAATTTTCCTCATTAATTTGATTTTGTGACCACATAATAATAAGACTCTGAAGGTTAGGTGGTAGAAAATGCTTTGAGTATTAACCTCGCCTGGTGTTAACCTTCCACTAAAGATTGTTATTATTTTCCGTCTTTCTGTGTGTCTTTCTTTGTGCTAGAGACCTGAAATTTCGCACACAGGATTGTCATTCGTTGGAGATGATTAAAGGATGAGTTGTATGTTGCTAATATTAGGCAACACCGAGCAAGAACTGAAAAAGTATGGGTGACCGTGAACTCTCTTTTTAATATTTTGAGATTTTGTTGCGGATAATCACCAGAAAGTTTATATTAGTCGCTGTGAACCCCTGTATTCAAGTTTATATTCAGATTGCAACCATATTGACCGTCTCTCTATACCAGAAAACTTTGTTTGTAGGTTGTTTACCCGCCACTGTATCTCACTTTGTCTTCATTTTGAACGCTATTTATGCCCTATTTTCAGTTTATGGACCTTAATTTAAGATTAGTCTCGTTGGCCTATGTATTAATTTTGTTTTTTTAGCCTCTACTGAGATCTATTATAAAAGGATATTCAAATTGTTAGTTTTTAGTTAGCAGTTCTCAAACTGTAGCCACCCAAAGGTGGAGGAAAGTGACCAACTCCATATACGGGTGCTGTGCAGTGTAAACAAATAGTTCTAGAAATACAAAAAGTTCGAGAATAGTTTTTTATATCAAAATTACTGAAGACACGGTAAATTTTTACCGTTCTCCTTAACTTTATCCAAGAGCTTTTCACAAAGTTTTTCTAAATCAATTTTAAAATCTCACGTAGTAAAGATTTTTTAAACTTTTTATCGCCATAGTTTTCCCATTTTCTCCATCATTGTATAATTTTCTTTTCCAAGAAACTTTTTTTTCTAAAAAAAAAGCTAATTGTTCTATGCCTAATTAATTATCCACGCCTTACTAGACACAGCTGGCGTTTACTTTCGCAAGCTTATTATTTATTTATTTAACTCTCTCTAAATTTTCTCCCTCTATTTCTTTTTTATCCCCCCTCATCTTTCTCACTCTTTCATTTTCATCTGTCAGATTTACTCACCACTACTCTACTTATAATATATCCCTAGTCCGCCGTCCATCTCTATTTGCTTCCTACTCTTATGTGTTGTAAACCTTGGTCATTGCTTGGGAGAGTGATGGTCTACAACCAATTTAATTTAGCTCGTTGTGAACCACATATCTTATAGTGTCTTCTTTAGAATCCATTAACCCAGATAACGCGGTGAATTTTTTTGTCTTGTTCATCCATTGAAATTTACAGCTATCCAAACTTTCTTATCAGAATCACACGCAAGAATAAATCAAAATAAAAGTGGTGTCAACTTATCACTCGGACTCTAAACAAAGAGTTTGAGGTGTCGCCAACTATCCCCAACAAGTTGAATTAATTAGAAAAATCCACAGCATAGTACTTACCTCTGAAGCGTCCTTCTGGAAGGACGTCAGCCCCATCTGGGTTAAACCCTAGAGAAAACTGCAAGCTTGTCTGGCTTGTTAGGGTTTACTAGTCTATTCGCTGTTTAACGTCCTTCAAGCTAGACAAGTTACGTTCCTTTCTCAATTCCCTATCCCTTTCCATAAAATGATTTGATTACCTACACTATGAATATGTTTAATAATATTTGTATAATAATATGAGGTATCGCATGAACTGTTTTTTCCGAGATTAGAGTAGGTACCTACCTATTTAGGTGAAATGTACAATATTTCTTTTTGGACAACTTACAAATTTAGAGACTTTTGTCTTTTGTGTATCTTTACATTGAGTCTGAGTGTCATAATCAAATAAATGCACCTTGCTACTAATTTCACATTTTCGCATTATATGTATATTCAGTTTCTAAATTGCATAGTGTAGCTTGATTGATTAGGCAGTGGACTTGTAACCTGGAGGTCGGTGATTCAAGTCCAGGTTTCAGCGGAAATTTAGTAAAGTAAGTTTGAGTAGTTGCGATATCACGGAAGTGATTAACACAAATATAATAACATTTAATCAGTTGCATATTGTTCAAAAGTTTCTAGTTCCAGCTGCTCATCACTGCCCACACCCCCTCCCTCTTGTCCCTCTCCTATCAACTGGTCAATGTTCGTTTCTAATGTGTTTGATAGAAAACTCTGAGATCACGAAGGCTAAGCTAAACGATATCCTTCCTAGCAAAACTTTCTCAACATAGAAATTTCTAAAACTTTTCTTGAGGTTCGCTTTTGTGTTATATTAAATTTTATCTTTTGTGGTATTATTTTCTTCTTTTGAGTTTGGAATAAAAAAGCAAAGTTTTGGAAAAGAAAATGCTGCCGTACCTATTGTGAATACAATGGAAGGCGTTAAAATAGCTCGCAGATGCAAGGGTAGAGATTTGGAGAAAGAATTGATACAATATCAATTCTTTTATTACTTCCGATAAATTTCTAATATGAGAAATCGGATATATTGTGTTCGTTTTTGTAAAAAAAAAAATATCTTGTAGCACCGATATATTTTTATAAGGTTTATTTATTTATTGTTTGATATTCTATAAGTATATTTTTCTATAAGATGTAGAAATATACGATACAATAGCCTGGAGATGAGTTGTTGTCGATAGGTCCGTTTAAAATACCGCTGTATATAAAAAGATTACCTACCTACCTTTCAACAAATTCATTGGATTGAAAAAAGAAATTGTGTCAGATTTGTTAGGCTCAAACGCCAAAATTGGTTGATGATCGATCTCGGAAGTAGAGCCATAATTATACATTATGATATAGATATGTATTTATTCAAACTGCACATATTTTTGAGAGTGAAATTTTATTTACAGTGTTATGTAAATTATTATTGGAAAAGTCATCTCTTTTGACCTTAACATTACCATTTCTAGAATTACGAATAAGTTGAAGTCACCTATAAATTTCTATATCGCCTAAAAAAATTCATTCAAAAGCCACCGCTAATATTTACTATGAATTGTGGTCAAAGTATTTGCATAACATACGGGGACCTAAGTTTCCACTTTATGGTCGCTCGCCAACTTTCTGCAAACTTTTAAAAACATAACATATTTTAACATATTCTCTAAAGTTTTTTTTTAAATATGTAGAAATAGACGAGAAAAAACGTGTTACGGTAGAGTAAAATGTAACGGAGAACTCACTCTTGAAACTTAAGACAATGGGTGGCTCTGATGCTCTGTTCAAACAACTTGAAACTTTCTTTCTTCCACCTGCTATGATATCCACTCTTCTTTAACCTCACGCCTCCACTTGAAAGAGGTCAATCCATTTTACCTGATTGAGACTAGGTACTGGTGGGATCGGAAAGCCAAATCATTCCTTTGTGAACACAGCCAGTATTCAAGGATTGCGATTGTCACAACAACCAGAATATTTTTTTTGTTTTTTTCATAGTAAAATATAAATTAATAGATATGTTTCAGTACAAAACTAGAAACTATTGTTTGCAAGTCCCCTTGAACATCTACGTGTTGATAATTAATTATAATAATTTCCTCTCACTTTTTATGTTTTGAAGTTTTTTAACCACCCCTCTTGCACACTTTATGATCTTTTTCCCCATCTCAAGTTAAAAACTCACCATATCCCTCTTGAGTCCCCTCTTCCTCATCTACTCCAACAATGTCCACAGTCCCAGCTAGAAAGTCACCATCCTATCTCCCCTGGGATGTCCTGGAGTCTTGGCTAAACGAGAAAGCATTGTTTCTCCACTGCATTGCAAGATTTACACCCCAGTTTATGATACCTTACGCTTTCTGCTATTTTATACCAGGATTTCTCAAAAAATTTAGCGTACAAGCAAAAAATGAGTAGGATAGGTAATTTACAAAGAAATAAAAGAGTAGGATGTATACCTATTGTACAAAAAAAGAAATGAGTAGGATAGGTAATTTACGAATAAAGAAATGAGTAGGACATATAATTTACGATATAAGAAATGAGTACAAAATGCAAGTTCTATTGCTTTGTATAAAACTTTCAGTCGAAGGATTGTTGTATCTTTAGCTATTTTCCGAAATTATTGATATGATTTATATTATTTTGATTTTATATTTTTTGAGTAAGTATTACGAATTTTTGTCATCGGTGTGACCTCGGTCATTTTGATTCGGAAGGACAAAAAATGGTACACTAGACCACTAGGTAAGATAATGAGACCTGGTAAAGTAAGATGCCTGGCGAATGGTTGAGTTTCTGTAGGTGTCTGTGTTCCCATCTACTTCATATTTCCCGGCAGGCTCTCAGAGCATAACAATAGGTTATATAGTACATTGTTCCTATTATCAATAGCATCAATATCGGTAATAGCTTAGTAAATAATGTAAATAATACTTATAAAGTAAATATGGCGTCGCGTGCGTCGGTTGTACAGAATTTATTCTCCATGGAGGTTTGGTAACCTCCAATACCTTCATGCTACAGGATTCAGAGATGGATGTTAGAATCCGTTATGAGTGTATGTTTTACTTTTCGTATTTTAGCTCAGCATGTCCCTTAGTTTTTATTGGTTGTCTGTTTTGAGTTGTAAAAAATCGTCTCTTGCAGCCGTTCATATGCAAAGTAAAGAAGAGTTGACTTCCACATAACACACACAGAGCTGTTTGCTTTGTGCTCCAGATAGCTTTAGAGAACCAAGGAACGTGCTCAGCTTACACTATTAAACTTAAGAATTTGTGCTCACTAGTTCATTTTACATTTTCTCGAGAAACCTGTTCATGTTGTGAGGAATTGATTACAACATTCTACCCTGTGGTTATTATTGTTATTTACTGATGTATACGTAATGTTTTGAATAAAGTATATAGTTAAAATATTTCAGGACTATTTCTCCTATGTGGTAGGAAACGATTTTCCTCATAACATAGCTTACCTACCTACTTTTCATGCAGGAATATCCTAATATAATTATTATGGTCCTTGTCTTAAAAGCTACATTACAGTATGTATATCTATCTGATGAACGAGGCTTCATTACCTTGGAAAATGATGAATATATTAAGTTTATGAAATATCAAGGATACAGAGTTGAAATTTTTCAAGGCTTCATTTGTCGGGATATTATGTAATGAAGATATTTCAACCTAGAGACGACACCTAGGGTTTACGTCGCTTTCAACTGCATGGTCATATCACGACGGAAGTGTTACCTTCCATACGCAGGAAACTCACAAACCTGCTACCCACATTAACCTCACCTGGCCTAGGTTGGTTCGTAATGACAGCATCACAAAGTCTTCACTTTGCTGGACGTTGCATAACATACAAGAACCGGTACATTCAACGCGCCATCGACGCTCGCGAAACATCACATCTTATTTTGTTCCAAATTCATTTTGAAAAAGTATACTTAGGTGAATTGTGTTGAAAATACCTTGAAGAATATTTTTTTAAAGGAGATTTTACAACTTGAAAATGAATAGCCTCTTCACTAGTTGCTACAAAAGAACTTCTCAGGTGAGGAAATGAGACTTTTTCACTCTGACCGTTTCCTTCTAACCACGAATTATGTTTTTCAGTATTCTTCTTTTTTAACTATATTTACTAAAGATTCATGATATTCCGTGAACTCAAAATAAGAGAGAAAAAATTCATAGCTACTCTTTACTCCGGCGCAAAACCTACATGTCTTGGCATCATTAGTCATTTGGAAAGCAGCGCAAGATACCTCCACGTTCTACAATTGTGTGGAAATGTTTCCTCCGTTATTTAATTTAATAACAAGGCTTCATACCCCTGCCAGACAATTGTAATACATTATTCTCCCGGTGATAAATGGGCATGAGGTTCCCTTGTATCATAACTCGGGGCTTCCGCTTTTTTCCCTTCTCCATCTTACCTCGCTTCATTTTGTGTTCTTCTTATTTTACCCCAGGCTCAGATTTAGAGTGGCAATATTTTATTGGATCCTCTCTCTATTGTTATTTAAGTTGTGTGAGACACTTGAGGAGTCCAACGCGTAAACAGACTCCGGCGTTGCCAAGTTTGAGACTCAACGAGTTTAAGACGGGACTTTAGACTTGGACGTATAGGATCTGACGTTTAGCATGAGATTCCATCCAAAAGAATTGAACAACGGGAGGACCTGTAAGGTCGGTAGTTTGATATTCGCAGCACTCATTACCGTGCTTTAATTCTAATCACTGAATTATTATTATCGCTCTGATGGAAGATGGAACTGCAATAGAGAACTGCAAAAAAATATATACTTTAATGCTTTTTTACGGATGAAAACTTTTTATTTTTCAACTGAATTTCTTTTTTGTTTTGTTTTTATTTATTACATCCTCTTCTTTTGTCAAGCGCAACAAATTATTTATCACTGTCAAATGTAAAGTGCCTTTAAGTTTTGTCCTAAGTTCTAGCCTGTTGAGAAAACTTTACATCTTGAGGAAATGAACCATCTTGATTCGCTGTACTCACTGGAAAATGCTTGTACTTATCATACGTGCCTGTGCTACGAGCTCTATTCCTCTTGAGAGAAAATTTTTGCATTATCAAAAACCGTCTATGCCTTTTGCATGTAGAATTTTACATTGAAAAATCATTTCAATGCTTGTGCTTTGTATATGTATTACTTATTTATGTTTTTGACTTTGATTTCTAAAGGAGAAAGAATCTACACGCACACATGGAGATATAAAAAATTGAGCAGCTTGTATATTTTCATGGAGCACCTATTAAAAAAAAATTCCTGCTCTTTTATTTTGTTTCTCTATGCTCATGATATTTCTTCCGATAAATTTCTAATCTTAGAAATCGGAAGTATTGTGTTCGTTTTTTGCAAAAAATAACAATATATTTTTGCTCCGATTTCTATGTTTTTCAACTTTGGTTTTGTGTCTGTCTGTCTGTTAAATTCATTTCTTCTACCTAATGCGCAAATCTCAGAAACTGCGCAACGGATTTCAACGAAATTTGTAGAAAAAAACGGTTTTCTACCATGTAAAACAAATTTGAACAGAATCGGTTGAGAAATTTTGTAAATAAAACTGATTCGGTACAAAACCTGTGATTCTAGCGCTTTTTTTTTTTTTTTTTTTTTTTTTTTTCTTGTGAGAGGAGGTAAAATCTTCTATTGTTCAAGACGAAGTGCGGGGTTCCAGCGCTGGAAACAGTGCGCCATACCCGCTAAAACCCTCCTCTCCATCGCCACAAACATACCCGGAACCGTTTTGTACATTACTTCAGGTTGATTCTAGCGCTAGTAAAATTGTGTCTATAATTGGCAGTGTACATATTTTTACTCAGATTTTTCTTCTCTGAAATGAATTTCGCGTGTCCAAGTCTCTTTTATATTAACGAACAATAACGAACAATCTATTGCCTATTGCCATTAAAAAAAAGTTTTCTTATTATTAAAGCATGCAGAGTTTTATTTTGATGTTTTCATCTTCATCTTGTTTAATAATAATAATTCTCGGATTATTACCAATGTCTCATTTTAGTCTGATCCATATTCTCATGCAAAAAAACACATCAATACCTATATAGTAAAACTAGCGGGTTACACGCGCCGCTTCGCCCGCCATAAGGAGGTCTTTCCCTAAGTTATTATCAACAAATTTCATTTTTCTATAATTTACGGTTAATGAGTTATAGGTCAAAATATATGGATATTACGCAGGAATTCGGACCCTGTACCTCGAGAATGATAAGTCGTAGCACAATGAAATTTGTTGCAATGAAATTCCCTCTATGAGACCTTTATGAAAATACTTACGTCACAAGACATACCATTTTATTGAAGATTTTAAAGTTGGTCCATTCCCAGCCTGACTGGGGCCGTGTAGGCAGTTTTTTTTGGCGGAAAATTAATCCTCCTAAAAATAAAGGAATACGGATTATTGCTCTTTTTGATATTTTGAGTCGTTTTCGAGAAACTCAGGCCTGGGTGAGACTTTATGGATGCCCTGTATATGTAGATAATTAATGGAAATTTACATGATCAATGATGTATGGTCTTGAAATAATATTGAAGGCGATATTTTAAATATCAAACATCCGTCATTTCCTCAAAGTATTGTGAAAATATTTCATTAACTATTTTATAATAGGTAGGTATTGGAATAATCCGAGAATTACTAATGATGGAAAACATCAAAATTAAACAAGATCAAATTAAACAAGATGGGTAATTGGGTATGATTGATAATAAAGCCCACAAAATGAATTTTAATTAGTGGTTCTGTGAACTGTAAACCTCACACAGATTCAACAATGGCATTATAAATGTTCAATCAAGCATGAGGATATCGAGACCTTTCATTCAATACCCCACTCGATGGGGTTGAATTGTAAAATATCAACCGGCCCTTTTTTGGACCTTTTTCGATTTCATCAATTTTAAAGATTGCGGTCGTGAATTATCGCGGAACACACAAACGAACAGACATACAGACGAACGAAAGCCAAATCGTCTAGTATGCAAGTTAAAACAGAACCTCACTGATGTGTTCGGTTAATTATTTACATTTTTTAGCTAATCAATGAAATTCTCCTAAGAGCAAAAGAGCGGAGAAAAAGCTTCGTACCGTCTTCTCTCATCAACAAGAACTTAATAATCTAACTCTTTTATAATTTATTCATAATGATTTTTGCCCTTCCAAGTTTTAAGGCTGTTGGTAAGTGAAGTGTCTCATCTTCATCAATTTTCATTAGAAAGTCAGCATTAATTGATTGCTATGTAAAATTAAAAAATATTAAACACTACCTACTACCCACCAAGTAGGTAGGTATAACATTTTGTCATTTAAATTTCTCGGTTAGAAGATTCCTGGGAGTGACAAAATTCTAATTAAGGCCTACCCCACAAAACTGGAAAGTCTCTGAGCTCGGGGTTATATTTCAAAATATTCCATCTCGCCATTTATTTTCATTAAGGGCCCCCGTGGGCCAGGTAATATCACCGGGCATAAGTCAAGAAATTACTGTCATCTCGGCGCGGTGGGCTGCGCTTAATCTCCTAGCTTGATCTAATAATTTAATTAGGACACAGAAGGCAGATAGGAGCAACTAACTTTTCGTCCCTTGCCTCACGTTTAGAAGTTCAAGCACGTTTTTCTCTTGGCTAGCTAGGGATTATAATTTCTCTTTTGAACAGAGGAAAGTTCATTTGGATATCTAGGCTGATAATCTTTTTAGGTCAGTCAGATTATCAGCCCATGCATTCTTTTTTGAAGCCACTATAGAGATAGAGATATATATTTTTTTTCTTTCTCTCTCACTCTTTCTAAGAAAAAAGTCGATCTATGACGAAGTGAAATTGAACCAAATTTAAATATTATAATACTTGATGCGACAGATTATTCTGGCTGTCCAATTTAGAAATGGGGCAAGTGTGTTTGCAACGATGAAGAGGATCAATGACTTTACTTTTGTTTTCTTTTTTCTTGCCAGTTTGAGAACTATGATTTCTACATAATTACCTACATAGCCTACATTACTGTTACGGCCTCGTTTTCATTTTGCTAAGATAAAATACTCTTCCTAGTTAGAGTCAACTTTTACTAAATAATTAATGTATTTTTGTGTTATTGTAATATCACAATATCAAGGGGTATCCCAAAATTATATAATTTATTCTTCATCCTTGAATTTTCAAAATCATATTTTGTTCATATCCTGCCACTGATACATACATGTAAACATCTACCTTCTCATTTTTCTCCCTATTATAAGTGAATCCCGTACAGAGCTGAAAAATTCCAGCTTTAATTTAGGGGTTAAGATTCTTACCAACTTTTGCTATCTGTTACCTAACGTTTGGGTAATATAAATGAAACATAAATAATAATAAAAACAGTACCTAAATATAATGAGGGCAAATGATGTATAAATCTATTTAGCTCAGAAATACCTAATACATTATCTGTATAATTAAGATAGCAAATAAAATGAGAATCTAAATTAAGTTTAAATTTACACATTGACAGATATTGGTTGTTTCGTATTCCGGGGCGAAGTTGATGCCTCAAGCACTGACTTCACTCTAGTGGAAAACAAAACACGTAATCTTTTGATCAAATGACAGTAAATCAGATCCTCTATAATAAAATGAAGGTTAGGTAGGCTAAAAAAGCAAATTTAACGAGGCGCAGGCGGCACAAAGAAATTTTCCTGTGAATTTTTAAGATAATCCAACATTCAACACGAAAAATATTTCTACTTTCTAATGATCTTAATGATGTCAATTTGAAAAGATTTTTCTTTTTTTCACATTTCAAAAAGAATTATATATTTATGTAGGTATTTCTAAATACTATAGTATGTACATTATACATAATTATTATGTGCTATGTTTGTATTAGGACTATAATACCTTATGTATGAGTCACTCACAGTCTCTTTTCTGTTGTCCATGGTATCTAAATCTACATTTTGTTGTATACCTAGAGTAAAAAGTGGCAGAATGTAAATATGTGATGTGCATGATTGATTAGTAGCTACCACTGAGATCATAATTATAACAAAGAGGGAACCCGGTGTATCAAGATTTGCGTCCAGTAGAGACCATCAGCTGATTTCAAAATCATGCCAGAGTTGTAGTAATTTTCTTCTCGCGAAGGAGTGGGTAAACTACCTTATACTTCTAAAATAATATTTTTACTTTTTTCATACTTACTTATTATAGTTATTTTTGTCTTTGCTTCTTCTTTTACTTTCATTATTTTCTATTTATTATGTAGTAATATAAGATTTGGTATCTGACGTGAAAATTAAGGATGTTTAGATATCCCCCACTGCATGAGGTAAACAAAACATTCTAGTAAATTGATCCAATCAGAGGCCAGGATTTGTTGAAAGAGGGACCATCAGCTGTTCAAGGTTGGACGCATAAATTTGTTCAATTGGAGGTAGGTAAGGTTCCCTCTATGTTATATGATCTCATTGGTATACCTACATTTATACTGAACGGTCAACATAATAAGAATGATGTAAATATATCAGGGGGAAGCTCTTTTTCCATATTGGTTGAGTATTATACTTGTCTTATTTCTTGTGGCGTCGTTCAGTATGCAGTTACTTAACTATATACACAATAGGTACCTACACCCTAATATAGCTGTCTGAAACAGAAACGAAAGTTTTCAAAGAAACTGAAAGGTTGAATGTTAACATTTTTGAAACGTTAGAATACAGGCGACAAAGAGTTGTTGGTTTAAATAGAAGTAGAAAGAGAAGGGGTTGGATATGGATAGAGAAGGAGGAGGTTTACCTATTGTAGAAGAGTGATGAAGTCAAAGGAAAAAGCATGAAGGAGAGGGAAAAAATAGGAAAAGGAATCCAAAGAAATGGAGAGAAGGAAGCACTAAAAGGGGTGAGAAACGAAAAAAATCCGAGAAGAGTGAGAAAGAGAGAGATATAAAGAAATGGAAAAGAGAAAGAGTGGCAGAGAGTTGGTTTTGGGAGAAACACCGAAGGGTTAAAGAAAAAATGAGTACCTACATTTTTTTCACCTTAGTAATTCCTGCACTTCAAGGTTGAAAAATTCTTTTGTGTGTTTTTTGTGAAGAAATAAAAGAAAGTTGAAATGCACCCCGCGTTATTAAAATAAATATGAGTGGGGAATAAAATGTGAACATTTGTCGAAATAAGGGAGATGCTTTTAGTCTAACGTTATTTTCGACTTGGCTGTTATAGTTTCAAAAATATCTCCCTCTGATAGGCAAAGTAAAATATGAATTTACTTAGTAAGTAAAATATCCATGATAAAAACAAATCTCTATATATAAAACAGAAAAAAGGACTACCTACCTACCTATGTTTGTTTGTTTGTCCGGAGTTGTTTAGCCAAAACGGTAAGAGATAGCGAAAAATGTTTCAGAATTGACCCCCCCCAAAACCATTATCGCTTTGTCCAGAAAAATTATAAAAAGTTCAAAAAGGCATTGCTGTCCAGCAGTACGGCCATGCCTTAGTAAATTTGAAATTTAGTCCCGTTGCAAAGCACGGGCAAACGGCTAGTGTTTAATAAAATTATTTCATCCCGCGGGGGACATAAGGCTGCAACAAATGATCTCTATCTCACTCGGGTTTGCGCCATGTATTTGAATTGGTTCCAGCTCTTGCCTTCGTCTTTGACCTCTTCCTGTACGGATCTTCGCCAAGTGATGCGTGGCCTTCGTGGTTTTCGTTTCCCTGATGGTTCCAATCTAGGGCTTGGCGGCTGATGTCATAGGGGTATTTTTAGAGAGTGTGGCCAATCCATCGAAAATAAAACCCTTTGATTATTCTTTAGTAAATGCTAAAGCAGCTGAAATTTCAACAGTAGTCAAACCAACGGGTAACTATGTCATTGACCCTGATCAAAATGTTAGTAATAATAATTCTAACAGCAATTTAAACATTAGTTCAGGTTTCAACTCTACTTTTTGTTATCAGGTTCATATTAGAAATCCAAGTAATGTTTAGGTATACTCGTATGTACCTAATATTAATACAAAACTATGGATTCTTTAAAATTTACTCACTTTTCGACTTAAGTTTCGCCTATCTCGTAGGCTTGATCACGATTACTGACTAGTTGGTTTTAATGTTGATGTGAAGATATAGGTTCTGTGTGTTTCTTATAGACCAGATATGGCAATTTGTCTATTATAGCATTTAAATTCATATTTGTTTCTACAGATCGATGGATGTATATCTGTTCCTCGTATTATCTGATGTATTGAGTCTAAAAGTGAGTAAAATTTAAAGAATCCATAGTTTTATATTAATATTACATATACCTAAATTCAAATCTACTGACACGCTCACTACTTATAGTTCAAACCATGAGAACTCTAGTGAAATTTTCCCTAGTTCTATAGACACTATTTAATTTTTTTCTCAAAGTTCACATCATAATAACACTATTTATTGTTAGTGAAAATTTTCCCACTTCTTCACCACTTTCCACTTCTTGACCAAATGCGCTAACTCATCATGCTGATTACGACTCATCTGATAAAGTACATTGCATACAAAAAAAAAAAAAAAAAAAAATATATAATAATTATATTATGAAATACAAAAGAAAATACAAATGGAATTCAACCAAACACAACACCTAGGCCGACAGGCACTAGATGAGATAAGAGAAAGAACTAAAGGAATGTACGCCAACAAAAGTGAGTAGTTATTGTTAACACTCAATTGAGTGTCTATAAAAAATCTTCTGTACCTCCTGTTTTGTACCAGCAAAAGTTCCTTGAGTTAATGGAAACATCATTTACATCAGTAACCAAATGTTATACGGATGGTTCAAAAAGTGTGGATTGTACAGGTTGTGCATTTAGTATTGATGGTTTGGTAACATCTAATCTGTTGAACCCCATAACTTCCATTTTCTCATGTGAACTTATAGCAATTTTACTTTGTTTGAAAGCCATTACAATTTTTTTTACTTCGTCTAGATTTGTAATCATAAGTGATTCATTGAGTGCATTATTGGCAATCTCAAATCCTGAATATTCTTGTCCAATAATTTCCCAGATATACAGTGTTTGGTTAGATCTTAAAAGAAATGGGAAACTTATTACTTTGTTATGGTGTCCCTCACACTGCGGAATACAGGGAAATGAGATAGTCGATAGGGCTGCCAAGAACCCGACTTGTCAAGTCCCGCTAAAACTCTGCTCACCAGCTGACTTTAAACCTTACATTGCCCGCAATACTAGAAATAGATGGCAGTCTCTGTGGGATGGTCTATTGATTCCTAACAAGTTGAAGTCCATCAGACCAAAAATTGACCCATGGCATTCTAGTAATAGAGGATGTCGGGCAGAAGAAATAGTCCTTACTAGAATGAGGATAGGGCATACTATGTTCACACACAGTTACCTATTTACTAAGTCCCCCCGACCTTCTTGCCAATGTGGTGAGATTCTATCCGCCTCACACATTATGGCTTGCCCGGACCTTCAGCACCATCGAGTCTCTCTCCCTTCTATACCCTCCTTGCTAGACGACCAGTCGGGAAATGACTCCCTCATAGCATTCCTCAAAGCCACCAACATATTCCCCAAAATATAAACTCGAGGATCCGGCGTGAACGACAGGCCTAACGCCTAGTTAAAGCGCCGTTAAACCGAAAAAAAAAAAGTGAGTAGTTACATTGGTTAGAAATACAAACCTGAGAACAGATGAAAATTCTTTCCTCATTCATCCTGGGTAGGGTATTACACATAGGTATCTACCTACTACCTATGGATTAATTATTATGTGATGCAAGGGTTGGGTGGGAGAGATTGCCAATAACCCCGCCCTTTAGTTAGGACCCCTAAGATCATATAACATAGAGGGAACCCGATGTATCAAGATTTGCGTCCAAGAGGGACCATCAGCTGATTTCAAAATCAGTGCCCTAGTTGCAGTAATTTTTCTCTAGCGAAAGAGTGGGTACCTAAACTACCTAATTCTTCTAAAATAATAATTTTACTTTTTTTATACTTACCTAATAGTTATTTTTCTCTTTGCTTCCTCTTTTACTTTCCTTATGTTCTACTTATTATGTAGTGATATAAGATTTGGTATCTGACCTGAAAATTAAGGATGTAAAGATATCCGCCACTGCATGAGGTAAACAAAAAATTCAAATAAATTGAACCAATCAGAAGCCGGGATTTGTTGAAAGAGACACCATCAGCTGTTCAAAGTTGGACGCATAAATTTGTTCAACTCGAGATAGGTAAGGTTCCCTCTATGTTATATGATCTCAGTGGTTAGGACACATATTATGTATATGTTAGATTATGTTAGCGGCAATGTTGATTCTCAGGCACAGTTGACTATGCCAAGACATAGTATACTATGCCTAAAATGAGCAGGCAAAGTTGATTTGAAAAAATATAATCAGCTTTGCCTAGGCATAGTCAACTATGCCTAATATTCTTCAGTCAAAGTTGATTATGATTATGCGCGCGCACACTTTTATTTTGATTTGTTAGTTTTTAAATACCTACTCATGCAGCAGTCTGTGTCATTTGTTTCTGGAAATCAGAGGTCTATTGAAGATTTTTTTTTATTAATTTAAAGGTTTTTTTTTTTCTTTTTGGCTAAAGTAGTTTTATCATGTCCCAATCTAACGCAGACATTTTTCGCTTTGCAATTCAAAGTGTCATGGATCATTACCGTGCGGTAATAAATAGTGCGGCTGACAAATTTTAACCAAATAAATAATAATTCACATCATTTTTCGATTATTCACTTTTGTATATTATTGTTATTATTTTGGTTCTAGGTAAATCAACTTTGACACATTAATTTGTAGACATAGTTAACTATGACTAGTCAATGTAGATTAAGATTATCATTTTTAATTTTAAATCAACTTTGCCTAACTTATGCCAGGCATAGTTGACTTTGCCTAGGCATAGTCAACTATGACTAGTCTTTGTTGAATAAAAAATGTGATTTTTCATTTTAATCAACTTTACCTAAACCGAGCAGGTATAGCTGACTCTGCCTAGGCACAGTCAACTTTGCCTGAAGAATCAACATTGCCGCTAACATATTATTTATTTTTTCTTTTTAATTTTTTTTTCTTCTATTATACATATATTGTATTTTAATTTGTAATTATTTTTCTTGCATATACAGTATGTTTCAGAAAAGGTGGCCACCCCCTCGTAACTTTTGAACGCGACGGAATTTTTCAATTCTGTAAAGTCCTAGGTATAGGAAGTGCCCTATGGCCCATCCTGTGGTCATATTTATTTTTGGCCCCGGTCGGCCCTTCCGGCTTTTAGGCCATATTTTTTTCATTTTTCTCGCGAATTTTAAATGGAATGCTATATTTTTTATTCCTGTTAATTAAAGTCCAAGTTAGGCTGAGTATAATGAGCTTTTAAAATTTTCAAAAACCTTATCAGGGGCGGAGCTAGTAGGGTGCAAGTTTCAAAATTGTTACACCCAGTATTTAAGCGTTAGTTAGATTTTTTAGTACTTTTTTTATGTTCGTAGGTTCAAAATATTGTTTTACACCATATGAAATCAAAAAAATATTCTTGTTTACTTCTAATCAGGGTCATAGTAAGGTTTTTGTAAAAGTACTTTTTTTCTCACGTCAATTTTTCCGTAAATTAATGGTGTTCTCGAAATTGGCATTTTTAGAGGTGAAAGTCTGCAGTGACATATGTTTTTTATGCTTGAAATCGAAAGAAAACTTAACGGAGAAGCGATTAAAATCATAAAAAAAGCCATTTAACCTGCTAGTTTTTTCACGACAGTGTCCGGTAAAGTGGGTGAATTTCGTATTGGATTTTTTTTTTGTTGAGGAAACCCAATTGGCATAGAAAATAAATAATACCTAATAAGGGAATAATACTTCAATTAACATAACTAAATGCGAAATTAAATGAAGATTATTTCTTCTAAATCAGTGTCGAATAATTTTTTTCTCTCTCTCTTTCTCTCTCTCTCTCTCTTCGCCTCTTTAAAATAATTGAATTGGTTTAATTTTCACCCTCAAGAGTTTGGTACTGACCTGGTATTTTTTTCTCTTAAATTTCGAGATAGTTAGATTTTTATTTAGAGACCTGGTATTCATTACTAGCAACACCAGTACGATTTTTTTTTAAATTTGGGTTTAATATCGCGTTTCAACTGCATGGTCATATCATAACGGGGGTGTTACATTCCATTCGCAAGAAACTCACCAACCTCCTAAACACATTTATCTCACCCAGCCTGGGTTAGGCCGGAATGCCAGCATCACGAAGTCTTCTCCTCGCTGGACGTTGCTTAACTTCGGTGATCCTACAAGAATCGTTGCATTCAAAGCGCCATCGGACTGACTCCAGAATTATTGACAATGTGTTTTCTACAGATTTTACCAACTTACCAACTAAAATTGTCTCAAGAGGGGACCCCTAGGCCGACTTTAGAAGCAGCATTATCCGATAATTATTTTTGATACAACTTGAACTTTGAAAAGTGAAAAAAAGAAAAGAGAGAGAGAAAAAAAAAAATATCCGGCACTGATTTAGAAGAAAAAATTTTCATTTAATTTCGCATTTAGTTATTTTTATTGAAGTAATATTCCCTTATTAGATATTATTTATTTTCTATGCCAATTGTGTTTCCTCAACAAAAAAAAATCCAATACGAAATTCACCCACTTTACCGGACACTGTCGTGAAAAAACTAGCAGGTTAAATGGCTTTTTTTATGATTTTAATCGCTTCTCCGTTAAGTTTTCTTTCGATTTCAAGCATAAAAAACACATGTCACTGCAGACTTTCACCTCTAAAAATGCCAATTTCGAGAACACCATTAATTTACGGAAAAATTGACGTGAGAAAAAAAGTACTTTTACAAAAACCTTACTATGACCCTGATTAGAAGTAAACAAGATATTTTTTTGATTTCATATGGTGTAAAACAATATTTTGAACCTACGAACATAAAAAAAGTACTAAAAAATCTAACTAACGCTGAAATACAGGGTGTAACAATTTTGAAACTTGCACCCTACTAGCTCCGCCCCTGATAAGGTTTTTGAAAATTTTAAAAGCTCATTATACTCAGCCTAACTTGGACTTTAATTAACAGGAATAAAAAATATAGCATTCCATTTAAAATTCGCGAGAAAAATGAAAAAATATGGCCTAAAAGCCGGAAGGGCCGACCGGGGCCAAAAATAAATATGACCACAGGATGGGCCATAGGGCACTTCCTATACCTAGGACTTTACAGAATTGAAAAATTCCGTCGCGTTCAAAAGTTACGAGGGGGTGGCCACCTTTTCTGAAACATACTGTATAATATGTCCCATTAATAAAGTGTAAATAAATAAATAAAATTAAATGCATTGTGCTTTCATAATGTTCCAATGAGGTAAGTATTATAAGTAAGT
This sequence comes from Bactericera cockerelli, assembly GCA_024516035.1. NCBI lineage: Eukaryota > Metazoa > Arthropoda > Insecta > Hemiptera > Triozidae > Bactericera > Bactericera cockerelli. The sequence continues at coordinate 36,659,491 of CM044955.1, read as the reverse complement.
AGGTACACGTACTTTATAAGGTGGACAAATAGGAACATAAGGGGATATGTAAGTACCTAGACAATATATTTACAGAAGATAAATATTTTATTATAGAAAATTATTGGTAAACAAATGTACATAACAAAGAAATAAATTACTTCGTACATAGGTACAAGAAAGAAGAAAGGTAAATAAAATCTACCTAAAGGGCGGGGTTATTGCCTGCGGCAATCTCTTCTACTCAACTCTTGATGAATATTGATTTATGATTATCACTTTCTTAATTTACTGTTATGATGTGTTATCTTAATCGTTATAATGTATCCTAGCAAAATAAAAAAAGCTGTGTAACACTCATATTTACAAGAAGAAAAAGGTTGAAATGTTGAAAATAACGGAATAAAGTACTTCTCACTTGGCAGTCGAAATATTCAAATCTTTTGATGATCCTATTAAATTTTTATCTCTCTCTGCTCTCTCGATAACAGTTCCTAAGAGGAAAGTATCCCCAACAACAACAAAGTTATAAAAAGTTTATACAAATAAATCGAAGTGTACCACTCCTTGGATAAAGGCTGTACAAGATAAGAGCATCATCAGCACAAAAACATTCCTCACGTCCCTCCCTCCCCTCTCTCTGCCACCCAACCCATTTTATATTGGATTGCCAGTGCTGTATTCTTTAATTATCCTCTGTTTTTTTTCTATCACATAAGGATGGGTGGAAATGATTGCCAGATTGCCACAGGCAATAACTTAAGGCGTTATTTGTATTATTTTCATACTATTTTATCATTTATTTATTTCTTCTTACTGTTATACTGTAAATATTATACTTTATCCTCCTAATAAATATTCAAATAATAATAGGTACATACCTGTACTTAGGTCAAGGTCATTTACACTAAATGCTATGAAAACCCACAAATCCTTGCTCCACCTAACAACACTAAGGATAAGTGTTGTTGATAAGTGATGGTAGAACGGGTTTTTACCTATCACAAAGGATATGTCTGGCAATACAGAGAGGGAATGCGGCGGCAGTTGTGGGCTGTGTGCCCCAGGGAGATGAGTTGGATATAGAAATGTAATAAACTTTTATTTAGCCAGAACAACACTAAGAACAAACATTCTGATTTAGGACAGAATTATTAGAGTGTCAAATTGAACATAACACCAATGGCAAGATAATCAACAATATCAACATTATACTACTACCAACTTCAGTGTAAGATTTTAAAAGTGAAACTTCGATTGTTTAGACCTAATTCCGTTAAATAAAATGCTGATATCTTTTCACAATTTATATTACACGAAGTATTATTATGCCTGAAAAGGAAGCAGTGCCTTTCCTTGTGGGAAATAAAATGTACATAATATATCTTATCAAATATTTGGGTGGACACCTCTAATGATTCTTCACTCCGCCACTTACAAACCTACCTCTCTTCCCTCCCTCTCCTCATTCCTAATCCTTCGCATTTATATGTGCTGAAACATAAATTATACTTCACCAGAAATTGTTTTCAGTGAATTTTATTACTCTTAGATTTCCAACAATTGTTCAGGATATGAGCAAAGAATTGTTGAAATTGAAAGAAGACCAAGGGAAAGATTTTTCAAGTTGTCTCCTTGGATTTTCTTTATTTTCAAAATTAAGGTTGATCAGTAACACGGATTATTTTTGTGGCAAGAGATTGAGATCCTCTAAAATTTCATGAGAGAGCGACAGGATGTTAGAAAGAGAGAAATAGAAGGAAAGAGTTCAATCCCAGTACTTTCTTTATACAAACACAAGCGGGCTGTCGCCCGCTTTGCGGGCCGAGGCATGGCCGTGAAAGCAAAAAATCCTTTTTTGCCAATGGCAGGTGTTGTAGTGGGAGTTTCGAAAAATCCCGTCTTATTGCACATCTAGACTATAAGACAAAGCTACCTACCAAATTTCAGCTTCCTAGGACTTACAGTTTGGGCTGTAGAGCGATGATCAGTCAGTGGTCAGTGGTCAGTGGTCAGTGGTCAGTGAGTGTCTTTGACATTTATATATTAAGATTTTAGTGTAACAATGCCAATAGTTCAGAAATAATATTATACAGTTCATTTAAACTCTTGGCATACTTGGCAACAGTTAAATTGCTGAACTAGAGACTCCTTTGAGCGAATCATCAGTTGTATAAGTAATAATTCAAGGTATAAGTAATAATTTGAGCTATAAGTAATAATTTAAATACGTACGCAATCATAGTGTGTTGAATAATATTAAATTAGGCTAGGGCCGGAGTGCACTGATTTGTATAGGTACTATAGGTGTACCTACTTCAAATTAGAATCAATTATCACACTACACTTTTCACGCGATAATGATACAAAATACTCTCTTTTCTGATTTCAGGATGTCTTGAAACAACTTCTTTATGTAAGTATATCAATGACAATATTTTTATTTTGTCTGACATCAACTATTTTAAAGTGAACTTTACTTACTTCAAGCCTGAACACGATTTGTTAACCATTATTTCATTGTTAATACGTTGCGTCATGAGAACACGGCATCTTTGAAAAGATACCTACTTAAAAGTTTGAATGAAAGCCAATAATTTTATTCTACATATAATAACATAAACTAGTGTGAACAGCCTTTTTTACGAAAGGGTCTATCTAGCTCTTTATTACAATAAAATCTCATGATTGCCACATTCCCCACAGTTATACACAGTTCTGTATGAAAACATTTCGTTTCAACTCCAGTATAATGGGAAAATGTCAAGTTTAAAAATTTTTAGGAACCCCGCGAAACCTGTAGGTAGTGACAATAAAAAATGAATATCAAATTTGTTAGCCGACCACATTACTTTTCTTTCTAAAAAGTTGAAGAGGTAAACAGGAATGGAAAGGACATTAATTAATTTGCCTTATGGAAATAATTCTACCTTATGAGGGAAATTGTTACCTTTCCCTCTGAAATTAATTAGAAAACTCAATCCCCGTTTACAAGCGGGGGAGGTAGATCGTTATTCAGCTATTTATTCGAAATTAACATGAAAATAGGAATTAAAATTTTGCATGTTTTTTCTCAGAAATTTCAAATTATTGGAAGCACGAATGCCTCAGCTTTGGTCCGGAAAACACAACATGCTATCCTGTTCCAATTATCACGCATCCCTGGGGTTTGATAGTATTAAGGTTGTTTTACTCCTTATATTTTTTTCATGCTAGTTTTTCGTTATCAAGACAGCTGTTTATCTCTCCAAATAATTATTTTTACAGCAATTGTGTTTTACTGGGTTCTGTAGAAACTGTCATGAACAATATCGTAAAGGACCGATTCAAAAGCTGAGTGATGCCGATGAGTGCAAGAGACTGCGAAGTCAGTTATATCCCTAAAAAATACCAAAACTTTAGATTAGCTCTTGAGAATGGTAAAAGACTAAACTTTGGTGGTAACGCAGCAAGATGAACATTGAATTATTACTTTATATTTATTTTTACATATCGTATGGATTTTTATATTTTAACAAAATTGTACATGGTATACATAAGGAAATGATGACAGTAAAAATAGTTATTTGAAATAACTTGAAAGCAAAGTGAAATTTATGGAGAAAAAAACTTTCTATTACCTATAAGGTATAAAAAGTATTGTTTTCGGTGGGTTTTTTTTAATTGAGCTAATAATATTTCTGGACAATTTATTAGACTCTCCTGATTTCAAAAAAGTATTTTTTATCAAATGGTCCGTTCGTATGTATTTATGTGAGTGTATACAAAATATCTCAAGAACGGTAAGTCGTAGAGCGATGAAATTTGGCATGTAACTGCACAGCGCTGAGAGTACGGACCAATTTCATGAAAATCCGCTATTTTGTTTTTTGGTTATACCTCGAGAAAAAAAAAAATTAAATTAAAAAATCAAATATCTCGTACCTACACCATCAACACTGGTATTTTCGAGGGTCCCGATTAGACCAACTTTTCTTAGTATTTATCGTAGATGGGAGTTGTGACATATCAAATCTAATGATTTTGAGGTGCTGATTACGAATTTGACATTGACTTTTAGCTAACTGTAACCTTTGAGTCACCAGTGGCTTTTGGTCCTGTTCCCATTCCTATTAGGAGAAGGAAAGTCGTGTGATGTTTACATCAGATTTTTTTTCCATCTATGTGCGTACTTCCCTTCCTCTTCAATATGTTCATATCAAGTAGGTAGGTAGGTATATAGTTTTGAATATTAAGTTATGATAAAAAAGTCAAAAGAGTGAGTGAATTATTATTCCTATTTATCATGTCTTGCACATTGCCTATTCAATTTACTTACCAGGTGTTTATAAAATCGTGATAGAAAATACTTATTTAGGTACATAAGTTCTATTTTAATTCATTGTGGTTTGCAATGCAAAAAAAGAACATCTGATGTTCGGCAGGGTAAATCACTCGAAAAGAAGGAACCTTATGGTCTTTCATCCACCAAGTATGCTGTTTAGCACACTGAGTAAACGCCTTTTACACCATAACACTCATACCTACCTAAATTTATATTTTTTGTAAATAAACTGACAGGTTCAACATTTCAAAAACTTTTCATTCAAACTTGAAGTTTCTAATACTTATTAGTCTGATGAACTAGGTTTCTCTCCGCACAACTCTAAGGGGTTTCTGTTGGCATTCTTTGGAGCTTTGTTGTTCATGGGGGTATTAAGTTACCTCTTGAAAGTTTAAATAAGACGGCCGGGCCCTATCTGAGGAGGAGATAGGAGGCAAGGGGAGATGAGACTGAGAAATGATGAGTATAGGAAATCGCAGAAGAAAGAAAAAGAAAGCGAGCAGGGAAATAACTTTCAAGAATATTGATTATAAGGGTGAAAGAGCTGTGTAAACATAGCTATCCAAAATACTGTAAAGCTTGCAAGGTGACGTCATTCATATGTATGTTCGTACTATGTTATGACATATACATGTTTACATTATAACTATACAAATAGTATACGTTGTGTCAAGTGCCTTAGTTGAACGAATAATTCAACCGTGTATCGTATGCAGTAGCAAAATGTTAAACTTGTAAGACTAGGTAACGGGATGTGCGGGTGCAAAAATATTGTGGTTGTGTTTGCTGCTGTTGTTGTACATAGTAGGCGTCAGCTACGCAGAATCCTTGTGATGGTCTCTAATCTGCTCAGTAAGCACCAGATCTAGGGTGTGATGCAATCATGGTGGTGAGTTTTGTAGTGTTGAGATACGGGTAACAATATTAGTTTATGTTGCAATGGGGGTCGGCACTGTTCAACCTCATGGTTGAGATTAGTAGGGTCGAGCACGTTTTTAACGGCTGAATTTTCCTCCTAATACCAACGAATCTATTTGATTTTAACATACTGATCAGGACGGGAGTGTTACCCTCCATTCGCTGGGAATCGTACTAGTTACTCACATCAACCTCACCCTGACTGATGGGTAGGGCTGGAAATGCAGCCTCACGTTTTGGAGGGAACAAAATTTTCTTCGAAAAGTGTGCCCCAACCGGGTATAGAAATCGGGACCTTAAGGCTGTAGTCTCAACCGTTAGGCCATGAGAACATTACGCTTTGCTTAAGAGGATAAAATAATGTACAAGTACCTACATAGTATTCTACTCAAAACCCAAGGACTCAGGGTTGTAAACAACGACGATAATATCCCCAATGACCCAATGCAACATGACCCTGCTAGTGTATTCATGACTTAATGCAACATGACCATGCTAGTGTAATCATGACCCAATGAACATTGCACACCCCTGCATCACACACATAAAACTCTTTATCTCAGACAAGCAACACAAAGGCTTCATCATTAATATCGCACAGCTCCATGTTAGCAGAACCAGATTAAAAAAATTTATGATTCGGGGACATAGAATCATAGGAGCACTAGACCAAGCACAATAGCATTCCAGACGGTCTTTAGGGAGCACTAAAAGTGTTATTTACTCGATCTGAACGAGGAAATCAAGCTCGCCGGTAGGCGAGCGCTCGTCAAGTAGCGCCAGCCAACCGGCCTATATTAACACGAAACAGAGTTTATATGTATTTTGTTTTATTGTTTTCGCCCACTTCCCGCTAACTTTTATCAATTTTTATTTGAAATTCGTAATGAGACGCGAAAATAGATTATGTTTCACGAAAGCGCGAGGTTTCTAGGTACAGTTAAAGTCGTTTTCTGGCCACGCGTAAAATCTTGAATTTCATGAAATTATTCATACAGGTTTTTTTTTTTTCAGACCAATTTTCTGTCAAGGGTACAGCAACGTGTGCTTGTCGTGGAAAGACGTGAGCTACGTTTTTGGATAGGGAATTTTTATTTCTGCATACCTTTTATAGTTTCAAGTGTTTATTTTTTATAGGATAGGAGATATAGCCTTCTAAAATAAAACCGGAAAGTTGCACAGAGCCGCCCCTGGTTATCTTGGAGCTGTGATTCTGGTATTTTTCGAAAGGTCTTATCATAGGAAAAAAATATAAAAATATAACCAAAGTATTACACTGGACCAACCTTGAGTTATAGCCTTTGAAAGGAATACTTATTATGGAGCCCAGAGCCGTCTATTGTTATCCTAGAGATGTATTTCTAGTGTTTTTAGAAACGTCTAGTCAAAGGGAATGAGATCACTTAATTTCAGATGGTTGAAACAAGTAGAAAAGTATTTAAAGCCCTATTAAGGAATATCTATAATAAACCCTGGAGCCACGCCTAGTTATCCCAAGTTGATGACTGAAGGTTCTTTCTAAAGGTCTGATTACGCAGAATTATACTACGATGTAAATAATTTTTTAGAAAAATCAGCGACAGTGATAGACATAAAAAGAAAAAACTCAATTTAGATTAAATTTATGAGAGTAACAAAAAATCTTCGCCTCACATATAACTTAAAGTATGGGTGGGTTATAATCGTGTTAGCTTCATCCAAGCTGCCAGCAGACCGTTTGATCAAATCGGGAATAATAACGTAGTATAACTTCATTCAAAGATTTCTACATCAAGAGGTAAACTAGGTCTATATTATGAGAAATGTATAAAATATTGGCCAGTAACAGGAAAAATATTGTGTAGATCAAAACAATGATAAATTATAATAAAATATTATGTATTGAGCAGTCTCTGTGGTTGTCGACTGGTGTAGGTAAAACACAAAGTTTGCAAAGTGACCTGGGTTCGAATACCGGCTAGGTAGAATTTTTTTTACTCTGTACTTTGGATGTCCGGTTTTCTCGTGAGAAAAAAAACAGTAGTTGGTAGTTTGAGTCAACCTCCTATGACCGTTTAATTTCGAACGAAGTGAGTATGGTTTAACTCGATCAACATTGATTTGTCACAATCTAATTATCCATCTTCTACCTAATATGTAACATGATATAAGTTGCATTTTTTGTCCAATCGAGCTCAAATTTTCAGGGTATATTCCATGGATATATGCTTGCTTATTAATTTATAATTACTAAATGTATATCTAGTATGATTTCTCACTTCTTCTGTTTATATCTACTGATTATGCTGAATTGACACCATGTTTAGTAACTCGAAGTTAGGCAAATATATGGGTCAACATTTCTTAGAGCTATAGTAAGAGGCAATTTCGGAATATACAATAATACTCGGCACTTTCATTTCCCTCTTTATTTTACCAAGATCGAATTTCCATCTACCTACCATGTACATACAAATGTACATAGGTACATAGTATAAATAAAATTGTATTGTAAACAAAACCGCGAGTTGTCCGTTTTTTAACGAGTTCATAACTAATTTTTCAATACAAGGTTAAAACACTAGTTGATTTTTAATGAATACTGTTAATGGATTTTTGGATTAAATAGGTAGGTATGTTTTTTTCTTCATTATTATAATATATGTATACTGGTTGAAGTTCCACAACAGAAGCACCAATTATCACACCACCCTCATTTTAAAACGATTGTGACCAGTTGATTTTAACGTCCTGATTTGAACTAGTCAGGAAGGGGGTTTTACCCTCCATTCGCTGGGAATCGTTCCAGCTACCTACATTTACCTCACCCAGCCTGTGTAGGGCTGTGATTCCAGACTCACGTGTTTAGAGGGAAAAAAATATTAGAAAAGTCTGCAACAACTGGGAATGGAACTCGAAATGTCTGGACTACGGACAGTAGATACAACCATTACGCTGGCCACTGACAGTCCAAATAAAGGGTTTATTTGGATCAATACTTTTGTATTTTGAATCGTAAATTACATAGATCTCATTCAAAATTTACAAATATGTACCATATATATAAATTTAAAAACACTGCCAATTATGGACACAATACTTCCTCGTGATTGTTTCAGATTGTATACACGTGGCAATTTTGATTTTTTTCGACTAAATCATTTATTTTGTATCTCCAAAACCGCTTAACCGATTTTCTTCAAATTTGTTGAACATATACTCGTATATGGTAGAATACTATTTTTTTACATTCTAGTTATTTTTTGTTCCCAAAGTCATACTTAAATTAAAAAGGAGTAAGCCTTATTTTTAATAAATGTATGTTTCTATTTCCTGATTGCGTGATAATATAATAATACTAGAATCTAGCTTACTAGACTTTAAACCTGGAACTTGGAGTTCAAGACCTCATTAAAGGCTAACTATTAATTTGTTATTTAATTTAATTTGGTTGTTAAAATAATTTAGACAAATCTTATTACTGTAGATAAGGATAACGTACACGAAAAGTACCCAAAAAATACTGGGTACTGTTACAAAAGTACCCGTACCGGGCACAAAATAAAATTAGGTACCCGTATCCATACCGGGTACAAAATTTTGCTAGGTACCTGTACCCGTACCGGGTACAAAAAAAATTGTACCCGTGCACAACACTGGCGACGGTATAACACACTGGATCCGCGTACCGTACTGGGTACCGGTTGTATTAAATACTTGGTATTACACACAGGGGCCGGGTAGCATACCGGGTACCGATTCTATGAAATACTCGGTATTACAATTACAATACTACCCAAATACCCATCTCTAGAACTGGGTACAACAGAGAAAGGTATTCAAATATTCCGATATTATCTATGAATAATATTCAGGCCGTCGGTGTCCTAATATTTTTCTCTTTGTCTCGTAGAAACAAGGCTTCTATTTGAAACTTCTTTGTCAAACAATCGGACGGTTTAGGGAAATGTACATTACGTAATACAGTTTATAAAATAGGAGGTGGAGCTTCTAATCTATTGAAACACTTGAAACTAAAACAACCAACAAATTTTGTGAACCGAGATTCATCTCCTGTAAACGTTCTGAATGCAAAATTGTGAGATTTAGTAAGTTACTGAATAATGAAAGAACCGGTGCTTTTGTACTTGGTTTTTGAGTGATTACTCAAATCCATTATTCCATTTACATCCTCTCTCATAACCTCAAAAACCAAGTACAAAAGAAATTTGAAATACTCGGTACTTTTAAGTAATCGATTACTGAAGTACCAGTTCTATGAAATACTCGATATCACCCATCTCTAATTATTGCTAAAAATACTGAAGAGGGGTACTTTTCTGTTAGTGAACCTCGGTATTGGGTTTCAAAATTTGAAAAGATCATCAAACTGCTGAGCGCTCTAGTGTCACTCAAATAAGGAATACACCTGTTGTCTCAATATTTCTCCTCTTTTCAGCAAGTGCTATGAAATATTCTTTCAGCATCTTTTCAATGTTTTTTTTTTTCTATCTTTTTTTTTTCTCTCCTTGCAATTGTAATTATTTACAAAACAGTACTTGGGTCACAATATAATTTTTGAGCATGCAACTCATTATAACTTATTTCATTAAACAAGGTAGTGTCACCTCACTACTCGTACTTCAATATAAATTACCCAACATTTTATATGATAGTCTTATAATATTACTGCGTTTCGCAACATCCTTAAATTAAAAGTCTTTTTTCTTTTATTTGTTGATTGTTGATTAGTTTTTATTTCATCTATCAAAGGACAATCAATTAAATCAAAAAGTAGTGATATCCCCCAAAAAACACTACGTGTACAAATAGTCGTCAAGTGTTGGAATGATTAAAAAGAACTGATATCAAAAACGTCAATTTTCTATGTTTGAAGGAATTATTTTTCACGTAGGTAATAGTCTCTTTATAATTCAACCAAAATAATAGCTTCACAACAACAATAAACCTTTGAGCAAACTTCGATTTGGTATTGTGAGAATTTAACCAAAAAAATAGCCACTCAACAAAACAATGCTCCTGTAAGAACAATGTTGCATAATTACAGAACCATGTCCTTGACTGCACACTGTTTTGTTCTGAAATTTATGAAAAGTAATTTACTAATAAAACAGTGTGCAGTAGTCAAGGACGTGGTTCTGTAATTATGCAACATTGTTCTTACAGGAGCATTGTTTTGTTGAGTGGCTATTTTTTTGGTTAAATTCTCACAATACCAAATCGAAGTTTGCTCAAAGGTTTATTGTTGTTGTGAAGCTATTATTTTGGTTGAATTATAAAGAGACTATTACCTACGTGAAAAATAATTCCTTCAAACATAGAAAATTGACGTTTTTGATATCAGTTCTTTTTAATCATTCCAACACTTGACGACTATTTGTACACGTAGTGTTTTTTGGGGGATAGAGAGTACAAACACTATGTTATACACAATGTATTTCTGAATAGTCTGAATACGTATATGAAAGTATAGGTGGAGGGGGGTGGTCGCATTCAACTGCATATCTTTTAATAAAATAAATCTGGAGAATTATTTAATTCCGATATGAATCTGATGAAACTTGATTGGAATCAATCAGATATTTAAAAAACCATGGGACCAACCACTGTTGACTAAACAAAGATTTTAGAGGGAATAAAATAATCAATTTTATATAGACCTTAATTTTTTTTATTTCCTTTTTTGCGGAAAATAGTAGTTATTCGTGGAATCTTCATCTATGGTAGGTTTCTTAGTAAAATGCGACGTGTATAATAGTGTTGTCCTTTAAAAACAGGAGTCAAAGGAATAGAAAAATACCAAGATAAGATAAAGGAGAAAGGTAGATAAGGAAAACAAGATAAAAAGAGAAAGGTCGAGAGGAGACAGAGATGAAAGGAAAGGGAGTTAGTATATGAGCTCACCATAGTCCCAGCGGTTTTGTTAGGAAGGATAAATATTGCAGCTTTTCCAAGAGATAACAGTGTGTACTTTTTCCTTTCTCATCCACCTTTAAGCCTTTCATAGCCAGCCCGCATATCAGGGCTAGCCTGACCTGCTGAGGAGTAGGGGCTTCTCAAGGAAATGAAACGTAATGAGACAAACCGAATGAATGTGGCTGACACTTACTTAGAAACTTGTTTCATATTGAATGTGGTTGATAAAATATACAGGGTGTCCAAGTTTTAGTTTTTTCACCTGAAAAATAAACTTGAACTTGTGGAAAAAAGTAATGATGAACTGATGTCTTTGTGTATGTTTTTTATTTATTTATTTAAAGTTATCATATTTGTGCTTATCACTTTTGTGATGTCACAACTACTATAACTCGCTTTACTATATCTACGCTGAAACCGGGACTTGAACCACCGACCTCCAGGTTACAAGTCCGCTGCCTTATCGTACTAGCTACTGAGGTCTTTGTGTATGTAATTATTAGTAAATACCTAACACTTTGTACCTCTATGAATTCAAAACTGAGTACTAGTAGTTCTATGAAGTGTAAACCTAACACAGATTCAACAATGGCATTATAAATGTTCAATTAATCATAAGGACATCTTAACCTTTCATTCAATACCTCACTCGATAGGTTTTAATTAAAAAATATCAACCGGCCCTTTTTTTGATTTTTTACCACTGTGCAGCCCCCTTAGCTCTCACGATCTCCAAATTTCAGAACTCAACTCAAATTTATTTTCTCAACGAGCCCCCATTTGGCCCCGAGTGGTCTAATTTGGCCAAACCCTATAGGTAAAATTTAAGGACCCCAAAAAATGTATAGTAAATTTCAACAATTTTGAAGGTTCCGGTCGAGAGCTATCGCGGAACAGACAGACAGACACACAGACAGTACCTAAGTTAAAACAGAACCTCACTTAGTGAGGTTCTGTTTTAACTTAGTGAGGTTCGGTCAATAGATTGTAGAATGTTTATGATAATTTATTTGTGATCTTGAAATACATAATAGGTACCTATAATAACAGACTATGCTTTATATTATTAAGCATATTATATATTGATATTCATACAATATTATACCTACTGGAAGGTAATTAGTCTATCTTTTGTTCTGCATAATGAGAAACAAGTTGAAGAGGTGTACCTCTGCACACCCAATGAATGCATTCAGTATGTTCTTGTTGTACCTATCTACGTAGGTACTTACTACCAAGTAGTTACCGTCACACCCGGCTATAAGAGAACTGAATGTATTAGAAGAGAAAAAAACTGTTGTAACACCACACGACTTTCCTTATCGCTCGAAAATAAGTAAAATTTAAAATTTCAGAACTTTTATTTTTTGTTGTAAATTCACATTTTCCATAAAAATTAAAGTATTTACCTTCTTTAAAGTATTTAGACATTTTACTTGTTTCTTTCTAATATGTGATTTTACAGAATGTTCCCCAAGTACCTACACTCTCGGAAAAAGTAGGTAAAATTTCAAGTTTTTTTTTTTTTTTTTTTTTTTTTTTTTTTTATAATACCGCTTTAACTATTTAGTCATTCGCGTATTTTTGGATAGTATTATATTCTGTGGTATATGTTTAGGTTCTTGAGGTATATGAAAGTAGAATTTATTGCATCTAGGTCATCCCTTAGGGAGGGAAAAGGGTCTAAGTTGTTTCTGATTGATGAATGCAGCGTGCATTCAAAGATGTGGGCCACACTCAGATTGACACCACACTGACACAAGGGGGGTGGCGTCTTGGTGAATAAGAAACTGTGTGTCAATCTCGTGTGACCCAGTCTCATTCTGCATAACACTACTTCATCATATCTTTTGGGTTGGAAACTCGATGGCCATATTTCTACACAAGGTTTAATCCTTTTCAGTTTGTTAGACAAGGGTATATCATCCCAAAAACTTTGCCAATTATTTTTGACTATTTTTTTAATAAAGGTTTTCAAATCGTCTGGAGAACATAAGTTTATAGATTGAGGATGAATAGATAATCTTGTGGCTTGATCAACTAGTTCGTTACCCTCTATGCCACAGTGCGATGGGCACCAAATAAATTTTATGTCTTTTTTCTTGATTTTAAGGTCATTCCAGAGCTGGATAACTTTGGAAACGAGAGGATTGTTGTTTTTTATATTGCATATGGCTTTTAGTGAACTTAATGAGTCACTGACTACAGCATAGTTTGAAGGAATAAATGCAACTGAAACCAAAGTCTGAAGACACAAAATGATAGCGATTAATTCTGTTGAGAAGACAGAATTAACATTGCGTAAAGAAAAGGACGATACATTTGAATCTACACTAAAAGCACATGACATATCGAACAGCAACAACTTTTCACTCTGAGCAACGTGGTAGGTATCACTAGTTCTTCAATCAGACCAATTTGGACCATCACATAGGGTGATACACAAGTCTCGACCTGCATTACTTCGTTACTTGAGAACATTAATTTTACCATCCGACTAAATTAAATTAAATAAATTAAACATATCAGGTTATACAAAAGTCTGAAAATGAATAATTAGTCACATTAAAATCGTTGTTACATTAAAATGTGACCTCACTATTCACCGTGAAAAAACTAACTCGATTTCATAGGGCATACTTTTACTTTTGACCAATTATCAAATTCAAGACACTGTGTTTGTGTAATCACCCTAAAATGTTCCGATCGAAGAACTAGTGATACCACATTCCTCAGAGTGAAAAATTAATACTATTCGATCTGTCACACTTTTGCCTTTAAGTACTTTTTCTGAAAAGTGTACTTGGAGCATACCCTGTATATTCGCAAATCAGAAAATTTAAGGGAATACTTTTAAATGTCTAGAATATGATAAGGAATCTGAATTTGCAATAAAAAATGGGGGTTCTCATTTTAAAATCGAAAGATAGCATTAATATATTATCCTACTTAGGGGACACCATGCATAATTTTTAAAGTGGAAAATACTCCCTTCAAAATCAAAGAATTCCGTGTTTTTTTTAATCAAAAAATCTTACTGGTTCCGAGAAAAATCTAGTGATCACAATTTGGTGACCACCTTGTTCCTTATTATAAGTTGGTACATATCTTTCGAATATCATAAATAAACCATAAATTTTATTAAGAAAACTTATTTGGGACCAAAATCACTCCTATTTAGCAAAGACATACAAAAAAATCCCTCCAGCAATCTAGGGTTAAAGAGAGATTAGAGGGAAATAGAGCATTATTTTGAACAATAACTTTTGAAAATAGATAGGTAAATTACACTTACCTGTGTACAAGAGTTGGAGTAGTTAAATAAGTAGAACTTATTCAACCAAAATATTTTATGGAATAGAACATCCCTGGAGTTATACCCTATGTATTCTATTGTCTTTATCCCGTTATTTACTAGACACCAACAGTGCGGCTTATGTCAGTCAAAATGGAAATTACAACTGTTAAAAGAGGAGATTGGAAAAGTTACGCCAGATTTACAGGTACTCGAAAAATTGGATTTTCTATGGTATAGTAAAATTAAATTTTACATATAAAAATATTATATTCTCATTATATAATTATATTAAACCTGGTCTCATGCGAGATAGACTCCTTTCTTGGACGCGACTAATGAATTATGTACCTGTACCGATCTTCGGAAAACAAAACATTATTAAATTTACAAGTTTAGGCCACCTGGACTTAAAGGACGTGAGATTCAGATGATATTTTCCCAGCGTAAAGATTATATTCATATACTCAAAATGAAAAGTGGGTTATGAAGCTTACCATGCAAGAGACTTTCCTTTGACAAATTATTGTCATTTATACAGAAAATTTGTGTCGTAAATCTGAACGCAAACCTTTACTGAGCGATAAGATCTGAGTGGAATTTTGAAAGTAACCAGGACTCGCTGAGGTATTTAAAACTTCGATCTTTTTTTTTTTTTTTCTCTCTTCAACTTAATTTCTGCTACACAACTTCCGTCTTTGAGACTGCATTAATTTCCGGTATGTCAGTCAGAGCTGCCAATTTAATTTTTTGTTAGTTTATGCGTATTAACAGTTTTATATTTACCGTAGAAGTCCATTAATCCGGCATCCAATAGTACGGAATGTCCGATAGTTCGGCATCGCTCCGGAAATTGTAAAAAAAATGCCATAGGCAATAACCCCGTATTTTAGTTAGGACATAATATATATATAATATATATTATGTTTATTTTTTTCCTGTTTATATTAATTTTCTTAATTTTGTATTTTAATTTTTACCATTATTTTTTTTTGTATATTATTATGTTCTTCTTTTAATTTCATAATAATAATATTTGGAAGTTTTAGGTGTAGTTCGGGATCATTCGAAAGCGCTTAGTATTGTTTGGAAACCGACCGGTTTGTCTCAGCTGTCACAACAAATACAGGTGCAGTCCTGCAAAAGCCTTGGTCTACCAGAAGATACTAAATTGCCATCCTTCTTTTAAACAATTGTAAAGCTCAGCCGCAGTAGATGAGTTAGTTTCTGGAAATATTGTTGCCACTCCGCTTCCACCTAACGTAACATCTTTGATTCGTTTTACGGCAAAGCCTACACTCAAAGGAATTTTCGGTAGTCCGGTACCGAGCCGGTCCCGAATGTGCCGGATTATCAGACTTTCTCTGTACATTTATAATTTTTATTGTTCAGTAAATTATGTTTGAGCTCTGAAATAATCCTCAAAATTGTCCGAAAACTACGATATAAGTTTTGATTTTTTTGTGAATTCTTAGAATGTAGGAATTCTTTGGTGTCAGGAAGGGTATCCAGCCGTAAAACATTGGCCACAACCAACGAACCTCAAGCATGAGGTTGAACAATTCGATCCAAAATTGGATTGGAAAAAGGGAAAGTAAAAGAAGAAGAGAATGTAGGGAGAACGAAAATTATTAAACAAATTTGAATAGTTGAGAATTAGCTCTAGTGACTTTTAGACTTGTTTTGGCACTGAAAAATCTAAAACAACTATCAAATTTAATATTTTAAGTGATTACGTGGTATCATGATTTTATTCCGCAAAATGTTTCGATATCTGTTGATGTTAGCAAATCATTTGCAATGAAATTCGTCTTAAGTTTGTTACATGAATTTCTAATTAAATGAAACTGTTTCCATTCCACATCATCTAGAATCTAGATTATTACCTATATTTATGTTAGAAATCGAACATAAACAGGAAATGAAGAATCATGTTATTAGTGTGCATTATTGCTTTTGTACTAACCCGAGCTTATATTGTTATTCTGTACCTATACATATAGTCGTAATATTCCATACAACTGATGGCATAAAACTGGCCAAGTTAGAGGATATTTTGCGTTTAAAAACATACCAAATGAGGAACTCAGAAAACGGGGTTTAATAAAAGAAATAGTTTAGTACCAAGATAACTTGGCCGCAAACAAGATATCACTGCATTCATTGGCGAAACCTTTTTGGATAGTTCTGTTCTGGAACTTGGCCCTTTTTTTAACGGTAGTTTTTTGTGGGATATCATTACTTTTTGTAAATGGTTCGTTTCCCAGCACGTTTTATTATTTTTTATTAAAATTTTCAAGATTATTCACTTTAATATGCTCCCTAAAACGACACCGATTGACAGCAGAAATAGTGCGAAAGTGCCGGTTTTCAGATTTTTCCCTATACTTTTACAATGAACCCTAGCACCATAATAAATTTCAGCTTTGTAGGTAGTAGGGAAGTGCCTCATAATTTATATGCATAATCGAGTATACTTCCTCCCTAAAATAACACAGTTTAACAGCATGATAAGTGTGAAAGTTCCGGTTTTCAGATTTTTCCCAGTATTTTTACAATAAACCCTACCAGTATACAAAATTTCAGCTTTTTAGGTAGTAGGGAAGTGCCTCATAATTTATATACATAATATAGTGCTCCCTAAAACGACACCGTTTAACAGCAGAAATAGTGCGAAAGTGCCGGTTTTCAGATTTTTCCCTGTACTTTTACAATAAACCCTACCATCATGCAAAATTTCAGCTTTCTAGGTAGTAGGGAAGTGCCTCATAATTTAGATCCATAATCGGTTATATATATATCCTCCGTAAAACGACACCGTTTAACAGCATGATAATTGCGAAAGTTCATGTTTTCAGATTTTTCCCAGTACTTTTACAATAAACCCTACCAGTATACAAAATTTCAGCTTTTTAGGTAATAGGGAAGTGCCTCATAATTTATACACATAATATAGTATAGTTCCTCCCTAAAACGACACCTTTTAACAGTTTTTAGAACTTTTTCAGATTTTTCCCTGTACTTTTACAATAAACCCTACCATCATGCAAAATTTCAGCTTTTTAGGTAGTCGGGAAGTGCTTCATAATTTAGATCAATAATCGATTATATATTTTCTCCCTAAAACGACACCGTTTTACACCATGATAAGTGAAAAAATTCCGGTTTTCAGATTTTTCCCTGTACTTTTACAATAAACCCTACAATCATGCAAAATTTCAGCTTTCTAGGTAGTCGGGAAGTGCCTCATAATTTTGATGATCTGTCAGTCAGTCAGTCAGTCAGTATCAAAATCGTAAATTTCAAAATTACATTCCTCTGAAAGTTTTTTGCATAGAGTCTTTAAATTTTCAATGTCTTTTTAATGATATTAGGACAATCTCTGTTCCAAATTTCATATCTCTATGATCAATTGAACCGAAGATATGAGGGTGTGAAAAACCGGGTGAATCGGTTCGTGTAAAGATACACTGCCGTGCTTGCTGGAACTTGGCCTTTTTAGGGAAGTGCCTCATAATTTTTATACATAATATAGTATACTTCCTCCCTAAAACGACACCTTTTAACAGTATTTAGAACTTTTTCAGATTTTTCCCTGTACTTTTACAATAAACCCTACCATCATGCAAAATTTCAGCTTTCTAGGTAGTCGGGAAGTGCTTCATAATTTAGATCAATAATCGATTATATATTTTCTCCCTAAAACGACACCGTTTTACACCATGATAAGTGAAAAAATTCCGGTTTTCAGATTTTTCCCTTTACTTTTACAATAAACCCTACAATCATGCAAAATTTCAGCTTTCTAGGTAGTCGGGAAGTGCCTCATAATTTTGATGATCTGTCAGTCAGTCAGTCAGTATCAAAATCGCAAATTTCAAAATTACATTCCTCTGAAAGTTTTTTGCATAGAGTCTTTAAATTTTTAATGTCTTTTTAATGATATTAGGACAATCTCTGTTCCAAATTTCATATCTCTATGATCAATTGAACCGAAGATATGAGGGTG
Source organism: Bactericera cockerelli (assembly GCA_024516035.1). Lineage (NCBI taxonomy): Eukaryota > Metazoa > Arthropoda > Insecta > Hemiptera > Triozidae > Bactericera > Bactericera cockerelli. Next base: position 36,641,050 of record CM044955.1, on the reverse strand, counting down.
TGAAAAACCGGGTGAATCGGTTCGTGTAAAGATACACTGCCGTGCTTGCTGAAACTTGGCCTGGCGCACTGCCGTGCGCTCAGATCTAAAGATCTACCTATTTTCATATAATTATGTGGTCCATTTTAAGGGGGTCCCGTGGGTTTTCTTTTAACATTTTGCTCACCTGGCTGTGATTTTATTTAATATTAAAATCCAGAAAAACCGAGTTAAAGGTCATTCAAACACTTATAATTTATGTAAGCTGCCCGAAAGGCGGGGCCCCCAAAATCGCGGGGAACTTGGTATCTAACAAATCTGACATATTGGTAGGTAATCCGCTAATTTCTATGTGGTTGATCATTTTTTATTCAAGGAATAGATAATAATAGGGAGCCCCGCGCTTTTTTTTTTTTTTTTTCAATTTATGTACTTTGTTGTCAGTGTGTTTTTTTCACTTTTATTTCTTCTTCTTCTTACTCATTATTCAAAAGTACCTAGTGTAAGCTTCTAAAAAATCCATAATACCTAGTGTAAGCTTTTAAAACAACTCAAAATATCTAGTGTAAGCTGCTCAAGCGCGGGGCCCCCTAAAGCGCGGGGCCCTTGGCATCTGCCAAATCCGCCATATGGGTAATCCGGCACTGTAGCCAGACAGTGGAGTAATGACTCAGCACTTCTACCACTGTCTATACAAGGAGGCTAATAATTGACAAGGGCCCCCAGAACCAAGCCAATGCTGGTCTACTCCCTGTTTATAGTCCCCCAGCCAGACTGCTGGTCTACTCCCTGTTTAAAGTCCCCCAGACAGACTTATACCATTGTATAAAGTAAGCATCATGGGGACTATACCTGATGGTGCACGGTTTGAGGAGCTGTTTTACATATAATAATAATAAAAATATGAAAGTACGATATAATAATTGATAATAAGTGCTTGTACTGTCAAATTTATTATTGAATTGATTACGTTGTTGAAAATTTGCAGCATCCGATGAGAATTACTTTGCAGGAGGAAAACCAGATTTGCTTGATTAAATATGAAAATATTGCATATTTTTGTATTTGCAATTATTGTACGAGTAGGTACCTACCTATCTCTACATTATGGCCAATAGTAAGTGAAAGTAAAGAAAGATTAGCAACATTGCAAATGAGCTCAAGAAAGGGTTAAGAATCAAAGGGAATCCAATTTAACAAGGTTGTGATGTGCGCTGTTCCATTTCTCACTGAGAGGCTCAAGTTGAGGAATTTACAATTTTATTTCAGAGCAATAAAAGCAGGTGAAAGAGAGAGAGAGAAACAGGAAAGAGAGAGGAAAACAATGGAAAACATCTATAATATAAGAATAGTATACAGAGTATACTGGCTATGTGTAGGGGAGAAAACGCTGAGAAGAGGTTATTTGAAGTAAAAACGAAATGTATGGAATGAAAAGAGACGGCTCAGTAGAATAGACTGTTGATAGGAGCGAGAGGTAGGCAAAAAATATCAGGCATTTTATTTCGCAGAAGATCTAGAAAGACAGATTCTGTGAAATTTTTGAATCTGAACCAATGTTCTCATTGGAAAACTACGTCTCCTCCGTATATTTTTCAACATGTTCATTAGATTTTTTAAGAATATTATTTTCACGAGCTTTTATTCATAGTAAAATAGGGTTGCATTAGGTATTTGCATTGCAATGGGGTCTGACTTACACTGGAATACCAATTCCAGCAATATTTCTCATTATATGATACAAAGGTCTTGAAAAGCGTACATAAATGGGAATATTTCATTGGTATGCACTAGACTCAGGCATTATTGTTGAATTGCTGTTGACATTTTCTCGTTCTTTATTAGATGCTTCATTTTGTGTTTCCATGAAGTGGTGCTATTTATTTCATGCACCATTTCATAATGTGCACATGCACATATATTGTACAATTTTATAAATTAGGTATTAAGTTTGGAGGGTAGATATTTGAGGCAATAAATAGGTGAAACCTAATAGGGGAAAAAATGGTTGTTACATTTTTTACTTTGCGATGTTTTCTTTGTTTTGATTCACTCTGTTGAAAAACAAATTATACCCTCAGAAAGACAATATTCTTCACTACCTTTTCAAACTACATAATTAATGCAAATGAAAAAAATATCACGTAGTAAGCCAAAAAGTAAGACTATATGGTTGGACCAACCGACCCCAGGTCCATGATAGGTTTAACAAACCAGTTAGTTTTTTTGGTCTGAAAAATAAATTAAAAAATGGTTCTGATCTATTTTGCATTATTTCGTTTTAAGATGTTTCATTTAGCAGAAAATGAATTTATTTCTACTATTACTCAGTCTTATTGCTACTGTCATAGTATTTTTCTTTCCCTGTACAAAAGTTGTGTAAAAAAGTAAACTTCTCTGGGTTTCCAAATACAGGGAAATTTTTGAGGAACTTACAAAATTTCAGGGATTATTAGCACATCTAGGTTGGACATCTCGAGCTTACTATCATCTTTTTTCAGTAAGCAGGTGGGCTTCAGTAGCTTCAGAACCTTGAAAACCTCCCTGACTTCTTACGATAACATTGAATTGAGTTCTGTCATTCGTTTTCTCTTTCCCAAAAGGCAATTAACCGTAAAGTTATTTCTAAGTATGTGACGGTCGCGATGAGTGTCCATATGGTGCAGAATTGGTTAACTGCTTTCGCTGACGGTCGTCAGAACATTATGGATTAACCCGATTAACCGCAGTCAGTTCGTCTTAGGACTGTCACTGAGATGGAAGCTGTGCTGCACATTCTCACCCTCGTCGATATTGCTGCAGCCCTTCCTCCGGTCATCGACATTAGTCGCAAATCAGTGGTTAACTTCCTAAACAACACGTTAGGAATAACAAAAGTTTGGTTTCCTTCTCCTCAACTGCAAGACAGACTGTTGCTTCAGCATTTTTTTAAAACACATTTTTCATACTGTGTGTTGATTTCACTAATATTTGAAATTTCCCAGTAGAATAAACTAACAAATAAATTCCTCAATTGTAAGTAAATTATCTTCCTCAATTGTTATTCCACATTCACCAAACTCCCCATTCCTTGTTTCGAGTGTTTATTTCCTGTTCTCCAAGTTTAAAGTTCACTTGGGTGGACACCGCTTCACTATATCAATGACGAATTCAAGGCGGATTTAACCAAATATTCAAGAAGCTGGCACACTATAAGGCTGAATAATACAAGATAGTACCATGGCTCCAAGAATATGTTGCAAGAAACGTTGCCTATGAAGAAAAATAGCGTTTGAGTCTTGAAATCTGAAAATAAATATTTTTTTCGATATTTCATTTTTGTTTTTTTTTTTTTTTTCTTCTTCTAAAATTAAGAGAAAATTACTTTTTGCACAATACTCTTGGTTTGATTTTTTTTAAGGGCCATGATAAGAATATCCACTTCAACATTTTATATTATCCTCCTTTCCTTCTTTCTCCGTTGCGTATACCTACCCAGTCTTTGCTTTTGTATGTTATATTTATTTTATTCACATTTCTTGATATAATGGCTCCATGCTTCCTTTGTAATAACTTTTCCTCTCTCTCTCTCTCCACTTCATATTATACTCTCTTCTATTTTATTCCGTCTATTTTCTTCTCTGTTCTCCTTATTTACCCTCAATTCGTATTATTTCTTTTCGTCTCTCAGCTTGGTTCTCTATTTTCCACTGCATCATTTGCTACAGATGTGAAAGCAGACCTAGAGTCCCTCTCTTCGGCTTAGAACAATTCAACCTGTATAAACAAGGTAATTTATTCCCTCTTCTGAAACCTCCATTTCTACAATGTATTTTCCACTATTTTCCCTGAGAGAAAGGAGAGGAACTCTCTCTCTCTCTCTCCTGCGTGATGGAAGAGGAAGTAGTGTGCAGAGGAGAAGGAGGTGGAGAAGGTAGATTTCAATTACTGAGGGAGAATACCAAACCTGTCACGTGCAACACTTTAGTAAAATCATTAAAATCTGTCACACTGACCTCCTTTTTTCTCTCTTCTTCCCTCTCTCTCTTACTTGCTCTATCGCCCCCCACTATTTCCCGCATTCTCTTTTTCTCTCCCTCTCCTCTCTTCCACCGATTATGTTGTGATGCAAATTTAATAGTTGGAGAAAAAAAAAAAAAAAACAATAGAAGAAGATAATTTATTGCGAAATGAGAATACCACAACAAGTGGTGTGGTTACACCTCATCTGAAATTGTGTACAGAAGTGGGGGAGAAAATATGGCAAACTCGATGTGAACTTCGTGTAGACTGCGATGCTTGGATATAGGCATTTTCATTGCTTCACGTCCATAGAGCTCATTCGAGATGAGAGTTTTACTCTCCACTCGCTTCAAACTCACAAACCTGGTTAAGTGGTTAACCTCAAGCAGCCTGGTTGGGCCCTGTAATTGCCTTGAACCTACATATTTCTAACCTTTTTGGCCATCAACATCAATTTTTTCACGAGAACTAGTTTATTCATATATTAAACGTATTTTGCAAACTAAAAAAATGTGCGTTTTCGAAGAAGATGTATTGTTTTTATTGTGGAAATCATATTAATTCATTTATATTAGAAAACTTTGTAATAAACAAATGTAGGCATTTGTAATAAGTAATAAGATAGGTATACCTTATTACAAATAAAGTGTTCTTTGTAATTCATAAACCTATAATATATTGTACCAATGGGAGATTTTTTGTAAAGTCTAGTTTTAGCATAGCGCCGATAAGAACCTTTCGGTCTCTTGTAAGTAAAAATGATTGAAATCCCATATCATCACACTTCTACCACTAACACAACCATGCTTAGCGACTCATGTTCGTCTCTAATGGAATACGAATGAGAGGAGCAGGAGGGGAATAAAATGTTGTGACATTTGTTGAACACATGGTGTTGAAACCTATGACCTTTTGCTACAATATTTTATTTCCATGCTAAAGGTGGAAAAAAGATTTACTACTAACTGGTATATCAAATTGAGATTTTTTGACACAGATTTCGGGGGATTTTGTAAGGAATGTTAATGATAGGAATTATAATATTATTTAACCCATCAATGTAGGTAAGTAGGTATTAATATCGTTCCAAAGAAAACTCTGAAAAAATTGGGTTTAGAAAAAAAATATGCTACCATTTTCCCATGGATGGAGGACACAGGCCTAGCCGCACCCCGGCTAGTACGCTTATATCTCGTGAACCACATACCCGATTTTATGAATGAGCTCTAATTTTTAGCAAAATAATGTCTCACAGTATATTTATTTATCGTATGGATAAATAGCGTTCTATATCATGGCAATTTCAATTTTAATGATTTTTTTCATACCCTCTATCCTTTATACGAGAGTTTGGACAAATTGTTTTATCTCTTACTAGCGGGCTGCACCCGCTTCGCCAAGCCATCACACACACACCACCCATACATCACACCCACACACACACATCTACACACACACATCTACACACATCAACACACACACCATCCACACACACACACACCATCCAACACACCACCCACACCACACACAACACACCCACACACATACACACACCCATCCACACACACACCCATCCACACACACACCTACTCACCCACACACCCACTCACCCACACACCCACTCACCCACACACCCCCCCACACCCACACACCCACACACCCACACACCACACACACCCACCCCACACACACACCATCCATCAACCCACACACCCACACACCCACACACCCACACACCCACACACCACACACACACACACCCACCCACCCACACACACACATCCATCAACCCACACACACACACACACACCACACACATACACACACCCATCCACACACACACCCATCCACACACACACCACATACATACACACACACCCATCCACACACACACACACACACAACACACACCCATCCCACACACACACACACACACACACACACACACACACACACACACACACACACACACACACACAACCATCATCGCTGTAAATTTCAAAATCCCGAGCCAAATCTATCATAGCGGATATTGATAATGTAGCAAACTGGCCCATATTTCGAGAACGGTTTGTCAGAATATGGCAACAAAGGGCTCAAATAAAATCATGTGATGTTCTCAGACAGTTTTTAACAATAAAAATACAGGTCCTCGCGATAACTTTTAAGTTCCGTGCTGGAATCTGTAAAAAAACGTGAAAAGTCTAAAAAAAAATGGTCGAAATTTCAAACATTCTGGCTTCTATCTCGAGAACAATACGTCAGAATATGGCCTAATATGAATTAAATGAAAGCTAGTTTTGTCTAATATGTTATTAAATAATAAAAAATATAGGTCCTCGCGACAAATTTTCAGTTCCGCGCTGGAATCTGCTAAAAAACGTGAAAAGTCTGAAAAAAAGGTCGAAATTTCGAACATTCTGGCTTATATCTCCAGAACGGTACGTCAGAATGTGACCTAAAATGAATTAAATGAAAGATAATTTTGTCTAATGTGTTATTAGATAATAAAAAATATAGGTCCTTGCGATAGATTTCAAGTTCCAGGGCAAAGACTGTCTTAAAATCGGACCCTTCCTCAAGGAAATACTTGAGGAAGTTCATAACTCAAGGACGGTTTGGAATTTCGGACTTTTGAAAGTTTTCCTGGTATTTTCCGGCAATTTTACTTGGGGTCGGTTCTCATCAATTTTTCGCTATCTCTTACCGTTTCGCCTAAACAATTCCTGCACACAAAGCCACAAAGCCACAAATCCACAAACCCACAAAGCCCGTCCATATTTCTCATTTATATATAGAGATTTGAGACTATATTATGTATGTACGAATTTCTTTGTGGTGAAGCACAAGGCCTCTTCACAATTTTTGTGGGTAGCGCAGCATTACTAAGAGCCTCCTTTACATTTCGAATTATTTTATTACATTAATTTCTTTTTACTCTGGTAATGCCGCCACTGGTGGTTACTCATACAAGTAACTACTCATTTTTCCTCACGAGGTATGAGTGGACCCCGAACATCCAAGTACAGAGCAGAAAAATTCCTGCTCCGCTGGGAATCGAACCCAGGTCACCGTGCGTGCAATGCCCAGCGCGCTAACTCACTCTGCCACGGTGACTACTATATTATGTATTTAATCTTCTATAAACAATCATATATATGGTATTCTTGAAAGTTCATCAGGTGAATCTCTTATATTGAACACAATAAAATTGTATATTCATACCATCAAATTTCCTATTTCAGGAGAAGTGAAAACAGAGGTACTACATACATACATCAATAGGTATATATAGCAACGCTGAGAGCGAGCTCTTCTCATACTCTACTCTTTCCCACTTTTCAGTAATATTTCAAATTCCAAAATAATTTGTGATGTAATACAAGACATTTCTGACATGATGGGAGAGAACGATGTAGATCAAGAATGTAAAAAATGCACTGCCAATTATGGTCACAATACTTCCTCGCGAACATATCCTACATTTGACGACATGTCGTCAAATGTAGTTTATCTCCCAAAAAAATTGTATTCAAATTTTATGTGGTAGAATAGTTTGTGTTTTTCTTATAAATTAACTCAATTTTTAGTGGGTAGCACAGAATTATATGACTGTTCCATTCCTTATCATATTCTTGTATAATTATATCACAATTCCGCCATCACAATTCCCGTCGTTGCTCACATCAAAGCACCATTTTTCCTCACTGTGTAACGAGTGGACCCCGAAAATCCAAAGTACAGAGCCAAAGATTTCGACTCCGTTGTGATTCGAAAACAGATGTCTACTTGGTTCATAGAAATAGGAAATTGGGAGAGAAGTGCACAAGAAAGCCAGATGTCTACTTGGTTCATAGAAATAGGACATTTGGAGAGATGTGAAGAAAGCCAGATGTCTACTTGGTTCATAGAAATAGGAAATTGGGAGAGAGATGTGGAGAAAGCCAGATGTCTACTTGGTTCATAGAAATAGGAAATTGGGAGAGAAATGTGAAGAAAGCCAGATGTCTAATTAATTCATATAAAGAGGAAATTGGGAGAAAGATGTAAAGAAAGAACGAGAGAGGAAGGATAATATGAGGACGAAAGGAGATAGTAAGAACGAGCAAGCGAATAGAGGATAAAAAAGAGAGAGGAAGAGAGAGTAAAAGAGGAGATGAAAGATAGAGGGAGGATATTTCAAGAAGTAAGAAAATTAACAATGATGAGTGTTCTGTTTGCTCTGCTCTCAATTGCTGAGAAAAGGTTCCTTTTGTAGGGAATTAAAATGAAAATACAACTGGGAAGTTACTTCTTTAGAACCGGTGTCTTCTTGTTTTTCAATCTTCATCTTGGATTGAATGATCCGGATGAACTAGGCTTTGTTTTACTGGGACTTACTTTACTTTGAAATAAAAAAAGAACTAATTTATACTGTCCCACTGCCAGACTATAACTAGAGTACCTTTAATGTAGAATGAAGAAAATTGATTTCATGCCATTGTGATGTGGTTCTAAAATCTTCTTCCTTCACTTTTCATTTTCCAAAACCTACTTGGGGTCGACATTGTTCAAGATCTTCCTCATGGTTGAGGTTGGTTGGTTCTGGCACTCCTAATACTTGCAAAATTTACCACTGAATGTTGAGTTGCCCAGTGCTTTGTGTTAGTGTCTTTTAGCGCATCTGTTTAACGTCTCACATCGAGACAGATACATGTGAACATTTGTGCATTGCATGGCATCTGAATCAACAGAGCCTCAAACTACCTGGATTACAAAACTACCGCGTGAAACACTTGACCACCAATAAATATCATCGTAGATTTCTGGAAATTCGTAAGATTGCCACAAAAGTGCTCAATACCCTCTTCAAATCTTCATATATTATGCAGAGTCCACTTAGCCCAGCATCAGGATATAATGAATCCATATGATTAATTTCTTAGCGCAGGGTGACTCCTACATCAGTGTGAATATGGATCCCTGAGGTTGTGAACCATGATGAAGTAACTTACAAAAAGCTAAAATAGAGAGTTCAGTTGATGGCATGGATATTTGGATAATAAGAACTATTACCTTCTGATGAAAGCAAACAAGCTCGAAACAGATTTCCAGGTATGTTCTGATATTCATGTACATCTCATACAACTTCTCATTTCTCTGTTCATACTGATAACTGATATACTGAAATAATTCACTTTACACGTGCTTCTTCTCACAATTATAATAGCAATGTAAATCAATTATAATGATTGTTATAACATTAACAACAATAACTAAAAACAGGAAACTAATGATGATACCTACTATTAATCAGATGGTTACATAACAGCGTCTGTTTCTCCATACAGATCTTGGTTTAGTTTGAAAGCACAAGACCCCCCCACCCCTATCTCCAGTTCAACATGCCGATGCCTGCTGGAACATGGGGAACACGCAGGATAGTTTTTCTTTCTCAATTATACATGGTCGGCTTATAATAAACTTGTTGACATAGTATAAAAATATGTATTACTCATGTACGACAGACTGAAATTCATTAGAATTTGTTCTTGAGCACATCAAGCAAAACGCTAGTTTAATTTTGCAACCCATAGGAAAGAAAAACGAGCGTGCTATACCTACACTTACGCTAAACATGGTTTGTTAGTATAGGGAAGACTGGAATTCATTATAATATTGTGTTCTTGAGCACATATTATTATTCGTAACCCTTCATCTGAAGTCTCTAACAAAAGGGTTGCCTTTCTCTCCCACCCACAACCTGAAAGTTTCAAGATCTCACCCACTCCACTTTTTTCACCCATATCTCTTTATTATTCCTCGCTTCTTGAGACTACGCCTTCCAGTCTGAGCTCTGTTCAAGAGGGACACATACTTGTGACAAGCTCCCTAGGATAGGTGGGATACCATGAGGAAATGCTGCCGTTTTGAAGCATGGTTTGGTACATATTTTAGTTCGATAGTTACGAGTTAGGTAGTTAATAGTTAATGAAGTTAGTAGGAACTAAATACCTACTTACAAAAATATTATTGTCTATGGATTTGGTCACCTTTTTAGACATAATAATTCATTGGATAGTAATTAAGTATGTTAGCTCTAGGCTCTCTGGAAAAAATTAAAATTAAGTCAGGCTATGAATTTGGTCACATTTTTAGACATTAATTTAATGTTAGCTCTAGGGAAAAAATTAAAATTAAGTCAGGCTCTTTGCAATCAGCTTTAGTCTAAGTTTTTAGTAAGATTAGTAAGGAAGATAGGCCATGATTTCTTAAGTTATTAAGTACAACATTTTCAGCCCCTATAGGTATTATGCCGAATGGTCTAGAAACTCAGAAAAGCTCAGACCAACTGGCTGCAGCTGAGCGTTAACAGGACTCGTGGCGGGCGGGCGTATGAAAAACGTAAAATGGGCCCAATTCTTACGTCGTCGAATACATGAATGAAACCAGTGAGGGAAAGGTTCTAGGGTTCAGAATTTCAGATCCATGAAGGTCAGACGTTTTATCTGGGGCAAAATACTAGTCAGACGCCTCTGAAGACAATCCAAAGGGACCAAATTTTTACGTCATAAGGTACAAAGATGAAACTTAGGTTTCCAAAAATCTCCAGGTCAGACGTTTTTCCTGGGCCAGAACCCTGGTGAGATGGCCTTATAAGTTCACCCACCACCAGTCAAATTCCGCCACTGGCAGATCTAAAAACTGTTTTTAGATAAAATTTTCATGGTTTCCTCGGTTTTATGAATGGTTTGGGAGTCAATTTTCATTCATTCTTCGATATCAATTTCTTCATCATTAAAATTAAAATGTAGTTACATATTTTTACCTTTTTTAACATTTTACACGCTAAGTTTTCCGGAAATAGAAAATACTTCCGGAAAAGATAACATGATTGCTATGATAATTAAACAGTAGCAGTTATTATTTTATGCTTTATCAAGGTTTATGTACTTAAGAAAATTTCTTACTGATATTATCATTAGAAATGAAAGAAGTCACCTAAATTTGAAATAATTATATCTAAGACCTTGCAATTCATTAAAAGCTTTCAAAATGATACACATGCGCATAAAAAAAACTTCTTATGAGACAGAGGTTCATCGAATTCTATGTTCATTTGTTCAATCTGATAGCCACATCAAGGAACTGTCACAAAATTTAATGTTAGTGTCGTTTTTCACTGACTAGTCTCACTACATGTTTTTACATTTTATAAGTATAATTCAGGTCTATTGATGGATAAAGACTTCAATTATTTTGATAAGATATTTTAAAAAGATGTTATATTATTCCTGACAGTATTGTTAGTTAGGTATTAAAATAAAAAGAAAATCCTCTCTGGATGAAATCCAAGAGAATTCAGGACTTAATGTAGGACTTTGAGATTTTATACAGGAATTATAAATATAATTTCTGAATGAAAAACAAAAGGTAGGTACTTCTCAAATGCTACGAAATTCTGTTGGAATGTTATTTCAAGGGTCTGTCTGACCCTTGCGTACATCAGCTTTCACTAATTTTTGGTGGGTTTTCTGTTAGATGGGTCAAAGTTTTACTTGAAAAGAAAACCCTTTGCTTAATCTTCTCAGAGAGGTTCATGATATTTTTGAGAAATGCAGTGGAGACTCTGTAGATGAGGTGAGGGAGTTTGCAACTTTTTTCCCTTCTTGGGCTATAACACGGAGCTACCCGGGTGATTGAAATGGTAATTTTACACATATTTCTAGTACTTTTAATATAACCTTATAAAACTGCCTGAATTGTAAAAGAAAGTCGTGTGATGTTCGCACCAGTTTGTTTTTGATACATTCGTGTTTTGTAAATAGTTTTAAGTGGCAATTGATTGATTGATTCATTGACAGTTAGAAGTGGTACGTACATATTGTACTATTCGTAAAAACATGTGTATGTATTTATTTATACAGTGGATTCACAACAATGACACCGCGTACTTGACCTTGCATCATAACTTTTGATGTAATTCACCTACATAATTAGTTTTTATATAGCTACTTTTAGTTTTTATATAGCCCGGTAGCTCAGTGGTAAAGGCGGAACTCTGTCGCGAGGTCGCGGGTTCGAAACCCAGCCGGGACATGACAAGTTATCCTCCTATTTGGGATTTTTACCACATAATAATATGTCTTGGGCTTACTGCTGGTTATTTTATTATTTTATTTATTGTTTTATATTTTATTTAAAAATAACTTTTTTGAGCTAGAGAAACGAAATATTCCAATTTTTTTTTTTTTTTTTTAATTTCTAATTTTAATAATGATAATAATAGTAACACCGTGTTTACCGGTTCATTTATTTAACGAGCAAAGCTCTATTTACATTAATGTTACAAGAAGACGTGCAGTCATACAGTACAACATTGATCGGAATACATAAACCAGGTATCAAGCTCGCCGGGAGGCGAGCGCTCGTCAAGTAGCGCCAGCCACCCGGCCTATATTAACACGAAACAGAGTTTATATGTATTTTGTTTTATTGTTTTCGCCCACTTAACGCTAACTTTTATCAATTTTTATTTCAAATTCGTAATGAGACGCGAAAATAGATTGCGTTTCACGAAAGCGCGAGGTTCCTACGTACAGTTAAAGTCGTTTACTGGCCACGCCGAAAATCTTGAATTTCATGAAATTATTCATACGGGTTTTTTTTTTTTTTTTTTTTTTTTTCAGACCAATTTTCTGTCAAGGGTACAGCAACGTGTGCTTATCGTAGAAAGACGTGAGATACGTTTTTGAAAAGGGAATTTTCATCTCTGCATACCTTTTATAGTTTCAAGTATTTATTTTTTATAGGATAGGAGATATAGCCTTCTAAAATAAAACGGGAAAGTTGCACAGAGCCGCCCCTGGTTATCTTGGAGCTGCGATTGTGGTATTTTTCAAAAGTCCTTATCATAGGAAAAAATATAAAAATATAACTAAAGTATTACACTGGACCAAACTTGAGTTATACCCTTTGAAAGGAATACTTATTATGGAGCCCAGAGCCGTCTATTATTATCCTAGAGTTGTATTTCTGGTGTTTTTAGAAAGGTCTAGTCAAAGGGAATGAGATCACTTAATTTCAGATGGTTGAAACAAGTAGAAAAGTATTTAAAGCCATCTAAAGGAATATCTAAAATGAACCCTGGAGCCACGCCTATTTATCCCAAGTTGATGACTGAAGGTTCTTTCTAAAGGTCTAATTACGCAGAAATATACTACGATGTAAATAAAATGTTAGAAAAATCAGCGACAGTGTGAGACATAAAAATAAAAAACTGAAATAAGATTTATGAGAGTAAAAAAAATCTTCGCCTCACATAGAACTTAAAATATGCGTAGACTCCAATCATCTTTGCTTCACCCAAGCTGCCAGCAGACTGAGCTATTAGTCTGGGAATAATAACTTTTTATAACTTCATTCAGAGATTTCTACATCAAGAGGTAAACTAGGTCTATATTATGAGAAGTGTACAAAGTATTGGCCAGTAAGAGGAAAAATATTGATTAAAATAGATCAAAACAATGATAAATTATAATAAAATATTATGTACCTATTGAGCAGTCTCTGTGGTCGTCGACTGGTGTAGGTAAAACACAAAGATTGCGAGTTGATCTGGGTTCGAATCCCGGCTAGGTATATTTTTTTTTTACTCTGTACTTTGGATGTCCGGTTTTCTCGTGAGAAAAAAAACATTAGTTGGTAGTTTGCGTCAACCTCCTATGACCGTTTAATTTCGAACGATGTGAGTATGGTTTAACTCGATCAACATTGATCTGTCACAATCTAATTATCCATCTACCTATGTATGTAACATTGTAACATGATATAAGTTGCATTTTTTGTCCAATCGAGCTGAAATTTTCAGGGTATATTTCATGGATATATGCTTGCTTATTAATTTATAATTATTAAATGTATTATCTAGTATAATGTCTCACTTCTTCTGTTTATACCTACCAACTGATTATGCTGAATTGACACCATGTTTAGTAACTCGAAGTTAGGCAAATATATGGGTCAACATTTCTTAGAGCCATAGTAAGAGGCAATTTCGGAACATACAATAATACTCGGCACTTTCATTTCCCTCTTTATTTTACCAAGATCGAATTTCCATCTACCTATCATGTACTTAGGTACATAATTATTATAATTCAAATTGTATTGTAAACAAAACCACTAAACAAAGTTGTCCGTTATTTAACGAGTTCATAACTCATTTTTCAATACAAGGTTAAAACACTAGTTGATTATTAATGAATTATTGATAATGGATTTTAAGATTAAATAGGTATGTTTTTTCTTCATTATTACTGGTTGAAGTTTTACAAAAGAAGCACCAATTATCACACCAACCTCATTTTAAAACGATTGTGACCAGTTGATTGTATTTGGTTTTAACGTCCTGATTTGAACTAGTCAGGACGGGGGGTTTTACCCTGCATTCGCTGGGAATCGTTCCAGCTACCTACATTTAACTCGCCCAGCCTGGGTAGATTCCAGACTGACGTGTTTAGAGGGGAAAAAAATATTAGAAAAGTCTGGAACAACTGGGAATCGAACGAAATGTCTGAACTACGGGCAGTAGTTACAACCATTACGCCACGGAGGCTGGCCACTGACAACTGACAGTCTAAATAAAGCATTTATTTTGATCAATGCGTCTGTATTATGAATCGTAAATTACATAGATCTCATTCAAAATTTACGAATATGTACCTACATTATAAATATAAATAAAAAAAACACTGCTAATTATGGACACAATACTTCCTCGTGATTGTTTCACATTGTATACACCTGGCAATTTTGATTTTTTTCGACTAAATCACTTTTGTATCTTCTAAACCGCTTAACCGATTTTCTTCAAATTTGTTTTATATGATAGAATACTATTTTTTCTACATTCTAGTTATTTTTGTTCACAAATTCATACTTAAATTAAAAAGGTGCAAGCCTTATTTTTAATAAATGTATCTTTTTATTTCTTGATTGTGATGATGATAATAATAATAATACATTAACATTAATAATAATTTTAAATAAAAATAAAATCTAGCTTACTACACTTTTAACCTGGAACTTGGAGTTCAAGACCTCATTAAAGGCTAACCATCAATTTGGTATTTTATTTAGTTTAGTTAGGTGGTATTCTAATTACAAGACTTTGTCCTCCACAGTTAAAATAATTTAGACAAATCTTATTACTATACTTACTATAGATAAGGATAACGTACCCGAAAAGTACCCAAAAAATACCGGGTACATTTACAAAAGTACCCGCACCGGGTACATAATAAATAGAGCCCGGATTTTTGCATATTGCATATTTGCATATGCAATTGCATATTTTGGCTGTCTTTTCGGAGTTTGCATATTTGAGCAAAATCCTGCATATTTCAACAATATTGGCCAAAATTTGCATATTTCGGGCTTATTAGGGGGAAAAATTCGGTAATTAGGTATCTACACTATCTACCTACTCAGAGCTACCGAAGTCCATTCAAATCTTAGGACGTAAATCGTAAAATCACATTTTGTGAGTGTACCTACCTACCTTCATTGTGAAGTCATGTGGGTACCTACTGAGTACTGACAAGCAGCTAGCCTGCTAGCCTACTGAAGCAAGATCAAACGTGTCGTAACACGTCTGCAACACTCTCATATGCACTCCACGTATCAGCAGGGAAGGATAGGCAGGGTGAGGGGTAGGTACCTACATGTATTGTATTTCTTTCTCTGTTCTCTTTCCTCTCTATTAGTTTTCGGCTGTTTTCTACTTGCAGTGAATTTATTGTATTTGTAAACGATTAACTTTTCTACTGATTTTTACTCGAGAAATGTGTATGCATTTCTCTACTTAAAGGAGTTACATAAAGGATGTAAAGTTAGTGTCTACCTAAGTCAAAAATTTGCATTTTTGACTTAGATAGATACTAACATTACAATGCCAGTTGACAAAAGTAAAATTAAGTCCTGGCTCAGTGAGTTTATGGGTTTACATTTTTGTTTAATTTTTGCATATATTGGGCTTTTTGTTTACATTTTTGCATATATTGGGCTTTTCGCTTGCATATGCAATTGCATATTTTCGCCTTTTTTTGCTGCATAAAATCCGGGCTCTAATAATGAAATTAGGTACCCGTACCCATACCGGGTACAAAATTTTGCTAGGTACCTGTACCCGTACTGGGTACAACACTGGTGACGGTATAACACACTGGATCCGCATACCGTACTGGGTACCGATTTTATGAAATACTCGGTATTACACACTGGGACCGAGTACCGACGTATCGTACGTAGTAGGCGGGTACCGTTTTTATTAAATACTTGGTATTACACGCCGAGGCCGGGTACCATACCGGGTACCGGTTCTATGAAATAATCGGTATTACAATAATACCCAAATACCCATCTCTAGAACTGGGTACAGCAGAGAGAGGTACTTCATTATTCCGATATTATCTATGAATAATATTCAGGCTGTCGGTGTCCTAATATTTTTCTTTTTGTCTCGTAGAACCAAGTCTTCTATTTGAAACTTCTTTGTCAAACAATTGGACGGTTTAGGGAAATGTACATTATTTAATTCAGGTTATAAAATAGGAGGTGGAGCTTCTAATCTATTGAAACACTTGAAACTAAAACACCCAACAAATTTTGTGAATCGAGATTCGTCTCCTGTAAACATTCTGAATGCAAAATTGTGAGATTTAGTTAGTGTACGGTGTTTTTGAACTTAGTTCTTGAGTGATTACTCGAATCCACTATTCCATTTACATCCGCTCGCAGAATCTCAAAAACCAAGTACAAAAGAACCTCGGTAAATACTCAGTACTTTTATGTAATCGATTACTGAAGTACCGGTTCTATGAAATACTCGGTATCACCCATCTCTAATTATTGCCAACAATACTGAAACGGGGTACTTTTCTGTTAATGAATCTAGCAGTGGGTTTCAAAATTTGAAAAGATCAACAAAATTGCTGAGCGCTATCTAGTGCCACTCAATAAGGAATACACCTGTTATCTCAAGATTTCTCCTCTCTCCAGCAAGTACCGTGAAATATTCTTTCAGCATCTTTTCAAAGTTTTTTTTTTATATCATTATTTTTCTCCTTGAATTAAAAGATCAACATCCTTTAATTAAAAGTCTTTTTTCTTTTATCTGTTGATTGTTGACCAGTTTTTATTTCATCTATCATATGAAAATCAATTAAATCAAAAAGTAGTGATATCCCCCAAAAAACACTTCGTGTAAAAATAGTCGTCAAGTGTTGGAATGATTAAAAAGAACTGATATCAAAAACGTCAATTTTTTATGTTTAAAGGAAATATTTTTCACGTAATAAGTCTCTTGATAATTCAACCAAAATAATAGCCTCACAACAACAATACACCTTTGAGCAAACTTCGATTTGGTATTTTGAGAATTTAACCAAAAAATAGCCACACAACAAAACAAGGCTCTTGTAAGAACAATCTTGCATAATTACAGAACCACGTCCTTGACTGCACACTGTTTTGTTCTGAAATTTATGTGAAGTACGTTGCTAACAAAACAGTGTGCAGTAGTCAAGGACGTGGTTATGTAATATTGCAAGATTGTTCTTACAAGAGCATTGTTTTGTTGTGTGGCTATTTTTTGGTTAAATTCTCAAAATACCAAATCGAAGTTTGCTCAAAGGTGTATTGTTGTTGTGAGGCTATTATTTTGGTTGAATTATCAAGAGACTTATTACGTGAAAAATATTTCCTTTAAACATAAAAAATTGACGTTTTTGATATCAGTTCTTTTTAATCATTCCAACACTTGACGACTATTTTTACACGAAGTGTTTTTTGGGGGATACCTATAACATAATACCTATAACAATATGGTAATGGAATAACATACTTTTCATAAAAAATAAAACTACCTACATACTTACAAAAAATCCAGAAATGTTATCAGCTCAATTTCTAACAAAAAAACGACAGAAAACAAAACTTACTATAACTACCTTATAGATATTATAGAAAGTTGGTACATATTATGAAGATTTGAAGAATAGGTTTCTCTTGTAGCTGACCTTTTTTTTTTTTTGCAGAATTATTTTTCGGAATGGAGACAGATATATTGTCCAAACTGTGTTTTTGTAACATCCCACACTATCCAATCCTCATCTCATATCATTTTCTAAATGTTTTTCTTCTATTTTCTTTTGTTCAATTGTATCTACTTTTGTAGAAGTCTATTTTTGGGTTCTTTGTTTATCCTTATCCTCCCTCAATTTTTTTAGATTTAGAGTAGTTTCAGGATGAGGCTTCAACTTAATTTTAAAATATTCGTATCTTCAAACAGTTGACTTTTAACCTGGAAGGTACGAAAATGGTCTGAAGGTGGTTTTAAGTGATAATACTGGTAGTACCTAATATTATAACATTATACCTTAACCAAAACCTATACAATTATTAGATTTATTAGGTATTAGGTATATCATCGTCAACATATATTATTTTTTTTTTTTTTCATTATACATTTAATAGAAGATGGATACTTATTCTTCTTTTACTCTGTCTCACGCAGGGTCGACATTGTTTAACCTCGTTGAGGCTGGTTGGTTTTGGCATTTTTTACGGCTGGATGCCCTTCCTAACGCCAACTATTCTTTTTGATATAACGTCCTATATTAGGACGGGGGTTTTACCCTGCATTGGCTGGAAATCGTTCCAGCTACCCACATTAACCTCACCCAGCCTGGGTAGGGCCGGAAATGCCAGCCTCACATGTACGGAGGGAACAGAATTTTCTGTGTGAAAAATCTGCTCCGGATCTCTGGACTACGGGCGGTAGTCACAACCGTTACGCCTCTGAGGCTGGCTGTAAAATTTGTTCGATGAGTTTGCAGAATGCAAACTGTTGGTATAATTATACATATTGTCTCGGTTGGTGATTTTCCGGACCCGCGATCTCCAGATCCCAGAGAAGATGATGATATTGAGTAGAAAAAAGTTTGGCTTATTTTAAGGGATTAACGGGTCACAAAGTTAAGCAGAACTTGCCTGTTCCTCAGCTTCAAATTCTCCGTTTGGCTCTCTTCCAACATAACACTCTGTAAAGTTTCGGTTCCCTCTTCAGATATCCTTTATAGATACCTATCTTTTCATAGATTGCATTTTTTTTTTTTTGTAAATTAAAAAAAAAAAAAAAAAAAAATACTGTACTGCTAAAGGTTGTTGACTCTGATCACCCAGCGTCAATGACTTTTGTTTTGTATGCACCATCTCGTTTGATCACTGACACTAAAAGTGCTTAGGACTGGATAACTGATAGATCAAATTCTAACTTCTATGACAGTGGCCAATTGGGAAGCCAATCTAGACAAGAGACTACAATTGGCATGAATTTTTCATCGTTTATTTGATACTCTACTCAGATACAATAATGCCCCCTTAACAACTGCTGGAATAAAGCTACTCATTAGTCCTAATCGGGCAGTAGGTATCTATTCCTAGTATATAAATTTTACTATCTTAAGGATCCTTATCGCCAAATTTACACTCACATAGTTAGGGTGGAAGAGATTGCCATAGGCAGTAACCGCGCCCTTTAGTTAGGACATATGTATATATTTATGTATTATTTTTTATTTTGTATATCTTTTATTGTTGTTTATATTGTTCTCAGTTTTGTATTTTACTGTTTATCATCACTTGTTTATAGGTACATATGCCCTATTAATAAAGAATTCAATAATAATATTTTCTTTGGTTTGTCATAAATTTGAGTGAATTCACAAAACAGCTGAAGTTGTTACAAATTTAAACAATTGCCTATAACATTGTTTACTCACTATAGAAGGGAAAAATATAACAATAATGACAGAATAAAAAAATATAATTATGATCTATATACCTATTATAAAATAATTGACAAAATTATTTTTTGTACCTAAGTACCTACATAATAAAATGCAATATCCACTTAGTAAAATTGTCTATAAGTATTATAAAAATATAAAAGTAATAATAAATGTTACGAATCTACTTACCAATGTATTTAAATTGAGATGCGGTGATTTCGCTTTGGAAACGAGTTTCATAAAACTCTCATGATCAAAAATTGTTGTATTTTCTCTCCAATTTTTGGAATACTATGAACTAAAGAATAAAAGGTTTAATTTCTAATGGAAAGGTATTTTTGCCATAAAAATGACATTAAAGTTGAAGCTTGGTGACTTTGTCCGACAAGATCCCAAGAGGAACGTTAGAAGAGTTCTTAATTAAGAAATAAGTTCAACTTTTTTCACAACTTTTATGTTTCGTCCTTTCTTTGAGTTTTGTCTTTTCTTCGTGCGGGATGTTACACTCTAGAAAGAAAGAAAATTAAATTTCTTTGAAACTTAATTTTCAATTTTGAAGTTATATTAAGTACTCAAAACAGTATTAACCACAAACGATGTATATTGGTGTGACTGAGAGTGGGAAAATTTAATGATGAGGAATAATACAAGGTAGGGGTAGGTATATTTTAGATTCCAACGTCTATACTTAAGGTGATCCCCCAAAAAACACTTCGTGTAAAAATAGTCGTCAAGTGTTGGAATAATTAAAAAGAACTGATATCAAAAACGTCAATTTACTATGTTTCAAGGTATTATTTTTCACGTAATTAGTCACACAACAAAATAATACTCTTGAAAGAACCATGTTGTATAGTTACAAAACCACGTCCTTGACTACTGCACACTGTTTTGTTCTGAAATTTATGTGTAGTAATCTGCTAACAAAACAGTGTGCAGTAGTCAAGGACGTGGTTTTGTAACTATACAACATGGTTCTTTCAAGAGTATTATTTTGTTGTGTGACTAATTACGTGAAAAATAATACCTTGAAACATAGTAAATTGACGTTTTTGATATCAGTTCTTTTTAATTATTCCAACACTTGACGACTATTTTTACACGAAGTGTTTTTTGGGGGATATCACAACTTTTTGATTTAATTGATTTTCCTCAATCAGTGATGCAAAAAGGGCGTAAATCGACTTACGCCCTTTTTCCATCAAGCCCCGCAAACAAAAAAGAAACTTTAGAAAGATGCTGAGAGAAAATTTTGTAGTACTTTCTGAAGAGAGGAGAAATCTTGAGATAACAAGTGTGATCCTTTCAGTGACACTAGATAGCGCTCAGCAATTTTGTTGGTCTTTTCAAATTTTGAAACCCACTGCTAGATTCACTAACAGAAAAGTACCCCGTTTCAGTATTATTGGCAATAATTAGAGATGGGTGATACCGAGTATTTCATAGAACCGGTACTTCAGTAATCGATTACATAAAAGTACCGAGTATTTACCCAGGTTCTTTTGTACTTGGTTTTTGAGATTCGGCGAGCGGATGTAAATGGAATAGTGGATTCGAGTAATTACTCAAGAACCAAGTACAAAAGCACCGGTTCTTTCATCATTCAGTACACTAACTAAATCTCACAATTTTGCATTCTGAACGTGTACAGGAGATAAATCTCGGTTCAGAAAATTTGTTAGGTGTTTTGGTTTCAAATCTATATATACAAATCCGAAAGTTAACACTCACTCACGTGACAGTCACTCACTCATTAATCTCGATTTCTCAGCACAAGTAAGTCCTAGGAAGCTGAAATTAGGCATTTAGGTCACTTTTAGGTCTTTAATGCACAATAAGAAAGGATTTTGAAATATTCTCACTGGGGCGCCCGCCACGGGGGAAAAAAGGCGCATTTGCATGAAAAGTTGCGCTTTTTCATCTCTTCACCTTTTCATCACCGTTTCTCCGCACCGGTAAATTTCTGGTGGCTAAAATTAACATATAGCTTGTTTCTGTATTACAGATGTGCAATAAGAAAGGATTTCATTTTATTCTAACTGGGGCGCCAGCCCCGGTGAAAAGGGAAGGTCCTAAAAATTGGAAGAGCGACACAATTTTTTTTACGTTTTTAGACCTAAATGACATTTTTTTCTCGAAATTTGTCGCAACGACCTATAAACTCAAAGCCAAAAAGTTTTAGGCAAGGGTTTGAGCTTTCAATTGACATATCGATCGCGAATTTCTGATGAGCCATTCTTGAGCTACGCCAGGTAAGGTAAAAAAATTGATGGGTAACACGTAAAATATTGTGACCTAATTGACATTTTTTTTAAAATTTGAAGTGACGACATATCAACTCAAAGTGAGAAAGTTTTAGGCAAGAGTCTGAGCTTTCCTTTGACATATTGATCGCGAAATTCTGATGAGCCCTTCTTGAGCTATGCCGGGTAAGAACAAAAAATGGATTGTGACAATTATTTTCTCATATTTTTACTTTTCTGTGCGGTGTGGTGTGAATGTGGTATGTGTGTGTGTGTGTGTGAGAATTGTGTGTGGTGTGGTGTGTTTTGTGTGTGTGATGGACTGGCAAAGCGGCGGGTGTAAACCGCTAGTGTTTCAATAAATTAGAAGTTCCACTTCCTAGTTTAAAAACTGAGTTACATAATCTACACTTCCCTAAACCGTCCGATTGTTTGAAACTGTTTCTTACTATGGCTTTAAGAAATGATGACCCATATATTTGCCTAACTTCAAGTTCCTAAACATTAAAGTTAAGTCACAACTACTCAAAGTCGATTTACTAAATCTACGCTGAAATCGGGACTTGAACCACCGACCTCTAGGTTACAAGTCTACTGCCTTATCGATCAAGCTACTGAGGTCGGTAAGTTGCTAAACATGGTGTCATTTCAGCATAATCAGTACAAAAAGAAAAAGTAAGAAATTGTTCTAGATATACTTTTTTATTATTACTATCTGACCTGGTTGCAGGGTTTCCAATGAAACCCTTACAATTAACACTGTGACCTAATTAGATCTATTGTGACCAGTTGATTCTTTTTGGTTTTAACGTCCTGACTGAGATAGTCAGGACGGGGGTTTTACCCTCCATTCGCTGGGAATCGTACCAGCTACCCACATTAACCTCACCCAGCCTGGGTAGGGCCGGAATTGGCAGCCTCACATGTTTGGATGAAACAGAGTTATCGTCGAAAAGTCTGCCCCAACCGAGAGTTGAACTCGCGAACTCTGGACTACGGGTAGTAGTCACAACCATTAAGCCACGGAGGCTGACTAGATATACGTATTTAATAAATTATTAATTAATAGGCAAACATGTATCCATGAAACATACCCTGAAAATTTCAGCTCGATTGGACAAAATATGGAACTTATATACATGTAGAGTGTAGACCAATAGTTAGATTGTGACATATCAATGTTGATCGAGTTAAACCATACTCACTTCATTCAAAATTAAACGGTCATAGGAGGTTGACCCAAACTAGTAACTACTGTTTTTTTTCCTCACGAGATATAACAGAAAACCGGCTATCCAAAGTACAGAGTAAAAAATTCTACCTAGCCGGGATTCGAACCCAGGTCACCTTGCAAACTTTGTGTTTTACCTACACCAGTCGACGATCACAGAGACTATTCTGTGATCGTCGACTAATATTTTATTATATTTATCATTTGATCTACATTAATCAATATTTTGCCTCTTACTGGCCAATATTTATACTTTTCTAATAATATCAGAGGCACGCTTCCTCTCAGTAATGAGTTTGAAGAAATGTTTTACCTTTGAAATACATATAATGATTGTTATGATAATATTATCGTGATGTAGAAATCTTTGAACGAACTTATAGAACGTTATTATTCCCGATTTGACAAGTCGGTCTGTTGGCAGCTTGTATAAAGCGAGGACGTTGCCCGCATGAATTAAGTTCTATATGAGGTGAAGGTTTTTTGTTACTCTCATAAATTAAAATTCAGTTTTTTCTTTTTATCTCTCACACTGTCGCTGATTTTTTTAAAAATTTATTTACATCGTAGTATAATTCTGCGTAATTAGACCTTTAGAAAGAACTTTCAGTCATCCACTTGGGATAAATAGGCGTGGCTCCAGTGTTCATTATAGATATTCCTTTAGAGGGCTTTAAATACTTTTCTACTTATTTCAACCATTTAAAATTAAGGGTGCTTGTTCCCATTGACTAGACCTTTCTAAAAACACTAAAAATACATATTTAGAATATCCAGAAAAAAAAAGAAAAAAGAAATCCGGTTTTCTTGTAAAAGGCTCTAACTCAATTTTGGTCCAGTTATATACTTTGGTTATGCCAAAATATTATTTCCTATGATAAGGACATTTGATAAATACCACAATCGCAGCTTCAAGATGACCAGAAAAAAAAAGAAAAAAGAAATACGGTTTTCTTGTAAAAGGCTATATCTCCTATCCTATAAAAAATAAATACGTGAAACTATAAAAGGTATGCAGAGATAAAAATTCCCTATTCAAAAACGTAGCTCACGTCTTTCCACGATAAACACACGTTGCTGTACCCTTGACAGAAAATTGGTCTGAAAAAAAAAAAAAAAAAAAAAACCCGTATGAATAATTTCATGAAATTCAAGATTTTCGGCGTGGCCAGTAAACGACTTTAACTGTACGTAGGAACCTCGCGCTTTCGTGAAACACAATCTATTTTCGCGTCTTATTACGAATTTGAAATAAAAATTGATAAAAGTTAGCGGGAAGTGGGCGAAAACAATAAAACAAAATACATATAAACTCTGTTTCGTGTTAATATAGGCCGGTTGGCTGGCGCTACTTGACGAGCGCTCGCCTACCGGCGAGCTTGATATGCAGAGTTCACACTGTAGGGATGCTTGGGTCATAATTATGTCCCTTCAGCTGATTATGTTATGCAGAGACGTTTGTTTGAAGCGTCGGTGTGCATGTGCATTCAGATGTCTCTTGAAAGAAGATATTGTCAAGGTTGAAGATATAGCAAGCTCGGGACCACCCCATAGTGAAACCTATAGGGATAAAAAAAGTCTCTGCACACCAGTCTTAAACTTTTGTGGATAGTAAGTAAAACATCAGACACAAGAAACGTTCAAGAGAGAGAAAAATAGTTTAATTTTTTTAGGTATTCTACAAAAACAGTCTAGTGTGACACCAAACGACTTTCCTTATCACTCGAAAATAAGTCCAAATCCGCCACTGGTGACTCAACGGTAACAGTTAGCTAAAAATCAGTGTATAATAATTCGTAATTGGCATCTCAAAATCATTGGATTTGATATGTCACAATTGTCACAACCCCCATCTAGTATGAAAAGTAAAAAAGTTAGTCCCATTAGACCCTCCGTAAATACCGAGTTCCGAGGTAAATTAGGACCGAGTTTCATAAAATTCAAGATATCAAAAAATAAAAAAAAACGATTAGAATATACCCCTATTTTTTATTACAAGTAAAACTCGTTCCTATAAAAATATCATATCTCTTATCGTTTAGCCAGAACGGCCAATCGCCACAAAATGGCAGTCAAAAGGCCGCCATCAGGGGCACCGATTTTTCTCAAAAGTTTCTTGCTGCGTCCTCTTTATTATATATGACCTCCGTACCGAATTTCAAGTCTGTAGCTATTGCCGTTCGTGAGAAATTTTGTTTACACACAGACAGATATACACACGGACCAATGACTGAAACATTATATTTAGACTCTGGGGACCCTAAAATGTTTTTGTGGCACTGAAAACTGACTATCGAAAAGTTTCGATGATTTCATTAATTTCCTTATTATAGGATAAGGAAAGTAAAAAACAAAATGATCAGCCAAGTGCCAGCATTTACCTATATAATGATTATTATGTATTTACGTATATCTTTGAACTGCGAAACAGATTTTATCCTTCATGGGTAACTCAAAATTAGTACCTGAGATTAACGTAACCCAGCCTGAGTGGGGCTGGAAATTTTTTATCTTTAAACTGCTGTAAAAGTAATTTGTTCTAGGTATTTTAATGAAGTTTTGAAATTTTAATGTACCTACTATTTTACATTTACATATTGTACCAACGCCGTCTTCTAGTACTGTTTTTCAAGAATTCTTTAAATTGAACAGAAATAATGAAGTATTATCTAATTGAGAACCGTAACGAATTGCGAATAGTTACAGAAACATGGTTTAAGGGTTATTTTCTCATGTTTACTAAATTAAATAAAGAGAACACCATGAAGGTATCTAAATATAATACATAAATATATTTATTCAAACTAAAGGTTCAATAAAAAAGATTAACATATTGAACAGATTGGATCACATTGGGTTCACTCACATCAAAGACAAAAAAAGTTTAACAGATACATAGCATATTATACACCCATACAGTACTACCTAGTTCTCAGAAGTTTTCATCGTTTCAGTCTGCAGTATCAGCATTATTCAGTAGAAAACAAACACCCAATATCATTCTCTCCTTCTATCCCCTTTCCCATTTTGTCGAAATCAACAAACAATTCACACTTAAACGACCAAGTTCAAAAGAATCGAAAGCTTTGTACAAGTCTCGAAATTTTGAATGCTTCATCAATCAGCATATTATTATTATTATTGAAACTTCCCGTGTAAACTTTGATGTACGTTTCACGAAAATTCCGAGTTTCTCCTTCGGGTTTATTTGCACATCAGTGCCCTGGTAACTTTTAGACATGGCTCCAATGCTATGTATTGTTGATACTGGCAGGTATATACAATAAAATGTATTATTTTGAAACAACCATCTTTATATTCTGCCTATAGTTAAAGCATTTTAGAAATTCATTGGCATAGGTACTCATACAATTAAGATGAATGGGTCAAACGTATTTGTTTAACATAGTATCAGCAAACTGATTGTACAAATAAATGTAGGTAAATATTATATAATATGTAGGTATAGTTCCACACCATGGCTATACTAAATATTCTTGAAACAAGCCAACAAGCAGTCACCGGAAGACTGATCTCACTGAGAGGAGATTTGAATTTATCTCCAAATTCTCCTGAGAACTAGCGGTCATGGTGTAAGTTTCTCTATAACAAAGCCTTACAGTAATCAACATTTATAGAGAAATCAAATTTGGGATGACACCTAGCATGGAGAAAGAAAGTAACATAACAGGAATGAAGATAGGAGTACAGAGTACGCAAAGACATTCTCAATATGATATCATTTATTTTTAGGTTCCTCCTTTTCTAAACACGAAGTGGTGTTTTTGGGGAATATAGTAGGTATGTAGGTACAGGGTACAGGTTGAATGTGAATTACGTGACCAAAAATGAAGAACTCGTCAAAATTGTAATCGAAAATATTCTAGAGTGATATTGTTGGAAAGCTTCATACTTTCGGAAATTTTTCATAAAAAAATTGAAAGTTCCGCCTCCGTTTAGCATAGGTTTTTGAAAGACGCCCTAGAAATAGGTACATCTACGCTAAGATCAGCTTTTTTTTATATTGATATATTGTAATCTTAAGGCAAAATTCATGGTATTTCGAACTATGAAAGTATTTTTAACTAATAATAAGCAGAAAAAAAGAAATAGCGAATTTATTAGCTAAGGAATATCTACTGACAATGAAAAAATGAGTAATTTCCGAAAAAGTCATCATGGATTATTTTGGATTGCAATCGATGAGTTCTATTAGTCCTAGAATTTTGGTCACGGAATTTAGATTCACCCTGTACACCTACCGCAATCTCTTCTGTTTTCCTCCACTGACTTCTCCCAAATGTCCCCTGTCCCCATAGTACATTCATTTTCCTCTAATTAAAATAAAAAACCGCTAGAAATGAGAGCATAAACTAATTAAAAAAATGCTCATTAGATTTTTTAAAGCCGGGTTTTGTACTACCCATTTATTATAAAATACATCAGAGTTCTAGCAAAAAGTTTAATTTTTCCATCACATTTTTTCCTAACTCCATGTCCATCTTTTATCCTTAACCTTACTCAAATACTCATTTCATGTTCTCATTTTGAGTTTTTTTTTTTTTTTTTTCATATAACTTTGCCGTTTCGTTTTAGAATAGACTTGTCCTTGTTTCTTTTTTTGGTCAACATTTTTCTTTCCAGTAATATAATTCTGATCTTTATAGAACTTTGATTTCTAGAAATACTCATTATAGTTTCTCAAGATAAAAAAATAATCAAATTATTATTTCACTTCGTATGAGAAATCCTAACTTTCACCCCAAATCAAATGAAAACATGTTTTTCTTTGTCATCTAGGCTCGAGTCTATGTCATTGGCTTTTAGATAGATACTTTGATAAGCATTCTATAATGGAAATAATAATATAATTATGAAGGGGGTAAAAACAAATAGGTACCGAAAAGAACTCTTATTCCGCCACTGATGGTGACTCAATGGTAAAAATTATCTCGAAATTAATGTCACATTCAAATTCATTCATGCTCATTGAGCACCTCAACATGATTGGATTTGATATGTCACACCCCATCTAAGATTAATAAAGTTAGTCCAAGCGAGGACCCCCCCAAAATACTGGTGAATTGGGGCCGGGATCCAAAAAGTTCAAGACATCAAAAAATAATCAGTATGAACCCCTTTTCTTTTTTATTCTAAATAAATGTTTTTCTCTAACTTTTTCGTATCTTTAACCATTCAAAGGGAGCGGCAGTTGAAGCCGATTGCGCCCGATTTCAGCAGAAAGTTTCGTGTGTTATATAAAATAAAGTTCCATACCCTGCACCTAAATGGGAAGTATTGTGTCATTTCTCGCCCATCAGAGGGGAGGCATACTATGGGATGGGCAGGCTACAACACCGACCACAAGCGTCTACAGCTCCTGTTTCATCGCTACAAAATAAAAATAAAGAAATAATACCAAATTTCTTACCGTTCAATGGTAGAGAACAACTTTTTTGGTATCCTAGGGCTATGATTCGTCCAGATATGTGAACTGTGTGAGTCAAATTTTCGACGAAATACAATAAGTTCCTTATTATAGGATAAGGAAAGTAAAATGCCATAATTGCCATATCCTTAAGGTGGACATCTTTGAAGTCCTTTGTAGTCTTCTAATAAGTTGTGTTAGTGTTCCTTTCATTTCTTCCTTGCTCCTTGTCCTCACTTGAGTTTTTCTTTGTGCTGTCCTAGCTACCTATTGATTTGCTCTTTGTATTGTGTGTTCTGGCCTTTAACAACATCAAGTACCTTGGTAATGCTTCCTTCTTTTTCTATGGCTATTATATTAAAAGAAAAGGGTTGCTGAATTTTTTTCATATAAACGGCATCAAAACATGTCAGACTATGTAGGTATTATATGAATAAAGCCAGTTTAGCCAGTTGTACTCTCGTTATACGTACCTAGATGTTATAAGGTTAGTACCTACTTATTTATTAGGTATCATGTTGAATGGCCTCAGGTGCCCTTTCTTAGATGAATGGGATAGGTCTGTACAAAAGGCATGCTTTCTTATTCATGGTGACCTTTCAAAGCTTTTTGAACAAGCTTGTCTTATTTAGAACTTTAGAATTGCGAATTCATGCTTTGAAAATTGGCACATCGTTTCATAAGAATAAGGTACATCTAGGAATGTGAAGACTTTGTCCAGTAAAAAATTATCCAACTGAAATCTTCTGACCTAACGCTTCTCAGAATTATTCAATCTTCAATATAAAATTACCAAAATCATAATTCTGAACCTCTTTCGTCTTTTTTCAAATTATTTTAGCATTTGGATGTCGACCAGAGATTATTCTACTAACTTTGAAATGAATATAATGATTTTAATATCTTACAGTTGAAGTTTACTCATGTGTGTCAAATACTCTTTATAAATAATACAAATAATATTAAACTGTCCCTGTCTGATCTGACTGTCTGGAGTGTCTGGTCTACTTCTCATATCAAATTTTATTACACATTTTTAAACGAAACAGAACGTACAGTCATAATAAAATGCACTGTTTATCGACTTTTCCTCTCAAAACGTAAACAATCATCGGAACCGAATCGCGGAATCGGTTCTTTTTGGATGAATGGAATGTTCTGTCTCCTTGAAAAATTAAACATTAAATGAGAGCGCCAATTTTCGAATCACCATTTTAAATTTATTTTTGAAATCAGATGAGTAAGGACCAATCAGGGAGGATATTATGCAATTCAGCTGAGAAAAAGATAAGACAAAGGTAAGATAAGACCCAATGTTAACTAATACCGAAATTTCGGTGAGAATCGACCCCCCTTAATACTAATCGCGGTATACTAGTTGCGCAAAAGTGTCTCAGGGAAAACCAGCTGGTGTAGTAAAATCTCACATCCAGTTGCGCTAATCGGCTATTGGGCATCTATTATAAATCTGAAAAGACAAAATGCAGTTACCTAGAATAACTGCCACCTATTTAATTATCTGCCTATATTTTCTTAATTTGTATCTCTGTTCTCAGTGTGTACCTATCTATGCAAAAAATATTTCAAGGAGACACTAATGGGCAATAGGTACCTCTTAACTCAGAGGGTGGACTAGGTTTAATTATAGAGCTGCCTCGATGGAAATACTCACCTAATATTTGTGAAGATAATTTTTCATTTGGTATAAATATTTTCGTCCCACTTTATAACTATTAGCTAATGTCCCTCCAACCCAACTTTTTCAATCTACACACAAACAAACCATTACATCTATAGCTAAAATAAGGATGGGGAACACTCAAAGAGATGCATAGTTCTGAACAATATTTCTAATCATTCTAATTACTTTTTTTTTGTTTTTTTTTATGTTTTAAAATAATTGACAACAACAATGACAGGTAGAAACAATTGCTAATGGAAAAGGCGTAAGTTGTTTTCTACCATCCTCTTCAGTTTCTTTCTGAAAACCTTTATGTGCCACTGTTGTATGCTTTTGTGTTCATGAACCATAAAGTATAGAATAGAACAGTAATGACGACAATCTTTGTTTCGGTGATTTTGTACCAAGAAACATATACCTACTTTCTGGAAAAATTGTCTCCAGAAGAATTGAACCCGCGACCTACGACTTTAAATTTTTAAGGCAAATTGGGCTATCCTCATTAGCAAAATACTAAACATGAAATTCAATCATGAACTTGATTGGCCATTAGCCATCTGACTATGTATGAAGCTGTTGTCCGTTAGGTCCCTGAATATATTCCTCAATTATTGGCAGCATCTGGGGTAAATTTAACATTATCCCAACATCTGAAAAATTGGAAGAAATCTTTTACTTGTAAAATGTTCTTCATGTCGTGTTGTTTTATTATAAATTTAATATACTGTATCATATCACTAGAATAATATAAGATACTCGTATTTCATAAAGAACTTGGAATTATTATCTGCTCTAGGTACATTGAGAAAACATGTCTCCGTTATTTTCATTGGAATCTACAATGTTGACTCTGCTATGGAGGGCAAATTTATTTTGATGGAAATTTTGAAAAGAATTCAACTAGGTAGCTTACCTGAGGGGTTTGAATTATTTAGTTTTCATCACACTGAATAATGAATTGGTGTTCCATGGCTACTCACTAGTTTCTTCCATAATATAGGGAGCCTAGGAAAGGGGAGGGGTTCTTTCTTATTTGTCACATTTAAAAGGGATGACTATTATAATTTCTATTTTAGTAATATGTGTTTATTTGTATTGAATTAGGTACCATGTTATTGTATTTTAAGGTTCAAAATTTCTTTTGTTCTGTTTTTCATATTCTTTATTTTCCTCATTTAGGAATTATTATAATGTATTGTTTTCTCTCCCTAATACCTATCTCTTTAACATCTATACTACTATAGGTCATTCAAGACGGGGATTTTAATCTCCATTCCCTGGAAACTCACAAACCAGGTACTCATAACTCATATACCCTTCTAAACCCCACCTAGGCTATTCATGAATGTTAGTCCAGTAAGTTTTTACTTTCCTCATCCTATAGGAAAGAAAGTAGTGGGAATCACCCAAAAATTTTGATTGTCAGTTTTAATTTAATTTATATCTTGCTTCACCAAGTTTCATGGTATCCCTATTAGGTGGTCTGTAGTTTTCTTTTTATATTTTTTTATACATTTATTTCCATTTCTTCCAGGTGGGTAATTGAAACATTTTTAGATTGTTTCTTCGACATATTTTAGGTTTGATTTAGTTGTTAGTTTTAGTTTGTATTTCACTCTTATTAGTCCTAATTAATGGCAGTCTTGTATGATATGTTGTATGGTTAGGTTGGATTGATTGCAGCAATTGCAAAGTGGTTGGTCTTCTTGTTTCAGGATATATTCACGTGTGACTCTTGTGTGTCCAACTGTCGGTTTTGTCTTGAGTTTGTTCTCCATTTGATAGAATCTTCTTTTATTTTTCTGAATTTTTTTTTTTTATTGGCAGGTTTCTTTCCATACCTTCTTGCCAAGATTTGATGATTTTCGTATGCTTTTCTTTAATGATAACTTCATATGTGATTATCAATTGAGTTTCAATTAGCCTCTATAGGTATGTGCTATTTAATTTCCTTTGAATCTTTTGTGGCCAGGTATCCATGTGAACTTTATATTTTAATTTATTTCATGAAGGCTTGTGATTAGGTCCTGAATATTAGTGCATTTGTTGGGCTTTAGTTTAATTATTGTTTATGAAGCTTGTGAACAAGATAACGGTGGCCTTTCGGTATGTCATGTGGTGTTACACCAGTTTATTTCTGTCCGGGTTTCAATCACAAATCATTTAACGTCTCTTGTACTGACCTGATATCGATGCTACTTTTGGTAGATAATTTATATAGTTCAAGTTAAAGACAAGGCAACCACAATATATAATTTGATCTTTTCATTGAAATTTTAAATCTACAACTGATGAAAAATTCAAGTTTCTGATGTGTACGGTCTAAAAATTTTAGTGATGTAGAAAGAGAAGGAAGAATAAGGTGATGGGGAAATGAATGAGAGAGAGAGTGAAGGAGCTCAACGTATCAGGAAGAAAAGCAAGAACTTTGTAAGACGGAAAGTTTATCTTGGACTTTTCTTTCCTTTAATGAAAAGGTTCATAATCTTGTATGAAGAAGAACGCAAAGATAAGGAAGGTAAAGAAAAGAAGCATAAGACAAAGAGATGGAAAAAAAAACATATCAAGAAGGAGATATAAAGGAAAGCCAAATGTCAAGAACAGAAAATTTATGAACTCTCAAGTGCTCACTTCTATCAACCCATTTCATGCTTGGTAGCTTCTAAATTCCCTCTTATTACGAGACGGTGTCATATTGGAGAAAAAGGTGACTTAATACTCCGGTGATTGGTTTTTGATATATCTGTACCTTTTCATTGTCCCATAAGAAGTATTTTTTTTCAAAAGTTTTTGGAGGAATGATGATGAAAATCCGCTCAGCTCATTTTTCAGTGAGACCAAGGTTAGAAGTTTTTCAACAGCTACTTAGTATATAGAAATATATTTTTAAATAAAGTATGATAATTAATAATACATTGTATTTTCTCTACTTGTCTTGTCTTGCAGATTTTGATGTAACTACAGTAGGTACCAAATTGAACATTAAAGTTGGCTCCCTCAGAAAAAAATCTGAATTGACTGCCCAGGCATGAGTAGATAAAACATTACAGCATGTCAAACATTACGATTAAATTCTTTAATAGAGGCCTCAACGTATAGAGGCAACATTTAATTTTGGTCAATCAAAGGCTTAAACTAACTCTATTCAAAGAAAAAATAAATCTTCATAATTGTTTGAGAGATACAAGACTCGAGCCTGCTCCGAACATTTCTTTGCAAAAAAAGAAATCAGATCTTCACCAATGCCAATTTTATTTAATAAAGAAGCTGATTTAATCTGTTCTGAAATTGCTAAAAAAAGTATCGTATTATAGTTTGTTATGGAAAAACCCTGAAATAATTAGGAATCTAAAAATATCTCAGGAAGTTTCATGGACTCATTTCCATATT
Source organism: Bactericera cockerelli (assembly GCA_024516035.1). NCBI lineage: Eukaryota > Metazoa > Arthropoda > Insecta > Hemiptera > Triozidae > Bactericera > Bactericera cockerelli. Next base: position 36,607,263 of record CM044955.1, on the reverse strand, counting down.
CAACCTATTTATGTTATAGCATCCATTGGACCTTGATGTTTTTCACTTAGAAAGGCTCTTGAAAGTTGAAATACAAATGAGAAACCAATGAAATGGTAGTGTTTTGTAATGCATAAGAGCTCATAGCACTGGGCCAGTCCTAAAGTTCTTGTTTTAAAAGGTACAAAGTCTGCTTCTTGTAGTGGGTTGGTAGTAGCTACCTACCTACTGGTTCCAAACATGCAAACTGCATAGTTCAACCGAATAGTAATTTGTATTGGTATAGGTAGGTAAAGGTATCTACTACCTTGTATCTAAATACGATATAATGTATTAATGTAGATATTATATACACGTCCTTGATATCCTGATAATAATGTTATTATTTCAATTATGTATTGCTCTTGTAATACTTAAATGTTGAATATGTTTTCCTAAAAAGTTTGGGTGAAAGAGATTGCCATAGGCAATAACCCTGCCCTTTAGATAGGACATAATATTATGAAACTCGTTCAATAGTTTCTGGGTATTGCTTATTTAAGATATGCAAATAACAGACAAACAGACCGATAGATGACTTTTTTGACACAAAACTAAAGATGCTCAGGAGGCCACGACCTTTCCAGGAATATGAAACCTACAGTAGCTGAGTAGTTTAGGAGGTACCTAAATAACTGTTGGACTGTGAATTTATAAAATAAAATGCGAGTTTCACGTGAGTAAGTGTGATATTAATTTTACTTGGTAAGTGAATTCAACCCTACAAATTAGTATTATTCATTAGAAGGGGGACGGGAAGAATACTGAAAAGTTTAATGCCTCTTCATATTATGAATCATTAAACTAGGTCTTTGTATATTTTAAACTTTCCTGACACGTAATGAATTATTAGCTTAAAGAGGAAATAAAATCCAATTTTTTTCGCGCATGTTTAAAAGTTTTATTTGTTTCGAGAAAAAAAAATCTGGTGTAAACATCACACGACTTTCCTTATCATATTAGGAATGGAAACGGGACCAAAAGCCACTAGTGACTCAAGGGTAACATTTAGCTAAAAATAAACATCAAATTCGTAATCAGCACCTTAAAATCATTGGATTTGATATGTCACAACTCCCATCTAGGATGAATAATAAAAAAGTTAGTCCAAGCGGGTCTCCCCCAAAATACCGGTAAATTGGGACCGAGTTCAAAAAAGTTCAAGATATCAAAAAAATGATCAGAATAGACTCCTATTATTTTTTTTATCCAAGAAAATGTTGTTCTCTAACTTTTTTTGTATCTTTAACCAATTCATAGAAACGGCGCTTGCGGCCAATATTTGCGGCCCTGCGGCCGCATTCTGCGGCCGATTGCAACCAAAAGTTTCGTGGTTCGTCTGGTGTATAAAATTAATTTCCATACCAAATTTCAAGTCTCTAGCTCTTACCGTTCTTGAAATATCCTGTTCACACACACACAGACACACAGACAGACGCACGGACCAATGGCTGAAAACAACTTTTTTGGTCTCCTGAGGCTATGATTCGTCCAGAAATGTGAAAAACTGGGTAGGTCAAATTTTCGACGAATACAATACTTTCCTTATTATAGGATAAGGAAAGTAAAAATCGTTTAATATTTTGTTTTATATTTATGTTTATTGCTTTTATATGGAGATTTACCCCCTCACCGCCATTATTTGCAAAACAGTACCTACGAGTATGCTTGCCTCCTATAGTCGCTCATAAAATATGAATTATTTCATTCACTTTTTACAGAGTTACAACGTTCGCTAAACATTGGGCTTTGAGTGTTTTTTCCAACCCACTTAATCACTCTGTTCATGTGCTGTAATGAACATTTTGTAAGTTGGGAGATTACAAACATTAATAATTATTAGAATTTCATCCATTTATATAAATATGTATAGACTTAAAACAATGAAAGCCAAAGGCCGTGCTGACCGTATTTACTATTTTAATAAGTAGGAACCACGTATAGTATTAGTTGTTAGTAGGTAGGTATCAATTATTTTGTAAACTTAGTAATTTTAGTATCCAAAACATGCACACACTTTCGAATTGCTTAATACTGATCTAAATCCCAAATCTTAGAACTTGAGACAAAGTGTACACACTAATAATAATGTCGCCTTATTTATTCTGCATGATTAGGACTATTGAGTCCCATTATTCCAGCCATAAGCCCAAGACGTATTATTATTTCTTCAGATTAAAGTATGTTATTCTATATGTATGATTATTACGTACAGGTAACGAGATGTAGAATTGTTGAATAATATGTCGACCACGTGGCGCCGACCTTTTTTGATTTTTAATCACAGTGCGGCTCTCTTAGCTTTCATAATCATTTCTTTCTTAGACTCTACTAATTTCTTAAAGACTCTACAAAATTTCAAGAGCCTTGCTTGTTTCAATAAAAATAGAAAAATCGTTTTCAATTTTCACCAAAACGGCTCCCATTTGGCCCCAAGTGGCCTAAATCGGCCCAACAACTCTAGGTAAAATTTGAGGACTCCAATGAACATGCATACTAAATTTCAACAATTTTGAAGAATCCGGTCGAGAGTTATCGCGGAACAGACAGACAGACAAACGAAAGACAAATCGTAAAATTTCAGGACCCCTGTGAACATGTACAGTAAATTACAACAATTTTGAAGAATCCGGTCGAGAGTAATCGCGGAACAAATTGACAAACGAAAGCCAAATTGTCCAATACCCAAGTGAAAACAGAACATCACTTGGTGAAATAGTGAGGTCGCTTCGCTCTCTCACTGTGTTCGGTAAACTATCTCCCTAAGTACTACCCACATACTATTTTTTTTCCTCAATGTCAATTTGGCAATAAAAAAATTCCAACTAACAGTCGACAGAATTTTTTTTTAACTTATAAGGTATATAGGCTGAAACTACAATAAACTGGTTATTTTGAATAGGTACCACATTTGTTGGATTATAGGTATAAAAACCATATTGCAGCTTTCTGATCGTCTCGACAAAGTGACCTCAAGGATGGATTCAAACTATGGACTTTATCCATAGGTACACAATGGATACAGACTTAAGTGACTTTATACATGATATTTACATAGATAAATTTGCTTGAGAGAATAAGGAAGGACTAAAAGTTAAAGCTACCAACTTCTTATGTACGCCTAGTAATGAACATGTATGCAATGCGCAGTGTAGTAGATACTAAAGCCGTATTTTTCTTTCTAACCAAAGTGGATGGCACCTGGAATAAAATGAACAAACTGGAAGCAAGTCATTTTTCTTTTGGAAAAGGAAAAATCTTCTTCCAGTTTGGTTAACCAAAATGGATTTAGAAAATTCTTGCTTCCAGTTCTTTTATAGGTTAAGGCCATTGTTTATCTTTAAAAGTACCGAAACGAATTTTTCTTTCACGAATAGTAGTGGGTAAGCTAAACTGGAAATTAATATTTGGAATAAAATGGAAATATTTTAAATTATCGAACCTGGAAAAAAAAATTATCCAGAAGAAAAATACCCCTTTTGTTTACTTCTGCAATGCTTACTGAAATTAGTGAGTTCTTAAACTTCTTTCTTCGTACTGGGCAACATCTAAATTAAATAATCAGGTAATGCATGATTATAATGATAACCAAACATGAATAATTATGTAATTTGTATTACTATCTGAAAACCTGACCTAGATCCGAGGATCCCTTCTTTTCGATTTTCCTCGTACCCTATAAGTATGAAACCTGATAACGTGATATTCGAAGCACAATAAATTTCACATGAACAGCTTAGGAACAACATTCTTCTTGGCTTTCATTCAATTCAGATATGGGAAGTAGGTAAGAGATGCGGATGTAATCTAAAGATATGCTAATCTGGTAGTCTTATTATGTGTTATAGCTGTGGCTATGGTGAGGATTGGATATTTAGAGCGAAGAATGAAGCCAAGATTTTATTTTGTGTACTTACACTATGAAACAAAATACTTGTAACTTGCACTTTAGAGGTGGTGTGGAAAGTATTAGTATAATGATCAAGTATTGATACTTTGTTCCGCAGGCATAGGAGTATCTTTGTTATAATTATAAACTTGTGAGTTTTTCTTTTCTTTTCTTTCTCTTAGATTTAATATTCATCTTATTTAATTTTTTACCCATCCCTACGCGACAGGTCTATACTTTTAAATTCCACTCACTCACTGACAATACCAAAAAATTCTGAAATTTTGCTCAAGAGTTTGCAATAACAGAGGGATTTTCGGAATCATAGAGAGAACGCAGATCAGAAATGTAAAAGCTACATGAACTTCCAGCCTGAGACAAGGCTATGTTTATTTACTTCCGGAGACTTGGATGTTGTATGTACTTCCCACCCATTCTCTGTTTGATTAGATATATCTACATAGAATCTACTAGATCCGCAACATAAACTTCAGATTTTATTTCGATTTCTCTCCGCTTTCAAGAATGCGCGCTGAATTTGCACCCTGGGTGCTCTGTTCCGTGCAATTTGCTTTATAAATTTTTTATATTCCTCTATTACGCTTCACATTTTGCTTCTATTTTTTAATCTGTCAGTTCCAAGGTGCTGACATAAGTTCCCTGTGGTGGAACTTAATAATGCTAATGCACGTCACCTCCTCCTCCATCACTTCTCCTTCTCCATCACTTCTTCTTCTCCTCCTTCGGTTCTGCTTTCTTTCCATCTCCTTTGATATTTGACTTACCCTTCTCTCCCTCTCTGTTTCTTCTTATTGTTGCTCAACAACTCTATAATATAGAGGTCATTCGAGACGGGAGTTTTACCCTGCATTCGCCGTAAACTCTAAAACTAGGTCCCCACATCAACCTCACCCAATCTGGGTCGTGCCGAGATTAGCCAGTTTTAACGAGGGTTAAAATTAAAATGGTCACCCATTTATAAGTAAGTATTAATCTTGCTATGCGTTGCTTTACTTTGGTGACAGAACGATATCTAGTGTATGATTCAACGTGCCATCAAAAATAGTTTTCTTTTCTTGTATTTATCTTTAGATTTTGTCTCTTCGATGATTAGTTTTTTACTTTCCTTATCTTATAATAAAAAAATCTGGTGTAAACATCACACGACTTTCCTTATCCCCCAAAAAGAAGTCGAATTCCGCCACTGGTGACTCAACGGTAACAGATAGTTAAAAAGCAGTGCCTAATTCGTAATCAGCACCTTAAAATCATTGGATTTGATGTGTCGCAACCCCCATCTAGGGTAAATAATAAAAAAGTTAGTCCAAGCGGGTCCCCCCAAAATACCGGTAAATTGGGGCCGGGTTCCAAAAAGTTCAAGATATCAAAAAAATGATAAGAATAGACCCCTATTATTTTTTTAATCCGAGAAAATGTTGTTCTCTAACTTTTTTTGTATCTTTAACCAATTCAAAGAAGCGGCGGTTGCGGCCAATATTTGCGGCCCTGCGGCCGCATCTTGCGTCCGATTTCAACCAAAAGTGTCGTGGTTCGTCTCGTGTATAAAACTAATTTGCATACCAAATTTCAAGTCTCTAGCCCTTACCGTTCTTGAGATATCCTGTTTACACACACACACACACACAGACAGACAGACAGACAGACGCACGGACCAATGGCTGAAAACAACTTTTTTGGTATCCTGAGGCTATAATTCGTCCAGAAATGTGAAAAACTGGGTAGGTCAAATTTTCGACGAATACAATACTTTCCTTATTATAGGATAAGGAAAGTAAAAAGTATTGTATTCGTCGAAAATTTGACCTACCCAGTTTTTCACATTTCTGGATGAATCATGGCCTCAGGATACCAAAAAAGTTGTTTTCAGCCATTGGTCCGTGCGTCTGTCTGTCTGTCTGTCTGTCTGTCTGTCTGTGAGTAAACAGGATATCTCAAGAACGGTAAAAGCTAGAAACTTGAAATTTGGTACACAAATTAATTTTATACACCAGACGAACCACGAAACTTTTGGTTGAAATCGGCCGCATTCTGCGGCCACAGGGCCGCAAATGCTAGCCGCAAGCGCCGCTTCTTTTTTTTTTTTTTTTAAGTGGGGTTTAACGTCGCTTTCAACTGCAATGGTCATATCACGACGGGGGTTTTACCCTCCATTCGCAGGAAACTCACAAACCTGCTACTCACATTGACCTCACCCAGCCTGAGTGGGGCCGGGAAAAGCCAGCGTCACGAGAATTAGAATTTGAATGGTCACCCATCCAAGTCTTAACCTCGCTGGATGTCGCTTAACTTCGGTGTTCTGAAGGGAACCGGTGTATTCAACATGCCATCGACGCTGGCTGCCGCTTCTTTAAATTGGTTAAAGATACAAAATTTTTTAGAGAACAACATTTTCTTAGATTAAAAAAATAATAGGGGTCTATTCTGATCATTTTTTTGATTTTTGTGACATATCAAATTCAATGATTTTGAAGTGCTGATTACGAATTTGGCATTGGTTTTTAGTTATCTGTTACCGTTGAGTCACCAGTGGCGGAATTCGACTCTTTTTTGGGGGATAAGGAAAGTCGTGTGATGTTTACACCAGATTTTTTTCTTTTTCCCTTCCCTCGATATAAAATGTGACCTTATCTAGCTATATCTCCCTCACTCATTCCCTCGCAGTAGCTAGCTATATATCTTGGTTTTGCTTATTCTTTTTTATACTCTCTTCTCCTTCTCTGTTTTTGCCCCTGCTTTTCTACGTGTTCTTATCATTACCCTCTGTATGACCACGGACCTATACAATTTGGTTAATAATAATAATAATAATAAGCCCGGTAAACGGGTGTTTATTAACGGAGCTAGTCCTATTTACAAATGTCAATGTTAAAACAATGTTAAAATTAGTTATAATTAATATTTCAGAACCTACGAGTATATTTGAAAGATTTTCTTATTTTTTCCTTGAAAAATTGACAACTTTGCTAAATTAAATATAAAAATTACTTCCAAGTAGGTATCAATTTATACCATGAGCGAGTTTTTTCATACTTGTATCTCACAATCGTACTAATTTCAGGTTAAAGCAAGGCATGTAATTTGAAAGAGTGTAATTTTATGATGACAGTCATACTTAATATAAACAAACATCGGAGTATATTGCTCTGGAAATCCTAGGTAACATAAAAAATCATGTTGTTAACTTAAAATTGGACTTTCAATTAGAAAATCAGGTGTCTCATAAGTTATGAGAAATACCTAACTCAACCAATTTGAATTGTAAAAATAGTAATATTCTGTTTTTTTTTATACAATATACCTAATAAGAAACATTTTTACTATGGACCATTTTAATGTTTGACTCAATTATTTGAGCCAAGGTTTGTCTAAAGCTTATCAGACTGGTGAGCTTTGTCTTGTTTTTTTTTCTTCTATTTTTATAGAGATGGGTCATGTAAGGTCAGATGCGTGTTTACTTGATTTTTTTTTTGTTTTCTAAACTAACAGACCTCGGATTCATTAATAATAATCTTTGAAAAAAACTTCTAAAATAATATCAGTTACTTTTCCACGCATCTATTCCAACTTCATAGCCCAGCAATCCATCCATGACGACACAGGTGCCTCCTGTTTCGTCTCAAACAAATTTTATTATTTATACATTAAGTATTCAATAAATTGCGTTGAATTCAGGGAGCTCTCGACCTCTGACACACGGTATACGTATACACTTATTCAAGACACTCTCCAGAACACCCTGAGCTTGCCATTCCTCTTCCATTATAAGCCTAAGATCTTGTTTAATATTCTGATATGGTTCAGTGATGAAACTTGAAACAATTTTTAATTTAATGATTCTATTTTCTCATTTAAAGTTGCTTGATGCATGAAGAAAGGAGTTACCTAGCTTATCAAAAAAAAGAAAATGCCTCAAATATAAAAAAAAGGTTTTTGCCTTATTATTGGTGTTAAAAGTTTTTCTCCGGGCATAGGAACGACATGAATTGTACCCATATTTATCTATGAATATTTCGGGCTCATCCAAAGTTCAGGCTCATGATTTTTTTTTCCTTTAAAAATCACACCCACATAATTAACATAATAAAAAAAAAATACCAGACGCTTGTTTTATTTGATGGTAATAAGGTAAGCCTTATTTATTCCTAAATGGCATGAAAGCTAATGTCAAAAGTGACCGATGGTAATACACTATATATAATTTTATTCCGAAATTTTATTCCGAAAATTCCGCTCCCGGAAGCAATAAATTTCCATCTAAAATCAAAATTTCCAATTACTGCTGTCGATTACGCCCATCTGTTGTTTCAATGAAAGAACAATGGATGATCAAAATGAAATTAACACTCCGAATCTCGAAGAACAAAATACTGAAAATGTCGAAAACGAGATTTCGCGAGAGAGTGGTCGACCGCAATTGATAAATGAAGAAGATCAAACAAACAATGCAAATGTAAGTTTTAATAGTACTTTTACTGATAATCCTGTTTTAAACATACAACCTGAAAGTGGGATTGTGGAAAATGGAACAAGTAGAACTAATGAGGAATGTGGGGAGACAAATGTTGTAAGTACTCTGAATACCAATAATAAAACTGTAATATTTAATGCATTCTTACAAGATTTGAATTCTGAAAACAATATATCTGAATGGATTCGAAAATTAGGAGAGAAAATTTCAAGCCGTTTTAGTAGAATGCCAAATGGTTGGTGGCCAAAGATAAAGGATGAATTGAACAAAAAGTTCAACTGTGAACGTTCATTGATTGATGTAAAGAATATGTATAGCAGAGAGAAAAACAAAAGTAAAAGGAATATACAAAGAGGAAATGAACAACATGTATGTGAACCTATGAATGTTAAAAATTCTGAATTGTTCAAAAAAGTGAGAGACTGTTTATTGATAAATATCAGAAAGTATGTAGAGCTGGAAGAGGAAAAAACCAGAACAAGAAAGTTGTACAGCCAAAGTGTAAATAATGATATTATTGATTACATGAACATGATATTACAAAATGATGAAGTGAAGAGCAGGATTAAAAATATTCAAGATTTAAACAACATAATATTTTCATGTCAAATCACTTATGAAAAGTTAACGGAAAAACCAATAATCAAATCAAAATGGAAAGAATCTATTCAAAAGAAAATAGAAAAACTCAAGAAGAAGTGGGATATATTGAATAACATCAATCAAAGCGATCAACCCAACAAAGAATTTAAAAAGTTATGTAAGGACAACAATATTCACTCAAATGATAATGACAAGGTTCAAAAGTTGAAAGAAGATATTTACGAGAAGATTGCGATCTTTGAAAAGAAAATTAAAGTGTCTGAGAAAAGGATTCATTTTCGTAAAGAGAATCAGTTGTTTGAATTTAACAGACAAACTTTCTACCGAAACCTGGAAAGTGAAAATCTTCAACTAGATCCGGAAATAAACGATAATGGAGTAATAGAGTTTTGGAAGAAATTGTGGTCCAATGATGAAGAAAAAGAGTTTGATTTTAATGATTTAATTGATAACCTACATCCAATAGAACATGAAGTAGAAATAGAAGATGAGAAAATGAAGGAAATAATCTTTATGAATTTGAAGTTTCTATCAAATTGGAAGACACCTGGAATTGATCATGTTTATAATTTCTTCATTAAGAAAATGGTAGCCTTACATGAAAAATTACAAGAACTTATAATTGAAGCCATTAAAAATCCTGAAAATATTAATGAAAAATTCTATGTTGGAACCTCATTTTTGATACCAAAAGTTGAACGAGCAAAAGAACCCAAAGACACAAGACCTATAACATGCCTTCCTAATATCTACAAGTTAATTAGTAAGTGTATTACAAGAATAGTAAATGATGTATGTGATGTTAATAAATTGATATCTTCAAATCAGATGGGAACTTTAAACAAATGTCAAGGAGCAAAAGAACAAGTATTGATAAATAAAAACATGAATAGTAAGTATGATTATCAATTAAAAACATCATGGATTGATCTGAAAAAGGCCTACGATTCCGTTTCTCATGACTATTTGATGAAGTGTTTAAGAAAGTTAAAATTTCCAGATAATATAATCAGATTTGTTGAAAGAACTTTGAGATTTCAGAAAACGAATTTGGTATGCAACAAGAAAATAATTGGACAAGTTGACATTAAGAAGGGCCTTATACAGGGTGATCCATTATCGCCAAAGCTGTTTGTTATTGCACTTGAACCACTTAGTAGAATGCTAAACATGTATTGTGAAAAAATAAAGATGGATGAAAATGGAAAAATTGAAAGGAATCACCTTATATTTATTGATGATATCAAACTGTTGGCCAAAGATGAAGGAACATTGATTGATTTATCTTTAATGACGAAATATTGTTTGGATAAAATGGGATTTGAAGTTAATGAGACCAAATCAAGTAGCAATGTAGTATCAGAATATGTATTTGGCGAGGCACTGAGAAATAAAGAAGGATACAAGTATTTAGGAGTTTTGGAAAATTCTGAGAGCATGATTCAAAATGAGAATAAAGTAAAAATCAATAATAAATTAATGTCCAGAATAGAGAAGTTGTGCCAAACCAATTTGAACTCGAAAAACCTATTTAGAGCACTGAACGAATTTTCTTTATCAACAGTCAATTATTACATTGGAATCCTTAAATATGAGCCTGAAGAATATGAACAAATTGATAAGGAAATAAGGAAAATGTTAGTAAAACACAAAGTTTTGATTAAGTCTAGTAATATTGATAGATTATATTTGAATAGAAATGAATTGGGACGAGGATTATGTAATGTGATGGAAAAATCTGAAATGATATTGTACAATTTATTCCTACATCTGAATAAAACAGAGGAAAGAAAGATTCTATTGGAAGAAGAAAGAAGAAAAGGGACACATTTAGGTTTCATCGAGAAATTCTTGGAAGAGAAATATGACTTGCAGAATGAAGATATGAATACAAAAGTGATCAAAGAAAAACAACACGAAAGAAGAATGGACAAAATAAAAGAAAAGAAGTTACATTCGTTCCTGTATGAAAATGAAGAAAATACAATTGATCAGAGAGAGTCATCTACGTGGTTGAAACATGGAAATACATCTCCTCAAGAAGAAGGTATGTTGTGTGGTTTGCAAGACAGAAATTTATTTTACAATCAACAAAAATGCCATCATTGTAATCAAGGCAATAAAACCGTGGACCATCTAGCAACACAATGTGGCCGAATGTTGAACTTTGAATACAAGAAACGCCATGATGATGTTGTAAGATGTATTCACTATTGGTTTACTAAAAAGTATGGATTGAGCAAAAGTAAGAAACTTAAAAATTACAAAGTTGAAAATGTACTATCGAATGAAAGAGTGAAAATTAAATCTGATGTACCCATCCAAACAGAGCTACGCATAGAAAACAATAAACCAGATCTCCTAATACACGATCTGAGAACAAATGAAATTACATTGATTGAAGTTGGAATCACAAGCAAGAGAATATTGGCAACAACGGAAATAACAAAAGGAAGAAAGTATGATTTGTTGGGAAAAGAACTATCTCTGATGTATGGCAAAGCCAAAGTGACTTTAGTACCAATAGTGTTAACATGGGATGGTCTGGTGACAAAGTATTTCAAAAAACACATGGCAGTACTGGGTATTAACAAAAAAGTGCAAGGCTACATCCAGAATGTGGTGCTGAAAAGAACATTAGAAAGTATAATGATTGATTATAAAAATAAAAATGAAGAAATTGATGATGAAGTGGTGGAGGAGCTGCTAGCACAGGCAGACCTCTGATGATGAAAAAGTCTGTTAAATAAATAAATTTTACTGATATGGTTATAGCTAAACATTAAGTTAACATAGCTCAGGAACCAGAAATACATATCCAAATTAATAACAACTAATATCCTTCAGCTTCCTGAATGAATGATGTAAATTGTTCTTCTATGTCAAGAATGAATGCAATTGGCATTTTTTTCGCTAATTTTATTCAGAGCACGATTTGCAAAATAAATATTGGAATGGCTAGGTGTACACAATGAGTAACGTTGAAGGAAGTGAAAGAGAAATATGTGGCAGGGTTTTTCTGTCAATATATCTATCTATATTATGTAGGTAGAATAAATTATACACGTAGATAACTTGAGAAAAAAAAATAGCAGAAAAAAATTATAAAATTAGTATTTTTTCATCTGTTTGAGTTTAGAGGTTTGAAAAGTCGAAAGAAATTCAAATAATAAATATAGCTATTATAAAAACTGATCAGGTGAAAAAATGTTTAATATGTAGTTTCTCGATCTGGTTGGAGATGGAGATGATATCATGTACCTATCGCTGAATTACTACAACCAAGCAACATAGGTGCGATTCCCATCTGAGGACTGGGATTACTCCATTATTTCAAAGGGAAATCGATAACAGTTGAAAACCATTTTCATCTTTTTATCATTTACCGTTTGCAAATGGCGAACAACTTTACTTTTACCATTAATTGCACAAAATTGGCCTGCATCAATGTACTCCAAACAATAGATAATCATGTAGAAAGTTGAAATGTGTGCTAAAGTAAGAGTAAAAAAATTAAGTTAAATAAAATTTGTTTCTTAGTCCAATATTTGGGCCTGCCCCTATGCCTGAGCCAGGGCGAGTTAAGTCAATTAATTACCTCTTCCGCTACATATTAGAAAAGATCTTCTATTTAAAAATTCTCAAGTACAAATTTCAACTTTTTATTGTTTGGTGTTTGAGAATTTTGTGCAATTAATGGCAACAGTAAGCTAGGTTGCCATTTGAAAAAAAGTAAATAAAAAAATGAATATCATACCAAAGTATTTTTAATTCATAGACCTTATGAAAAATGTAACGCAAGAACGCCGTTCGTATTTAAAAAATAATAATAATTGGGCACCTCTAGTCCTGATATGGGGTTTCCAGACCCTACCCTGCATGTATTCTCTAAGCCTAAGCTGATTACCCTGGTAAGTGATCATGGAAAAAATGGTAAAATTCAAAAAGTCACACTAAATTTAAAAGATTTTTAATTTTTATCAACTTCTACAGTTAAAGAAGTTTAGAATTTTAGTGGTAAAGGCGGCGCTCTATGAATCCAAAGACTCCAGAGGTCGTGGGTTCGAAACCCAGCTGGGACATGACATGTTATCCTCCCAATTGGGATTTTTACCACATAGTAATATGTCTTGGGCTTACTGCTGGAATAATGGGACTTTAATAGTCCTAACAGGACAGTATAAATAAGGCGATATTATTTTATTATTATTATTTTTGTTATAAAAGTGTTTATTGAAAATGATAGGGCGTGAACTGAGAACCCCTAACTTCCCTCCCTCAAGATCAGGACACTCAAAACATATACAAAAGCAATGTATTTTCTCCAACCTTTTTTTTATATATAAAAATGAAATCCTAAAGGAGTTGAGCTGGAAAGGCCTTGTCATATTACTCGAGGTAGAAAGCCCATGTTGAGCGTAGGCTGATGGCTTTCTTCAAAACGTCGAAACAAAGAATGAGAATGAAATATGACAAACTGTAAACAAATTGATTTATGAAGATTGATGCTAGTTACGTACACGTTGAGGATTTTTTTTTTCACGGAAAAAATCCTCGCTTGTTTTGACTCCCTGGTTTTGTTTTCTTTCATTTTTTTAATAGGTACCTTGGTTGCTCGATTGTTATAGGTTAGATTAGTGAATTGCTCTAACCTGCAGGTCAGTGGTTCGGGCTCCGAACATAGGGTTTAAAAGTGTAAAAAAAGAAAAAAAAAGAGTTTCAGTAAATTGGTCTATCAATTTTGTCATGAACACAGAATAAAACCATTAAAATAAAATACCTATCTATTATTTTATTGTTTTCCAATGTGTGGTATTCAAAGTTCAGAATGAGGTCTGAGAGAAGGTCTTTGCCTCAGAACGGAAGTTCAATAGCCTGTATGCGGCCGAGTGTCATTTGGGTCATTTTCATTTATCTTGGGCAATTGTATTTTTTCAAGTCATGAACGTTACCTTTTTCCTAAACAATTTTTAGGCTCAGAAGACTAAGACAAATACCTTTGAGCAAAAGCTTTCATTTAGAATATTTCTAGCAGCTACCTCTTCACACAAAATTACAAAAACTTAACGTACCAGGTAACGTTCACGACCACGGGTAACGTTCATGACGGTAACGTTCATGAGTAACACGCCACTAAAACAATCTTTTCTCAATAAAAGAATATTCACTTTACAAAAAAAAATATTTGATTGGAAAGAGGACATGCAGAAGAATTAAAGAAATACATTATATATTACAGAATCATTACAATTTATTTAAAAAACCGCGTAACGTTCTTGTCAAAAAAAATTAGACCCACCATTGTCCCTCACTGTACTGCATCCAACATCCAACTGACAGGAAATTTCAAAACAAAAACAATGTCATCTGTAAGAAGCAAAATGGCGGCAGCTGCTAGCTTCTCATTCTAAGGGTTTTTCAAAATGGTTTACATTTTTTTGGGGGTAACATTCATGACGGAGATTTTTTTTTCTTCGTAGGAACACAACTTTACACGTCTGTAGAATGAGGTGAACATTATTATTTTTATGAAAACTAATGGTCACATCCTAAATAAACTGTATTTTTCTCATTTATATTGGATTTTGGTGAAAATAATGGGGAGAAATGCATTTTTTTCTATCAGACACAGTAAAATCTCAGACTAAGGGACACCTAAAATATCATGAACGTTACTTACATAACTGGCAATTTTAAGTCTCCACATTAGTTTAAAAGACAATTTATTATTGTAATTTATAAAAAAAATTGTTTCCTATGTGATCAAATAGATTTTAGTCATATATCCCTATTATTTTCACATTTATTAAAAGAGAAAGGTTGCGGACTTGATATGCCCAAGATAAATGAAAATGACCCATTTAATCAATTTGATTTAAAATGCGGCCCTCTCGTATAGTTTGATGCAAAGTACAACTGTACTTGAAAGGATTAATTATTTAAAAAGACGTTAATAAATAAAAAATGTTCAATCTTCAAACAAGTGTACGAATAAAGAACGTAATAAAATTAGCAAAACGAATTTATACTTTTTGAAAAAAGTAGTACCCACTATACCTTATGTAATAAAAAGGAAACAAAGAAAAATACTTCAAAAGGGATTTCATTGAAGATTTTTATCATTACAACATGGATACTTGGATAGCTATAAACACAAAGCACTTTGATATAATATATTATGTTTAAGGTTTCATTTTAGGTAAACCATGCAAATGGAGTGTAGTATAAACATAACTGTGGATGGAGTTGTTCTACAATAAAATAATTTTATGGCTAACTTAAAGCTTAAATAAAATTATTACACACGCATAGGCATACTATAAAAATGTAAAATAATTTATATTTTACCTAAATTCGACTCTAGTTTCTAATATTCCGCCAAGTTCACATTCCTTATTAAGTAATTAAAGTTGAATAAATTTGAAACGTAAAAAACAAATGTTCATATTTGTATGTAGGTATACATAATTAATATAATCGATAAAAAATTGTGCACTAATTGGGTACAAGGGTGAGCCGTTTTTGACGATTTTTGGATTTTGATATTGAACCGTTGTAGAAAAGTTGCGTCAAGTTACCCATATGAAACCCAGAAAAATTGGTCATTGTGGCGGAAAAGCGCTGCTTTTAAACGCATTGCGGGAACAGACCATCTTGGGACTTTATATTTTCTGGGTTTCATATTGTTACCTAGACTCAAATTTTCCACAGCGGCCCATTATCAAAATCCAAAATTCGTCAAAAACGGCCCACCTTATTGGGTACTTATCTAATAAGTATCGTTATATTTCTCGAATAACTTCTCATGAATGTAGACTTCCATACAACGTTAACTACAGTCTTTCGCAGCAAGCACAAGTACAACCTATCTAACTATGCTGTGTAACGTGTCGAAGAAATCAATAAAGATTCAAAGTTCCAAATTATGAGAATATAAAATGGTAATAATTAAAAAATAAAACAAATATATAAAGGGAAAATCGATGAATTCCAGTCACATTACCCACGTCCCACTTTGTGTCATGACTTTTCACACACATTGTATCTATTTACATTCTACTTGTGTAGGTTTCCCTCAAATGACAGATTACTACAGTATTCTTTTTTTAATTTTCCATTGTATTTTACAAAAATTTCAGCATGCATGTCCTGCGTACAGGGAGGGGATGAGTCAGTACGTTGCTGAGAAGTTTCTTTTCTCTTCTGATTTCAGATGATGGAACACATTTCAAGAAATGAATTCATCCGATCATAAGAAATACCATCATCTTATGCATATGGGAAATGCCGCCACTGATTTCATCTACAAATGAAACATGGACCATGACGAGTGTCCTGAGGATGTGATGATGAATGAGTGGCGTATCTACATCATGGTTCTGGTGTGCTCTGGGTGTCTGCAGGTCCTAGCGGAGTGTCCCTCAATGTGTGAATGCAAGTGGAAGGGGGGCAAAGAAACTGTTCTATGCAAAGGAAAAAACTTTACTTCCATTCCAGAAGATTTAGATGTAGGAACTCAAGTATTAGACCTGTCTGACAATTTTTTTGAAGAGACGTCGAAAGACTTATTCCAGCAGTTAGGATTAGTAAATTTACAGAAAATATATTTGAGTAAGAACAAAATCAAAACTGTTGACCGATACACATTCCGCAAACTCATCAACTTGGTGGAGTTGGATCTGAGCTATAATCTACTCCAGTTCGTACCCTCGCACATCTTCGATTCAATACTAGAACTGCGAGAGCTGAAGCTCAGTGGCAATCCAATACAGAGGATAACACACGAGGCTTTCGTAAATGTACCAAAGCTAATGAGATTAGAGGTGTCTGACTGTAAGATTACTTTTGTTGAAAGTAGAGCTTTTGCTGGTTTAGAAAGTTCGTTAGAATGGTTGAAAATAGATAGAAACAAAATAGTGAACGTCCGGCCTGTTACATTACGTCACTGCACAGTTTGAAAGGCATCGAGTTGTACGGGAACGCTTGGAACTGCTCGTGCTATCTCAGACCACTGAGAGAATGGTTGCTTAGGAATAATATACCAATAGGAGTACCGCCCTTGTGTAAATATCCAGCCTACATGTCCGGAAAATCTTGGGACCGACTCAATCTAGAAGACTTTGCCTGCAGTCCAAACGTCAGACCTATCACTCCTGATGTGACGGCTGAGGAAAACGATAATGTAACACTGTCTTGCAGGGCCACGGGGTCCCCAGTCCCCAAGATCAAATGGATGTTCAAAGAGAAAGTCATCACCAACATATCCAGTGGACTGACGAACATGAGCAAGAGACAATATGTAATGAAAACAATCAACTCGCTGAGCAATCTTACCATAGTGGCTGTCACCCTGGCAGACTCTGGAATCTACACGTGCAGAGCTAAGAATGGTGCTGGAGATGTCTCCACTAACATCTCTTTGAATGTTATCAAAGTTGAAACTGCAGTTGCACAACCTGACCCGGTCTATCTGGTTGCAACACTGACCACGGTAGTTACGGTCATACTGACAGCATGTTTTGTAGTTCTTTGTATTATACTACTTAAGGCAAGAAGAAAAAGAATTGCTGTAAACAGACGTTATCTAGAAGAGAAACGTGATGTCAATCACCATCAACAGAGCAAACCACTGACACTGAGCAAGAACTTCCCAGAGCCTCCGCCTCGTACGAATCTACCTGTGCCTCTACCTTCTCCCAGGAGTGAATACAACAGTGTACCTCTCAGTGAAACTAAAACAAGTGTAGAATGCAAAGTCAAAGTTGATCCCAAGGATAATATTGACAAGTGAGTTTGAAAACACCCAGTAGCTTGTTAGAGGAACCCGACGAATGACGAAAATACGAAATTAAATAAAATATTCCCGCAGTGTTATTACCACAGCCCGCATTGTGTGTGAAACAATCCGTAAAGGAATAAAGGAGAAAAAATGAGGAGGGGGCGCTTATTGTTAGCACATATTACAAATTTATTTTCAACTTCAATAGTAGGTAAATTGGCCATCTTGGTAAATTTTAAATTTGGTGGTTGAGAAACATGCATGTTTGTGTCAACACAATACATAACATTTGAATGTAACATATTTTTTTTTTTTCAAGTATAAAAAATGGACACAAATAGGTAAATTTGTCGATTCTGTTTCAAATTGAAAAGACTTATCTTTTCAATTTGAAAGGCTAATATGCAGTTATCTCTGTACTTGTGAACCAGATTTCGCTTATTTGGTAGAACTATGAATAAATATCAAATTACTGTATTGCAGGAATGCCAGTGTGTACTACAACTGCAACATAGGAGACGTTGCCTTGGGCCATCATGTGTTGCGAAAGGAGGTTCTGCCCGCTGGAGGGGGGAGTATCTACACCACAGCCTCCCCAGGATACCCGGACCTACTGGAGAACTATTCCGGATCCACCTCAAACAAGTAAGAGATTGTGTACCGTAGGTCCTTCGGGAAATTTATGTAATTAACGTAGTTGACATCTGAACTACAAAAAAGATTCGATGGAGTATAATACGATTTGTTATTGTATCAATGCTCTGTATATTGTTCTTCAGTAAAGCTACCGACCACAGTAGCTTGATCGATAAGGTGGCGGACTTGCAACCTGTAGGTCGGTGGTTAAAGTCCCGGTTTCATCGTAGATTAAGAAAGCTTGTTTGAGTAGTTGTGTCAACACGACATATATTATGATAACTTAACTTTATTTTGTTCTTCAGATCATTCAGATGGCCTCACTGCCTTAGTGACCTTACTTTTTTCTACGAAGCATAAACACGTAAATTTTCTAGATTAACTTTTGGGGGTATCATGATTGTTTGTAGGTCTAATTGAGAAGAAAAAAAAATCGAACATTTTGGTTACAGAGAGGAACTAGAAATTAAAGTTACCTGTATCTATCATAAAAAAAACGAACACAATACTTCCGATTTCTAATATTAGAAATTCATCGGAAGTAAAAAGACCATGGTCGGAAACTAATCCCATTTTCCTACTCAAGGTCTGCCACCGACTTCGTAGTCTCGAAGAACTCTTCTAACTACCCGAAAGTGTCAGACAGTCAGTCGCCTCTCCTACCTGCAAGTAGGTATGGAAGCAGTGGAGGGGAGAGCAGTGGGGAATCCCATAGGGGGCTCCTACCAGACTACTCCTCCAGATCTGTGCCTTATTACAGGTGAGTCATGAGAGCTTTGCTTGTGGAATGTTTTACAGCTAGACTCTTCACTAATTTGTAAACATACTTTCATTTGGTACTGACAAGCTATGTTATAAGTTTGTAATAATCATGTAAATACCAAAATATCGACTTAACAAAACCGTCAGTTTTGGTTTGACAATCTTGTAACCACAGCTTTTAACTACGTATGTAAAACCAAATTTCATACAAAATTCAAATTTCATAATAGGTATGTATTGTACTACTAATACATATAGATATGTAGTTACTATGTCGGTTCATAGAAACTAGAAACCTTACTTCAATATTGTTGTGAAATAGGCATTAGGCAATTTAAACAACCAGTATGAACCCTCATCATCATGAAATATCAACCCCTAATGTTGTAGTATTGTACCTAACATTTCTAACTGAACTTTGCAAAAACATGACAGATATAACAAAGATAATGCTGAAAGCACCGCATGTTTCAAGCACAAACTGCATTCTAAATGCAAACATTATTCCGACCTTTCATATTTTGAAAAATAAATGATATTCTATGTAGTCTGAATTTTTTTCTTCCAAAGAGATATCTTAATGATAAACCTAACATATTTTTTTGAGAAGAAGGTAGATAGATGTATATTGTTTTGGTGGAAGTTCTAATAAATAATTATAGTTATTTTTAGAGTAGGACCTACCAGAAGTAATTGATGAAGAATATGAGTAACTTATATCAGCTACGGAAATGGTTATATTGATTTTCATTATTGATTTGCTCTGTGATAATAACACGCTATGATATGGCCATGCAGTTGAAAGCGACATTTAAAAAAACTTAGTTATTATGACGCACGTGCAAAATAAGGTCTATATAAAACAGTTCGCACCCTCAGAATTAGATGGTGATATGTCAAAAACACCAACTTTTGGGAAATCGCAAAAGAAAGTTTGACTTATCGCTGTATTAATACAATAAAAACTACTGTTTTGATTTATATGTTCTTAAGTTGAACATGTTCTTTTCTATAGTTCTATGTAAAAAAAATGTATTTTTCTTCAAAAGAACTTACCTTTGTAACCGTTCGAAAAAAAGGCATTTTGACTTAAAACTTCATTATATGATTTTGCCTTTTTTCGAGAAAAAATCAATTTTTAATAAGGTGATATCGTATTATATTACCTTTTCTTCCATGAGAAGTGAACAAAAGTGGGTATTATCTCGAAAAAAATTCGAGATAGCACCATCTATTTACAATTTTGAAATGATAGTACCTTGATAATTTAGTTTTATAGCACTATATTACCATATGAATCGAAGAATAAAAGACAATTTGAAACTGGAGGTACATTAAAATCTATGCTTTTGGTATTAAGTCAGAAAAAAAAGAAAACTCATTCAGTTTAAAAAAGTGAAATGTAAAATACCCAATTGTTTTATTGCTAGGCAGTAAAAGGTAGAAAACAAGACAATGTGAGTATAAACTTTATTGTTTCTTGAGACTTAATCTCAAAGTTTTTAAAAAGAAATAACTAAAAACAAATAATTATGAATTTCAAAAAATTGCTTGAGAGCAATAAATTCGGGACAGTAACTTTGTCAAAGTTTTTGATTTTTATAATTTTTATTTTACATTGGATTTTCAAGTGTGAAGTATCCCAAGAAAGGAAATTTTGTTGGTTTTAAGACGGTGTATATTTTTTTTCATTGTAAGCATGTTTTTTAATATAATAAGTCAATTAACAAAAAGAGGTCTAAAGAGCATGAAAACACTGCAAATGATATCGGTGTTTTTTGAGTTATTTCTTCGAAGTCTTCATGGAAATTTGGCTGTTACTTACCTCTTAGTATCTGGTATTACCCCCTCGAGCTTGTATGACAGCCTGCAATCGATTTCTTATGGACTTGATTAGGTTGGCAGCCGTTTCTTGAGGGATAGTCTCCCACTCCTCATAAAGCGCCTGTTTCAGGTCCCTGTGGTTCATTGGGGGCGGGTTTCGAGCATGGACACGTCTTTTAAGCTCGTCCCAGAGGTGTTCAATAAGATTAAGATCAGGACTGTTGGCTGGCCAGTTGAGGGTTCGAATACCGGCCTCTTGGAGAAAGTCACTTACAATACGTGCTGTACGAGGTCGGGCATTGTCTTGCATTAACACGAATCCATCACCCACAAAACCTGCATAAGGGACAACATGATCTTCAATGATGTCAGTGACATACTTCTCTGCAGTTAGGTTACCTCCTTGTCCTCCACAATTGATGATAACGAGGTCTGTTTCAGTTTCCATAGAGATTCCACCCCAGAAGATACAAGATCCTAAACCAAAACTCACAGTTTCTTGAATATAACATTGATTATACCGTTCACCTGGTCTTTTATACACCCTTTTACGTCTGTCATTGAAGAACAAGCAGGGTCGGCTCTCATCCGTGGACAGAACGTGCCCCCATTCCCCATTTCCTCAATGACATCCTCAAAGTGGCCATTATCATTGTTGCATAGTACATAACCCGGACACATTGTGTATTTTCTGAAAGGTATGAGTACAAGCTTTTCAAATATATGCATACTTTAGCAATTTCATGCCACACAAATTGACCAAGACCAACTGAAACGGTGAAATGTCCTGTCCCGAATTTATTGCTCTCAAGTGCATATCGAAAATACCGGGCCAGATTATTTTTAAGTCAAAAAAAAAAAAAATAATAATTTATAAAAGAAAGTAATATAACATAATCTTTTGTATTAGTAATTTCTACCTTGACAAAACACAAAAAAATGTTCGACAAAGAGAGTGATATTTCAAAAAAATCATGCACAGTTCAGTTTTTATGTCAAATACTGAAAATAAAATTTAATAAAGAGAGTGATAAATCAAAACTTACGCAAATATCACTATATTCCAAGAACTGAACGTCTCGATCCAAAGAGCTCTTAGTAACAACTGATCGTAATACCATCTTGTTCCAACCTCCCTCCACTTTTTCGACATAATCAATAAACAACACTAGCGCTATCTCGGGAACGGTAAGAGCTAGAATTATAATTCTTATACCAAACGAAAGGTCTTGTTTCGCTTAGTTCGATAGAGTAATAAAAAAAAATTCATGATTTTTGACATATCACCATCTAATTCTGAGGGTGCGAGTTGAAGTATATTATTCAGATTATCATTAAGAACGATTTTATTATATCTCTTACAAAAAAGAGAGCATCAGACATTAGAAATACAAAAATCTAGGTAATTAAAAACAATGTCCTAATGAATAGTCTACAGTTCTACAGAATGACATAAAGAGAATAGTTACTTATGTATAAAGCTATTGTACCGTTAATAAATTTACCCGTATACCGGGCATTATTATTATTATTATTATTATTTTCACTACATGCACTACTCTTCCATTTCGAGCGAGTGAAAAATAACAATCACCATGGAAAATATTAATGCTCTGCAAAGAATGTCGTTGAAAAAAAACTGCAAACTTTGACGGCAAAGGCAGAGAAGGGAAAACTAAAGTAAACTTTACCAGCAGACGGAGAGGAAATATCTTTTAGTGGTTAAAAAAGGATGTTTAAACAGACACGGAGGGCTCAAATCAAAGCTTGGGTGGTTTCTGTTTCACTCCGTTGAATACATCTGTTTCAATAGCGTGAAAATAGTAAGTAACAAAATGTAGAGCTGATTATTTTCAGTAAAGGGACATGCGTTTTGTTCCTGCTAAAAGATGGTAGGTCTTTCATGATCCAAAAAAGATAGGATCAGAAATTAAGTAGGAAGAAATCTATATAAGAAGTCTTTTGCGTCTCGTAGAAATAAAATTTTAGATTTTGACATACAGTTTTCAACGCACTTTAGATTTTTAGATCCATTCATTTTAGAAGGAGTAATTTTTTTTGAAAACCAGGAAAATAGCCGTACCTTTGGAGCGAAAGGCCAAATACAAAATCAACTGAAGATAATGTTTCTATTGTCATGTTCTCTATCCCATTTTCGTTTGTTAGCATAGAGCTGAAACACCCTGTATACCTAATACATATTACTAGTTTTGGAGGTGAACCATTTTTAAGGAGAGAACCAGACTCTTAGAAGAATAATAGGTACCAAATGTGACTGTTATTCTGAGGAACTGACTGGGACTGAAAAAATTGTGTCGTCCCATTAATCTGTGGAAATTTTCGAAAAGAAGTTATTTTAGTAAGGCCCGTTAGTATAAATATTCATAAAATGAAAATAGGTATATTTATAACACAGTCGTGATTCAATTTTTTGTATATTACAATAGCATGATAAAATTTAACTAGGCACCTATAAAAATATCTCAAGTTTTTTTTTTTTTTAATCTGGGTTTCATGACGCCTCTACATCACGACGGTGGTTTTACCCTCCATTTGCTGAATACTCACAAACCAGCTACTTCAAACTAACCCCATCCAGCCTGAGTAGAGCCGGGAATAGCTAGCATCACGATGCTTCGAACTTGAATGGTCACCTATCCAAGTCCTAGCCTCGCTGGGCGTTGCATATTTGCTTTACATCAGTGACAAAACCAGGTGTATTTAACGTGCCATCGACGCTGGCCTATATCAAAAGTAGCCCCCATTTTCAAGGACCACAAAATAATTATGATTTTTTTTACGTTTTTAAATAGTGTACGTTGAACTTTTATTATTGAAAACTAAACCATATACTGACCAATTATCTGGTATTATACATAATAATAAGTAGGTACCTAGTATTTGATGCATCACATTGTTTTAGCTTTTTAAGTTTGTTAATTCTCTTTTTATATACCTACCTACCATCTTCCTTCACCCAATGAACTATCAAAAATGAACACTTACAACTATTCACTTGCATATTTTACAAACTCAAGTGTCTCACTCTCCTTTGAACTTTTCCTAATGCTCTTCATCCTCTGAAGACTCAGGCACTGTCTTGTATCAAACACCGAGTTAGAGATTTTAGGTTTAACTACAAAGTTCTTGTGTTTATTTTTTAAAACTTACGTAACTCCATGAAAATTTGCTCATCCTTTTTTGCTTCTCTCTGTGCAAACTTTTGTCGCTTCCTCTCCTCGTATGATTCTTCTTTCAGACGGAAGAAACTTTTTCTTTTCTAGTATTCCAGAGCTGAAAGCACAAGTTTGTAGTAGAAAAATGCTACTCAGTGAAAAAAATAAACAGAGGTACAATGGAATACGAAAGTAAATAAGGGAATAATTTCTATCAGGGGCTCACCTGGTTATGTTTACTTGACAAAAGGCAGACTAGACAAACAGACGGAGAGCAAACAGAAATGGAGAGAAAACTGTATTTCTCAAGACTCAAGATGTTGAACCAACCCAAAAACGTTTTTCTATTATTGTACTCTTATTTACGATGTCAGACTTGTCTCACGTCTCTCTCACATATAATGCACACACATTCTCTTACCGTTTTCAAAATATAAGCTGAAACCATAGTTGCTAATTTTCGTAAAATTGTTCCTGGTGCGTACCATGAAGCTACGAGCCCAGTTACCAAGTTTCATCGCTCTAAAACGTCGAAAAACAATTGTTTTATCACATACATATACATTACACACTCACAGCTCAAACATACGAACAGATAAAATTTAGTTCTTAGAATCAGGAATGCCCAATTCGTCCTAAAATAGTATTAGATTATTTCTTAATACGTGACAGTTAAATACTTTCTATGTATATCTTAATGGTTGAAATGAAAATTAAAAAAGAGACAGACTTACAAAGGAACTCCTTGCAAAACTATAACTCTACTTTCATATTTCAGATTCTCCAATCATGGACGGAGCAACAGTACTACATCAATGAATACCCTGTCTTCTACCACCCAGCCTTCTTCTCACCAGTACAGCACTGCCAACGCTAAGTCCTACCACGGGTCACTACGGCGTCCCAAGTATCGCTACGAAAATAGTCTGCCCACAAGTCCTAGCCGCACAGAAACGCCACTGTTGAATCTCCTGGGGGACACAAGGAGCTACTCTCCGCCACTGTCGCTGTCCCTGTACTCTCCCACGGCTGTGGAGCCGCCACTGAGTGAGAGGAAGATTTCGCCGTCTTGGAGGACGCAGCGTGCTTACCAGTACCACAACTCTCAGCTGGACATGTACCTGCAGGAGTACAAGTCCTTGCAGCACGAGCTGACGCGCATGAAGAAGACATGCGACTCCATCACAACGGCCCAAGCAGTCAACCCCAAGTCCATACTGAAGAAACACAACAGCGCTGGATCTGCAACGCGGGGTCTAGAAGCGTCTTACTGGTTACCACGGCAACCATTCAGTAGAAGATTAAGTGCAGGTGATTTCTACGAAAGCTAATACTCGTAAATAATGAGGACATTCATTATTAAAAAGTGGCTGCATTGTTGACTCTTGGAAGAATGTTTTACAAGGTGTCCCTATTCAAGTATTCAGGTAGTCACCGTGGCCGAGTGAGCTAGCGCGCTAGGCATTACACGCACGGTGGGCTGGGTTCAATCCCCGGCGAGACAGGATTTTTTCTGCTCTGTACTTGGGTGTTCGGGGTCCATTCATACCTCGTGAGGAAAAATGAGTAGCTGCTTTAATGTTAGTAGGGACCAGTGGCGGAATTATAGGCAATAATAAGGTATTGGGATTTTAATGATACAGAAAGGTCCTATAATTCTGCGCTACCCACTAAAATTTTAAATAACACAAAGAAACACATTTTTTACTATTATTCGGGTACAAGTGAATTTCTGCTACAACAGTTTTGATGCTATAGTGTTATATTCTATTCGGATAAATCGGAAAATCGTATTAGGTACTATAAAATCAGACCCAAGTTTGTAAGTAAGTTTTTTATATACAGGGTGGGGCAAAAGTCTGGAAACCCCTGAATAACTTTCAAATGGCTTCTTCGGTAAAATTAAAAATTTGTACGGTAAACCGGGCAAATAAGACCTTCTTTTAGAGTCAGGTCGATTTTTGTTACCGGCCCCCATGTCGGGGCCAGGGGGGCCAACTTCATTTTTTTAAATACGAACCCCCACCTTGCGATACATTTTTGAAAAGGTCTTTAAATAACAAATACATTGGTGCAAATTTCTTTTTTTTTAATATTAACTGTTTTCAAATGGCGTCCAACTTTCTGTATGCAGTAAAGTCTGGAAACCCCTGAATATCTTTCGAAATGGCTTTCTCAGTAAATTTAAAATTGTGTACGGTAATCCTTGGTAATAGACCTTATAATTATTAGAATGGGACCGAATTTTTTTTACCGGCCCCCATGTCGGGGCCAGGGAGGCCAACTTCATTTTTTTAAATACAAAACTCCACCTTGCGATACATTTTTGAAAAGGTCTAATTACCCCGACTTACCGTGTACAATTTTAAATTTACTGAGAAAGCCCTTTCAAAAGATATTCAGGGGTTTCCAGACTTTACAGCATACACAAAGTTGGACGCCATTTGCAAAAAGTTAATATTAAAAAAATAAAATTTGCACCAATGTATTTCTTATTTAAAGACCTTTCCAAAAATGTATCGCAAGGTGGGGGTTCGTATTTAAAAAAATGAAGTTGGCCCCCCTGGCCCCGACATGGGGACCGGTAACAAAAATCGACCCCACTCTAAAAGAAGTTCTTATTTGCCCGGTTTACCGTACAAAATTTTAATTTTACCGAAGAAGCCATTCGAAAGTTATTCAGGGGTTTCCAGACTTTTGCCCCACCCTGTATATACAGGAATAGATATTATAAAAATACACACAGGTTCTAAATTTATACAAAAAATATGATTTCTATGTTTGTAAATTTTTATCAGTACCTACAAGAATTTTTTCCACGGTGGTATTTTTTAAATTTAATACTAGAGAGACCAACAAAAAATTAACATAAATTGAACTGAAATATGAACCACCCTGTACACGTACATTAGATGAGCTAGAAAATATTTATCTGCAGAATTTAATCAAAAATAAAATTGTATGAAAAGAGAAACTAAGGAAGAAGCTGTGTAAGTAAGCTTTGGGATTTACTTTAGTTCAGACTTCAGAAACATAAATGATTTTGCTTCAGAAATGAGAATAATGAGGATAATGCAATCTAAGTAGGGTTAATTTTAGAATAGCTTTGTTTCTTTGTTTAATAATATGTATTTGTTGTTTACATTCTATTTCGATTGGGTTCGTTGGATTTATTGTATCCCTTTCGCTATGACAGTCCTGTCCTGACTTTCACGTATCAAAAGTCGGTGAAACCGTTCAGAAGCTCATTCCAGAGTTTACATAAGAAAGTAGTTGAGCACAAAATGAACCATACCTCGGCACAAAGTAAAATATAAGTATTTATATCATACATCGAAAGGTCTTTGCATCGACTCTCTCCATTCATTTTTTTTTTTTTAATAACATCACGCTTTAGTGGTAACCACTAGGCGAAGTTAATGCTCAAACCATTTTCTACCACCTAACCCTCAGAGTCTTATTATTATATCGTCACAAACTCAAATGAATGATGAAAAATTCATGCTCGGAATGGGATTCGAACCAATGAAGCCCTACGCTACCCGGATTACCAGACTAGCACATTAACCACTTGACTACCAGCGCAACAATCCGATTTCCGATGGTACAAAAAGTGCCATAAATTGACCATTCCTTTTTTGTTAATTTTCCAAAAATTCTGAAAAGTAAACACCTCTGGTTCCACATCACACAAGAATAATGTATTCGCCGAAAGTCTGCTGGGTCAAAACTTTTATCAATCCGTGCCTTCTAAAATTTAGATAACCATAGGAAACCATTTTGTTCTATTATATCTAGAATCTGAATATAATAGAACAAAATGTACAGAACAAAAATTCTATTATAAAGAGGTTTCTAACATAGCCAGATCTCTATTACACATAAACAGGTGACGCAGGGACTTGAGATTTTATCTATTATAAAGAGGTTTCTATTATACCTATCCGAGTCCATTATAACCAGGTTCGACTGTAGGCAATAGTGGGTATTTCTTGTATATTCTTCCAATGTTTGAAGAGATGGGTAGGTACTAATCTCGAAAGGTAGGTAATGAGTAAATTACCTACCTATCTAGATATACTGAATAAATACCTATTTATTGGTACAGTTTCTATTTATCACTATCAAAGTCCTTTTTTTGTTTTACATGAGAGGAATGTTAAAAGATTGTTTAAACCTACTAGATATTTATTATTGTTGATTCTCTCATTTATTTAACATTAATGAATAACTAACAAACATTGTGTAAATATATTTATACACTCGTAAGGTTAATGAATACCTACACACTATCTTATCATTATTGTTTTATTGTTAAAAAATATTTAATGACTTCGTTTAAAAAAACAATATTATATATTAGGTAAATGTTTGTAAATAAATAGCTAAAAAATTGTTCTAATTTTCCATTAAAACCTTGACCACGTTAGCAAATTGGTCTACAATTCTACATGCCTATTGTATTTAAATAAAACCGATTGAAAAAACACATTTCGATTTTGGTTATTTTCAATCCATTTTATTTTCAGTGGTTCATGTTTTTACTTCCTTGTATATCCGAAGTATTGTCTTGGTTCTTTTTTCAATTCAATTGACTTTTTTTTCTTATATGTTACCATCTATTTTGGATAGATATTTTTGTATACTCGTACATATTTGAAATTTGCTCCATTTCAAGAAATAACATATTATATATTAATAATTATGTAGGTTTATGGGTTACGACACGTCAATTTTTTTTATATTTTTTGACATGTCGTAACCTCCTCAGCAATATTATTAATTTAAAAAGGCGATATTATTACCTATTATTCTTTTCAACTCGCAAGTCTTCGGCACTACTGAACGAATTTCATCATTTCAACGACATTTGTACACATTAATAAGTAAGTACCTACTGGTGCTCGTATGTATTATAATAATTATTGGTAATGAGTTTCAGAAATTTTAAAATGATTAGTAGGTACTGTCTTGTCTACGAATACTGTAAGTATTATATTTGGTGCTGACTTGTATATACTGAAATATAATTGATCCTGTGTTTTCTAAAGCAGGTATATGCTGCAATCTGCAATTAGCTGCCATGTATATATATTATGTATTGTACTTACTGCTGGATTGTATGAACCTTGATAAATACTTGTATAAACAAGAGCGTACCAAGACAAAATTTTGGATCTCTATGTTCAATTTCATTTTTTTTTTTTTTTTTAAAGAATTCAACTAAAAAAATAGGTATTAATTTCAATTTCCACAAGAGGTATGTCGTGGCAGAATTTGACTCGAAAGCCTAACTTAAAGCAGTTTGTAAACAAAAAAACTGACAAGGTAATATCATAGAACCCAATAATAATGGCTATCTTCATGTAATATATTATTATAAACTGGATGAAGTCTCACAAGAGAAGCCCCAATCATCACACTGATCTCTATTAGATCTTTGTGACCTCTAAAGGCTGTGATAATAAGTTCATTATAATATTATAAATTTGCTTTAACATAGAGATGTATATCATTGATGAATAAGTGTATATCTGTGTATCAACTGTATCATATTCTAAGAGAAAGAAGAGGTCCGCAGGACACTTTCCATTCGGTCCATACGGTTCTTTAGATCGATGTTGATTTTGCTGATCGTCATCAGTCGCTTATTGAACTCTTGAATGAGGTTGGTCATGGACTTTTTGGTAGCAGCCAGCTCACATCTAACTTTGGCGAGTTCTTTATCCACATCGCTGGCTGAAGGGTCAGTGGGCGGGTCCATGCAGTCTGGGGTGTCGGAAGGGTCCCAGATCGGCAGCGGATTGTAGGCAGGATGGTCAGGAAAAGAGGCCGCTGGGTCAACAGTGGTGGCTTCGGGACTCGGGTTGGGATTTTTTGTTGTTGGAGGTGACGGTGCTGAAAACAAATGATAATAGGTATTATTATTTTGACTGTGTCAGCTCTCGAGGGTGTAAAAGACCACCGAAAGGGTGTTACAGCAGGAGCGGATCTATGCTCAAGTCTCCTGGTATTGTTTTGTTCACAATGTGAGTAGAATATTCGTTGGTGGACTTAATTGTCCACAACATTCTCTATAGTGGCCATACCCCTCGGTGGTTCCGTCATTGGTCTGATGTTGGGGTCTTGGAATGTTTCCAAACGGCCACTTTTGCACATTGTGAACAGTGGAACAGTTCTCATAATCAGTTCAATCAGTCCTACTCCTACGCCATTTATTATTTTTATTAGTCGTAGAAGTAAAAGGAGAAGAAGGAGCTGAAAGAAGTAATGGCAGAAGGTCACAAAATTATTAATGATATTATTCTTGCAGCCAGGATGTAAAAGTGCTGAATTTAGCTTCTGGCGTAGAGTTCCACGATTTGTTGCCTGTACAGAGGAGGACTGTGCGAAAAATTCAGTGCTGTGTACGGGAATCATGAGAAGAGCCTCATCAGACAACCTAGTGATAATATCATGTGCCCTGAAGCGTGAACATAGAGAAGAGATAAAGTTTGTTTTTAGTATTGAGAACTTTTCACAAGAGCAACTTGTTGTGGATATGCGAACGATGACTCATGGTGAGACATCCCAGTGATTCTCGGCAGAAGACAACATGGTCAATGGTCATACTTGCGAAGACCATAGATGAACTAATACATGCATTTTGCAGTCTTTGAATCTTCATTAGAGTGTACATTTGTACATAACAGAAGAGTGTACGTAAAATATTAGACTGTACCTATATAACAGATAACATGAAGATATTGAAGATCTTACAGAAAAAATTAATTTTGTTCTGGAACGAACGATTGAAACGAGGA
This sequence comes from Bactericera cockerelli, assembly GCA_024516035.1. Lineage (NCBI taxonomy): Eukaryota > Metazoa > Arthropoda > Insecta > Hemiptera > Triozidae > Bactericera > Bactericera cockerelli. Next base: position 36,576,284 of record CM044955.1, on the reverse strand, counting down.
TTTATAATATTTCAGGATAAAATAATAATTTCAATTTTGATCTTAATATTATAAAGAAATCTCAAGTTGCCTAGCCCTAATATCAGAAATTCGTGAAATTCGTTTAACACAAAATATCAATATTACTCACTGGTCTTAGGCTTAGGCGTGGTCCACTCAGCATCCGGATCATGGTGAGGGAAAGGCGTCACTTGCTTTCCTAGTCTATCCGTCAAGTCAGACGGAGGCGTCTCACGTTTTTTCGCAGGTGATGAAGAAATAGTTGAATCAGCAGGCGTACTCTCGGTCAGCATATCCATTAGAGTATTTTGTTTCTCGTCAGTTGGCGGAGTTGATTCAGAATCCGTCGTGAGATCTATATCACTACCAGTAGATTTTGTGTTTGGATCTTGCTGAATCGTGTTTTCGTTCGGATTAACAGTTGTTGGAGGGGTTACAGGATCCTCTTCAGTGGGCTCAGAAGGTGTTTTTTCCGTAGTTTTTGAAGTTCGGGGTGTAGTCGTTTTCTTTTTAGGTGTTGCTGGAGTTTTAGCCGGTAATTTGGGATTTTTTGTTGTTGTTGATGCCACAGTTGTTTCTTCGTTGTTAGGAATGGGTGATTCTTCAGTCTCAGGAGCATCTGTTTCCGATGCTGGGGCTGAGGAGGGTCCACCAAAACGATCATTTATTAAGGATGGTGTTTTAGGTGAGGTTACAGGAGGAGTAGTTTTAGGGTTTTTTTTAGTGGAAGAAGGCTTTCCTGTGCTTGATTTTTGAGTGGTTGTGGTACTTTGCTCTAATGGGGACTCTTCAGTACTTGGACTGTTTGGTTCTTCAGTTTCTGCATTTGCTGTTTCTTCAGGTGGTGCTTCTGTTGTAGTTGTGGTTGGCTTTTTAGTTATTCGAGGGGTTGTTTTTGAATTTTTGGGATTCATTTTTTTAGGTTTTCGTGTGGTTGGTTTTGGAGTGGTCGTTGTTGTTGTTGTGGTTTCTTCTACTGTAGTTTCTTCAGTATTTGGCTCTTCAGTTGTTGTTTCTTCGGCTAATGTTGTAGGTGCTTCTGTTGTAGTTGTAGTTGTAGTCGTTGTTGGCTTTATAGTTGTTCGAGGGGTGGTTTTTAGAATTTTAGGGGTGGCTTTTCTTTTTGGTGTTGTTCTTGCAGGTTTCGGTTTTTTTGTGGTTGGTTTTGGAGTGGTAGTGGTAGTAGTCGTTGTTTGTTCTTCCGTGGTTGGTTCTGCGGTTTCAGGCACAGGTGTTTCTTCTGTTACTTGTGGTGTTGTTTCCACAGGTGCTATAGGTGCAGGAAATCGGTCATTTAGAGCAGGAGTAGTCCTATCAAATAAGTTGACAAGATCTGGATTCGGACCCATAGGTTGTGAATTAGGAGGTACATAATTCGGGGGCATATTTGGTCTTGGGAAGTTTGGTCTCTGCGGGAACGGCTGCTGGGGGTAGAACTGTGCTTGTGGGGGTTTTGAGTAAGTCTCTCTCCATGGGGGGTTCTCTGGATACTTGTTGTATAGTCCTGAAATTTTTATCGTGAGTATTATCTACGAAAGTCAAGTAACGAGCAATTTTTTTATTTATTTTAAAGATGAGTGTTTCACAGCCTTTTTTATTTTTCAACCATGAAACAGGAGCTACTGTAGACGCTTGTGGTCTGTATTGTAGCCTGTCCATCCCTTAGTTTGCCTCCCTCTGATAGGCGAAAAATGACAAAATACTTCCCATTTAGGTCAACACGAGCGCACCGGAAGGAAGGTACAAACTACTGTAACCAAATTTTGAATACAATTTTTTGTCGTCGCGGGGGTTTGATTACAAGACCTTCCCGCACGGCAAGCGAGTGCTTAACCACTGACCTGCGCTAGTTTTTTTATTATTATTACATAATTCACATTTAAATGAAACATAATTATAATAATCCAAGGGGAAAAATATAAATATTCAAGAAAATCTAAAAATAATTCCTTTTCAAAAACTGCTTTAAATTTAATAAATTAATGTTCTTGTACCTACTTTATAATTATTCAACTTACGGTCACAAGTCCATGTCTGGTTCCTTCTCACATAGTCTGTACCTCTGTGGTTGACATAGGTTGCAAAGTGCAACTGTGTGCCCACACTCATGGGACAAAAGGGATCCTCGAGGAGCCAGTAGCCATTGACCTTGGTTTTAGAGTACCTCGAGATCATACCGTTAGGGTAGGATTCAAGAGGAATGCCCATGTTCCCTCTGAACGAGAATGATTGCATACCCGGGGAGTCTGAAAGAGGAAAAAGATATTCAGGAAATATCACGGTTATATGAAAAACCACACTAATTGAGGGTGTATCTACAATTTTTGAATATAGGTGGAACTGGAACTAAATCTCAGATTACACAAGTACCGCCCATTATCGCCACTAGCTCTTCATTGGAATTTTGTGTATACTTTTCTGTAGAATAATAAACCTAAAATTTATGTTCTAATCAAATATTACAAGCAAAATCCTGAAACGAAGAAACATTTTTCAGACTCCAACTGCGATATGTACAGTGTTCCTTATCGCACTAGTGCGATCTTAGGGTGATTAAAATAAAGTAACCTAAGCACAGATTAATTAAGAGTAACTAAAGAACAATAAGACATCATGCAAATAGTAACCAAAAAGATATTCAAACTTGTCCTGCATATAAAAGCCCTTGTTGAAAGAAAATATTTTTTATTTTGCGCACTCACGTTGTTTGAAACAACGATAAACATTTAGATAATTTCACAGATGTCTAATAATGCGCCATTAATATTGATAGGGTTGGCGAAATTGGACCATGGCGAAATGGGCCAGTACATGTTGATTGACGAATACCTCATTTACAAGAAGACAGAAAGAAAGAGCTTGCATTGTTCGAGCTGATATCAATCACAATTTTCACATAACTGTCTGTATGAAAATAATAAGAACAAGAAAGAAGATAAGAGCTCTGGGTTGCGAAGATGGTGCTGGGATAAATCCGCCTGAGAGGAATACAAGCTCATAGTATTCCCAGCATGCATTATGTAGGCATTTTCGTTACGGACATACAGACATGAGCGACTTACAGTAAATAGACAATAAAAACCTTGATTTTCTTGAGTACCTAACTAATAGCACGGAATGTTTGGATGGCTTTTATAAGAATACAGATACATAAGTAAGTACCTACTGTTCTTGGCTGTGATGTTTAAAAAAATTAAATATAATTAATCAAGCTAATCTCTAGGTAACTTTATTGTTCTAGAATATATTTTATTCAATATGTATACAACTAATTCCCATTATTAGAGAGACCAATAAAGTACAATTAATTGCGATGACGGATGACTAACAATGGGATTTTTAAAATCCCAGGTGATAATTGCCAAGAAAGGTGACGCGTTTGGATTTTTCCCGATCCAAAATTAAGGAGACGTTATTAGGTGTTGGGATATCTGTCGACAGGTAAGTGCTTTATTGTGGTGTAATGAGGAATGTTTATCCATTGTACCTACCGCATTGTGGGAAATGATTGAGACTTACTGGCACTGCTCGTGCGAAGCAGGCAGTACTTTGCTCGTCTGTTGTGTACTGCGATCACGATTTTCCATGAACTTGACTTATGTGACCTATGGATCTCTTTAGTCAAGATCTTACACGGATTAAAAACATAGCTCATATTTCACAGTTGGTTTAGGCATGACTCTCGAATATTGAACAGATTAAGCGACGGTATAGTAGATGGTCAAATTGCAGTGGTGGCTCTATAGAGAGGTACATCATGGAAATATAAAGATACCAACTTAGAACAGCAGTCAGCACGCATCACACATTTAAGTGAAAATAATAACTATACCTACAAACCAAAAGTTAGTCTTTGTCGGGTGAAAATTGAGAATATTAGTGTGCTTACATAAGTAGATCATCCCTCAGTCCAGAGAGCACTCTCACTCTCATAATCCCCAAACTTGCCTTTGTTATTGGTAATTTTATTTATGTAAATATTAAGTATCTTTTTTCTTTGTTATAAATACTGGAGGGAAAAAATACTGATGACAATTTTTACAATGACCATTGAGTACGTTATTAATCAATACAAAAACTTTATACATATGCAAAGGAAATTATACTTTATTTTTTTTGGTAATATTGTTCCAAGGTACGGTAGAAAAACTTACTTTTTTGAAATATTAATAAAACCGAAAGTACCTACTGGAGATTGGAGGTATCAGTCTAATTTCCACCTCAGAGACCCAGCTCAAACAAGAACAAAATCATACTCTTTGAAAATTACATCAATCAAATGACGGCCGCAACTGTCTACTTGTCTATGCACTTCTAGTTGAGTCGATTTCTGAAGTTTCACTGCACTCTCTGAAACATGTCTACCGGTATTTCATGGATAAATCGATAGCGTTCCAAATATTTATCTTCAGTATCCGAAGGCGATCGTTGTCAACGAAATGTTTCAAATTAATATCCCCGTAGGAAGAAATCAGGAGATTTGGTCGAACATGCATTCAGCACGTGCTATAAAAATAAGTTAAGGGCATTAGGGCGAAGATAAAGACTGAAGGCTTGTCTAGAAGAACAACCTATGTTAATTTTTCGAGTTTTTTTTTTGCAGAATAACAACCTATGTGTTCTCTTTCATAGCGTAGTGTTGTCAGAATTCGGAAAAATCGGCTTATGTCGGTCAAACTTGGAAAAAAGAGTGGGAGAAGGGATGAAAATTTTGATGTAAAACAACCTATGTGACAAAAATTTCAGTTAGTGCGTGCGCGCAAAAGGCTATAGTCTAACCCCACGGCCGTTTGTTTTATTTTCGTCTGCCAATAAAATTATTTGCGTTTATTCTAATTAATTTTATTGTGTCAATTTTTAGGTGCATAACAATTTTGTTGAGACACCTATTTAAATTGTAAAACACTAGTTACCTATGCATAATTGTAAACACTAGTCACAAGAGATTCTACACAAATTTACCTTCCAGTAGAAAAGTAAGTTTCTTGGCATGTTTTTTTCTTTGTGTTTTTTGGGTTGAGTGGAATAACAACCTATGTGGCAAGAAACCTAAATTGAAATAAAATAACAGCAATTTCAACTTTAAACCTCTCTCCTGAAAAGTACCAAAAATAACATAGGTTGTTCTTCTAGACACCCCTTCGACTAAATTCTTACAGTAGGTATACACCACTGGGTTTTAAGGTTATTGGCTAATAATAGTTGCATAGAAGTTTGTAAATGGTGTGGGATGCTCCCTATCAAAGTATTAACTTCACGGATATTCAATAGTAGGTATATTGACCGGTAATATCAGGAAAATAACTAAGTACCTATTATTTTCTTATTCAGTGTAAAAACATGTATGATGTATATCATAATAATAAATATAAATCAGTAAGTAAGGATACAGATACCAACTAATTATTCCGATACAATAAATCCTGGTTCCTGCATTTTGATGTTATTGTGTTGTATGCTTCCTTGTATACAGGGTGAGAATAAAGTCTCACCCCACATAAAGTCTCTTAAATAGAATGGTATTTTTTATGGCATGTCGTTTTAAAGGTCTCATAGAGAGAAGTTCATTACAACAAATTTCAGTGAGCTACGACTTACCGTTCTTGAGATACAGGGTCGAACGTCCTTCGTAATATCCATATAATATTTTGACCTATAACTCGTTAACCGTACATTATAGAAAAATTAAATTTGTTGATAATAACTCCTTATGACAAGCCCTGTCGAAAAAGTTATAACTCGACATACTCTGTTGATGTTAGTTTCTGGTCGGTTTCGTCAGCCAGCCGGACGAACAGTCCGAAAATTTTTAACGAAAAAACAACTCAAGTTTTAACTTGTTCGAAAGTTCTTACTATAAGGAGTTATTTTCAACAAATTTCATTTTTCTGGAATTTATGGTCAACGAGTTATAGGTCAAAATACGAGTATATGGATATTACGCAGGACGTCCGACCTTGTATCTCGAGAACGGTAAGTCCTAGCTCACTGAAATTTGTTGTAATGAACTTTTTTCTATGAAACCTGTAAAACGATATGCCACAAGATATACCATTCTATTGAAGATTTTAAAGTTGGTGCATGCCCAGATTGCCCAGCCTGACTGGGGCCGTGTAGGCAATTTTTTTTTGGCTGAAAATTAGTCACCCTAAATTTGAAGGGATACGTGTTTTTGCGTTTTCTAGTATTTTCAGCTATTCTCGAGATACGGGGGTGGGGTGAGACTTTATGCTCACCCTGTATACGTAAAATATAGGCACTTATTGGCTCCATCAATATACGAATAGAAAGAATTTATCAGTTTAATTCACATTTTATTAATTATTATGCACAATAAAGGTAAATAACAACACAATACATAATAAATTCTATGGAATCTATGGGGTTCCCTACCTACCCAACTACACATTCCATTATGTTACAGCTGATCTAAATGTATAATATTATTATATTGTCTTCTACCTACACATCGAATCGAATAATTATGAATGACTTAACTAGGTATTTTAGGCTAGTTGGTGTAATGGGACTCTCTGGTCTCAGCCTATGTAAGCTCTTTACGCGATTCGGTAGTTTGCAATGTTCGAAACCGCGAAATCGACCCTTGAAACACTAGGAGAAAACAAAAAATAGGCACATCAAGATAAGATATGTAAAAATAATCTTTTTTTTTTTTCAGAAATGTTCAAACCCCGATGAGTGGTGTATAATAAGATCTAGGCGTATCCCTCTATTATTGATATCCCCTCTACTATATCCCCCAAAAATTTGATAGCGAATTCGTAGATCTTCGATAGCGTAGATCTTTTGAAAATATACGGCGTAAAATCATCGGTTTTCCACGGCCGAGGGCTGTTGTGATTTGTGTTTGAGTGGTGGTGCGGAAGGGAATGCCATTGGCATTAGCACCACCCTTGATCGAATTTTGTTTTATTAATGTCAATTTCTATGTATAAATATTTTGTATATATTCTATGTAAATAAAACTTGATCTAATATGTTTAATAATAATGAAAATTAAGACATACAGAAATCGAATTTGTTCTCCCAGTAGGTATAAGAGCAAAAGAATGCTCAATTACTCAAACGGTACTATACCGCTATCCGTTTGACACCCTGTCAGCGCCCTAACCCCAAAGAAGAGTAGCACCTCTTTTTAAACCCCTACCAGCTGATTACAACCCCCCCCCCCCACCAGCCCTACCATAACCCCTAGACTTAGGGTGCTATGCAGAGTCCTCACGGTAGGGATACCTGGGTCATTTTTCCCTTCCCACTATCCATCACCTATAGTGGATCCACCGTGTCCCGGGCTGGCAAAAGGTAGAAGATACAACCACCGGGAACTGTCTTTTGCATACTGAAAACAAAATTCTGTATAATATTCTATGTATTATAAGATTGTCACAACAGTCTGGATCTGTTTCGCCACTTCTTGGCAGATCTGACCGCCCAAGGATAGTGCGGTTTGAGCATTTTGCTCTCGTACTAGGGGAACATTTTCAACTCCTGGAAAATTCTTGTATCCCACAACTGCTCTCCGAAGTTTTTCTTCTCTTAGGCGGAAAGCGACGCAACTTAACGGTGCCAGATAGCCGAAAACTGACGTTTCTGACGCCAATTTTTTCAAAAGATCTATTCGAATGTGTTTTTTTTTCGACTTGTGTTTCAATGGCCGATTTCGGGGTTTCTAAAATTCGGGCTTGGAGTCAGATCGCGCTTTGTCCATTATTTTCGCTCAATTTCGATTTCGACAAATTAGCACAAAACAACATACACTAAATGAACAATTTTAACTTTGGATGGTGAAATTTGAAAGATGGAAATTTCAAGACAATAATATAATTATCATAAACTAAAACAAACGTCTAAATTTTTAATACACTCACGAAATGACGAGATATTATACAAGCGACAAACCGTTAGAACTAAAACCTTTAGAGCTAAGAAGCACAAAAAAAAGTATAAAAACTTATTATTAGAGTATTTTCTACAATCCTAGAACTTACTGATTCAGTCACAATAGACAGTGAATTCGCAGGTCATAATGTATCTCTTATATTTTTAATATTATGTTGTTTGGACCCATCAGGGTAGTGTGTACCCAAGTTGGCAAATGCCGAAGAGCTTTGAGAAAAATGTAGCAAACAAAAAACTGACACACCTTTGGACTTTTTCAGTTTGTTGCCTATACATATCGCGGTACATTATTGGAAAAACATTGCATGTTTTTCCTTTACTGTTTTCGAGATATACCTATGTAAGTTCTAAGAAAAGTAACAATATTCAAAGAAAAATTGAATATTACGAGTATTACGGAGCATACCTATGTATGTACAATTGAACATAATACCTATAATTATAATCAAGAAAATCGAAAAAAAACTTTTAACCCAGTTAAAAACATGGGTAGCTCTAATAGGTCCAAACAAGATGCTAAGAAACAAATGTGGTTTTACGAATTAAGCGATTTTTTGTTGTTGATTTTGACTGGCCCATACAGGTTCGTAAAGTTACCGACCTCAGAAGCTTGATCGATAAGGTGGCGGACTTGTAACCTGGTGGTCGGTACTTCAAGTCCTGGTTTCAGCGTAGATTTGGTATTCAGTATGAGTAGTTGTGATATCACGAAAGTGATTAACACGAATCTAACTTAAACAGGTAGATAGGTATTAAAACAACTCAGGCACAAATAATAAAACAGGATTAAAGATAAGAAAGACTATACTATCCCTGAAGCTGGGTTATAGTGCGCTGCGATTTATTAAGACTCCGATTTAAAGGGGTGTGGCTTAACTTAAATTTAATCCTGTTTCATAATTCGGTCTTAATGAAACAAAATCAATTCCACAATGTGTATGAAATATTTTCTACGTGTACCTACAACGAACTTATACGGGAGCTTATTTATGAGCAACACAGGTCATGTAGCAGCGAACAACCACTAGTATGAGAAGAATTCAATACTTACCAGGCATATAGATCCTTAGTCCTGCGGGACGCCGGGCCACAAAGTGGCAGTTTGGAATGGAGAGAAACCCCATGAAATGTCGAAAAAGAAAAACAAAGTCACACAATAATATAATTTCACCAACATTTTATTCGTTGTATTCCTTTTTTTGATATCTGTGATATTAAAATTACCAAAACTATTATAAAGTTGACTATTTTCCAACCTAGACTCTTCTTCTGAAGAGTCTGTTTCAATGTGAGGAACTATAATACTAAAGACGAGCCCGAAAAGTTCCTGGTACGCACTATGTGTGTATTTAGCGTCGATAACAGGATAATGGATTGGTTTTCAGTCTGCTGAACATTTCGGTCCAAGGACAGACTTGACTAAGAAAAATCTCTGATGGATAAGAGCACAATGCTCACTTTTTACTATTAGGATTTTTCAACCCGAAAACTAGATTTAATTAAAAAAAAAAACCACTCGCGTCGCTATCCCACAGTTCCAGCCGTGCTTACCTGATTCTTTCCCTCAGGGTAACTTACGGGGAATAAGCGGTATTGACTCTTATGAAAATAAAGATAAAATAAAGGTAGAAATCACGGGAATACCTTTGATTTCTTTATGCTATAAAGAGGAAAGTGATGGAATCACCCAAAATTTTCGATAGTCAGTTTTCAGTCCCAAAACTCGTTTTATTCAAAGTTTCAGCCATTGGTCCATGTGTCGGTCTGTAAAAATAATATCTTAGAAACGGCATATGAAATATACAGCGGAAAAAAAATAAACTTTTCGAAAAAAAAACATGTGCCGCCGGTGACGGTTTTTCGAACGCCATTTGGCGCCGTTTACCGCCAATGGCGGTTCTGTTTTTTCTTGTGATTAAAAATAGTAGGGTCTATTCCAGTGGTCTTCAATCTGTGTCCCGCGGGCCACTTGTGGCCCGCCGAGTCATTTTTGGTGGCCCGTGAGCTCATTCATGTTATTTCCTATTTCTTCCAGCACTAGCTGACCAAGATTTTTTTTTTTATTTTTTTTTTTATGCAAAAGTTACGAGCAGTGACAAATCCGATGGGATTCGAACCCAGGTTTCCCACCTACAGGACTAATGCATTGACCAACACTCCCTCCGGATTGCTACAACAAAACTTCAACCCAATATTGTCAAATCGGTGGATGCCATGCAATGCCAACCATCCCATGGAAGACCTAGGTTCGATCCCTCACAGAGTTGATTTTTTTCTAAACAGAAACTGATCAGAGACTCCTGTACAATTTTTTTTTCTTCTACTTTTTGTATAAAAAAAAATGAGTGAAACAATTTTCTTTTTAATTTTATTTGTAAAATAAAAATACCAACACTTGTTCCTGAAATTAAAAATAGTTTTCTGAATTAGAATTGTTAGAAAAGATTTGTTTCATGTTGGCCAAATTATATGTATAGTTATTTTAATTGGCCACATAAAGAATTTAAATTTTTCATTCAAAGTTATTTTAACTCCAACAAACATCACAACACAACAAAATTAAGAGTATAACCAAGAACTACATTAATAAGTTACACTGATTGTCAAAATTTTGACAATCACACATAGTGCGTAAAATTCTACTTGCTGATCAAAATTTTCCTTGCTGATGTTCAAAATTCTACTTGCTGATCAAAATTTTCCTTGCTGATGTTCAAAATTCTATTTGCTGATGATGAAAAAATTTAACTTGCTGATGTTCTAAATTCAACTTGTTGATCAAAATTTTCCTTGCTGATGTTCAAAATTCTACGTGCTGATACTCTAAATTCTACTTGCTCATGTTCGAAATTCTACGTGTTGATGTTCAAAATTCCACGTGCTGATGTTCAAAATTCTACGTGCTGATGTTCAAAATTCTACGTGCAGATGTTCAAAATTCTATTTGCTGATGATCAAAATTCTTCGTGCTGATGTTCAAAATTCAACTTGCTGATGTTCAAAATTCAACTTGCTAATGTTCAAAATTCTACTTGCTGATACTCAAAATTCCACGTGCCGATGTTCAAAATTCTACTTGCTGATACCCAAAATTCTACGTCCTGATGCTCAAAATTCTACTTGCTGATACTCAAAATTCTACTTGCTGATACTCAAAATTCTACGTGCTGATGTTCAAAATTCTACTTGCTGATCCTCAAAATTCTACGTGCTGATGTTCAAAATTGTAATTGCTGATACCCAAAATTCTACGTCCTGATGCTCAAAATTCTACTTGCTGATACTCAAAATTCTACGTGCTGATGCTCAAAATTCTACTTGCTGATACTCGAAATTCTACGTCCTGATGCTCAAAATTCTACTTGCTGATACTCAAAATTCTACTTGCTCATGTTCAAAATTCTTCTTGCTAATGTTCAAAATTCGACGTGCTGATGCTCAAAAGTCTCCTTGCTGATACTCAAAATACCACGTGCTAATACTCAAAATTCTACTTGCTGAAGTTCAAAATTCCACGTGCTGATGTTCAAAATTCCACATGCTGATGTTCAAAATTCCACGTGCTGATGTTCAAAATTTCACGTGCTGGTGTTCAAAATTCCAAGTTTTTAAAATTAGATGTTTTGATGACACTGCTTGCCAAACACCACAACACTAGTATCAAAATTCACAGCAAACAAGAAATTCATGAGAAAGAAGATTCCACAAAGATCCCCTGGTTCCCCAACACCCAGAAACATCATTCCAGATGGCGGCATTTGCTTCTGGTGGAAATGTGGTGAAGGATGGGAAGCAATCTAGAATCTCCTGGACGCATACCTTTCCAGTACTCCCACCCACCCCACTCTTCCTGATGGAAAGTGAAGTCAAGAAAATAATGGCGTAAAAGGCCAAAGAATCCAAACTTTGCTGAAAACAAAGTCTTCTGAGAGCTGTAGTTCCAATCCCGGCAGATTCTTTGACTCGTAATTGGCATTTGTCAACTAAATAAAACATCCTAGGTACAGAAATCCTTGTGTTTTTATTATTTCTTAACAGATCGATCTTAGCCTCATACACCTTTCTTTTTTTTTCAATATGTCTTATACTTTATTTTGTACAATATATGTAAACTTAACCCAAAAATTAACATATATACCCCTCGTCGAAAGTTTTAGACACCTGGTCTAAAACTTGTGTTGATTGAGAGGGTGTGTTGACTGAGGGGGTATTTCTTACATGCATATCTTGAAACGTTCCATCTAGATAGGGGAGACCGCTGATGTTCGGGACAGTGACATGTTAGGGACATGCTTGTTTCCTCTGGTTTGATGAGCACAGTAGGCCTGTGCGTCGAATTACACCATCACAATTCAACACCGCTTTATTTCCGGTTGAGATTCGAAGGATAGGGGTTCGGCTTTTTCAGGTAAGACATTTTTTATGTTTTCGATGGTGCAAAGTTTTTTTTTTTGCATCCAAGTTTTTTATTTTTGTATTTTCTACTTTTATTCGCATGTGTTTAGAAACTTATAAAATGAGTTTAATATATTCTTGTGGTGCTTTAGCGTATAGTGATTCATTTTAAAAGATATTTATTCAATACAAAAATTGTTTTATGACGTGATGGGTAGTGAATCTATGTTAGGGACACTATGTTAGGGACAGCAAGGAAAGTGTCCCTAACATCTCCAATCGAAATTGAGCAGATGTTCTTGTCAAGTTTTTAATCACTCGATGGTTTTTATCCAAAAACTTTAATATTGTGTGTCTTTTCATCGTTTCAGATAGACATCATCAAAATGCCTAATCGCCGGTATAAGATGAAGACACAGAGGGTCTCAGTTTCTGTGGATGCATATTTGCATATATTATGTGTGCGATATCTGTTGTTAAACAGATCATATCTTGTTAAATTATTGTTATTTTTTAAGAAAAATCAGAGATATTATTTTACCAATTGATCTCTTATTATTTTGTTTTAAATTACAACTTTTTTTTGAAAAAATAATTTTTGCCTTATCATTTTATATTTCCTATCTAGAAAAACAGGTCCCTAACATCGTGGACGGTGTCCCTAACAACACAGCTCCTACGATGTTAGGGACAAAAAAGTTAATGAGGGAAAATGGAAAAATCTCTTTTTCACTTATAGTTAAATTATATTATGTGTTGCCTAAACGTGAAAAACTAAATTTTAGATCTATGGTATTTACTTTCAACAAGAAATCTTTGAAGGAAAAAATTATAAAAATCCTAAGAAAAAATCGTCCCTAACATCAGCGGTCTCCCCTATATTACGGGTCGATTCATAAAATCTCTCCACTATTGTCTGTCTTTGAAAGCTTCTTCCCGTTCTACATCTTGCCAGTGGAAACTTACAAGTGTAATGCCAATTTTTTTTTACTTTCCTTATCCTATAATAAGGAAAGTATTGTATTCGTCGAAAATTTGACCTACCCAGTTTTTCACATTTCTGGACGAATCATAGCCTCAGGATACCAAAAAAGTTGTTTTCAGCCATTGGTCCGTGCGTCTGTCTGTCTGTCTGTGTGTCTGTGTGTGTGTGTGTGAACAGGATATCTCAAGAACGGTAAGAGCTAGAGACTTGAAATTTGGTATGGAAATTAATTTTATACACCAGACGAACCACGAAACTTTTGGTTGCAATCGGCCGCAGAATGCGGCCGCAGGGTCGCAAATATTGGCCGCAAGCGCCGCTTCTATGAATTGGTTAAAGATACAAAAAATGTTAGAGAACAACATTTTCTCAGATTAAAAAAATAATAGGAGTCTATTCTGATCATTTTTTTGATATCTTGAACTTTTTTGAACTCGGCCCCAATTTACCGGTATTTTGGGGGGGACCCGCTTGGACTAACTTTTTTATTATTCATCCTAGATGGGGGTTGTGACATATCAAATCCAATGATTTTAAGGTGCTGATTACGAATTTGATGTTTATTTTTAGCTAAATGTTACCTTTGAGTCACCAGTGGCTTTTGGTCCCGTTTCCATTCCTAATATGATAAGGAAAGTCGTGTGATGTTTACACCAGATTTTTCTTCTATTATGTTTCTAATAGTGGCCCGCGGACTTTTCCGGAAAAGAAATATGGCCCAGAGACTGAAAAAGGTTGAAGACCCATGGTCTATTCTGATCATTTTTTGACATGTTTTACTTTTTGGAACTCGGTCCTAATATACAGATATTTTGGTTCTGCCTGAACTAGCTTTTTTTATATTCACCCTAATGATATTGAGGTGACGATTACAAAATTGATATTATTATTATTTTAATTTCTTGATATTACTGTTCAGTCACTAGTGACGGCATTCGACTTTCTTTTTTTTTTAATTGGGGTTTAACGTCGCTTTCAACTGCCATGGTCATATCACGACGGGGGTTTTACCCTCCATTCGCAGGAAACTCACAAACCTGCTACTCACATTGACCTCACCCAGCCTGAGTGGGGCCGGGAAAAGCCAGCGTCACGAGAATTAGAATTTGAATGGTCACCCATCCAAGTCTTAACCTCGCTGGATGTCGCTTAACTTCGGTGTTCTGAAGGGAACCGGTGTATTCAACATGCCATCGACGCTGGCTATTCGACTTTCTTTTCAACGGATAAGGAAAGTTGTGTGTTCTCACACCAGTTTATTTATTATTCATTCTAGATGGGGGTTGAGACATAGTAAATCCAATGATTTTGAGGTACTGATTACGAATTTGACACTTTTTTACTAACTGTTGCCGTTGAGTCACCAGTGGCGGACAACGACCACTCTTCAGCGGATTGGGCAAGCCTTGCTTCACGCTTAGCGATATCGAAGAAAAATATGAGAATTTTATCATATCTATCATTTATTTAACACCAGTTCCTACAAAAAAAAAACACAAGTTCGTTTTAATTTTAAAATGATCCGTGCAACCCCATTTTACGGCAATTATTCTTGCTTCAATGCGAGTAACATTACTCAACATTTTAAAATATTGAGGAAGATGATTTGCGAATATATTATAATTGCTATTATAATATACCATTATTATTTGAACGTTCATCTCATCTCTGAGACGTATCTCAATTATTCCGTACACTATTGTGTTATAATAATGTATGAGCAGTATACACTATAATTTATAATAATCGACATAATACAATAAAATGAAATAGGAAGGTAAAAAATACGAGTATGTACTACAGGTATTGAATGCTATACTGTGCTTTGGCAAATCTGTAAAAGAGCAGTATCATTTTGTTTGTTTAAATAAATAAATTGTTTCTTTTTACTCTGTAAAGTATATAATATAAAATAAATAAAAAATATAACATCATACGAGCTCTTTTTAATCAGATCATTCGAAAAGATTGCAAGGATCATGGAAGATTATTTCACATAAATTACACAAGTTTAGGATTTTCACCAAGTGTAAAAAAATCGAGCCTGCTAGATTGAAAATTTCGCGCTCTTTTAGAATCCATTCTAGGGGACACTCTTCGACTGGTAATCTCAGATAATTTTTCGAAAAATGTCAATTATGGACACATCACTTCCTCGTGAATACTCTTGTATCTCCTTGTAAAAAATCACTTTTATCTCCAAGAAACTCCCATAATATGTTATAGATTGTAAAGTTAGCGCTTTTCCTACATTATGAAATCTACAAAAATATCTGCAGTGTAAGTTGAAAACCTTCTTTTTGTTTTATTTCCAGGATCTGATGGTATGAAGTTTTTATACAAACACTATAGGATCTATACACTCGGAAGTTGTATGAATCAAGAGGATAGATTAATATTACATAATATTCCTTTTGAATCTATATTTTATAAACAATGAACGCAGAGGATTTCTTATACAGGGTGTCCCGTATACAGATGCAAATATTTTGAGGGTAGGTTCAGCCAACCGTGGACTATCATATGAGCGAAACTTGCAGTGGGGCATTTTGCTTCGTTAAAGAGTTATGGCCAAATCCCTGTTTTTCCCACAGGTCTAGAGGTCACTTGGATCGATGCACGTTTTTAAAGAAATGATAGCCAGTAAGTAATTTTTGACTTCATGTATGGATAGTCATGCATATTTCCCTTGAAATGCAGTTGGTTGCATAAAAAAATAGTGAAAGACCAGAGAGATATTTAATCATAAGTTCAATACTTTTCTAAAATTTGATTTTTCCCTGTTTTCCCTTTCGTGAATTTAGAGTACTTCTACAATTGCAATTCTGCGTAACACTAGTTAAAAAAATACCCTATTATATTTAATTTTGTAAAAAAGAAAGCTCATTTATATTACTTTAAAGATCATGGAACGCAGTACACACAAAGCCCAAAAAACACTTCTGAATCATGATGGAAAATTCAAAGTTGGCTGAATTTTAACAGAATTGGCGCGTAATTTGAGGTATAAATACACTGCTCTGGGATGTTCAACAGAGGGAAATTGATCATTCACAGTGGTCGGTCGGTGTGAACTTTTATGTGAAAGGGGTTACGGAATCACAGGGTTATCATGAGGAAAAATGAGAGAGGCTGCAACGAAAGCAGCAACCAGTGGTATAATTATGGAAAAAGAATACACATGGAGAAAGACTCTGCGCTACCAACAAAAATTATGATTTTATTTTTAGAAGTAAAATTAAAAATATCATTTTTGTGTTTATCACAATCATGATATCAAAAACATAACAAACAGTGCCGAAAATTAACCTTGGGTAAAACTCGAACATCCAACCTTAAGGTTACTATTATTATTAATACTTTATTTTATAAACAATTGGACCAAGCTTTATTTACATTTTTTTTTTTTTTTTTTACAATGAACATGGTAACAATTTGTGAAATAAATATAAACAAAGACTGATCAAGGGTGGTGATACATGTTTGTAGTTTATTGATAAACTACAAACATGATACATTCTGCAACACAGGACATGAAATGAAAAGAACCCAAAAGAATATGTAGCGAACCAAGGGCGAGGTTTAAAGCTTGTGGCTTTCTCTTCCACCGAACAAATTGATCGCCTTGTTATTTTAACTATTAGATTTGATTGATATAGTTAATTAATAGAACTAATTGTACTCAGAAAAATTTCATTTATAACTTGCAGTTGGCACAAAAATAGTCACACAGACCGCTTCAGGCATTGAGTGTTCTTCAAAATGCAATAGCGCCCAGATTCAAAATTTGAAAGATGTGTTTCTCTCCTTCTGGTGCCGTTTGATAAGGCGTATCTCATTCGTTCCTTCACGTGTCTGAAAGAACTTTGTATTTATTGAAACAAAATAGCAAAGGGTATTTTTTTACCTAGTGATACGCAGAATTGCAATTGTAGAAGTACTCTAAATTCACGAAAGGGAAAACAGGGAAAAATCGAATTTTAGAAAAATATTGAACTTATGATTAAATATCTCTCTGGTCTTTCAATATTTTTTCATGCAACCAACTGCATTTCAAGGAAAATATGCATGACTATCCATACATGAAGTCAAAAATTACTTACTGGTTACAATTTCTTTAAAAACGTGCATCGATCTAAGTGACCTCTAGACCTGTGGGAAAAACAGGGATTTGGCCATAACTCTTTAACGAAGCAAAATGCCCCACTGCAAGTTTCGCTCATATGATAGTCCACGGTGGGCTGAACCTACCCTCAAAATATTTGCATCTGTATACGGGACACCCTGTATATAAAAAAAAAATATTTTGTAAAGTTAGATTGAATACAAGGACTGTGGAACAAAATTTTAGGCTCCTTATAATTACAATGCTGGCACTTTTCCTACACATTTGTTCTCAGCAGAATGAATCACTTCGTGTTAATTGAAAAGATTGAATGTGGGGATCTTATAAGAATTGAATAATAGATTTTCATACAATATAAATTATTTTTTAAATGTTTGTAAAGATTTCAATTGATACTTTTTATTCAGGCAAATACACATACCTACCATGGATTGGTGGTGCAGGTAATATACAGGTAACGTAGGGAATCAACGGTTTGATTCCGATTCACAACCAATGCATGATTTTTTCTTATTTATTGAAGACCATGAATAATAGCACTATTTATTTTTTGTCTTCTATCAGATTGATTAATACAATAAATAATAACTCTTTATTGGCAAGAAAATAATGACAAGGAGGTGAGTATTGCTTGAGGCAATCTCTGTCAACAAACCTATAATCATAATTAATTTATGTTAAACCCTTATTTTTATTATCTGACCTGGTTGCAGGGTTTTTAATGAAACCCTTCCATTTAACACTGCGACTTAATTTAATCTATTGTGACCAGTTGATTTTATTTGATTTTAACGTCCTGATTTGAGATAGATAGTAAGGACGGGGTTTTACCATCCATTCGCTGGGAATTGTACCAGCTACCCACATCAACTTCACCCAGCCTAGGTAGGGTCGGAAATGCCAGCCTAACGTGTTTGGAGGGACAGAATTTTCTTTGATTAGCTGCCCTAACCGGGCATCGAACTCGGGATCTCTGAACAACTACGCACTAGTGACAACCGTTACCCTTAGTGGTTCTAATCTTCAGCATGATAATATCCAGGTGCAATAAGTGTATAGTGTAATTAATACAATATGGTATGAGTACCATATTGTGCACTTCACAGTAGCAATGAATGAAAGACTAAATTTTCATTTTTCTTCTCTAATTATTATTTTCCATGAACAATGTCTAGTTCACAGAACATCAGTTCCTTTAGGGCTCAGTTTGGATTTCAGGAGGTTTTGTTTCTCGTCTTCAATTGCTTTCAGTTTGTTCTGATATTTAAGTTTTCCATGATCAAGTTCAGCATTGTATTGGACAATTGTTTTCTGAAAAGACAAATAGATAGGTTCTATACAGGGTATCCTATTATAAATTAGACATTCAAATATCTCGAGAACTACTGACGATAGAAAAAAATCTGCTGATGATCATTTTCATAGCTCTAAATGGGACACTTGATGTTGACCTCTAGAACTTTCTTGGATGAGCCCTTCAAGGTTATTTCAAGGTCAATATTGGATTTTTAAATGGCACCCCCTATTTTTAATGCCATTTTTGAAATCTACACAAAATTTTAGGTTAAAAATTCTTACTTGTCATTTATGTCACACCCTTTTGGAGTGTGGGATTTTTTTTCCATTTTAGACCATGAGTGTGGCATATCAAATCAGTCCTAATTTAGGTGCTGAACATTATAGTAATATTGGTTTTCCATTTTACTTAATTTTTTTGATGTGTGGTATAGGCCTATAGGGGACTCAAAAAGTTAACTAAAATGAAAAACCAATATTACTACTGTGTTTAGCACTTGAAATTAAGACTGATTTGATATGCTGCACTCATGGTCTAAGATGGAAAAAAAAATCACACTCCCTAAGAGGTATAAAACTGAGTGACAAAAATTACAAGTGAGAATTTGTTTGAACCTAAATCAAATGTTCCCTTTAGAGCTATGAAAGTGATCTTGAACAGATTTTTCCTATTGTCAGTAGTTCTCGATATATTTGAATGTCTTGTTTATAATGGGACATCCTGTATTGATTGATAAATTAAATTGAAACATATACACTACTGCAAATAATTAGAGAAACACAAGCTATTTCCCCTTCAACACCATGTATTTCTATGCGGTTGCAAAATGTTATAACTTCTACTTTAGAAAAAAATTTCAGATTATTTTTGTTTTGTATAAAAGAAAACAGATTAAGGATAAGAAAAAAATCAGAAAAATCATTGCAACTCATGGAAAGGAAAGTTTTAACTTGTAATTTACCATATTTTTGAGGTTTTTTTAAAAACATCCACAATGTATTGTTTATTTAATATTTTCCCTAATTTTAGTAGGTCATGTTTAAATTGAAATCTTTAGGTTTTTGTATTCTTAAGAAAAATCAAAAGAAAACAATTAACTGAGTGTGTTCTAAACCCCCTCTAAAATTCTGTTTTCCCACAAGTTGTAATATTTTTTTTAAAACTTTTTTTTGGTAGCAAGTACCTATAAATCTTTAATCTGTTTTTTTTTTTTTTTTTTTTTTTTTTTTTTACAAAACGAAAATTATCTGAAAATGTTATCTACAGTAGAAGTTACAACATTTTGCGTCCGCATGGCAATACATGGTGTTAAATGGGAAAACAGCTTGCATTCCTCTATTTGTTTGCAATCAAATTCACAAAACCCAACTTATGAAAATGTTTCATGTACATCAAACATCCATGTAAAATAGATTACAGTGAAGAAACTTACAGCTAAGTCTATCTGCTGGATGATCCTTCTCCTCTGCCCAACTCCATAGGTAGGTGGTCTCTGGAGTGTTTGATCCACATAGGAATAATCTGGATTGTCTGTTATTGGACCACACATGTTCAGATATGGTGGTAGATCTTGTTCATTTCTCCATTTTACATTATCTACATGGTGTGGATAGGCATGTCGCCTTCTCCATTTCTCATAAGCTTTTAGAGATTGCTCTTTGAATGGTTTCAGTTTAATTTCTTGGTAATCTTTACTTGCATATGAAACACTAGATGTGTGGAGACACTTTAACTGTGCTGCTTGTATAGCACTTGTAACTGCACAAAGAAGGTGAAGAGAATTTCTTTATTAATAATGAAAGAAAAAAAAACACTGCCAATTATGGACACAATTCTTCCTCGTGATTGCTTCACATTGTGTACACGTGCGAATTTTGAGTTTTTATACTAAATTACTTGTATCTCCAAAATGGCTCAACCGATTTTCTTCAAATTTGTTTTAAATGGTAAAATATCGTTTTTTCTACATTCTAAATTCCACAAAAAATTCTGTATTGGCAAGTCGTGGTCCTTATTTTTTTACTTTTTTGTCCAAAATTTCAGATTTTCTTAAATATCAGAGTCATATTATAATTAATTTAAAAATAAATATAAATAACCTATGTAAAATAATAATATGCATAAACTTACAAAATTTCATCGAAATCGGGTGTACCGTTCACGAGATATAAGCGTTTAAGTAAAAAGTTAGTGGTCAGGCGCATGGTCTCTTTCACCCAGAACCGCTAGTATGAATTCGATGAATTTAAAATGGGACCATCTACAGAATGTCTCCTAGATGTGTACAAAATTTCATCAAAATCGGTCGAGTAGTTTCCGAGATTTGCGCGTTACAAGGAATCATTTTAACAGACCGACAGACGGACACAAAACCAAATTTACTCAGTAGGTTATGAAACGTCCAGAAATATGAAAAAAATCGGAGCAAAAAAATATTTTTTTTTACAAAAACGAACACAATACTTCCAATTTCTAATATTAGAAATTTCTCGGAAGTAATATATTTAGAATATGAGTAAACTTTTACAAGTAAATAAAAGAAAATGTTAACTTAAGTGTCTTGGATAATGGCGAAAGCAGCTTTTTTATTAAGGGCAGGTACAACATATTTTGAAGATTGATCCAAAATACTATTCCTATAAAAACCCTCTGAGAACTTTTTGATATCTGTTATAGATTACAAGATAATTGATAATGAAGGTTCTGAGAAGCCATGAACACAATTCTACCTAGAAAATGGACTTTTGAGTGATTTTTTATTATTAAAATCAAGGAAAAACCAAATTCAAAAATTAATGTGGGCAGAACTAAAGTTTTTTGACGTTTATAACTATGTCTACAGTGAGTTTTGATACAGAAAAGGTTGGGATAGGCACATTCTCAAACAAAGCATTTACCTCGTATATTCAGAAAAACAAACTGTAGGAAAATTCTAAATGTGGTATGTTCAAATAGGCCTGTGGTGAGTGCTACTTAACAACATTCACCTCCCGGCAAGCTTGATTTAATGTTCAGTCCTTACCTAAAAAAATTGGCCAAAAAATTGTTTAATGCCAGTTTCAAATGCACAACCACTGGATTTGTAGGCTTGCATCATTAATAAGCCAATTTTTTTAAACTATTTTTTAAGAAATTTACTTTACTATTTTTCAATTTGGCTTGTCTAGCCAGTCATTAAATAATATGAGTGCTCTGGTAGTCAAGTGGTTAATGCACTAGTCTGGTAATCCAGGTAGGGTGGAGATCTGTTGTTTAGGGCAATATTACTATAAAACCATGCTAGACTAGGTAGCGTAAAGATATGTTGGTTCAAATCCCACCCACTGCACAAATTTTTCCTCATTAATTTGAGTTTGTGACCACATAATAAACTTTCAGGGTTAGGTGGTAGAAAATGCTGTGAGCATTAACCTTGCCTGGTGGTTACTTTCCACTAAGGAGTGATATTATTATTATAAAAATAAATTGGTGCTTTGGCCTTTTTAGGTGGTGCTTTACACAATGGCTCCCTCCTTGGTGCCTTAATTTAGACCTGGGTCCATTTGACTACTATCAACCCCTAGTTGAATTGGGCTGACCCCTGCTTATTAGACCCAGGGAACCTACGGTATCAACATGTGCACTAATTTCAGAAACACCCTGTACATTAAGATGTGCTCAGTATTTCAACAATACAATGCAAGTTATTTGATCAAGTACTTACGACTTGGACTGTTCTGACCATTCCTGACAATTCTTATTAGGAGACTCATATTCTGGAGATATTGGAGCTTTGTTCACAATGTAATATCAAAATAGGTTTTTTTGTCCCTATTCCTTGTTCCAGAAATCAGGAATATCAGTACCTAATATCACTAGTTTTAGCAAATTAAGTGGCGAAATTGGATTTAACATGGGCAAAATGGAATATTTTTTCCTATATTATAAAAAAAATTGATTTCAGATTCAAATATAGCGCCAGTAGATAATAGATTAATGATAATAGAGAGCGCTGCAAAGTCTAATAGCCGAGTTTATCACAACTCCACCAATCACTGATTCGCCAACCACCCTCGAATCTCGAGGGTTCACGAATCCACCAATCGGGTTTTATCACGAAAATTCAAGCTCGAGTTCGCGAATCATGATTGGCGTTACGGCAACATCGCAATTATACGAAAACTCTCATAAAAGCCTCTGATTTTTCGAAAATTGCGATGTTGTTTTGTTCACTTTTTACATTTTGAATGCTAACATTTCTGAAAGCATTTTGAACGTTTTTTTTTGTGTCGTTCACATGGTCATTTCATAAGTTTCATATTGATCAATGATCATTTTGTGTGACTTGGGTTCAATTCTCAGCAGGGCAAGATATAATAAATTACCTTATGAGTAAGAATGCTGTTTCAATGTGACTATCAGGGATGGAATTATGGTCAAAATAAGATATTGGGACAGATGGTGATCTCGGTTTTATTCCCAGCAGGGCAGAAATTTTTCTGCCCTATGTCCACTGTATTTCCATCACGTTTTCATTAATGTTGTGTACTAGAATTATAATTATAGTTCTCATACCTAGCTGTTTAAGAATTCTAAATATTATCAAACACCTCGGCCGAGGTGTGAAGAACGCCAATACAAAGAAAGAGACAGCCCGGCAGAGTGTAAGGTTACGGAAAACATAGTTCCCATGCATTTCATGTACTTTCAGCCAGCGAGGTTTTCAGCAGGAGTTTGTACATACTGGTGTGGAGAGATGATATAGGACCTGCACTCATACCCAGAGTCACCAAGAAGTTTTAGTACATGTGTTTTAAAGTCTAAGGGCGGAATTAATAGACGTTTTTGTAATACCTCTGTGGCGCTAAGTCACGGATTGCGTACTGTGTAAGATAGGGAAAACCGACACTTACCAACGACTTAAGTTATTGATGTTGTCTATTAATTACGCCCTAAATCTTGTAGGAACTGAGATTCGGACAAATTCAGAATGTTCCCGAATGAGCTTTTATCTTCCTGGGATTAGCTCGTTTTCAGGAAATATCATATAGACTTAGAAATTCAAATTGTGGTGAAGCACAAGCAGAAAAAGCACAGGTGAAGCACAGAGCAGAAAAATTCCTGCCCCGCTGGGGATCGAACCAAGGTCACCATGCGTGCAATGCCTAGCGCTAAATCATTGGGCAACGGTGACTACTCACAAATCGCTTCTCGGCCTTTTGGTTAAGATGTAATATCACAAAAATAAGTATTAATTAATTAATTTTAATAGCAATCGCGTGATAATGGCCAGTTTGAAAAATTTTCAAGTATTTTTTTAGGAATAATTCAAATTTATTTCAGTCTTTATTACAAAACTTTTATAAACTTAGCACATCAGGATAAGATGACAGGTTTATGAAGAACAAGGACAAGGATAATTAAATAATGGGCAAAAGAATAAAGATGTCATGAAGATAAACAAGTATTTGAATTTTGAAAAAGATAAACATTTTATCTTTGTTTACGATTTAAAAATTCCAAAGAAGAAATTCTATAGTATTTTCAATATTTTTTTCTCTTTGGGAAGCCAATCGGTCCTCGAATCACTGATAGCCGATTTTATCATCCAAGATTCACCCCGGATTCGCTCGAACTCCGGATTGGCTCGACGAATCGGGTTTTATCATCTCCAATCTCTGATTCGCAGGTGATTCGGAGCACTCAATTTGAGGAAGTAACCTTGATTCGTGAATCAGTGGTTCGAGGACCGATTGGCTTCCCAAAGAGAAAAAAATATTGAAAATACTATAGAATTTCTTCTTTGGAATTTTTAAATCGTAAACAAATATAAAATGTTTATCTTTTTCAAAATTCAAATACTTGTTTATCTTCATGACATCTTTATTTTTTTGCCCATTATTTAATTATCCTTGTCCTTGTTCTTCATAAACCTGTCATCTTATCCTGATGTGCTAAGTTTATAAAAGTTTTGTAATAAAGACTGAAATAAATTTGAATTATTCCTAAAAAAATACTTGAAAATTTTTCAAACTGGCCATTATCACGCGATTGCTATTAAAATTAATTAATTAATACTTATTTTTGTGATATTACATCTTAACCAAAAGGCCGAGAAGCGATTTGTGAGTAGTCACCGTTGCCCAATGATTTAGCGCTAGGCATTGCACGCATGGTGACCTTGGTTCGATCCCCAGCGGGGCAGGAATTTTTCTGCTCTGTGCTTCACCTGTATTTTTTCTGCTTCTGCTTCACCACAATTTGAATTTCTAAGTCTATATGATATTTCCTGAAAACGAGCTAATCCCAGGAAGATAAAAGCTCATTTGGGAACATTCTGAATTTGTCCGAATCTCAGTTCCTACAAGATTTAGGGCGTAATTAATAGACAACATCAATAACTTAAGTCGTTGGTAAGTGTCGGTTTTCCCTATCTTACACAGTACGCAATCCGTGACTTAGCGCCACAGAGGTATTACAAAAACGTCTATTAATTCCGCCCTTAGACTTTAAAACACATGTACTAAAACTTCTTGGTGACTCTGGGTATGAGTGTAGGTCCTATATCATCTCTCCACACCAGTATGTACAAACTCCTGCTGAAAACCGCGCTGGCTGAAAGTACATGAAATGCATGGGAACTATGTTTTCCGTAACTTTACACTCTGCCGGGCTGTCTCTTTCTTTGTATTGGCGTTCTTCACACCTCGGCCGAGGTGTTTGATAATATTTAGAATTCTTAAACAGCTAGGTATGAGAATTATAATTATAATTCTAGTACACAACATTAATGAAAACGTGATGGAAATACAGTGGACATAGGGCAGAAAAATTTCTTCCCTGCTGGGAATAAAACCGAGATCACCATCTGTCCCAATATCTTATTTTGACCATAATTCCATCCCTGATAGTCACATTGAAACAGCATTCTTACTCATAAGGTAATTTATTATATCTTGCCCTGCTGAGAATTGAACCCAAGTCACACAAAATGATCATTGATCAATATGAAACTTATGAAATGACCATGTGAACGACACAAAAAAAAACGTTCAAAATGCTTTCAGAAATGTTAGCATTCAAAATGTAAAAAGTTAACAAAACAACATCGCAATTTTCGAAAAATCAGAGGCTTTTATGAGAGTTTTCGTATAATTGCGATGTTGCCGTAACGCCAATCATGATTCGCGAACTCGAGCTTGAATTTTCGTGATAAAACCCGATTGGTGGATTCGTGAACCCTCGAGATTCGAGGGTGGTTGGCGAATCAGTGATTGGTGGAGTTGTGATAAACTCGGCTATGATTCGTGAATCAAGGTTACTTCCTCAAATTGAGTGCTCCGAATCACCTGCGAATCAGAGATTGGAGATGATAAAACCCGATTCGTCGAGCCAATCCGGAGTTCGAGCGAATCCGGGGTGAATCTTGGATGATAAAATCGGCTATAAGTAGGTATTTTTTAAAGAAATTATCAAATGAATGTATTATTTTAACTATGACCTAGGTACTTAATGAATTTAATAATACCTAGGTATTCAAAATTTCTCCGATAATCCAAGTTTGATTTTAAAAAAATGCAACTTACGCCTCTAAGAAAGCTAAAGTTCAAGACTGTCTTGTTTTTGTTTAACTTTTTGCATTCTTTTTGTAGCACTGTCGAAGTGTCCATACTTTTTCGAGCTCTGTCTATACGATCCACTGAAAGTGTACCTTCTTGAAATTCAACCCGCGAAATTTCAAATACTTTTTTTTATTGAAAATTGAAACAAAATAATGTAATGGTAACAGGTAACTTCAACCTTCTCATAGGATCACACTACTCCCTAGGACTCCTGATAAAAAG
Organism: Bactericera cockerelli; assembly: GCA_024516035.1. Lineage (NCBI taxonomy): Eukaryota > Metazoa > Arthropoda > Insecta > Hemiptera > Triozidae > Bactericera > Bactericera cockerelli. The sequence continues at coordinate 36,549,738 of CM044955.1, read as the reverse complement.
ATTCACCTAAGGATCACCGAAGTTAAGCAACGTGCAGGGAGGTGAAGACTTCCTGATGCTGGCATTCCGACCCAACCCAGGTTAGGTGAGGTTAATGTGGGTAGCAGGTTTGTGAGTTTCCTTTGAATGGAGGGTAACACCACCGTCTCGAGATGACCTAGCTGCTAAAAGGGATGTAAAACTCCAGGTATTAATCTTGTAAGATCACCAAAGTTTAGCAACATCCAGCAAGGTGAATACTTCCCAGCCCAACCCAGGCTGGGTGAGGTTAATGTGGGTAGAAGTGTGTGCATTTCCCTTAAATGGAGAGTAACAACCCTGTCTCAAGATAACTTAGCTGTTAAAAGGGATGTAAAACCCCCATCATTAATAATAATTAAAAAAAATTGTAGGATCACTGAAGTTAAGCAACATCCAGTGAGTTGAAGGCTTCCTGATGCTGGCATTCTGGCCCAGCCCAGGCTGGGTGAGGTTAACGAAGTGGCGTATCTCAAAAAATGGACATTTGAGATTTTTGGCGTATCTAGTTCTAATCATCTAATCATGGCTTTTTATCACCTCATGAAGTGGCGTATCTCTATCTCAAAGTGTTCCAATTTTATGAGTATATTTAATTTCGGCGTATATTGTTTCGAATATTTTTTTCAACAAACAAGCTGACGTATCTCGATCTTAATTTTTATTTTAACCAACCTTTTTTAAGAGCAACTTGGATACATTGATTATCAATAGAAAATTATGCCAGTACAAGGGCATAAAGGATAAGTGAACAAAAAACTATCAATTTTAGCTTTTCCTGTCCTGTAAAGTTTGTATTTTGAAGATACGCCACTTTGTGTTTGGGACGACGGTTAGTAGTAGGTTTGTGAGTTTTGCTATTGGAGGGTAACACCCCCATCTGGAGATGGCCTAAGTGTACCCATATTTTTAATTTAATTTATTGGTATTTAATATTAAATTTGTATTTTCAGCCATTCTCTGTGTTGCACATTAAATTAATTTTGTGATATCCTTTGTATGATGGATTTATCAATAAAAATTGAGCTTCAATGGTAAGTTGACTATACTGAATCCTAACAAAACATAATTTTGAATTGGAACTGTCTTGGTTTCAAATGCAGCCAGCAGTCCATGTTATACTGGTATTCCAGTTTTTTAGTATCCTTAACTTATTGAAAAGAATCTCGAAATTTTAATGGTCAGTTTTAAATTCTAAAAGATATTTTAGAGGGTCCACAGAGTCTTAATCCAAAGTTTCAGCCATTGGTCTGTCTGCCTGTTGTAAACAATATATTTTAAGAATGGTAGCTACAAGATAGAGATTTGAAATTTGTCATGTAAACCTCACATATGGAGAGGATATGACACTTTTTGTTGAAATTGGTACCACTATGGCAGCTTTTTAACAACCCTTTGGCATTCAGTGGTTTTGGCTAAACTTTAGGGGATATAAGATAGATTGATTTTGAAGTTTTAATTTAATTTTGAAAATTTAATTTTTAACATTTCTTTTACATAAATAATTACATCCCAGTAGCTATTGCTATCTTTTTGGGGGAAACTTCACCTCCAAAGGCAGTGACTACCTATCTCCACTTTTATAGTTCTCTATCTTTCCACTAATACATTTTAGTGATGATAGAAGGTAATAGGACTTAAAAATAAATAATAATTCATTTATTTCTTTTTTGTATTAGGAACTATTGGCAACCTGAACCTGTATTTTATTATTTCTATTTTCTCTTGTACAGGGAGCCATTGGAAACCTGAACCTGTATTTTACTATTAATTTAACTTTTGTACTGCAACACAGTTTTTTACAAATAGGTAATTATTTGTAACTTTTGTAAAGTAAATTTATAAATAAATGAAAATAATCAATTTTATTCAGAGATTTTTTTGTTTCTTAGCCATGCAGAATAGCTTTATGTGACCAATTCTAACCAACTGCTCAAATTTTTGCTCTGGTAAAGCAAAGCTAAGATGATCACCTAACCACCCTAATCAACAAACTTTTGTCAGTGATCAAATTTGTAATATTTCACCTCAATAACTTTACCTAACCACTAATTTATATTTCACAAAAAACTCTCATGATACAATATTTTCAAAGAAATGTTCAGACAGAGATTGAACTCAATATTTCTCTACATTTGTGTTTCAATAAACATTTTTTTTTTTTTTTTTTGGTTTATTGAAACAGCCATTATTATATTACAATTTGTGAAACAACATTTCACTTAATTTTTAATAATTAAAAGTTTAATATTTGAATTACCTAGAGTTGACTGTGTATAATTATGCTGCTCATCTAAAGCTACAAAAAATAATCACTTTATGAATTCCAATCAATATTATTGTTCAATATTGATATTCAATCAATAATATTGAAAAATAAATTATTCAATTTATTTTTCAGATATAGAGCTGAAAATTGACAAATCTATTTTAGGATGAGTAACATCTACATTCAGGAACCTCCTACGGAAGGGAAGGTATGCATTACATAAACATTATAGATATTTATTGGATAGCAGTATGTAATGTATCATAATGTATCCTTTTTTTTTTTTTCTTTTTTTTAATAAGTTAATTTTCTATTTATTTTAATCTTAAAATTAGATGGGTAAAAACGAAATGTGAGTGATAAAAAAAAAAAAAAAAAAAAAAAAAAAAAAGAAAATGAAAACAAAATATCTCTATTACAGTTTAAGCTAGAGACTTAAAATTTGACATGTAGGTATACTACAATTAAAGGGTAATGTGACACAAAACTTTTCGTTCGAATCGGTGTCGCCAGTACCAGCCTTGTGGTGGCGTTTCTTGGATCCTGCTAAAAGGTACAAGATATGCATTTAAAATAATAGGGGTTTATTTCGATTGTTTTATACAAGCATGAATTTTTGGGAACCTGTCCTTAGTATACCAGTATTTGGCTGGGCCCCGCTTGGAATAACTTTTTTATTTATTATTAGTAGGATGGTTCTTGTTGTGAAGTTAGCTATAGGTATAGAGAAAAAAAAACCTGATGATCAACAAAAAGTATCATTTATTAGACTCTTTTTACCTAAATAAAATTTTAAAACAGAGGCGGTATTTGAATTTTTTTCAAGGGATAAGGAATGTTATGTGTTATTTACCTACTCCAGTTTATTTTACTATGGTTTTATTTTCAGGTTTTACTGAAAACTTCTGTGGGTGATATTGATATTGAATTATGGTCAAGAGAAGCACCCAAAGCATGTCGAAACTTTGTCCAGCTCTGCATGGAAGGTTACTACAACAACACGTTGATACATCGAGTAGTGAAAGGTTTCATAGCCCAAGGTGGAGACCCCACAGGCACGGGAACAGGAGGAGAATCAGTCTATGGAAAACCATTCAAAGTGAGAAGTGTTATATTTAATCAAGCCTTTGATGTTCTTGGAAATTTGGTTTATTTATAGATATAGTATGTGATACAATGTACCTTATATTTATTCAACATTATTTTTTATAATATGTACAATGTACATTGGGTAAAAGTCTAGAAAACCTTAATATTTTTGGTAAAAAAGTTTCAAATTTTGCATAGTAAATCGGGGTAGTGAAACATTCTTGAGTACGACCAATTCTTTGGGCTGACCTTCATGGCGGAATAAGGGAGGCCAATTAATTTTTTATACGAATCACCATCTTGCGATACATTTTTTTTTTTTTTTTTTAATTTGCGTTTAACGTCGCTTTCACTTGCATGGTCATATCACTTGAAAAAGAGTTTAAATTGCAAATACTTTGGTAAGTATTTCATCGTGCTTTCATTTATCATTTGAAAATAACGGCCTACTTTATTTGTGCAATTAATTGCAGAAAATCCAAACGCCAAACAATAGAAAGCTAAAAAATATACGAAAATATTTCTAAGGTCAATTCAAGTCAATTTTTTTTTTTTTTTTTTGAGTAGAATCAACTTTTGGAACCGGCTCCTATGGTGACGCTAAGGCAGTTAAAGTTAAATTATTAACTCTTGCAATACAATTTTGAAAAGATCTATTATTTACAACTACTTTTGTACAAATTTCAGCTTTCATATATTTTATTAAAATTACCTTCTTTTTTCCCTACACTATTTGTGTCTTGGTAGATGAAAGGATTGATAGGAACTTTTTTCTCTGAACACTCAGAAGCAATGTTTTAGGCTCCTATTTCATGTACGTAGAGAATACTTTCTCTTTGTTGAAAATAAAAAAATTGTTTTGTTTTCATTTCACAGGATGAGATTCACTCTCGCCTCAGGTTCGTCAGGCGTGGGCTGGTGGCAATGGCCAATGCTGGCAAGGACGACAATGGGTCTCAATTCTTCTTCACTCTGGCGGCCACACCCGAGTTGAATGCCAAGCACACTATATTCGGCAAGGTTGCCGGTGATACCATCTACAATATGATCAAGCTGGAGGATATATTGGTGGATCATGTAAGTAAATTATCATCATATATTTTGTATGATATCACAGTTACTCAAACCAACCGTAGGCAAAAAATTATAATTTTATTATTTTTACTTGAATCTTCTCGAATTTGAAGATCAACTGCTTCTGAACCATATATCACTATGTTAAAAATCCAGCCTCCGTGGTATAACGGTTGCGATTACTAAAATTGGTTACAGACAGGCAGCCAGTATAGTTCGATATAGACTGTCTGTCGTGGGTTTAAGGCATACACGCTAAAAGAAACTGTACACATCAAAAAAATGCTAGACAGATAACAGCATCTAAATTTACCAGTACAACATTGATTTATATTTTATGTCTGCTTCAACTGTGGAACCATCTTATTATACTCTAAGTGTAATCTTTCATTACTTTTCAGGATGATCGACCCATTTACGATCAGAAAATTATAAAGGGCAGTCGTACTATCGAATCCTTTTACGATATGTTCCCAGTTACAATTGACTCGAATCTGGCCAGAAACACAGGAAAGAAAGTGAAATCAAAGTCAAAGCGGTAAGAATTTCAATGCTGTCTTTGGTGAGACAGAGGAAGACGAGAGAAGTGGATCAAGTCAATCAAAATTCGGTAATAAAATTGAAAGTCTTTAATTTATAATAGCTTCATACAGCCAAAAATAATAATTTCTCGGCATTTGAAGTTTTTACTGTATAAATGCAATGAATATGTAACATTATACAACTGACCATGGAGCTCCATCGTCAGGACGCAGACCCTTATCAGTTTTAATTGCATCATCAACACATACACACAGGAGACGGAAGGAGCCCAGAACACTGGTTCTGGCGTCCAAAAAGATAGTATAGTAGTGCTTTATTTAGATGTCGGCTCGAGACAGGGTAGTCCGTTATGAGATCCAGGATCTTATCCTGAGATGGTAGTTCAAGTCTAATGTGATCAACACGAATACAATAACCTCATTGAAACTATATAGACACATAAATTATTAGTGAATCAGTTAATCATGATTGGTGTTTTATAACCCTCGGATTACCCAGGCCATATTACTCAACCTGTTCAATCATCTATTCCCCAGGTAAGAGCAAGGCACCACGATGTGCTGCAGGACCCCAGCTGAGCAAGTGCCTGCAGTGGAGACAGACAGGACAGTAGACAGGATCATGGCCTGATGGGTATCAGTCAAGCCACACACGAAACAGAGCTAAGGTGGAGCTATGGACGCATATCAAGTACACAAGATAACACAGGACTATGGCGTATTATAACACCAGGACAGGCTACAGGTGGAGCTATGGACGCTATCAAGTCCAAGCTCAACACACAGGTATAACACAGGAGCTATGGACGCTATCAAGTCCAAGCTCAACACACAGGTATAACACAGGAGCTATGGACGCTATCAAGTCCAAGCTCAACACACAGGTATAACACAGGAGCTAGGGGACCGCTATCAAGTCCAAGCTCAACACACAGGTATAACACAGGAGCTATGGACGCTATCAAGTCCAAGCTCAACACACAGGTATAACACAGGAGCTACAGGGAGCTATGGACGCTATCAAGTCCAAGCTCAACACACAGGTATAACACAGGAGCTATGGACGCTATCAAGTCCAAGCTCAACACACAGGTATAACAAGGAGCTAAGTGGAGCTATGGACGCTATCAAGTCCAAGCTCAACACACAGAAACAAGGTAATGAACCTACAGAGCTACCAGGTTTAGGAGCTATGGACGCTATCAAGTCCAAGCTCAACACACAGGTATAACACAGGAGCTATGGACGCTATCAAAGTCACAAGCTCAAACCACATGGTATAACACAACCAAGGTAGTAATGACTATGGACGCTATCAAGTCCAAGCTCAACACACAGGTATAAACACAGGAGCTATGGACGCTATCAAGTCCAAGCTCAACACACAGGTATAACACAGGAGCTATGGACGCTATCAAGTGTACCTAAAGCTTCAACCAACCACAGGTATAACACAGGAGCTATGGACGCTATCAAGTCCAAGCTCAACACACAGGTATAACAAAAGGAGCTATGGACGCTATCAAGTCCAAGCTCAACACACAGGTATAACACAGGAGCTATGGACGCTATCAAGTCCAAGCTCAACACACAGGTATAACACAGGACAGGAGCTATGGACGCTATCAAGTCCAAGGTAAACACAGGACTATGGACGCTATCAAGTCCAAGCTCAACACACAGGTATAACACAGGAGCTATGGACGCTATCAAGTCCAAGCTCAACACACAGGTATAACACAGGAGCTATGACGTTCATCAACTAACACACAGGTAAGAGCTACAGGTGGAGCTATGGACGCTATCAAGTCCAAGCTCAACACACAGGTATAACACAGGAGCTACAGGTGGAGCTATGGACGCTATCAAGTCCAAGCTCAACACACAGGTATAACACAGGAGCTACAGGGGAGCTATGGACGCTATCAAGTCCAAGCTCAACACACAGGTATAACACAGGAGCTATGGACGCTATCAAGTCCAAGCTCAACACACAGGTATAACACAGGAGCTATGGACGCTATCAAGTCCAAGCTCAACACACAGGTATAACACAGGAGCTATGGACGCTATCAAGTCCAAGCTCAACACACAGGTATAACACAGGAGCTATGGACGCTATCAAGTCCAAGCTCAACACACAGGTATAACACAGGAGCTATGGACGCTATCAAGTCCAAGCTCAACACACAGGTATAACACAGGAGCTATGGACGCTATCAAGTCCAAGCTCAACACACAGGTATAACACAGGAGCTATGGACGCTATCAAGTCCAAGCTCAACACACAGGTATAACACAGGAGCTACAGGGGGAGCTATGGACGCTATCAAGTCCAAGCTCAACACACAGGTATAACACAGGAGCTATGGACGCTTTCAAGTCCAAGTTCAACACACAGGTATAACACAGGAGCTATGGACGCTATCAAGTCCAAGCTCAACACACAGGTATAACACAGGAGCTACAGGGGGAGCTATGGACGCTATCAAGTCCAAGCTCAACACACAGGTATAACACAGGAGCTACAGGGGGAGCCATGGACGCTATCAAATCCAAGCTCAACACACAGGTATAACACAGGAGCTATGGACGCTATCAAGTCCAAGCTCAACACACAGGTATAACACAGGAGCTACAGGTGGAGCTATGGACGCTATCAAGTCCAAGCTCAACACACAGGTATAACACAGGAGCTACAGGGGGAGCTATGGACGCTATCAAGTCCAAGCTCAACACACAGGTATAACACAGGAGCTACAGGGGGAGCTATGGACGCTATCAAGTCCAAGCTCAACACACAGGTATAACACAGGAGCTACAGGGGGAGCTATGGACGCTATCAAGTCCAAGCTCAACACACAGGTATAACACAGGAGCTACAGGGGGAGCTATGGACGCTATCAAGTCCAAGCTCAACACGCAGGTATAACACAGGAGCTACAGGGGGAGCTATGGACGCTATCAAGTCCAAGCTCAACACACAGGTATAACACAGGAGCTACAGGGGAGCCATGGACGCTATCAAATCCAAGCTCAACACACAGGTATAACACAGGAGCTACAGGGGGAGCCATGGACGCTATCAAATCCAAGCTCAACACACAGGTATTCTGCTTGGAAAATATTATTCAATATTTAAGTATCGTAAATTCAATTATTAAGTTACCAGTTATCGCAAATATGTTCATTTGTAGGTCGTAGGTAGGTACTTGATAAACAATAGATACACACAGAGGATAATCTACCCACTTAATCAAAGAATGTTCCTCAATCATGGCTAAACCTAGGCAATTGAAGACTTAATATTTAGGAGTATTTCTATGAAAGAGGATGTAAGTCCTAGCTCGTCCTGGACGATTATATTTTCCATTTTTGAATGATTTTAAACCCTTAGAATTATTCCAGCTGGTTAGTTGATCTGTTTCCTAGTTCTTTAGGTTGCATGCAGATTCATTTCTGTCACTGCAGCTCAATTTTGCGAGGAGTTTTACTAAAATGTAATGCATTTTTGTCTGTTCAGAAATCTCAAGCGTTCAATTTGAAAGAAGATCATAAGGAGAGTGAAGAAGACGAAGAAGAAGGCTACGACTTTTATTCAGAACGAAATAAAGAAAAGAAGAAGAAATTAGATGACCTCAGAAACGAGTACAAATCATTGAAAGCAAATATGAAATCAGATTCAAAAAAAAAGAAAATGGAAGATGAAAAGGAGCGATTGGAAAATGAGGAGAGAGAAAAAAAGAGAGAATTTGAACAGAAAAATGAAGGTTATTTCAAGGAACTCGACAAGTACAAGCAAAAAGTTCAGCAAATCCCCAAAAAAGGTTCGTAAGATAAAATTTTGCTCTGAAGTCTTAAATTAGTAATTACAATTACCAATGTGTAGTGGTAAATCAGTAGTAACCGTAATTTTCAATTATTTTTGAAGCTCTGCAATTTAACTAGTGATAGACTATTATTATTAAGGTTTCTAATCTCTACCAATCAATTTTTTAAGGAGTCCGTTTACATTGTTTTTTTTTTATATTAGGTAGATATGGTGAAATCTTATGTATCGATCCTAATTCGAACTCTTGCCCTACTATTGACCATTCAGAGTGTCTCGTATATAGACCTCTAGAACAAAACATTTCATTTTTTCCATATTCATAGAATATTAACAATAACCCTCTCTGAATTTACTGTAAATTAGACTGCAACTACATATTATAAGACATGAAAATCCTTAGGTACACATGATAAAAAAAAACTGACCTGTAACACAATTAATATACAAAATGAGCTTGAGAGTCAAAGAAAAGATACCAATTTTTATACAGTATGAAAAACTGAAAAGATGATTCTAAGGATTCAATAGTCTCATATCATATTGTAACATAATATTAAAAATAAACATTATTAATCTATTCTATTCTATAGTCTCATATCAACTTTTTATGTACATATTTCGTGATCTGTTATAAACTTGATGTTAATATTCTCTCAGGATCGTCAAGAGAAGAGCTGACTGCATCGCTCCTAGCAAAGTTTAAGGAGAAATTGATAGCTGCCAAAGAAAAATCGGATATTGCCCCAACGGGTGAATCAAGTATTGACAATGAAGATGACGAACTGTAAGTATAGATTGTAGACGATTTATTAAGAGAAAATACATTACGGTTTATAACATCATCACCATTATAGAGTGGCGTCATCGTGAAAGATGGTAGCCAGATAGAGGGAGGAATGACTCAGCACTTCTACCACTATCTTTACAAGGAGGCTAATAATTGACAAGGACCCCAGCACCAAGCCAATAATAGTATACTTCCTGTTTATAGTCCCCCAGCCAGACTACTGGTCTACTCCCTGTTTATAGTCCCCCAGCAAGGCTACTGGTCTACTCCCTGTTTATAGTCCCTCAGCCAGACTACTGGTCTACTACTGGATGTCTTGAGAAGGTCACGATTTAAGGGACTCTGTACTCTGACGCAAGGAGAGCCAGGCTCTTTTCTGAACTATATTGTTTCCCGTACTTCTGAACTCAATTTGGGGGTGATGTCTCTAATATATGAGACTTTACACCGATCTCAGTGGCTTGATCAATAAGGCAGCGGACTTGTAACCTGGAGGTCGGTGGTTCAAGTCCCGGTTTCAGCGTAAATTTAGTAAAGCGAGTTTGAGTAGTTGTGATATCACGAAAGTGAATAACACAAATATGATACCTTTTTTTTATATGAGACTTTACAATAAGGAATGCGACATGACATTAAATCCTGGATGTGTTTTAGGTTCCAACATGAGCTCCGATTCGAAACAGAGACCCCGGTCCTGGCGAAGGATGCTAACCTGAAGAACGACGAGTGGTTTGACATTAGCGACCCCAGGAGCGCCATTAACAAGCGCAAGCGAGAGGCCAGTCAGAAGCTGATGGCCAAGTTTGCTAAGCGGACCATGGATTAGATTTAGGGCGAAATTAATAGATAACATCGATAACTTAAGTCATTGTTTAGAGTCGCTTTTCCCTATCTTACACAGTACGCAATCCGTGACTTAGCGCCACAGAAGTATTACAAAAGCGTCTGTTAATTCCGCCCTTAGATTCTCTCCGCTCTGGAAATAAATTTCAACAACACGACCATATAATGCCGTTCCCATAAACTAAAGCCGGCATATCAATCTGATTTTTTTACTATCTGAGAGAGAGATCAGTATAATCAGATAAACAAGATGAATGTATGGATCTTTGATTTCATGTACTAATGAGCAAAGTGGATCCTGAATGTCAACATGAACTTGAAATAAAGTTGTTTCCGTTTGAAAAATATCTAGTTAAATGTTGGCATAGTTTGGGTCCCTTTGATTCAAAAAAAAAAAAAAAATAAAAAAATAAACTTAGCTCTTTCTGTCATAGCCAATTTTTAAAGCATTCTTATATTAGAATACAATCCTCCGACATTGTATATCATCCGACCTTGTATATCATCTGATGTAAGGTCAGGATTAATAGCAGTTGTAATCAGGTAGACACAGTACATTCATTTAACATTCTAATAATTGACATTTTGTATCCATCTAATTTCTACAACTGATAAAAAGTACACGAGTTTGTTAGGATAGTCCCCTCTCTCTCTCACCCTCTTGATTCGATCTTCTTCACATTATAAGTACATACTTTTTAAAATGTTCCGTAAACCGTTTGAGAGGTGCTCAAGAATAGTTGTTATGAAAATAATAAATTATTTAATTTATCAACAATAATATCTAAAGGGTAAAACTAAAGACATCTGATATTGGACATACTTTATTAAAATCTTCCATTAACCATTTGATAGGTGCTCAAGAATAGTTGTTTTGAAAATAATGAATTATTTAATTTATCAACAATGAACTATGAAGGGTAAAACTAAAGACATCTGATTTCGGAATCGTGATATTAAATTGCCATTTAGTTTTTATCGCGAAGGAATTGACTCAAGTCTGAAGATTATAAGTTGAGACATCGCTGTTGCCAAGTTTGCTTTTCTCTGTTTTGAGCAAATAGCCAGAAACTTTAATGTGTGAAGATTCGCCAACATTGCCCCCCTCTCACTACTCCATGAGGATTACTATTGTCCACCACCCACGCTCCACCTACATAAATAATTCGTAGTCACCGTGGCCGCAAGAGGCTTACACGCACGGTGACCTAGGTTCGAATCCCGGCCACGTAGTAAATTTTTGTACTCTGTAGTGTGGGTGTCCGGGGTCCACTTGTGTGGAAAAATGAGTATTTACTTGCATTAGTAATAACCAGTGACATCATTATCTGAGTGTAAAGAAAATGATTTAAATAATTCGAAAAGTATAGGAGGCTCTTTGGAATGCTGCGCTACCCACAAACATTGTTGGTAGGCTTCGTACCATAGAAAATCAAACTGATTTTTATAACTTACATCTGTTTTTTTATTATTATCTTGTCTACTTCTTTGCTTGAGAGTCAAACCAAGGATATTTCCAGGGGAGGTCAATATTTTTTTCAGTGAACATGAACACTTTATCAGTCTTATCACATTTATTCTGTTTTGAAAAAAAAAACAAGTTTTGCATTCCATATTGAAGCAATGAACATTTTTGCATTCGCCAAGTTACTTTATCAGGTATGAAAAAGAAAATCAATATTATTATCACAAGCTGTTATCAAAATTTGGCACGTTTACTTTTTATTCTAAATGGTAAAAGTATTGTGCAATATTGTAAGCTAGACTGGTGTGAAAGAATAAAAATTAGAAGGCCACAAAAAGAGCAAGGGGAGAGAGTTGAAACCTTTTATCTCGTGTCTCGTTAGTTAGGAATACTGTAATATGTTAGGCCACTATCTATTCTGCCGTCTCTTGTTCTATGACAACAAGAAAATTATTTACACACCGCAACACGCGAGTTTTGACACTTCAAAATTTCCCCGCTTATATTTTAATCCGGGATTAGTACCTATAAATTATTTATCATGCTATTTATTTCTCTATCATTTCTTTTTATTTAAATTATCTAATGATATATATTATTTAAAGTGTTGTACAGTATGAAATTTAACAAACTGGGTAGTTTGAACAATATTAACATCAATGACAGCTTTGAATTTGAATCATATGGTAAGTGAAGCCTTTCGATGTATGAAATTATAATATGAATAAGTGGACTGATGTATGTATTTTTAAACTTTAGTATGTATTTAATTTTTATAAACCTTGTCACTTGCTGTTTATGATACTATAATGTACATTTGATATAAATAGTTGTAGAAATATACGATAATATTTACAAACTTGCCGACCGACGTAAACTCTCTTTGACATATTAGAAAGTAGGTACTCTGACATTTTATAATAACTTTTTATAATTTATGGCTGAAATAATTATCATTTGAAATGGTTTATGACAGCTCATTAGTCTTCGGGTCAGAAGACTGTGATTAAAGTCCTAGTCATTCCAAAAAAATAGCCCTGTGTTTTTCAAGACAGGCACATGCTAACATGACTGCAAATTCTGCTTTAATTGTCCGCAAAAGAAGACAAATGTTAGCATTCAGAATAAAAGAATATTTGTAGCACCTAGTTCAGATTCATTGCACATCTTACTTACATTCAATGCTGTGTTCCAGTTATTATTTCTTTTTCTTATCTTGTGATTTCTATTTGTTTTTATTTTTAATCTCATTATAAAAATGCATTGCCTGCAAGTTTATGATTTTACTTCCTCTTTTCTATAGACATACATAGACAAACAAGATTAGTTTGAAACAATACAAGCTATAGTAATTCAAATTTCCTTCTTTCTTAAACATATAGTATTTATTTACATAATTTAGTTCATTTAAATATTAACGAAAATTGTAAGCAATTATTATGATTATTACTTTGTAAATTGCTAATGTTATTAAATCATTCCATTATTTCTGTCATTAAACAGGCCTGTCATTTTTTTTCATGTTTTTGTCTCAATATAAATTAAGTTAAATAAAAACTCATCACTAAAAATGTAGAAAAGTACTAATAATAATAAAACAAAATGCATAATTAGAACTTGAAATTTGCCTTATAGGTAATTCGCCTGTCTCTGAAAGTAATTCCAAAATTTTCAATTTTTCCCTCTGCGAACTCACTCTGTAAGGGTGATTTCCACAAAGTTCTTTTATTCATGTGAGTTAATAAAACTTATAACAATTTTGGTCTGTCAAGAATTACACAGCTACGAGTATAATGGAAAAACGGCAAATGGTCGAATTTTTGTGTTGATCAGTGTAGGTTGTAGGTAATGTAGGTATGTACTTTTGTTACGATTTAAAAAAAAATGTATTAATAGTTTTAAGTGTCCCCTTAAAATATCAAATATGCTTCCCTGGCGATTAACATGTGACCGCACAGTGATAATCTATTTGAACTTTAGAACTCAGGGCTTGTTATCTATATTTTGAAAATAATAGTATCAAACAAAAATGAAGGAAGTCAAATATTTATTGAACCTGATTCTTTTTGAGCAGCTTAGAATTAAAGTCAAAGTTTGTGCCCTCAAAAAATCAGTCTTCAATAACTATTTTAAGATAATAATTAATAACCTTTTATTCGATGTCCTCAGAAAAATAATTTGTGTAACATCAAAACTATAAATAATGATAAAAAAAAAAATTAAATGAAAATTAATTTTAATATTTTTTTTTTTTTTGATAACTTGTACTTTTTCTTAAATACTAAGTTTTATCTAAACCTAATCTCCATTCTCAGGAAACTCACAAACATGCTACCCACATTAACATGCTACCCAACAGCCTCGGTTGGGCCAGAATGCCAGCATCACGAAGTCTTCACTTTGCTGAACGTTGCTTAACGTCGGTGATCCTACGAGAACCGGTGCATTCAACGCGCCATCGACGCTGGTTGTTACAATATTTATGTTCATTATCAACCCTATAACATTCTTTTGTTTACTTTATTCTGACGTCCCAATGAGATGAAAGATAGAAGTCATGAATCATGACAATTTCTTTGTTGACATTATTGTTTTGTTGAATTAAGTGCTAAAGAGATCTTCAATTAAGGTACCCATTGTCAATGACTGTTATCATTCATTATTTTTCTTTTACGTTGCAAAAAATCGAAATGTAAACATTCTTTCATAATAAAGTAGAAGATACCATACATTTTCTTTGTCTATGTTACATTCTCATTCAACCTCCTACCTTTTAATTATTATATTTCATTTTTGAGTAAAACCAACTTTCGGGCCCGGCCCCCATGTCACAGGGCCAGGGCGGTTTAGGTTAATTTATAAACACTTGTGATACATTTTTGAAGAGCTCTTTAAAAAAAAAATAATAATAATAAGAAAGAATTCAGTATTTTACTGAATAATGGTGGACAATTTTATCCGATTAATTGCAAAAGTAAAGTTGGTCTCCATAACGTAACATGATAAAAATTGAACCAAACATTGAAAGACCTTTTCAAAAATGTATCGCAAAGGGGGGTTTGTATGTACTTGGCCCAATGGCCCCAACATGCGGGCCGGCTCGAAAAGTTGACCTCACACTAAAAGAAGGTTTTATTAATCCGTTTTACTGTGCAAAAATTTACTGTACAAAAACTTACTCAATAAGCCCTTCCAAAGATAAGCAGGGGCTTCCACACTTTTGCCCCACCTTGTATAGTGGGATATAGAGCTAAATAATTATACATACATGGGCTATGATACCTATACAGATATCATCGTATCAGAGTATGTTTATCAAACAATATGTACGTACATAATTATTAAGTTTGTTAAAAGGATATTTGAAAGTACCAGCTATAAGGCCGGTTGGTAGCCTGTTGTAACCTCACTATTGGAATAAGCATTTGCTATTGCTAAATTATTATCAACACCTCTGTCTTGAATTCTTCAATTACTCGTCTTTTGATCTCCTGCACTTACCTGTTTACTTTCTATTACCTATAAGGTATAGAAAGTTTTTTTTTTTTCGAAATTGAGCTGATAACATTTCTGGACGAATTAGACTCTCCTGATTTCAAAAAAGTATTTTTTATCAAATGGTTCGTTACTATGTATGTGTGTTGTGTGTATGCAAAATATCTCAAGAACGGAAGTCGTAAGCGATGAAATTTGGCATTTAAGCTTTACGGCGTTAAAGCTTTACGCGCATCGCTCCGGTAACCGTGGGTTCAATCACACTACCCAACAATATTTTTTTTTTCCTAAATATTTTTTTGAGAGTTTTATTTCTTTTAGTTACATTTTACTTTTTACAGTCTGATTTACTTTTTGGAAATTTTCTATTAAAAAAATTCTTGCTCAAGTTTCGGTAGTAGGAAGTCTGTGATGCCAGCCAGTTTATTTATAACATTTTTTTTTAAAATAATTATAAGTACAATTACCAAAAATGGTTTTTTTCTTTTGCCTCATATAGCTTGATTTTTTACTCATTAAGATAGCGTGAATAGTTAGAAAAATCCCTTGAATATACATATACCGTATTTAAATATGGTGAAATTTTTTGTATTTCTATTGAATCATTAGCATTGCTAACATTTGTCTATTGGCTTATAAATAAGGCGATCATACTTCTTAAAAAGCATAGGATCTTGTGTTATTATAGCACCATGCACGCACCTTCTTCATTATGAGCAACTCTGTATGTCTTGTGCTGACACCATCTCACTCCTCAGTTCTTTCACATGTTGAATTTGGAATTGCGTCTCAATTCTTTCTGTCGTTCCATCTCCATGTGCTCCAACTCTCGTTCTCATTGGTGGATGGTCAGCTACTTAGATATTCTGTAGGCTTCTTGCTTCTCCACTAGCTCATAGTGCTCCACATGCTACTTTGATGATTATCTGACACGCTTTGAGAATTTAGTTAATGCTCATCAATATTGCTTCTTTCAGAGTTGCTCATATCTTTCTCTTCACTGTATAATATTCTCGTTTCGCTATTGTAAAGTAAGCATGATTGGCGAGGATGTTTTCAATAAAGCTGTTGTGTTTTTGTATCCTTTCTTCCTTAACTTGAAGGGTTGATCATTCTTGCTACCTTGCGAAATATTCTTTATTCCTTTTCCAATTGTGTCTCAAGATTTTGTTACACATTATTTCAACCCGAACGAATTCGAAACAAATACGTCTTAGTGCAGTTGTAGTTGCAACTGCTTTTCGTTTAGATTTTTTGTGCCAAGAATGTTTTTCAAAATTAAAGACAGAGAGGAAGTACAGTTAGAAATTAATTTATTGTTTGGGCGACGTATCAGACCTATGTATACCTGTTTTATGTACTTGTCTTCATAAAAATAATCTTACTTTATTGTTTTTTATCAGTGATGAGTGGAGGGGCACTGCTTAACGATGGTTTGTGTTTACCTAAGTCCAATATCAAGCCAGTCATAGGTAGTGCTTGTTCTATTCAACAGGTTCATTAGTGGTTTTTATAAATCTTTATATATTCTTTTAATGTGCAATAGGCAGATGCAGCAGTCCTTCTCTGCTTTACTCCTAACATAGTAGAAGTTTTAAAATTTATGTACCAGAATAGTAGTGGGCCTACTTAATAGTTTTATTTTGACACATAAACTAAGTAAAATTCAGTGTACAACGGGAATAATTAAAACATACTCCTAAAAGTACGCATTTTATCCTTGTGACTTATATACTACGATCGGATGGCTGTGAAACTTTTATATTTGAATCTGGTCTTATTGAAAACTTAACATCAAGACTAATACTTAACATCAAACTTAATATTTCGGAAGTATCGGTTAATTAAATTATCTCCGGGCCTTGTTCTTAAGTTGACTCAAAATGACGAAGCAAAACTTCAATAAACGATATTTTGGTAAGTCCTCACCTTCAGTAAACATGTTTATTTTTGATTTTTTACTATTATTCTTTCTTTTTTATGTATTTTCTAAAGGTACTCACTTGTTTCATACACTTTTTGCACTTCTATATTATCATTTATAGTGTTCTATTATAAGTTTTGTATCTTTTTACGTTGAATAATTTACCTGCTGCACACTAATTAATATTTGAACAATTCTATCTATTGCAAAGCTGTATAACCTAAGCAATTTTTTTTATTTTAATTTTAATATTTAATGTAGAACTGAAATTAATATGATTAATTTTACAGTTTATTTGCTCGTTATTATTTACGCCTTCATTTCTGTTGTTACCTAAGTAGTAGGTGATTATTAAATCATCGTGAAGGAACCAATAACTGTAACTTTCCTTAAGATTATCTATCAGTGATAAAAAGAACATGAGCCATAATACAAAGGGTTTGGTGGAAGAGATTGCCGCAGGCAATAACCCCGCCCTTTAGTTAGGAAATTAATATTTTATTCTTTATTATTTATTTGTTTTCAATCAATTTTACCTTTTATTAATTTTCAAACTATTTTATTTTGTAAATATTGTATACAAATGTCCTTCTAATAAAGCATGCTATAATAATAAAATATCCCCCCAAAAACACCACTTCGTGGTTAAAAAAGAAGAACGCCTCACTCAAAAGAATGATTATAATTAGCTAAAAATAAATGATATCAAATTGAGAACACCTTACCCCCTCTCTTTCTATATCTCTGCACTCCTCTCTGAATTTATTCCTCTTATGTTTATCTTTCTTTATCCTTTTTAGGGGTCATCCCAAACTTGATTTCCCTTTAAATTTACTTGTTGCACGGCAATAAAAAATGGCGGTCGGAGTATGATTTTTCTGAACTTATTTGATTTGAATCGAGTAAAAATTACACCCGCCAAAGAAAATGAAAAGGCCACCAGGTGCCACCCAGTGGACCGGATGAAGGAATAAAATAAATAAATTTGATATCTGCTCATCAAGATCTTTCATTTGATACCACTTAAGATTAGTATTATCCTTCAATTCCCGATTTGGGCTCCCAAAACCCGAGGCCGCCCAAATGGGCCGCCCGCTTATAATTTAGATTTTTTTTTTTGGTCCGGGCTCATCTCCATTATATCTTGATCACTTAGACACCTCACTTAATCTTCAGTGCCAATTTAAAGACACGAAGTCGGGTCTAAAAGGGATCCGTATAAAAAAAAGCATTAAAAAAAAAAAAATTTAAATTAATTATTTCTCATTCTTTACCCCGATTTTGTTGGGTCCTCGAAAATAGGTGTTATTATGTCATCCGTGAAGGAACCAATACTAACTTCCAAATCAATTATTTTTAAAGAACATTTCTGCAATAAAAATCGGCATTTGTGAAAATTCCATGGCACATTACCCCGCCTAGTAAAATATATTGTAAATTCATGTATTACTATGTTTTTTCAATCAATACATTTATAATTTTCAAGCTGTTTTTTGTTTTGTATACAAGTCCTTCTTAACATGCCTATTATATATCTAAAATTCCATCTATCATGCTAGTCCTATAACTCCTAGACAACCCAGGCATCTTTGCTCTTAAAATTTCACCCATGGTCCACACAATGCCAGATTATGGGCATACTTTTGTTTTTATATACAGGGTGTCCCTTCATAAACAGACATTTAAATATCTTGATAACTACTGACGATAGAAAATATCTGTTCAAAAATCATTTTCATAGTTTTAAAGGACACTTAACGATGACCACTTAGTGTCCCTATTAAATCTATGAAAACGATCTTGGACAGATCTTTTCTGTCGTCAGTAGTTATGGAAATATTTGCATATTCGTTTATAATGAAACACCCTGTATAATGTCAAATAGCTAAAACACACACTTTGTCGACTTGAGTTTTTTGCAGTGACTGGTTCTATTTGAAATACCAAAAAGAGTTCTGTTAATTATGAATGAATGTAAATGTTTTATGTTGTTTTAAAAGAAGATAATTATGAGATAGTTTTCTTTTTCAGATATGATAGAACACTCATTTTTTAACTGTTAAGAATTATATTATAACGAATATAACATACCCTAACCACCGTACCATTTAGATACATACCAAATTAGCACATTCTGTACTTCTCAGTTATATGTCTGTAATGTATCCTTGTCTTTATTAAATGCATATCCAAATTGATCTACTTGATGAAAGCGATAGCAAGTTGTTAGTACCTAAATTAGATTCGTAATTATAGAACGTCTCTCTAAACCCGACCCTGACCATCAGTATTGTGCGGTGTACCCATGAGAAAGATAAAGATAATAATACACAGAAGTAAACCAGGGCCTCACTCCAAGAACACTCAAAATCCCCAAATCTCCCTTCAACCGATCAATTTGTTCAATAAAGTGTGTTGTTTTACAGTCGAAAGGAATTTTGTGAATGAGAATATGTTTCGGAACAAGTCCATAGTTTTAGTAATAACTGAGTAAAAACATGGCGATCTAATCTATCGTGTTTTCGAATACAACTGGAGAAATTCAGTAAGGCCGGTTTGAGTAATTATGATATCACTCGTGTGATTAACACTGACTTATGATAGCTTAATACCTACCTAACTTGCTAGCTAGAGGTAAAATAGGTGTTCAGATGCTTTAAAATGCCTTTTTTCACGGTGCCGCTGGCTGTTGTCTCAGAGAACAGTTTGTTCTGTCAGCAACGGCACGTCCCATCAGTACATTACCGGCAAGGGTCACTGTCTCTTCCATGTGCTATTTATTATTATTAGTATGATTTATTAGGACAAAAATATGTACAGTAAAATACAATAAAATTATAAATAAAAAAATAAATAGATTGAACAAAGAAACAAGAAAAAAAAGAGAATTAGGTAAGCTATTATTTAAATTTATAATATTTTTTAATTTTTTATAAGTCATCTCATATTTTTGTTAATAATTTTCCTGATATCACAACTACTCAAACTCGCTTTACTAAATCTACTGCGAATCGGGGTCTTGAACCACCGACCAAGTTACTGAGGTAGGTCCTTGTGCTAGTTCCTGAACATGAATAAAAACATAAACATTCACAACAGATTTAAAATATTTACCAGGATTCCTGTAATGTTTTTAGAAAGCGCAATAGTTTAAAAGTTAAGAAAATCAATAGGCATTTTTTTTTATCTGAAAAAAAAACACGATAGAATCTTATCCTGTTAATTGATTGTTTTTGTAACGTATACTTTAATTTCTTTTTATGAGTTTTTCATACTATAGGTAGGTACCTATTGATATATTTTCATACTTTTTTTGCATGATATAGTACAAATTTTTAATATTAAATTATTTAAAGTTTTTTTTTTTTTTTTTTTTTGATTCCAACATTTGGTTTTTTTTTGTGTAGTTTTTTATTTACTTTATTTTACTTTTTCTGATTTCATCCAGACAAGTACTCGATACTTTGGGAATTTCCTCTTATTCAATACATTTTTGGCAATTCAAAAGTACAGTAACAAATAAAATTTATGATTGGAAATTTTCAATACTCATCAAAACTCCGTCTCTACTATCCCTTATCAACATAAGTATTGAGTGCCCGTAATCTAATATCAATTCTAATAATATTATTGTTCAATAAAAATGAGGGACTCCCATTTCGCTAAATTTTACGTAATCAAAACGACCAATGAACCTGCCTTAGAGCACTTAACGGGACTATAAGCATTTCATAATGAAGTAGGTACGTCAAAGTACAAGGATTAACATTGGAAAGGTAGGTAAGGAAAGTACATCACACAAGCATAAATTATTTTCTTTGAAATTTTTCCAACCGAAAATGGAATTTTTTCTTTTAAATTCACACACTTATTGTTTTTTCACTGACTGCATTATGAATTTTATATCCTAAATACAGATATATTATATTTATTTAAAATTAGTCCTGTACTACTGGTCTAATATCCTGCTAAAAATCCCTCCGTCAGACTGCTGCCAGATGGTATCCTCTTCTGCCAGAAATTTATTCCTGTTTATAGTTTCCCTCATGGTTACTTAACATGTTGTACTATAGTCTAACGGTAGAATGTGTGCTCTCACGAAAAAGATATTGCCAATGGTAGGATTGTACATTAGAGGGTGTCCCTGAAAGCATGACAAACCTTATTAACCACTATTTTAGAGCTAAAATAAACGTCACTTTTGCTTTATAAACATGTGTTGAAATGGACCTTAATTGGACCTATTTTCATTAACCCTTTTTTAAGACCGAATTAAATTGGACGGTGCAAAAAAAATCGCAACCAACTTTTTTTTCAATCTATGGGTTTCTAAGCTTTTCCGTTAGGTCCACTTTCTACTTACCATGTAAAAAGTATGAATGTGTCGAAATCACACAACGGCATTTATCAGGACAAATGTGAAAAAACTAATTTTTTAAAAAGTTATAAAAATGACACATTTATTACTTGTTTAACCACTGTTTTTAAGGGCACGATATTGATGTTGGTGGGCTAAATAGGCTACTGAATCTATGCACTACGCTAGTTTGCAAACATGAGGCCCAAAATAGGCGGAAAATCTCAGTATTTGAAGCTAGGAATGAATACAATCAGAAGGTGGTATGGACACTATCTGCAAATTCGTGAATAAAAATGGAGCTAAAATTTACGATAAGAAGAACCCATCATTTTGATACAGAATTAATTAGAGTGAATTGATATACCTTATCTTTTTTGTATGAAGTGCCTATAATATCTGGTTAGCACTACTCACATTGTAGATACATGATGAACTTTACAGGGTCATGGTTAAAAAGAATAGGCCTGTATAGTGGTACCAAGGTACACTTCCATCTTAGTTTGGCCTCAAATAACAATTAAATAATCAGTTAGCAAATGGGAACTAAACAGTAAAAATATTACTTATAAATAAAACGTTTCTTTGTTAATTAATATTTCTTTTCGACTGGAAAAAATTTGAACATTAAACAGTCAACCTATCAATAATTATTTTGCAAAATTATTCCTTTTTTATATATAAATCTCTCACAGCATTTTCAGCTACTTTCATATCTTGATAGTTGTATTCCGTTACATAATAATTACAAAACACGGAAAATTTATCAAAGACGTAAGACTGCAGCCATATGGCCTCTCGAAATTTAAAAAAAAATTTAGAAATTTTGTAACACAACAACCTTTAAACATCCGTATATTTGAAGGGTACAATTCAGGAACTGTTACCTAATATTTAAAAGATACTTATTACATAATGATTATTGAATCTCAACAACTACCTTTTATACTGCTCGTCCTCGCTGTTACAAAATGGATTACATTTCATCCCCATTATACCAGTCCACTGTTTTTCTGTTTTTTTTTTCTGTTTATACTGACTGATACTGATACCTACCATCACAAAAATCGGAGACTACATGCCAAAAGAAGTAAATTAGATGAAAATTCGATTTTTATTCAATCTATGGGTGCTCCAAGGTCCGTTGGAGTCCATTTCCACACCCATGTTTATACATAGAGCAAAGTGACCTTTATTTTAGGTGTATAGTATACCTACGTGGTTTAAAGGTTTGCTATGTTCTCAGGGACACCCTGTATATTGTATAATATCAAATTGTTAACGTGCATAAATTGGGAAAATACTTTTTATGGACAGCCTTTGTCCATGTTTTGACATAAAATGATCACATTATTAACAACTGGTTCCCTGTTTTTAGACACGATATTATTTTGGTCGCTAAATATGGCTACTAGAATTTTGCGCTCACGCTAGTTTCAAATCCTTGAGCCCCCCCATAACAATAGCGAGAAAAATCCAGTTATTCGAAGCTAAAATAATAATAATCAGAAGGTGTTTAATAACATCTTATCTCAAGTAGCGAAATACGAATTAAAAATGTGCAAAATTTTCACGATAAAGAAGAAAACCCATCATTTTAATTACAGAATTAATTAAGTGAAAATTTGATATACCTTATTTTTTTTTTATCTAAGTGCCTATAATTCTGGTTAACTCCTCACATTAAGTAGATACATTGTTGAACTTTACAGGGTCATGTGATTAAAGAGAATAGGCCTGTATAAAGTAGGTACCTACAGGTACACTGTCCCATCTTAGTTGGCCATACATAATAACAACTTACAACTAATATGTTAGCATTGGTGATCTAAAAGTAAATAATATGTACTTAATCAAATAAAACTTTCTTTGTTGAATTCAATATTTCCTTCTATCACTGTAAAAATATTTAACCTTTGATGTTGAAATATCCTGTATTCAACCTTTAATTCATATAATTATTTCGCAAACTATATTGCCTTTTTTTCTCTCTTACAATCTTCTCGCAGGATTCATTTTCAGTACATTTCATATCTTGGATAGTTGGGCTCAGCTTCCTTTTACATTCATATATTTAAAAATTTAACGTGGAAAATTTAGAAATTCGAGCGTAGGACTTGCAGCCATACCGGCGTGTGCCTGGCTCGAAACTTTTAAAAAAAAATTTAATCATCTTTTTTTTTTTTTTAATCATCAATTCAACCTTTAATCATCCGTTATTTGAAGTGTTACAATTCGAGTATTACTTACCTATTTTTTTAAAAGTATTATCTACATAATGATATAGTGATATACTCATACTCAACTACTTTTATACTTGCTCTGTACCTTTTCGCTTTTTACTAATTGAGATGGATTTTATCATTTCATCTCCATTATACACTAATAATTTAAGAGTGACTATTTGGTACATGTTTTACCACATACATATTTATTATTTTGAGATTGCTGATAGCAATAATTTGTCAACTCCATCATGTTTGTTCATAATTACCTTGATAGATTTTTTTTACAATTTTTGCACACGACTTCGTTTTTACACCCTGAATCAATTTTATTACTTTCTGCCACAAAACCCCCGCCGGGCGGGTCAGCACCCTATTGTTGTAAGCCACACGCTCAGCAGATACTAATGCTGGAGATAGCGCCTGCTTCAAGAGTCTCACTCCACTGATATCACGAGCTGATAGGGAGTGTTACAATGAAACAGGGAAGGCTCGTGAGGTGCTATCCACTGAAACATCTGGAGAGCTGATAATTTCTTCTGTATGATTGAAATCAAATGAAAACCCCTCCATAAACCTCAATGAGTTCAACACAGTTTGATTATTTAGAACGGTATCCACTGATGTTAGTATTGCAATTTATGTAGCTTCTATGGTGAATTTGATCCGGAGAGGGATAATGTTCCAATTCATCAGTAAAAATATATAATTTTCCGATACCTATTTATATAATCTATTCAAAAATTTCCTATTTTATATATAAAACTCCTAATTTTCAAAGTACAATAAAAACATATCTCACACTTTCCTTTTCTTTTTCAGAAATCCTGAACAAAGGAAAGGCACAACGCAGTGCCCTCAAAGGTCCGTTCCGTGCGTTGCGTCTATGTGTCCTGTGCATCCTGGCCCCTGTGTCCCTGATAGCCGTGCCCCTGTACCTCCGGTACCACGTGTACAACGAGCAGGTGTATCCCCTGGGGGTGTCAGACATGAGACTGGTGGACACCAGCGTGTCCACCATGTGGTGCCAGGTGAGTTATGAACCATTCTGATAGGCCCCAGGTGAGTTAAAAACCAATCTGATAGGCCCCAGGTGAGATATGAACCATTCTGATAGGCCCCAGGTGAGATATGAACCATTCTGATAGGCCCCAGGTGAGTTGTGAACCATTCTGATAGGCCCCAGGTGAGTTATGAACCAATCTGATAGGCCCCAGGTGAGATATGAACCATTCTGATAGGCCCCAGGTGAGATATGAACCATTCTGATAGGCCCCAGGTGAGTTGTGAACCATTCTGATAGGCCCCAGGTGAGTTATGAACCATTCTGATAGGCCCCAGGTGAGTTATGAACCATTCTGATAGGCCCCAGGTGAGTTATGAACCATTCTGATAGGCCCCAGGTGAGTTATGAACCATTCTGATAGGCCCCAGGTGAGTTATGAACCATTCTGATAGGCCCCAGGTGAGTTATGAACCATTCTGATGGGCCAATTCCACGAGGTCCTTGAGGAAGTACTTACAATCTGATGTAGTGAGTATAAGTGAAGTACAATAAGAAGTAGTGAGGTGGTTAACGCGCTTTTCTGGTAATCCAGGTAGCTTAGGGATCCGTTGGTTCGAATCTCACCCTGTGTATGAATTTTTCTTCGTTAATTTGAGTTTGTGACCACATAATAAGAAGACTCTGACGGTTATGTTGTAGAAAATAGCTTGCGCATATACCTCACCTGGTGGTTACCTTCCACTGCAGAGTATTATTATCATTACAATCCTCTTACGGTACTAAAGATCCATTGAGAGAGGATTCTGTTTTATAGAATCATCTCCTCGGATGAAGTAGGACCTCTGAATATCCCGTGATTACGTTTGCTATAGAGCCGGCAAATGCGTCTTGGAAGGTCTTCAACCAGACACTCGCATTGCTGCCTGTTGGTCGTAGGTCAGGAAGGACCCTTGAAACAAGTTTGTTTTTCGCAGTTGTGCGATATCGCTAAGTACGATTTATAATGACATGCGCTGTTGTCTTATCAATGACATCTTTATTTGCAATGAGTCTTACATTAAGCTGCCGAGTACTTCACACATTGTTTTCGGTTTTCGACTCAAATGGTTGTCCAGCTTGAACATTGTCCTGCACATTCTCATGCCCTGTGCTACTTGAAAATTGCCACTTGTCACTTTCTTTCATCCTTGAACTGTTCGCGAACAATATGTACTTAAATGGCAACCCGGCGCGGCGTCTTGTTACCGAATTTCCTCAACCGAAAACAAAATTTGGTATCGTACAGCTGTAGTGTTCAATTCTGCGCTAGCTTCATTTTCAGTTTTTCACAGTTTTCTTGTTTGCCCATAGTCACTAATTGAGAGCAGTTCACAAAAAAACTGGTTCACATCTGCAAAAACTTGCACTCTTCTGATTCGTCCATTAGACACGACCATGCTGCTCTGTTCTGTAACATCAGAATAAAAGCATTCTCTATTTTCTTTCTTATCATCATCAAATTCTAAAGGCAAAACCTTGTCGTTGCAACTATGATTTTCTGTCCCTTGATAATTCCTTGAGCTGTTGATAAGAATGACAATTCATCACAATCTATCATGCAAGTTATCTTGAAAAAAAGACAGCCCTATGCGCGATCCGATTTTACCCTCCAAGATGTTGGTGATAAACTGGTTATATCTAATCAAATGTCCTATTAGTTGATGTTATTATTGATGCTATCAAGGATTTTCTTTCTTCTATTTCTTTTAAAGTAGTTTCATTTTGCTTTTTCTCTATCCATATTCTTCTTGTCATTCTTCTGCACCGCCTCCAGCCTTTTTCTTGGATACTTTTCCTACGTCCAGGTTTCAGAACCATACAATAACATTATGCATTATGCTCCTTTCTTCTACAAATATTTATTATTATTTTTATTTATTTTTATAAATTAACGGGTTTCCCCATTTATATGTATATACTATGTAAGTATATTTGAATAGGTATACTTTTACGTACCAATAGTAAATTACTCTCCATCAAAAATACTTAGATGTGACACCGGTAGCAGTCATTCAAACTACTCACTAGGCCGGGCCGGCCGGAATGAAACACTTCATCACTTATGAACCTGTCATATTTATTCGCGGCACTCTCATCATGGAAATAAACAGACAGGATACTGTGTGGATAAATGCTACAGCCTTTGCAGATGCTTTAGGTCTCTTACTTAATACATTTTGTAGTAATGCGTTTCAAATACAGACCAAACAGACTTCTATTGATTTAGTTGTCGAGGCCCTTGTCACTTTCATTATTAGCCTCGTTGTAGAGATGTGCTAGAAATTCAAAATATTTCTTCGCCATCGAACTAGTCTAACTACGATCGCTAGAACTACGCTACCAAATAATCGTGATGATTACATTGACAATATACACAGATATATCTACAGGGAAAATTTAAATGCTCTTATAAATATTTAAATTTACGACATATATTTGAATCTGTATTCTGCAGTTGTAGGTATACGATTATTATTGAGTAAAAAAAAGGCAAGATGGCAACTATAAAAATATTTATTTGGAGAAAAATGACTTGATCCTTTCAAGTCATTTTTCAAGATCCGGAAATCATTACTTAGTCAGAAAAATGCACACTCGTCTAAGGAGGTTTCTTGCCAAAAGAAAATAAGTTACATCATAGTTGGTCACCCCTAGTAAAATTAAAATAACTATCAGCATGCTAGGTGTGTTTGCATATATCTCGCGTTAGTCTATTAGTATTAATGACGATATCAATTTACTATTTAGCTTGATATGCCCACTTCCCGTTGCCAGAGAGTTAGTGCTGAAGAGTCACTTTATTGTTTACATCTAGACCTGCTGTTTCCTGATGAGTGGTGACGTCCGAGCCATGTGCTTATTAAAACAAGCTGTCTCTAGTTGACTGTCGGAAGGCAGGCACTGTCGGAAAACTTGCCAAATCGTTGAACCAGCTTCAACGATTTGGCGAATTTTTCCTTGCTCCATTCGTAGCTAATTCGTACTATGTATGTAGTGGGAAAAACCTATGTTACCAAATTTAAGGTTTCCCGCTTTAAGAATTTTGGTATTTTTTAATTTGCGACCAATTATGGGCATGTCCTAAAGTTAAGTGTGGTTCTACTATAAATCAATACGATGAGGTAATCAACTAGTATTCCACGCACTTACTCCTACTGTAAACTATCTTCATTCCTTACGTTTTATCTTATCATCCACGCGTAGCCATTTCTAGTATTTTCCGTGATCTTTTAAGGGTAACTCTCTGTAATATTCTGTATATGTTCGTCTTTGTAGACATAAGTGGCACATTATGAAACAGGATTAAAATTAATCTAGCCCTGATACGCCCACAAGTCAGATATTTTTAACAATGATAATGCACTATAGTCCGAGTTAAGGAATAGTGTCCACTTGGATTAAATCTAATCCTGTTTTATTATTCGGACCTTAAAGCTGTTCTCTTGAACCAAGTTCTTCTACTTTTCAGAGACAAATCGTCCGGGCGAACGCCACATTCAACGCGTATCTCCTCTCAGATCACCCGGACGTGAAGGCTGACCCCGTCCACATCGCCATGACTCGCCGGCTGGTGCTGTCCAACGACATGAAGGAGTACTGGGGCTTCTACCTGCTCAAGGACTCCATCGTCACAGTCTCCTCCTGTGTGCGGTGAGTGGCAGATCTTTTGTCCCTAGGTTCAATTCTAGAACACGAATAGGCTTCGATGTCCAAGTCCAAGTAGTTACTCGGCTACAGTGAAATTCACAAGGTTGAACCTTGGTTTTTCGAATATCTTGTACCAGATGTAAACACACACCTCTATTATTACTATTAAAGTTATCACAAGCCAGCGTCGATGGCATGTTGAATACACCGGTTCCCTTCAGAACACCGAAGTTAAGCGACATCCAGCGAGGTTAAGACTTGGATGGGTGACCATTCAAATTCTAATTCTCGTGACGCTGGCTTTTCTCGGCCCCACTCAGGCTGGGTGAGGTCAATGTGAGTAGCAGGTTTGTGAGTTTCCTGCGAATGGAGGGTAAAACCCCCGTCGTGATATGACCATGGCAGTTGAAAGCGACGTTAAAACCCCAATTAAAAAAAAAAAAGTTATCATATCTGTGTTAATCATTTTCGAGATATCACAACTACTCAAACTAGCTTTACTGTATCCACGCTGTCACCGGGGCTTGAACCACTGACCTCCAGGCTACAAGTCCGTCGCACTAGGGATATAAAGGTGTTTGTCTTGTAAAATGATGAGGTATGGTCGTAATTTTTTCCAGAAAAAAATGGTGGTTTTGGGGGGTGGATACTCAAGAAAATTTCGATATCTGGTACCGTTTGCCTGCGGTACTGGTAACTGACAACCACTCATAATATGCACAGATTTGAGTTTTATATATAGAGATGAATCAGAGGTATTTGGTTTTGTTGTGATTGATTTTATTAACCAAGTGTACCGCTAAAATTGTTTTAATGTAATTTCTTTATATTATGTATTAATTAAATGTGTAGGACTTCTATTTTGTGAACGTCTTGAATAAAATAATTGTTAATATAATAATATGGACCTAAATTAATGTCAGTATTGATAGAAATTTACTTTATTACACCGACTCTATGGATTTGTCGGAGCAGTGGGATTAGCCGCAACACGACAAGAAAATTAAATATTAGTAATTAGGTAATAATCTTATAAGTACCTATAACAAAGATATCTAATATTGGTACAATGAGTAAATATATTTATTTTATGCGCACAAGATTGTTCCAGAACACGTAATTATCAAGTATTATTATACTGATAAAATAAATAAAATGCAAAATAACGTTATCAAAATATTAGCCGTGTAATTAGTTTTTTTTATCTTCCATATTTACTGGAAATAGTGTTCTGGTATGAAGAATAAGGGAATTTGCTGGTGTTTATACCTCGGCTCGTTTTAGTGGTCCAGCCAGTTTAATCAAACGGTGGGGAATCTATTTTCTCTAAAGTCGTTTTGAACCTTCTGAAGATTTATCTGCAAGGATTTTAGAGTTAATGTAGATGGATTTTAGAGTTGATATATCATAGGAATCGAACATCCTGATCTACAGGTAAAATTCCAAATTTTTTTTTTTTTTTTTTTTTTTTTTTTTTATCCCCTTGGGAATTGGTTACTCTCTGTAATTTTATTATCAAGAGCATCTATTCCTCCCTCTTCATCTTTCTAAAATTAATGTACATAGTATAATATTAGAATAATTTTTTTTTTTTTTTTTTTTATAATTTTCTATACAGTAATAGCCCAGGCAAATTAGTGCTCTAGCGGCAAAAAATTGCTCAATAGCTGGAAATCGTTTTAAACCCTTAAAGGGGTCCTGAATAATGGGTATATGAGTTTGCGACGGATTTTAGGTTGTGCTTCCGAGTTTAGGGCCTAAATAGTGCAAATTTTTTGCACTTTTTTTAAAATTGCGCTTATAACTCAAAATGTATTTATTCTACAGAAAATTTTACTCAGTTCTTATCTAAGGAGCATAAAATTATGCGTCTAATGACGTTTGAATCATTAAAATAAGTTAAGCCGTTCAGGCACAATCGCTCCTCAAAGATGGGTCATTTTTTCAAACATAGCTCAAATTTTGAAAATTCTCAACTTTTAACGCCTGTAAGTCAAAAAGGACTGCACCAATTGAAAAAATTAATAGAATCGAACTTGTAGAAAATGTAATTTTAAGTAAAATACTGTTTGAAATTTGAAATTTGCTCACTCCAGTGCTGAGATATGAATTTTAAACCGAAAGAGTTCCTAGCGCCAAATTTTCGCTAAGGCAGTGCAACGCAAAAAACTTCGTCTGAACTATAAAATTATCACATTCTTACAACTTTTCAAGCAAAACTGAACGTTATGTACTGAATTCAGTCGAACTGGAGTGAGCAAATTTTTAAAAAATTTGCTCACTCCAGTGCTGAGATATGATTTTTCGTCCCTAGCGCCAAATTTCCGCTAAGGTAGTGAAACTTCATCTGAACTCTAAAATTATCATATTCTTACAACTTTTCAAGCAAAACTGAACGTAATCTATTGAATTCAGTCGGATAGGTAATTTAAAATTTTGAGAAACTTGCACTGAATTTTACTAAGATCTTTACTGAACATGTGATTTCAAGACAGCAGGCACACTATGGAGGATGGAGGATTTATATGCGGCAACATTGTGCAAGAAGGAATATTAATAATATAATAATAAAAATGCATTTTCTTTGTGTTGTTATGTCACAATTTTAGTGGGTAGCGCAGGATCATAGAACTTTGCCAGTTTAATTTACAATATCTTGGATTATTTGTGTGCCTATGATTCAGCCACTGGTCGCTGCTTCATATCAAAGCAGCTACTCTTTTTCCCTTACGACTCACGAAGTATGAGTGGACCCCGAACATCCAAGTACAGAGCAGAAAAAATCCCATCCCGCTGGGAATTGAACCCAGGTCACCATGCGTGCAATGCCTAGCGCGCTAAGTCACTCGGCTACAGTGACTACAACATATTAAAGGAAAATATAGAGGAATATTAAAGGAAAAGTCACTTCGAATGTTCATTGAGGACAGCAGGAGGAGAAATGATGGGCATCACACGTGGTTACAGACTCAGAAATTTGTTATACTTCACGAGAAGTGTCGCAAAGGTGTCTACACGAAGGAGTCAAACACTGTAAAGGCCGAAAAAGAAGCAAGAAACGGAAGCCGTGTTACAAGAGGCCGTGAGGAAATACCAAAATTCAACTTCAAGGAGCTCTGATTCTACTGTGGAAAAGATATGGAGGTTCTGGGTACTAACGACTTCTTAGGAGTGAACCACTTTTTAGTCTCACCTCGGCAGTATAAACAAGGTAATTTCTATTCTATTCTATTCTACCCCCCCATGGCATAGAACGTATCATGGCCATCAATGGTATCCATGTTTATATCGGCGTTGTCATATACGAATTGAGTTAATGAATTTTTAGTGATGATAAGGCCATGATACGTTCCATGCTATGGGGGGGGGGGGGGGGGGGGGGGGGTATTCCAGTGTTTCACTCCTAAGAAGTCGTTAGTACCTAGAACCTCCATACTGAAGGTGAAATCAATCCCACTAGTAACCAGTTTGAGCGAACTCTCCCTATTCACGCCATGTGACTCCAGTTTGAATTGCCTCCAAACTTACCCCGCGCATATCACTCGATCTCTACGCCCCTAACTGTTAGAGATAACACTTCGATATCAGATGAAAGGCATATCATATGATCTTACAAAGAAAGCTAGAGATTCGGTACGATAGATTGGGAACGACGATGCCTCGTTCAGATTGTAACAACCAGTGGTCAGGGTACGTCTTCTCTCCTTCCTCGATCTACCACCTTTGATCCCCTTCTAAAGGCGTCAGTACTTGGTACAAGTACTCAAGGTAAGACCATCCAATCTCATTTCATAGTAGTAGTTTATTTCTTCCTTTTATCTTTCCGTGTAAATTTAATACTCTTTAATACCTACACCTTTCGTAGTAGCGTTATTGAAGCAGCGGCCTTTTCTTCGTTAAACCCCAGTAACTGGGAAACTTAGGTCTTCCGGCTTCAAAGCCCCAGTTACTACATTAATTCACTCCCCTCGTCCAGATATACCTTGAGCTGCATCAGGATCCATAGATGGGCGTGAATTAAAGAACATACCACGACAAGAATCGTACTTGCCTTCAGCGGCTACGAGGTCTGATTCAGTTGCCATTCTACGCAATACCACCGCCCCCATTTCATCTCCTCTGGCAATTGCAGAACGTTTAATTTTTTGCATTATTTCTTGTGTCTGAATTTCACGCACTGTTTCACGTCTATGAAGAGGAAGCTTTTTCTGTTTAGCCTTGAAGCTTTCAGAGGCATCTTTTCCACAGTAGAAGCAGAGCTCCTTAAAGTTGAATTTTGTTATTTCCTCACGGCCTCTTGTCACACGGCTTGTTTGACTTCTTCGTGAAGACACCTTTGTGACACTTCTCGTGAAGTATAGCGTAGATTTCTGAGTCTGTAACCACGTGTGATGCCCATCATTCCTCCTCTTGCTGGCCTCAATGAACGTTCGAAGTGACTTTTCCTTTAATATTCCTCTATCCGCTCCTTCTTGCACAATGTTCCCGCATATAAAACAAGTTACATCCTCCATAGTGTGCCTGCTGTCTAGAAATCACATGTTCAGTAAACAGATCTTAGTAAAATTCAGTGCAAGTTTCTCAAAATTTTAGACTACCTATTCGACTGAATTCAGTACATAACGTTCAGTTTTGCTTGAAAAGTTGTAAGAATGTGATAATTTTATAGTTCAGACGAAGTTTTTTGCGTTGCACTGCCTTAGCGAAAATTTGGCGCTAGGAACTCTTTCGGTTTAAAATTCATATCTCAGCACTGGAGTGAGCAAATTTCAAATTTCAAACAGTATTTTACTTAAAATTACATTTTCTACAAGTTCGATTCTATTAATTTTTTTCAATTGGTGCAGTCCTTTTTGACTTACAGGCGTTAAAGTTGGGAATTTTCAAAATTTGAGCTATGTTTGAAAAAATGACCCATCTTTGAGGAGCGATTGTGCCTGAACGGCTTAACTTATTTTAATGATTCAAACGTCATTAGACGCATAATTTTATGCTCCTTAGATAAGAACTGAGTAAAATTTTCTGTAGAATAAATACATTTTGAGTTATAAGCGCAATTTTAAAAAAAGTGCAAAAAATTTGCACTATTTAGGCCCTAAACTCGGAAGCACAACCTAAAATCCGTCGCAAACTCATATACCCATTATTCAGGACCCCTTTAAGGTTTTAAAACGATTTCCAGCTATTGAGCAATTTTTTGCCGCTAGACCCCATTTTAGCACTAATTTGCCTGGGCTATAAGGGGAAGTGGGGGAATTGTGCGCAGCGGGTAATGGTACGCATCAAAATATCTCAGATCTGGCAACACTGACAGAAAGCACGACCAAAGTAACAGAGTCTCCCTAGTGAGAGAAAGTGGTACTACCTTATCAGAAGTGAGTTTTTGTTTTGATTTGTGAGCACGCGACGGTTGTTTCAAAATCAACTTTTTCTTATAATTTTCATTGTCCAGGAAATAAGACTGTAAGTTGTGATTTCTTGGTCAATTTTTAAATTGCTTGTGTCTAAAAAAACGGTGAATTGTTGTGCATAAACTGTGATAAGTGCTCTGTTTTTAAAGCAAGTGGTTCTAATTTTTTAATTAAATTAAAAAATAAATGTGCTAGTGGGGGAATTATGCGCCTGGATGCGCACAATTCCCCCACATATAGTTAAAGGGTAAGAAACAACATTTAATGCATGGTCTTATTTTCTTTGATTGTGGTGAAGCAGGTAAATCTAGAGAGCTATGGTATAGGTGTACAGTATGTGCATCCTGGAACCACGCAGACTGCACGGATGCCAACAGTGCCCATAACTACATATGCGATGATTGCAAAAATCCATGAAAATTTAAAAAGAAAAAACAATTATTTCGGGTATGAAATTAGCTAGTGATCACATGCGCATGATTCCCCAACCCGTGCGCACCATTACCCAACGGTTGGGGAATCGTGCGCATTTGACTTTTCTTAGAAAAACGATTTTCTTATTTTATTTGTTCATTATAATAAACTTTGGCCTTGTTCATTAGTTAGCCAACAATATTTGACTTTTATTCATATCGTATTTTACTTTCTAGGTCTAACGGTAAGGATTTTACAACGTTTCTCGCTTAGGTGCGCACAATTCCCCCACCTCCCCTTATGTTTCAGAAAAGGTGGCCACCCCCTCGTAACTTTTGAACGCGACGGAATTTTTCAATTCTGTAAAGTCCTAGGTATAGGAAGTGCCCTATGGCCCATCCTGTGGTCATATTTATTTTTGGCCCGGTCGGCCCTTCCGGCTTCTAGGCCATATTTTTTCATTTTTCTCGCGAATTTTAAATGGAATGCTATATTTTTTATTCTTGTTAATTAAAGTCCAAGTTAGGCTGAGTATAATGAGCTTTTAAAATTTTCAAAAACCTTATCAGGGGCGGAGCTAGTAGGGTGCAAGTTTCAAAATTGTTACACCCTGTATTTCAGCGTTAGTTAGATTTTTTAGTACTTATTTTATGTTCATAGGTTTAAAATATTGTTTTACACCATATGAAATAAAAAAAATATTCTTGTTTACTTCTAATCAGGGTCATAGTAAGGTTTTTGTAAAAGTACTTTTTTTCTCACGTCAATTTTTCCGTAAATTAATGGTGTTCTCGAAATTGGCATTTTTAAAGGTGAAAGTCTGCAGTGACATATGTTTTTTATGCTTGAAATCGAAAGAAAACTTAACGGAGAAGCGATTAAAATCATAAAAAAAGCCATTTAACCTGCTAGTTTTTTCACGACAGTGTCCGGTAAAGTGGGTGAATTTCGTATTGGATTTTTTTTTGTTGTTGAGGAAACACAATTGGCATAGAAAATAAATAATATCTAATAAGGGAATATTACTTCAATAAACATAACTAAATGCGAAATTAAATGAAAATTATTTCTTCTAAATCAGTGCCGGATATTTTTTTTTTTTTTTTCTCTCTCTCTTTTTTTCACTTTTCAAAGTTCAAGTTGTATCAAAAATAATTATCGGATAATGCTGCTTCTAAAGTCGGCCTAGGGGTCCCCTCTTGAGACAATTTTAGTTGGTAAGTTGGTAAAATCTGTAGAAAACACATTGTCAATAATTCTAAAGTCAGTCCGATGGCGCTTTGAATGCAACGATTCTTGTAGGATCACCGACGTTAAGCAACGTCCAGCGAGGAGAAGACTTCTTGATGCTGGCATTCCGGCCTAACCCAGGCTGGGTGAGATAAATGTGTTTAGGAGGTTGGTGAGTTTCTTTGCGAATGGAATGTAATACCCCTGTTATGATATGACCATGCAGTTGAAACGCGATATTAAACCCAAATTAAAAAAAAAATCATACTGGTGTTGCTAGTAATGAATACCAGGTCTCTAAATAAAAATCTAATTATCTCGAAATTTAAGAGAAAAAAAATACCAGGTCAAGTACCAAACTCTTGAGGGTGAAAATAAACCAATTCAATTATTTTAAAGAGGCGAAGAGAGAGAGAGAGAGAAAGAGAGAGAGAAAAAAAAAATTATCCGGCACTGATTTAGAAGAAATAATCTTCATTTAATTTCGCATTTAGTTATGTTAATTGAAGTATTATTCCCTTATTAGGTATTATTTATTTTCTATGCCAATTGTGTTTCCTCAACAACAACAAAAATCCAATACGAAATTCACCCACTTTACCGGACACTGTCGTGAAAAAACTAGCAGGTTAAATGGCTTTTTTTATGATTTTAATCGCTTCTCCGTTAAGTTTTCTTTCGATTTCAAGCATAAAAAACATATGTCACTGCAGACTTTCACCTCTAAAAATGCCAATTTCGAGAACACCATTAATTTACGGAAAAATTGACGTGAGAAAAAAAGTACTTTTACAAAAACCTTACTATGACCCTGATTAGAAGTAAACAAGAATATTTTTTTTATTTCATATGGTGTAAAACAATATTTTGAACCTATGAACATAAAAAAAGTACTAAAAATCTAACTAACGCTGAAATACAGGGTGTAACAATTTTGAAACTTGCACCCTACTAGCTCCGCCCCTGATAAGGTTTTTGAAAATTTTAAAAGCTCATTATACTCAGCCTAACTTGGACTTTAATTAACAAGAATAAAAAATATAGCATTCCATTTAAAATTCGCGAGAAAAATGAAAAAATATGGCCTAGAAGCCGGAAGGGCCGACCGGGGCCAAAAATAAATATGACCACAGGATGGGCCATAGGGCACTTCCTATACCTAGGACTTTACAGAATTGAAAAATTCCGTCGCGTTCAAAAGTTACGAGGGGGTGGCCACCTTTTCTGAAACATACTGTATAACTTCTTTCTTTATTTAACAAAACTCACATCTTACAAATAAAATATCTCTTCCATTGCCTCAGTGCAAGGTAAAGAGCCTAATACACTCGCACTGTTTCCCCGCTGAATGGCTAAGGATAGCCTTTCAACCAGGAAACAACGCGAGCGTGGCTCTTTACTATTTTTTTTCAGAAGACCCCCGATTTTGTTTATAAAATCCACTGTCTCGGTTGCCCAGGGCCCAAGGGTCTCCACTGCAAGGGCAACAAAATGGTGACTTTGGGCGATATTTTGGTACTTTGAATGTTTGTTCCTTGCAGCAGTTTCCCCTGGGTATCCTGGGACCAGAGAACTTCCTAAGTAAGTTTTTGCCATCGAATCCACACATGTAGCATCCCAAACTAAAAACCGACCCTTTTCCCAAGCCACCATCGTAATCCCATCTGGTCTTTTACCATCGTCTCTAAACAAACCATTAGGTTCTAGTCTCGAGCAGATATTTGCAGTTGACAACGCTCGCTGTATTATTTGGTTAATCTCAGTATGTCTTGAGAATCTACCAGCACTGAACTTGCAAGTGAGGCCATGTCTACCCAGCGAATCTACTTTTTCACCACAACTACAATCATGAGGTTTACAGATAGTACACCCCAATCTAATTCCTACGCATACTCGCATTGTGCTATTATCCAAGAATGTCCCAATGTTAGGAGAAGGGATAACTCGCAGCCAAGCCCCAGAATAATCATTTTGAAGAATATCAAATCTTTGTTTTTCGAGTGAGGAAGGAAATCTGATATTGGTGATTGTCCTCTCATGAACAAATGTCATCCACTCTTTTTGAGAACTATAGGAAAGAGGACGTTTAGAAGGATTTAGTTCATTCCATGTTTTCATGGCATCGTCCAAATGACATAAATCAGACTCATAATCCTGAGAATTAATTATGATAGACACGAGCTGATTTACACCATAAGACGAAGCCAAGAACGCAGGAAGAGCCAAATCTCTAGTTTTAGAGATTCCAATTCCTCCCTTCTTTATTGGAAGACTCGCCTGTGTCCATTGCGTTTCTTCTAACTCTATATTAAGTATCGATTCTAAAGCTTTTTTAATATTCTCATCAATTTCATCTAACAAGTTTGTTGCTTTCCACAAAGGTGTTGTTCGTAAGAAGTACATTAACTTGGGAATAGCAAAGCAGTTTTTCAGCAAAAAATATGCATAGTGTGAATGTAGTTGAGAGAGTCTTTCGAATAATATCAACATTTTATCGAACTTATTCCTTGCCAAAACTTCGAGACCATCTTGAAAAATGGGAGAACCCAATAATTCAAGTTGATGTTCATGAACAACCCTAATACCGGGAGCAATATCTTGAAATTCTTTGAGTATATCAGATGGTACTGGCGACAGATTATTGCAGAAGAATATCTCGCATTTAGATGGATTAATTTCTAGCCCAATTTCTTTTGCATCAATAATGATTTTTTTAAAATCCTCAAGTACTACATCAGGTGTATCACACAAAGTTCCGTCATCTAAGTACCATAAATTAATACATGACTTCAAAGACAATATTAGCGGATGAATGGCGAGACTGAATGCCAAAGGTCCGGCCGGATCCCCTGTTGTGAACCCACCTGAGAGGATAAGCGCTCACTACCAAAAAACAAATGGGATGGGTTCCGATAACACTGCCAGAGATAATTGTACAGTTGAGGGCATTTTTCACGGATTCTCGTAAGCATTGTGTCTCTCTCGATGGAATTAAAAGCGTTTGAAAAATCAATTTTCAATAAAACTTTTGAGGACTGAGCATTTGAAACGAGAAAAGAACGAACACCATGAATGATGGCTTCACTGCCTTGCTGAACACCAAACCTATATTGATGTGGAAGAAAGTACTGAGATAAAGTATCAGTTACATAAAAGCAAGCTACTTTTGAAGCAAGACGCCTGAATGTGGATCCGATGGCAATAGGACGTAAACCACCCCCTCGTTTTGTGAGAGCGCACAATGAAGCCCCAAAAAAGTAAGGACAAGTGTCAGAGTTCATTTTCCCCTGCAAAAGAAAGTTGGTGAGTTTTGTTAATGAATCAAGAAGTTTTGAACCAGCTTCACCGGCGGAGAACGATGTCAAATCCTTGATATGTTGAGGGCGTATGCCATCCATACCGGCACTGGATCCATTGGGGAACGATTGAATAATCTTGTACACAATCGGAGAATCTGTAGACAATGGCACGGTCGAGTCATCTGGAGGGAGTGGATAATCCATTGGGCGAGACGGGGCAGGATGTTTTCTGTTTAATTCTTCAAGAGTTTCATTGGAAAAGCTCGCGATACTATCAGTTGAACTCAATAACTTCACAGCACCTCGTACATCAAAATCGGCGATCTTACCCTCCACTTGCTTAGCCAAGGTAGAGCCTTTGAATGAAGAGGAAGCATCGATATAAGCTGTTTCAGGTAGAAAGTTTAGCCTCAAATTGTTCTTGATTGATTGAACCAGTGACACACCTCTCTGCTTCTTAGGTACTCTTAGAAACTTGTATGCAAACAAAAAGAGTTCCATCCAAAAAACATTTTGGTTTTCATTAATACTCTTGTCAATAAGATTAGACAACTGACTGGCTATTAGGTACCTTACTGATTTGGGAATTCTTTTGATTAGTTTATTACGCTTTTTCAAGTTTGCTATCAAAGACAAAAAGTTTGTATCATCTGCAGGTTGTGTAGGGTTGGATGTACTTGAACCATTGTGAGATGCTTTCAGGTGACGAGCTAAACCACGTCGTTTAAATGTGCGTGAACATTGTGGACATTGGACGGAATCTTCTTGAGGCTCTGAAAATGAACTTCCAATCCTTGATTGAGAAGCAGGTTGTGTGCTCATATTTCAATATTTCATTCGTGGGTTGAGAATCATTTATAAAACTTATAAAAAAAGAAGATCTTAAAATTGAATTAAAAGTGCAATTTGTGAAAATTTTGGAAAATTTGGGAAAAGTCGGGAGCAGTGGATTTCAAAGTTACCCGTTCGAGAGTTAGTTGGCTAGTTCACATACATAAAATTTATTGTTTTGGGAAAATTACCCAACATTGAAAGATTTATTACCTGATTCATCAACTAACTAAGTATCTGATGTTTACTATGATTTCAAAAATATAAGTTATCCTCAGTTATCAAGTGAGAATAAGTTTGTATTGCATAAAGCTCTCATGCAAATCCACCATTTTTTTTCAGAAGTTATGAGCGAAAAAAATCATCAAAAATGGTTTTTGTGCCATAAAAAAATATTTTTACTGTATCGGAATTCGTCGCAAACGTACAAGACTCTTCTTTGATATGTCCATAAGGGATTAATTTTTTTCCAGTATTTTTGGGAAGCATCTAATTTGCTTGTACCATTTTAAACTATTATCACTTTTAACTACACCTGTTTTTTTTAACTCATCTAGTCACCTTTGTTCGCAGATGGCCTGGCGCCTCCATGGTAATGATCAAGGGACACAAGCACCTGAAGGAGTGCGCCTACCTGGGAGACAATTCCTCGGAGGAAAAGAGCGAGCAGTTTGATGAGGAGTCTGACAATGTGGAGGACGCAAATCGGCCCGCCACCATGGTGAAAATGCAGGATGGCGTCAAAGTGTCCACGCGAAACATCACGCTCAATGATAGTCGGGAATATCGGGAAGATGTCAGCATATCTAAACTTCCCATCACAACAAAAGGTGGGTCCAACAATTGCGATTGGTTTTCTTTTCTTTTTTGAGCAAAACATCAAATTATCATTGTCAAAAAAATCTATTTTGGTGTAACAAATAATCTGTAACATGCCTTACAGGTGGTAACAATGTGCATCTATCTTATGCAGAAGAAATCCGACGAAAGCAGCTGAAAAAGGTGAAGACTCGTCCTCATACAGACCTTAGACAAGTTTTCGACGAGAAAGCCAAAGTAAGGAATCAGACATCATCGGAAATGTTTGATGAAATCCTCAACAAGTTAAAGAAGATGGGAGATAAAGGTTAGTTTCTTCCAATGCCATTGTTTTATTTTGGTAATATGTTTACTTGAAAATCAACATTTCAATCCTAAATATCAAATCCCTATAAATACACACAAAAAGAATTTTAATCCCAAAAAGAAATTGTCTAGAATAAAAAGATTTTATGTTTTTATTATTTAGACAAACCACAGGTACCTAGTTTTCTTAGGCTAGGACTACTCACACTGTATTTCACTAAAAAAATCTGAAGTGGTGTGTGCGATTTGTTTACAAAATACGAGCCGGAGAGAGTCCAAAGAGGCCAAGGTTTGAAAAAAAACATGTTCATTGATTCTCATATTTTCAGGTACAAAAATGCTAGAGCAATTGAACGCTGAACTCAACAACAAAACCAATAATCCCAATTTGGAATTATCCAAAATGCAGAAGAAACTCGAAAGAATTCTCAAACCAGCCGGTAATCAAACCGCCAAAATCAAACTTGAAACAGTGGAGTCCACTGTCGATCTATCAACCAACAAGTCTGATAGTGAGAAAAGTCAAGAAAAAAGAAGAAGAGATTCAGATACAGCGGGTGATAACGAAAAAGGAACGAACAGCAATGAGAGGAAAGATGTTAAAGAGGGAAATGGCAGAACTAGGAAGAAGAGATTCCGCAGTCTTGAGGAGGTAGAGAGGATGAGGAGGGAACTACATACAGACATCAGCGAGGACGAGAA
This sequence comes from Bactericera cockerelli, assembly GCA_024516035.1. Taxonomy (NCBI): domain Eukaryota; kingdom Metazoa; phylum Arthropoda; class Insecta; order Hemiptera; family Triozidae; genus Bactericera; species Bactericera cockerelli. The sequence continues at coordinate 36,508,113 of CM044955.1, read as the reverse complement.
TGCAGCCGAAGAAGTTGGGGTAGGTAGAGGTACTACTTTAATTACTTGAAGGCCATTATCACTTCCGAGAATATCTAATAGTAGTTCCGTGAACTGTAAACCTCACACAGGAGCAACTATCGCATTATAAATGTTCAATCAGGCATGAGGACATCGATACCTTTCATTCAATACCCAATCGATAGGTTTTAATTTAAAAAGATCAACTATAGGTAATATTTTGGGACTCCAATAAACATGTATAGTAAATTTCATTTCAAACTCATTATTTTCAAACTAGCAGATCTTTCAAACCCGATTTTCATAGTTTATGCCCATTGATATTGTACATTATAAGGTATTTGTAATTTTCATTAAATTAAAAATCGAATACGTTGTGAATCATTCACGAGGAATTGTGTCCATATTTGGCAGCGTATTGTGTACAATGTACATGATTTAACACTATTCTAGTTTTATTTATTTATCATCTTATATTGTAAAGCAAGTTCATTTAAAACATTACCTAGTACCTACAACCTACATACATTTTCAAAGTCTTGACTAAATATCTTTTATATAAATATCGCGTGTTTCATTTTAATGAAATAATATCTTCAAATTTTATTTTAATTTTAATTAAACATATCTTGGCGAATAATTATTATTCGAAAAAGTTCAATGTTACTTTTGTACTAATACGACATATTATAAATGAACAATGTATCCTGTACCATCCAGGTTCCCTTGAAAGTGGATGGTGTGTCCTACATCAGGGGACGCGTGAATGAAACCTCCCCCAACGACAGTTCCAAGAGTGAGTTTTGGTCTTCCTTCTCGAGCAGTGAGGAGAGGTTGATGGAGTGCGAGGGGTTGCTCCTGAACCTACCCCTGACCCCGCACAGGCATTGCGAGCCTGGCTACCCGCATGACACTGTGCTTGAGAGCAACACTGTCAGCTACAAGTGAGTTGCCGTTCAAATAATTATCCTTGTTGAAAAATAAATATTTAACACCACCGAAAACTGTTGTTGTATAAGAGATGTTTGTTCTATTTGCAAACGAAATAGTAGTTTTTCTATTTATTTTCTTTCGAGTAACATTAACTGCAATTTGCAGATAGCTTTTCCAACACGTTGTAAATGTAATATGTTTCATTATTGAAACTAGAAAATTAATTTGCTTTAAAATTCTATGCTTCTTCACTGCAATCATGTCTTCCTCCACAGGATCCCAAGCAATGGCTACTACTTCTTCATCTACAACAGCGAGAACGAGGTGCAGACCAACTTCCTCAAGATCAAGTTCCAACTGGAGAAGATCATCTACAACGTGTCCAATGCTGTCGCTTCCTGCACCAACGAGACCAACGAGTGTTCTCTTCCCCTCAGCTTCTTCTCCAAGCAGAAAGTGGTGCTGGAGTTGCCCTACAATCAGAACGAGTCCACTCTGAATGACGAGTTCCTGGCTATCTCCACGTGTGAGCCCAGGAGCACCCTCTACCTCCTCTGTGTGGTCGCTGTCCCTGTCTTCATTGTGATGTTTGCTTTCCAGTGATACTCTCCCATTCTCATGGTGTCCCGAGGTGGAAAGTCATCTTTTCGTAAGACCTTAAACGAGACACTGGTTATCCCTTCCTTTTCGGTTGGAAAGCGTTCCAATTGATTCCCACGTATTATCAGTATTATTCTGATGTTCACCTTTTCAGTGGCTTTCTCTTTTGGACATGAACAATAACTTTCCCCTTTACGCTGGTTGTTATGTGTGGGTTGTTTATTTACTCAATAGTCACTGAGTTTTGTGTTCATGTTGTCATCGGCTCCTCTCATGTACCTTACTTGTCTTGCGGACATCAGCTTTAAGCAAGATATAAATGAGATTGGCCAAGCTGTTACTTTTTGCTATGTAGTTTTTTACTTTCCTTATCCTATAATAAGGAAAGTATTGTATTCGTCGAAAATTTGACCTACCCAGGTTTTCACATTTCTGGACGAATCATAGCCTCAGGATACTAAAAAAGTTGTTTTCAGCCATTGGTCCGTGCGTCTGTCTGTCTGTGTGTCTGTGTGTGTGTGTGTGTGTGTGTGAACAGGATATCTCGAGAACGGTAAGAGATAGAGACTTGAAATTTGGTATAGAAATTAATTTTATACCCCAGACGAACCACGAAACTTTTGGTTGAAATCGGCCGCATTCCACGGCCGCAGGGCCGCAAATATTAGCCGCAAGCGCCGCTTCTTTGAATTGGTTAAAGATAATAAAAAAGTTGTAGAACAACATTTTCTTAGAATGCAAAAATAATAGGGGTCTATTCTGATCATTTTTTGATATCTTGAACTTTTTGGACCTCGGCTCCAATTTACCGGTATTTTGGAGGACCTACTTGACTAACTTTTTATTATTCATCCTAGTTGGGGGTTTGACATATCAAATTCAATGATTTTGAAGTGCTGATTACGAATTCGGCATTTATTTTTAGTTATCTGTTACTGTTGAGTCACCAGTGGCGGAATTCGAGTCCTTTTGGGGATAAGGAAAGTCGTGTGATGTTTACACCAGATTTTTTTATTTATTAAAACAGTTGAGATTTTTTATGTGTTATTTTAGAGTCGGAGTATCATCTAATAGGATACCGTAATAGTAGTGTCATACAACAGAAATTTGGTATTTTTAACTGTTGACTTTGTAAATGTATTTATTTAAACAAAAAATAAACATAACAGTTTGAAGAAAACGGCAGTGTGTCCAGTACACAGTTTATTACCACTTTGTTCTATGTTTGTACATAATGTGCTAGTGTTCATCGAGACCCTTTTGGGATTATCAGAATCCAGTATTATTTTAGGTGACATAATACAAAAATATCAGTTCACCTGAGCTTGTAGGATGTTTTTGTTTATTGTTACTTTTTTCAATGTGAGGAGGTTCCTGCAAGCATAAAATAATATGTTGTGGTATAAACTTCTATGTTTAAGTTGTTGGTAGTTCTTATAGATTTGAAATATGGGGGAAATATTTTTCAAATGAGAACAATATTCTAAGTAGTTGTGATTTTTGTAAAGACGTATTGAGTGATATTTTGTTGTTTTTTTTTGTAGGTATTACATAATTTTAATAGTTACGACTATATTATAGTCAGTTCCAATCTGTGATAATAAACGTCAGGTTTACTAATAATTATCACCGCCTTGTACTTTATTTTTACCTATAGGATGTAGATGTCATTTTTCAGACCAATTTCAAGATGTCTGACCAAGTATGCAATGTGCAATATTATTTTGAAAAATAGCTGTTGTCTGTTAGAGACAGGATTATAGGTAATAGAGTGTTGTTTCCCGTAGCTTTCTAAACTCAATAAACTGGTGTGAACTTCACACGATTTTTATTACAGTTGAGGAAGTTTGATCAATGATCATAAATCAACTCGTTAAATTTTCAAAAATGTCGAAAATTAATACATACCTAGGTATTAAAAGTATTGAAATATGTTTAAAATTACCATTGAAAACAATATTTTCAAATTAAAAAAATCCATATCCCTTATCGTTTACGATATATTTGAATGATAAACAATATTCTGCTTGAGTATGTTAAAAGAAGAGTTAGAACTCTGGAGGAAATTAGCAAAAAAAATCCTTAGGGTCGCATTTTCCTACTCTAGAATTCAATAAAATTAATATTTCTAGGATCGCAGTTCCAACTTAACAAATACTTACATAATAGATTTATAAATCATTAAATTGGTGAGAGTTACTTGATTTTTTCAAACTTTGATTATCATAAATTGATTATTGGGATATTAATTTGACTATCGTATGATATCAAGAATAAGTACCTACCATGAGTGGCTCCTCATACTATTCCCTGGTGACCTGGGTCTTCAAGCATGATAATCAAATTCAAATCTACACCAGTCTGCGAGAAGAAGTCATCCTTGGAATTGGAATTGGTGATAATGAACAGGGAGTCCCGGAAGTTCTGACCTACAGAACAGATCTGAAGTTCATCAATAAAATCGATAATATACTCGTAGTTTAGTTATGTAGGTATATTATTTTTCGAATTTCAGAATTAGAACTATTGGTAAGGCATTTTCAAACTGTAATCATTTCTGCTGATTCCTCTTTGTAAAAGTATTCATATTTTAGCGTATATACTCGTACATTCGTATACAAGTTTTGGGAAACACTAAAGTGAATGACTTTCTGACACTGTCTGTGAGAGGAGAGGTAGAGTCGTCTGGTTAAAATTTTCAACTTTTGACCAGAACTATGGTTAAGACCCGCCTCTTTCTCTTGGAACATTCAGAACATTCATAATGTAGATAAAGTTGAGGCACCACTGTTGCCAAGTTTGATTTTTCTTTGTGTGGAGCAAATAGCCAGAATTTTATACCTGAAGATAATCCATCGTAGCCCCTCTCCGGCCCACTTTTGTAAACAATGCACGAATCTCTGTTGGTTCAATTTATTCTCGTACCTATCAGACAAACTTCTTGCTATCCTCGGAGTGAGCAGTGATTACTGATGTACCTACACCTGCGGGTAGCCCTTTTCTGCCATTTCTGAGTGAGATTTAGTTTGAGCAACTTTAGGTTTGATTGTGCACTGTGCATTTTTGTTTTCATCACCAATAGGTACACTTTGGATACATAATAATTATATTATTACCAATTAGGAATTCAAGATATTTCGAGTGATACAAGCCTTGTAGAGCGGCGGAACAGGACTCGACGTCCCATTAAAACAACAGTCGACAGGTATGTAAAATATTTTAATTTAAGTTTTTCTGCTTTAAATTTTTTATTGGAAGTACAGCTCCATTCTTACGCAGTTAAAGCGACCTACGCTACAGATGAGTAGAGTCTACTTGCTATTGAGATTTACTTACAGAGGTATGAATGAGCGTTAATTAGTTTCATTAATTTAGAAACTCAAAAATATCCTATAAAAATTATAGATATAGTAAAATGTTTCGATATAAAGCGAGAAAAAATAATATTTACTTCTATAGAAACCCCAAAATAAAGCAACATACAGCAGCTACCAGATTGATATCAGAATATCAATCTTGTGTCACACGTCAGAACTTGTGATTCAAACGGCCTGAGATAGCTCTTATTAATTTATCACCTTAATTTTCAAAACTCTCATTTTCTTTATTAAACCCTATCAAAATACATCTTTTTTTTTAAGTGGGGTTTAACGTCGCTTTCAACTGCCATGGTCATATCACGACGGGGGTTTTACCCTCCATTCGCAGGAAACTCACAAACCTGCTACTCACATTGACCTCACCCAGCCTGAGTGGGGCCGGGAAAAGCCAGCGTCACGAGAGTTAGAATTTGAATGGTCACCCATCCAAGTCTTAACCTCGCTGGATGTCGCTTAACTTCGGTGTTCTGAAGGGAACCGGTGTATTCAACATGCCATCGACGCTGGCACATCTTTTTTTTTAAATTCTAGTGAGTATAATTATAATCTCGTTGAAAGAAATACAGCCCGTCTTCAAGAATCGGATTTGAAATAACTTCAATCAATTATTGATTCTACCTTGAGAGCTACGGCTAAATTAGCGTTGATGGCACGTTGAATACACCAGTTCTCGTTAAGTCACTCAAGTTAAGCAACGTCCAGCGAGGTTGGGACTTGAATGGGGTGACCATTCAAGTTCGAACCCTCGTGATGCTGACTATTTCCGGCCCCACTCGTTCTGGGTGAGGTCAAATTGAGTAGCTGGTTTGTGAGTTACCAGCGGATGGACAGTAAAACCCCCTCGTGATAAGACCATGCAGTTAAAAACGACGTTAAAAAAAGCTACGGCTATACCACTGTATATTATTAGTATTATACTTACTACAACGCAGGACCATGTAGACTTGCAGAACAACGCTGGATCGCGAGGCTACAATCACGGACAACCATTTTTTTCCTTTTTGGGCTCCTGCATGGGCTTGGGCATAGTATTTTACGTGATTATTCTTTCGTCTTTCGGACGATCTTCTGCTTTCTCCCAAACCTATTTGAGGTTGGCATTGGCCAACCTCTTCATCATGGTTGATGTTGCTTGGTTTTGGAACTCTTACTGTCACACTCTACGGTTTGATGCCTTTCCTAACGTCAACCCTGTTAAGTGCGCCAACGATTTGTGCTGTTGTCTTTCGGCCTGACAGATCTGGTACTACGTTCCCCATGCAGCGGCACTGAGACTTCTTGTTTCGGACGATAATATTACCTAAATAAATATTATACGGAACCACACTTTCTTACATTGTGATGTCATAGCATATAGATGGTAGCAAACAATTTTTATAATGGTCATGTCCGACTTGTCCTATTATAATTTACTAATGCACATAATAATTATATTATTATGTTTCATTATTTGAGATTATACTAGCTGTCGGAAATAGTTATTGTAAACCTACATCAAATTCTACGACCTAAGAGTAGATACCTACATATTATAAGTAATTAGGTATGCTGTATGTAGGTGTACTAGTAGCTATACGACTATCTAGGTGCCTGCCCAATGTACAACTGGATGCAAACAGCAGAGAAACATTCAGTATGAATGATCAATGAGTCAGTCTTCCTCTCACTCAATCGCACAGACCGTTTTGTCTGAGGTGCAATTAATTTAATGCTGCAATGCTATCAGTTGTATCAGTTATCAGCACTAAACAGACTGAACTATACTAATCAGGCTTTGTGCGCGGTATTATTTCGTTTGAAATAGGTGCCTGAATATACGTGTATTATAAATTAAATTAAAAAAAAATAGAAACCTATATTGAGAAGCAATCTAAATTAAAAATAGGATAAAAGTGTTCTAAAAGTTTTTTTTATAATTGTAGGTGTGAGTAAATCAGCCAAGTGGATTTGTTGATTATTTAGACTTTGCAATATGCCTGCTGAAAAAATCAATGGGTAAGTTTTTTTTAATAATAAAATTACCTTTTCACATATTTTGCCTTTTTTACAGATAGCAATAAATATACTGAAAAATTAACAACTCATATAGAAGATCGTTCTATCTGCAACATGGGGGCTAATACAAGCAGTATTCAGAAAATGGGGTAAGTAGGTAAATTAAAGTAAATTTATGCAGGTAAACATCAACTTTACTTTTTTTCTTTTCTTTTCATCGGCTCAAAATAGGCTCACTTACTCACTCAGGTATTTAAGTTTATCTTCCAATAGTTTCAATTAAAATTAATTTTATTATGTTATTTAATTTTTATTATTACATAATAATAGGTAGCTTTTTACTACTACGTATATTTACATACGTAATTCTTGAACTCCCTTGGACATATAATATAACTATGTACCTATTATAACATGTATAATAAAATTGTATAACTATAAACATTTAAATATCTTGTATATAGGTACCGCTTCCCGACCCGAGTAGCTAGATCGCTGAGTAGCGGACTTATAACCAGGTGATGGGTGGTTCGAATCCCATCTCCGGTAACTTTTATTAAGGTGGGGTTCAGTAATTGTGACATTTCTCTTTTAATAAACACAAAAATATGAACACCCTCGTACTGCTAGAAAACCTCTTATTTCTGGGTACTAGGTGCTACTATGGTGGGAAATTCGTGTACATAGACCTACTGCTGCTCATCTCCATTCAGAAGAATAATATATTTCCAGCTTTGGTTGGGATTTCAACCCGCGTATCCCAAGTCATCAATGCGAACATATTGTACTATAACAAACAAGTGGTTGAGTTGATCTAGTGATCTATTACTAAGAACACGAACACGTGAGGACCCTAAGAGGTATTTCTTCAGTCTGGTAGAGTTAGGTTATGAGCAGCTGGACCATTGCTTGGTATTGCAGCATCTCATGATCACACTGAGTTCTCATGACAAGTAGAGCGAGAATAAAAATATATTAATATTACTTGGAATTCATCTAAGGACTGATTATTATACAAAGAGCCTGATTATGCAGAGAAGTCTCAGCCATATGGAGGGATAAATATAAATCCGCACAATAAGGTGCTTTTATCAAATTGCACAGTGATTTTATTTAATCAACATTTCCTTTTAGACAATGGGGTACTTATATCACTGATGAACACATTAACAGCACTAATCAGTTGATTAGCTTTAGCACCCTGTTTACTGTGAATTGATTAACGCATCCTTACTCTGTATTAAATTAACAGACATTTCCTCTCAACATGACGTACTGAAACGATGAATTCGTATTTGCTTACCTTATCAAAGATTGAAAGTGTAAATATTGCCCAAGCTTGTAGGTATTTATGTCATACCTACTTAGATCATGCGACTTGCAGGTTTCGCGTAGTAAATAGTAAGTTAGTATCTTTTATAATTTATATGATCATGTCATTGGACCAATAAATTGCAATAAAGTACTTTGTAGTATTTATCACGGAGTTAATTTTCATTATGTGCTTTTGAAAAGCAATCCTTAATAGATATACCCACGCGCATTTCTAATAACGCCCTCATCTAAAAATCTAAGTATGGAACTTTGAATCACTCACGTCCTGAAGCACTCATCGACTTCCAAGATGCGAGATTGGGTTCCAAATGGACATTAACTCATATGAAAATACCATTGCCTATTATATTATTCTGTGAACATTCCCTATCTAATTATCAGAGATGACGGGCTAGAAACTAAGTACTTTATTGACAACTAATGGCCGGGTCGAGATGCCCCTGCTAAGTCCAAGCTCATGTAGATGTAAGGTAAGGTAACCTTACATCTACTTAAACTTGGACCCAGCATGTGTATCTAGGCCAGACCGTAAGTATTTTTTTTTTTTCTAGAGTTAGATTAGACTTAGACCATAAGTGTATTGTCTATTTTTCATCAAAATAGAGATAGCTAAACAACACAGTAGCCAAAAGGTAGACTGATGTTATCGATTAGGTAGACACTTTTCACTTTTCTGTTTATACTGATTAAAATAGAGAGGTTAGTTAATGGCTTGGATATTCAGAACTATTACCTGCTGCTGAGAGCAAATAAGCTCGAAACAGCTGTCCAGGTATGTTCTGATATTCATGTACATCTAGTACAACTTCTCACTTTTCTGCTCATACTGATATACTGATTATCTGGCTATCACTGCTGTGAGAAAGTTGTTCCTTCAACATTACTCAGGGTGAATTACGAGGAAGCAAATTGACTGTTACATCTCTAGGTACTGAACCAATACCACGGAACTTGAAGAAATCAAACACCTCGGCCGAGGTGTGAAGAACGCCTATACAAAGAAAGAGACAGCCCGGCAGAGTGTAAGGTTACGGAAAATAAAATTAACCAAAATCACTTGGAACATTTCAGTGACGTCACTGAGTCCAACTCGACGGTTTGGTTCTCTGTGAATGGTAAGCTCCACTGCGTGGACAAGGATGTGCCGGCGGGTACTCGCCTGGTGGACTACCTCAGGGATGAGGCAGGGCTCAAGGGTACCAAGTACATGTGCCGGGAGGGAGGCTGCGGGGTCTGCACTGTCATGGTCAAGAGCTCGCACCCTGTCACCCGCGAAGAAATGGTGTATTCTGTGAACGCAGTGAGTCAAACCTTTCATTCTACACTTTCAAATTTTCAGTATCCAAATGTGAAACACTCAGCCTGGGTGAGGTTCATTTGACGAGCTGACTTGTTTGCCTGGTGAATGGTCGGTAAAGCCAAATGAACAAACTTGTTTTTTCTTCCTTTAGTTGAACGTCTCTTTAATATTATTGCAATAATTCGAGACTAGGGTTTTGGACTAATTTCTCAAAAATTCACAAGCGAGCTACTCACATCAACCAGACTGTTTGGGGCCGGTAATAGGCAAAGAAGGGTTGGATATAATTGTTCACCCATTTAGACTGAACCTCACCAGACGTTGCTTGACTTTAGTGATCTTACAGGAACTACTTATGCCCGATCCTACGAAGCCGAGTTTGCCGAGGGTTTGCTCAAACCCTCGAGTTTAGCGTCCTACCAAGTTTAGTTTCGTAACCCTCCATTGATTTTGTGCGTATTTGGCGCTAGTGCTCAAACTCTCGGATCAAGAGAGAGCTTACTTCAGACCCGGGCTCCTATTGGTTCATTTTCGCACGGCCATTTTAATAATTTATTATCACTTTTCAAAGAAACTACTGTAGGTATTTTTACTTTCCTTATTCTATATTGAGGAATGGTTTTTTATGTTGTAACATTTTCTAGAAATGTATGATAATTTTCACTGTGTACAAGTTCGGACCTGAGAAAATCCTTTCTTTTTCGTCTGGAGGTGCTGCAGTTCCGCAGTTTATCACTTCCTTTCTTCCTTAGCACCGGCCGCGCCTGTTGTCATTAATCATTAGTATTATTGAAATTAGTTAGCTGTTAAGCTTTTAATAAAAAGAAAACCTGGTTTTAGAGTAAACTCACCATGTATTATCCTTCCAGCTGTAAAATTAAGATACATATCTCGCCACAAAATAGGTACCTACCTATTTAAAAGTATAAATTACATAATGTAAACAGAATTCGGATTGAGATTGAAACCCACACAAGCACCTCTATCAAGATACGTAACTACAAACTAAGTTCCATATTCAAATATTTTTTGTCGAACTCAATCTTGTTTCAAGTAGGGCAAGTTTTGCACCAGCTCAGATAATTTGGTTCCATAATGTTAACCGTGTCTTCAATTTGTCGCTATGTTTGATGTAAACAATCTATTCCATGGATACGCGGATCAGATCCCACTCACACGGATCGGAAAGTGATTTGAGAAGTAGAGTACGGTTGTCAAATTATTATTTTGCAAAAGTAAACATTAATTTATCTACTTGAATGTCAGAGTAACTTAGTGCATGTGTATGAAAAAGTAATGTCAAACATCAAACAAACTGTTTCTGTGACAGCATATTATTATAAACAATGTATTAGTTAAATGCAATAATAGTTTATATGCAATGATATCAGGGTCGTCATCTAGTTAGCTTGCCCTGATCTGTTAGCGCTTTACCGGAACTAGATGCTAGATCAACACCAGACATGCTCAGGCATTAGAAGGGTTATAGAGCTTCTTTAATCACTGGACAATACCAACCGACTGAGCAGATACAGCAAGCTCTAATAACAAGGTACTATTCCACATACGTGTCACGCGGCTGCGTGGCTAGGACTGTAGTTACCTCTACAAGTAAAATGGATCGGCAGGGCCACCCCATCAAACATACACTGAAGAAGTGAAGAAGTGTTCTGTGGCTGGTCATGAGACGCAGAAGCAGCCGCAAAACCTGCAGGAGAAATAGTACCGGGGAACTTGTAGGAGAAATAGCGGCACAGCGAGATTCTGTCCCTGCAATATCTCCTTGCGTGTATCTTGCCAATTCACCCTGCCACTGTCAGTACCATGCAGAACAACTCACAAAAAGCATTAGAGGTAACCTCGCCTACGTTTTCCTGCCAATTTTACAAATACGCTCTGTGACCTTTCACCTGCAAGTTACAAAGCCCTTCGGAGGTGGCCTTTTCCCGAGCCACCAGAGTTAAGCTACGATCAGACTAGGGAGAATTATAAACAGATTAAACTCCAACTCCACCACTGCAAACCGTTGTCCTGACTATGGAGACACACCACACGACGTCCACTTTATCTGCAGCTGTCCGCCCAAACCCTCCACCATATCTTCAGCTGTCCGCCCAAACCCTCCACCATATCTTCAGCTGCCCGCTGAACCCCACGGTTCTGTTAAAAAATCCGAGGTGGTTGAGCTAGACACAGAGGAGTAGCCGCCAGTAACAACAAGTATCTATAGATTCCCCAATTGAATTTATAAGTATAGATTCCGTTTTTATTATCCTTATTAAAATAGTCAGTAATACGTAGGTATGTAATAAGGGACCTACCTATTTCCGGAAAATTATCGGAATTAGGTTTTTAAATTACATACTGTCTATTTTTCAAACTATTCACTTTACAATCTAATTTGTTCAAGCATTAATCACTCAATGTTTGAGTTATTAGGAATTTTTTTGTAAATCATTACATCACAGGTATTGTTTCTACTTGCATCTTTGCGTTCCAGTGCTTGGTCTTCGTACAAATGTGCAATGGTTGGGCAATCACCACGGTGGAAGGCTTGGGTGACAAGAAACATGGTTACCACAAGGTCCAGAGCAGACTGGCCAATATGAACGGGACGCAGTGCGGTTATTGCAGTCCTGGCATGGTCATGGCCATGCATAGGTAAGATAAACTGGATGGGCAAGAAAACGGAACAGATGCATTTTTAATAAATTTTTTTTTTTTTTTTTTTTTTTTAATGATATTTATTTACAGAGGAGGCTTAACAATCAGAGTCCTTGCTCCTCTAATATTATTAATTATAATGTGCAACACATGAAGTTAAAAGTATTAGGTGTACAGAGTTTAGTAATTTAATTAGAAAGAACTCTGATTTTTTTACAATTTAGGTTATGATATGAAGAGGTAATGGTTAAAATAATAGATATATATATATATAAAAATGTACAAACATAACAGAGCATGAATAAATTAAATTGGTAGAAGCACTTTCGGAATATAGAGAAATAAGAGGAAAAAAGGGAGATAAAATAATTATAAAGGACTCTGATTATTTTACAACACAGGTAACAATATGAAGAGTAAGTGTTAACATAATAGACATAAATAAAAAATGTATAAGCATAACAGAACATAAAGAAATTGGTAAAAACATTTACGGAATATATGGAAAATAAAAGGGGAAAAAAATATAAAAAATAAAATAATTATCAGTTACTATGGAGAAATAAAGATTAAATTTTATTAAAATATTTAGCCATTCTGAGGAATCGAATAACTTTATTAGCATTTGTCTTTTCATTCGCTAAGATACTTTTTAAAGAATTGGAATTGAAACCTACTTTTTTTCTATAGACTTCCAGAGCCGGACATTCAGATAAGATATGTTTTACAGTTATGAGGATATTACAAATTGTGCACAAGGGGGGATCTACCTTATCAAGTAAAAATTTATGAGTTAGGGCCGTGTGTCCAATTCTAAGTCTTGATAGAATTACTTCTTCCTTCCTATTATGACGGTTTGAGGTAAGCCATACTTGAACATCTTCTTTTATTCTTTTTAATTTGTTCGTCTGTGGAATTTCTTGCCAATCATTGGTCCATTCAATCAGGGAAATACATTTATATGTACTCTTGATGTCATCTGATGTAACGGATAAGTACATACTGTCGTAAAATATATGAGCAGCCCTAGCAGCAGAGTCAGCACGGACATTACCGGCTATGCCGAGGTGACTGGGTATCCAGGTGAACTTGACTTCCACTCCGCGCTCCTCTTGAAGTTGTACCAGGACGGTTCGTATATTAATACAGATTGGGTTCTTTGGGAAAACCTGCTGAATACATTCAAGTGCACTTTTTGAGTCGGAATATATTATGAACTTTAGTTTGGGTTGATGTGTTTTGTCGTAGATATATTTTAGGCAATAATATAGGGCAGACATTTCAGCAGAAAATATAGAGGATATGGAATTGAGTTTGACCTTCTGTACTTCATTTTTAAAAGTAAAAGCGCAACTTGTGGAGTCATCGCATTTAGAGCCATCTGTAAAGCAAGGAAGATATTCTATGGCTTCGTTTTGATATTCAAGAAATTTTTGCTGGCATTCAGTAGGTGATATATTTTCTTTCAGACGTTTAAATAGAAACTCAACCTCTGGTATTGTGAGTGTCCAAGGAGGAATATTTTTATTGACCCTCACACACGTTAATTCATTAATTGGAAAATTTTGAATTTTATTTATTCGGGAAGCTAGCGGTAAGGGTTTTTTATCAGACATAGCTGACAAGGCAGGATCTTGTGAAAAAACTAATTGAAATACGGGATTATCTGGGTTGCATCTCAATCTTGAAACATAGCTAATAATAAGAGCTTGTCTTCTGTACTTGAGTGGCATTTGTCCGGATTCCGCCTGTAAGCTTACAACTGGTGACGATCGGAAAGCTCCAGTTATACATCGGAGAGCTGCATTTTGCACTGGTTCCAGCTTTGATAAGCACGAATCAGTAGCAGAATTGTACAGCACACAGCCATAGTCTAAAATAGGACGAACATAAGATTGATAGAGTCGTAATAATAATTTTCTGTTTAATCCCCATACTGAATGTGATAATATTTTTAATATGTTGAGAGCTTTCAGGCTTTTGGATTTAATATATTTTATGTGTTGTTCAAACGTGAATCGACTGTCTAGTATCACTCCCAGCCATTTAACAGATTGAACGAAATCAATGTATCGATTCTTAAATCTTAATGTAGGTGGACGAATGTTTTGCTTTCGGCACCTACTAAAGATCAAACCACATGTTTTTGAAGCAGAAAAATCCAAACCATTTACTCTTGTCCAAGCTTGAAGACTGTTCAGGGACTCCTGAAGTGGCTGCTTTATAGATTCAACATCTTTTCCAGATATAAATATTGCGAAATCGTCCACATACATGACATGCTTCACTGAAGGGTGCAGGTTATCAGCTAAGTCACATGTCGCAATGCTGAATATGCTACAGCTCAGCGACGAACCCTGTTTAATTCCGTTGTCGATCTTAATTAGGGAAGAATGATGAGATTTATTACATTTGACAATAATATAATTATTTTTGAGAAAGTGGGATATGTACTGAAAGAGGGGTCCTCCTATTTTCCACTCTGCCAATTTATTTAGTACTTTCCTTCCCCATACTCTGTTGTACGCGGTCTCAATGTCCAGTACCACTGCAGCAGTACTCTGTCTATTCTGAATAGATTTACTGATTTCATCTTCCAGAATTATCAAATTATCAACAGTCGATCTCATTTTTCTCGATCCGCTTTGAAAGTCGCTTATGAGATGGAAGGTATCTAATGTATATGTAAGCCTTTTGTTTATCATTTTTTCGAATATTTTGCACGAACAACTCATCAAGGCGATCGGTCGGTATGAGGCAGTATTAAGGGGATTTTTACCAGGCTTCAATACTGGTACAATGTATGAGGATTTCCATGACTCTGGAAAAAGTCCATTTAACCAAATAATATTATATATTTTTAGCAGAAATTCTAGTGCGGCTTCTGGCAGATTAATAAGCATGGGGTAGCTGATACCATCAGGACCACAGGCATAAGATTTACAACCTTTTAAGGCATGTTTTAGTTCATACAGGGTGAATGGTAAATTCAAATTAGGATGATTACCGGGTCCGGGATCAATAGATTGGCATTCCTTTATTTTCTTATACGATCGGAAACTGGTACAATAATTACTGTCTGACGAAATATCACGGTAGTGATGAGCTAACATGTTAGCTATTTCTTTCTGATCTTTAATTTTTTCTCCCCCATTATTCAGAAGTGCTGGAATCGAACTAAAGGTTCTTTTACCTTTGAAACGTTTCATGTGATCCCACATAGTTTTATTATCTAAGTTATATTTAATTGAATCCATAAGATTAATCCAGCTCTTTGTCTTACTCTCCTTAATCTTCAGCCGAACTTGAGCTCTTAGTTTTTTATATTCAATAAAATTAGTAGGTATTGGATTTTTTTTGTAAGTTCTTAAACATTTTTTTCTTTGCTTTATGAGATCTTTTATTTCATTATTCCACCAGGGAGTATACTTTCTCTTGGGTAACATATGAAATTTAGGGATAGTCTTGTCAGCAGCATCTAAAATATTCTGGTTTATATTTAAAAACATTTTATCAATATTGCTACCTGATATAGAGGGTGAAAGATCTGATCTCAAGTGAAATGTTATCAGCGACTGGTATTTATTCCACTTGCCTTTATTGAATAACCATCTGGTATCAGTATGGTCTAAATAATCTTGATGCAGGTGAAATTTAATAATAATTGGAAAATGATCAGAAGAGTGGGTATCTTCTGAAGTAGACCAATTTATCTCAGTGGCTAAGGAAAGGGAAACGAAGGTGAGGTCAATGGCTGATAAGGTACCATAAGAATTATTTACATGTGTGGGAGACCCAGTATTGAGTAGGTATACATTATTCATATTCATAAATTTTTCTATTTCCTTGCCGCGGGTGTCCAATTTCTCGCTTCCCCAAAGGTAATTATGGGCATTCATATCACCACATAATATGAAGGGGAGACTTAGCTGGGATACTAACTGAGACAATTCAGCTTCTTTCACTATGCTGCTACTGTTGCCGGGGCGGACATACACATTACACAGGGTAACATCTTCTTTAAGTTTATTGCAAGTAATATGTACCGCAACAACCTGTAAATTACTTGAATGATTAGTACTGATGAGTTGTGCATGGCAGGAGTTGTGTACCAGAATCATAACACCGCCACAAGCTATCTGACCGGAACTGAAGTCCTCACGGAAAACTTGATAGTTGGTGAAGTCAACTGAATCTTTAGGAAGGAGGTGAGTTTCTTGTAGAGCAAAAGCAAGAGGTAAGTTATTTTTCAGAAGAACGTTTAATTCGTCTCTTTTATTCTTGAACCCGTTCATATTCCATTGAATAATATTGTCTAGGAAAGTAATATTATTTGTTGTATCTGTCATTTAAAAATAAATAGTTGTTAAAAATGTTTTTTTTTTTTTTATATAAATAATCTATGTACACCAAATTTTATGTAACGGGTAAGTTACATAAAAATAACGAAATGAATTAATCAAATCAACATCCTAGGTGTGGGCTACCAATCTGTTGGTAGTCCATACCCGTACTCGAACTTGTATTCTGTAGATTAACATGCTGGTCTGTATTATTAGAAATCATCATTGGAGAAAGCACTGGGGTATCTGAAATCGTTATAGCGGAGTCTCCACTAAACTGAATTTCAGGCTGCTGTGTAAGGTTAAACCATTTTTCATTTTCACTATTACGTTTGTCTATTTTATTATTTTCACAGCCTTCGTAAATCATTTGGGAAATTTGATTACCTTCATAATAAGTCTGAGGCTTAGTGATTTGACTCATAGCCTCGAATATATTTCTATTCTTTTTATTTTGTAAAGCATATTTCTCACGATTAAAAGTGGATTCTTCGGTTTTTCTTTTTGAAGGTCTGTTTACATTAGACAGGGAAGGAGGTACATAGCGATCAAAAGTTCTGCGATTGTTAGGCTGGTTAGATCTTAATGCAGGATATTCGCTATTGTATTTACTACTTACATTGCTTAGCTTTTCATTTCCTAATGTCTCGAGTACAGCAAATGAATTCTTCGTGCGAACGGAGTAAGAGTCTCTTTCCTTTGGAAGCAGAGCGTCGGCCTCGGGGAAGGAGAGGCTACGGGTACTCATCAGCATCTTGATATTTTTCTGTCTCTCGTACTCAGGGCATGACTTGCTGTTGGAATTATGCATTCCACCGCAGTTCAAGCACTTGATATCTGCTAGGTTACATACATGTTGACTGTCGTATATTTCTTGATAACACTTGGTACACAATTTATTATTTTTGCAGGCTTTTGTCATGTGTCCAAACCTGAAACAACTAAAACACTGAATGGGATTCTGAATGAAAGGCTCACAAGGAAGTCTAGAGTACCATAAATAAACATAATTAGGCATATCCTGACCCTCAAATACAATCTTAAGAGTAGAGGTAGGTACATAGGTAGCTACTCCCTCAACAAAAGTTTTTCTATTCAATCTTTGCATGTGAATTATTTTAAAATCCCCCGTATCTATATTGTCATTGATTTCTTGCTCAGTTATCTCCAGATCGACATTCCGTACCACCGCGGCGCGCGACACATAGTTGCCAGGAATGAAAGCCACGAACTGCTGCTTCATCTTTTCATTCTCAACAATTGAATTTGCGCATTTGGACGTGGCACAAACAACCAGAAACTTGCTTCGATTTAATCGTTTTACTTCAAGAATATCAGGACTTTTATTTGTTATCTCGGCAAGTAATTTTGAAAGAACCAACCCTTTGATATAGCTATACGGCCGCTTACCACCAACATTGACAGATGGAGTTGAGTTTGGTTTCATTTGGATGATCAACTTGTAGGTATCACATCTCATTCCAGCATTATATAATAGGACTTTCTTCTCAGGAAACTCGGAAGTGTTTTTTGTTTTTTCAGAGCTTGCAGTGTTTTTATTTTGAGTGTTTGTATCCGTAGGTTCCAAGGTGTTTCCATTTTGATTTTGCGCGGTATTTTCAATTTCCATGTCAGTTTGAGTATTTGGCGGTTTTCCCCCGCCAGGGTCACCATCAGACCCGTCGCCCATCGTGAGAAGTTGCTTAGCAACCTATCAACAGCCCATCGTGTCAGCTGACACACAGGCAAGACGAAAGGTTATTATGTATTTATAATCCACGAAAGAGTGAGTGGCTAAAATGAAAATTATATTTAACAAATGTTCAAATAGCTATGACGTAATGACAGTGACGTCACTCTAAAGTACACAAACTTTAAGAAAAGGGGCAAATTCTTAATAAGGCACTTTATATGATCAAATCAGCACAGATATGTAGAAAAACACAAGAAAATGGCTTTTAAAAAGTCCAAAGATAGTATAAACTGTTGAATTATTTGATTTTACGCTTTTTCAGTTACCTCAAGTCTAGAAACTCTACAATGAAACCTAAGGTATGAACTGTAATAAATTTTAGTTTTCCTTTTAAGGTACGAGTTTGAAAATTGGCCCCGAAAAGTTCAGCAATTTCTAAATTTAAATATTCCCTGAAAGCTTCTGAAAGGTTAATGTTTGTAGCTCGTACGATTTCCAGCGAATGGAGGGTAACACCCCCGTCCGTTAAAATCAAACAGAATCGTTGGCGTAAGGAAACGCATCCAGTCATAAAAAACGTGCTCCATGCTCCACCCTACTAACCTCAACCCTGTGGTTGAACAGTGTCGACCCCAATACCAACAGAAGCTAATATGAAATAAAGACTAGGGACATGTATTCCTTGAAAGCTTCATTCAAATATCTATGGACGAAATTTGACAGTTGAAAGGGAGTTTTGAGAATTTTAAGAGTGAGAGTGCTATCTACAATGAGGCCAAAAAGTGCAAAGGTACATCCGAAAATAAAAACAATACGCAAGAGTTAGTAAAAAGTCTCTAGTTTTTACATACTAAAGAATTTTGAATGAGACTATTGTTAAAATTATCAATTTAAATTCTGTGACTCGTACCTTAGAGAAAAAAAACTTTTTGTGACGCTTCATTTTGTGAGTAGATAATTAAATAGAAGCAATCAACTAAAACCATTTTTTTTTTTTTTTTTTTTTCAGTTTCCTGGAGGCTAACAAGTACAAAGTGGGCAAAGTGGATGTTGAGAGAGCTCTGGGAGGAAATATCTGTCGCTGCACAGGATACCGCCCTATCCTGGACACATTTCAGTCTTTCGCTTCTGATGCCTGCGAGAGAGTGCGCGAAAAATGTGCTGATATTGAAGTGAGTTGCTACTTCAAATTTAAAAAAAACTTGTTTCATAATGTAAATATAGTTATGTCTATTTAGCCCGTCGAGTTGTCTGAAAGATATTTTTTGTTCACCGTGTTATCGAATAGGAAACAGAATGAACAGTTTGTACAGTGTACTAGTACACAGATATTGCCTTTGTTAAGAAAATGAATCATCATTTTTCAGAAAATTGATGTGACAAGCAGTACTTGATAAAGTACTGTGTTTTTATTTTCATGATGCAAAATTGGCTTACATAAACAAAAATGCTGTAACCAAACATATTTATGTCATCAACTTGAAAATATACACCTAAGTATAACAATTTAAAAACAAAGGTATTGAATCTGTGATTTCTCCACTGCTGAAACAA
Organism: Bactericera cockerelli; assembly: GCA_024516035.1. NCBI lineage: Eukaryota > Metazoa > Arthropoda > Insecta > Hemiptera > Triozidae > Bactericera > Bactericera cockerelli. Next base: position 36,488,316 of record CM044955.1, on the reverse strand, counting down.
TATCTGATGATATAAGGAATTAAAAAAATGTGTTTTTTGTGGTAGAAAAATAAAGAAATTATTTTGTAAACTGTACAAAAGAATAAGACCATCCCGAACTCGACAAGTAGAGATGAAAACCTGTTTGTCGAGCTTTGGCTGAAAATTTTCTACATTTCAATAATAAATTATTCAAGGGGTTTCTATAAAAATCATTTGTGAAAAGAAGTCAAAATGAATGTCTCCTTAATTTTCATTTGATTCACTAATTTTTCTTCTGTATGCTTTCAATAAAGCCTCTTGTTGGTAAGTTATGTAAAAAACGACCACTTATTACGCTATGTAAAACGACCATTTTTACTAGTCGATACCGTTGGGACTATATAATTATGTACCAGTGTACCTGTAATTTGGTCTAAAACTTAGAAACCAAAGCAATCTTAATAAAATTTGACCTAAAAATAGTAATACTATGTTTTTCCTCCTCTAAAGTGCTGCTCCGTTATCTTCATTGAGAGAGTCTTCCAGTTTGTAGATTTCCAAAAGTGCTGCCTCCACTATGGTCTGCATCTTCAGAATCACGCTTTCCAGCGCAAGTAATTCTCTCTTCTCGGTCTGCAGAGAAATGTTGTAGCGCCGGAGTGTGGCGGAGAGGGTTGACTGAGGTACAATGCTGGGGAACACAAAGTCTGAGTCGTTCTCGTATGGGTGCAGTGTGCTGGCGTGTGTTGTTGTGTTTGTCTTCAAGTAGGTCTCAAGAATGTTCACCTGTGGAAACAAAGAATCAGCATCTGAGTTATTTTTTAAAAATATAATCATGTTCAAGTACTCAGTGATGAACGATATGAACAATTTAGATGTTTACATACATTCTTGGTATCATATTCTCTTCTCATTATTTTCTAAGTAAGGCTCAATAATGTTGATATAGTTGATCATGGCTTCATTTTAGAAAGCACACTCACTCTCAAATTCCCAATTCTCCCTTTCAATCGTCAAATTTCGTTCAAATAACTCAATCAGAGTGTATTTGAAAGGGAGATTCGGGGATTTCGAAAGTGAGAGTGCTTTCTGTAATGAGGCCCTGAAAAGTTTTGGGAAAAAATGTTCACCATCACCGTACCTTATGAAAAAGACGTACATTGATAAGTACTTGTATCTTCTTTATAACGATATCAAACTTTAAGTAAAAAAGTTAACAAATTTTAATACAATAGCAAGAAGACAAACATGATTTTTTTTTGTGGTAGAAAATGTTCAACTTACCAGCTTGGACTTAACCTCCGGTAGTGTATTGTTGATGTAGTCAATGGAATGATTGACCAGCTCATCCTTACTCATCACATTAAGATTATCAGCCTTGAATCTCTCTCCAGCAAGTATGTCTGCTTCAGGAGCTATGATATCTCGCTTGCTCCTGCCCTGGGCGGCTTTTACCTTCGCCTCATCAGAGCCTATCTTGTCAGCAATCTCCTTCTCTGCTTTCTGAATGGCATGTATGCTCTCGAGGAACTTGGGTATGTCGTTGATGAAGCCCTTCACTTGTTCTGTTTTCTTGTTGATTTCATCCAATTTATTGTCTACGAAATGAGGATCCTGCGTATCGCTTTTGGTATCGGTGGTTTGCTCGCTTTGGGAGTCACAAGTAATGACTGATATGAAGAAGGATATGAGCAATGTGGCCTTGCAATGATGCATAATGTACCTTAAAAAAGATAAAAAATGTAAGTAGAATAAATACCAAAACACTATCAGACAGTAAAGAGCAGGTTTAAAAAATGCATTAAATTGCATTAAAGCAAAACACTGTTATCAAATCGATTTGTGAGATAATTCAAAAGGTAGAGGGTAGAACCACCACTTTTTGAATGACCTTTGAAGTTACAAACACATTAATATATTATACCAAAGGAGTGCATCTAGGGCAAAATATTTAAAGCAATCGATGAACATTTAAAAAATGTTCTAATTTGGTTTTATGGCTATTTTTTTCTGCGATAATGTATAGTAGGTATATTTTTACATCTTAACTATCAAACTTGGTAAAAAAAAAACTTGCTATTCATAGAGCGCATAACATTATTATTTTTATTGGTAATGAAGGTTCATTTAAAATCGAGAAATGGTACCTACTATATACAGACAGTTAGACAGATCTAGTGGTATGTTCATTCATGCCGACCTCCGTGGCTCAGTGGTTTAGAGCACTGGCTACTGACCGGAGGTCCTGGGTTCGAATCCCGGCCGGTGCGGAAATTTCTGACCGAAATTTTCCGTTTCCGGAATGGCATGGATGTAAAGGTAAGGTGCCCTGAAGTAATGCGAAAGCGGTTCCGGGGCACACAAAAAAAAAGTGGTAGGTATGTTCATTGCGGAAGTTAAGTAAGATTCTAAAATTAGTGCTTGGTTCTAAGCTTTTAAGTCAAAATCTAGAATTCAAAGACTCAGTTAGTGATCGAAGTATTAATATGTTTATGCATGGAGCATGGTACTTACCTTTTTTCTTTCAACCTCACTCTGTAAAAGTGAAAACAATAATGAGGGAATTATAAATTCGAGAAGTTGTGTTCTATTGTTTATATTTATGAGTAATATTTCTTGACACAACAGGTCTGAAGAAACTCTTTATCAGATGAGAATGATAGGCATTTTTTGTGTAATCATAATGAGGTTCTCAAGGATGGTTTTAAAAGAGACTTGAACATTATTTTTGTTGTACTAACACACCTACTCCGCCATTACTTGAGTGTTGGTACATTGTATCAAATTCAGGCTAGACATTCTACTTAACTATTGTTCCTTAACAGAGAGATTCTGGCATTACAAGATTTAACCAATTCAAACTAACCCATAACATGAGAATTTTAGTCAATGGAAAAGTTGGATTTGTATAAAACGGAATTTTGAGGGAATTAGGGGTGTGTCTGATGTACTTAACTGTGGATTGTCCGTTTTAGTTACCCGTAGGATTACAGTGAAATATTTAGGGCTCTATTCTATCTCATAATACAGGATAGCTAACCTAAATATTCCTTTTTCTCGGTCCAAAAAGAGATTATCAGGAAGTTTCTACAGACGATAGAATAATTCCCCAAACACCTCCTCTCAAATATCACCCCTACTCAACAGCTGTTCTTTCAAACGATGGTAATATCAGATGAATTCATGTACATACCCAGAGAATACGTTTGTACATTATTATTTGAGCAGCCTCCATAGTCCAGGATAGTAGGAATGCGGAGTCCAATACTTCTTGAATTTTAGAGAAATATACCTACAGATAAAGGGTAGTGAAATTTGAAATTTATATTTTAAGCACAAGCATATGAATATAAAAAGGCTAGGAATTGATACCTACATACTTATTATTCACTTTTGTTGTTCCACTGCTGTCAAAATTTAACTCACACCAAAGCAGGTCAATCCCAGCAACATCTTTTTTAAATTAAAAACAAACAATCCTGGTTAGCGCTTGTTCTTTAACATGATGTTTTCTTGGACCTAAACATCATGTGGATCTTTATTTCAGCTATGAACTACATCGTAGGTGGAAAATATTCTATTGGACGGTTTTTTCACAATATCATCACAGTCATCATGAAACTCGATACTTAAGAACGTGATATAATTTGACCGCTTGATTTCAAAAGGTTCAACTTTAATTTCTTGAGGAGTATTTTGTCCTTTACACGTAAATCTCATGACATTCGATGATTTTACACGACGAAACGAATAATCTGAATTAATTAGGTTCATATTTTGATTTAATTTTTGAGTAATAATAAATTTCGACTCGTATGAACACTCACCAAATAATAGGTATCCCCCTCCCCTTTGACAGGATCTGTGCAACAAAACCTGCAACAACATCTGCTCTAAGGACTGCAATGAAGACGGCGAACTGATAGATGCTTCAGCTGTAGTGTTGGCTCAGATACCCCAGACCACAGTGAGGTTGGGTGAGAATTGGTACAGTGTGGGAACCGTGGAGGAAATCTTCCAGATCTTTGATATGATACCGGATGGACAGAACTACAGACTGGTCGCAGGGAACACGGCTCATGGTAAGGACAAATGTTCTGCACCAAGATAAGACTTAACGAATAAGACACAAGACATTATTATTGTGACAGTGTGACACGTGTCGAGACCGAGTGAGAATACTAGATTTGGTTCCTTTAACTTTTGCAATCTCCATACTATTTAAAAGAAAAATGTGTTATTGTATCTTCCATAGAAATTTCACTTTTTTTTTTACAGGGGTTTACCGTATTCGTTCTCCGGTTCATGTGTTCATACAAATCAACAACATCCAATCCCTGAGGAAGACTGACGTCAATGAAGACTCGATAGTAATGGGATCCGGCGTCACTCTCAGTGAAGCAATGGCCCAGTTTGATAAGCTCAGCCAGAAGTACCCTCAGTTCAAGTATCTGAGCTCCCTGTCCGATCATTTGGACAAAGTAGCTCATCCTGCAGTTCGGAATGTATGTACCTTTCCTATAATTAATTCTAACTAAATGAAGAAAAAAAAATGTTATCTAAGTATTTTATCTAGAAACGCACCACAATTTTCAGCGAAAAGCGGGTGATATAAAAAACCTATTTTCCTTATGGCAGATTAGTTTTACTGCCAGAAAACTTTGTCTCAAAAAATGCGTATATGTACGAAAAACTTGACTAATAATATAATTACCCTAACAGACTTACGTTTTTTTTTTCAAGTAAATGTGTTATTAGTTGTATAGTGTTGCGAAAGTACTTATTGTGTAGGTCGGTCATACTAAAAAACATATCTCTATTAGAATTTCCTAAACTACTTTCAGGTCGGTACAATAGGAGGCAACTTATCGATTAAGAACGCTCATCCAGAATTCACATCTGATGTGTTTGTGCTTTTGGAAACTGTAGGGGCTACATTGACTATACGTAAGTAGATTTCTTTTTTAAATCACCAACACTTGATTAGTGTCCTATGGAAAAAAATTGATTAGTGTTCTGATATAAATTGGTACACACCTTTGTAGAATGTTTGTTGATACCCGTGACCAAAACGATTTAAATGCGAAAAAAAAGTTTAATTCTTCATTAAAAGGTGTACATTATTTGACCTCATGCCTTTGTACGTATGTCTACCTACACATTATAAATCTACTTTTATGTGAAATAAAACATGTGGAATACATAGAATTCACAACTTGATTCAAGGGACCTGTAAGAAGTTATTCAGGTAAGTCCAAATTGCAACCAATGTTTTTTTTTTTTCCTTTCAGGAGAAGTCAGTGGATTAGACAGCATCATTACACCGGCAGAATTTCTCCAAACCAACATGGCTAAGAAGCTCATCGTCAGCATTACATTTCCCGCTAAGACCAAGGGTTCCTATTACCTCAAAACGTTCAAAGTAAGAAACATTTTCTGCTTGGTTAGGATGTAAAGTTTTGAGTTTCAATGTCTTTTTCATACATTTATTTACCATTATTTCTTATCTCTTCCATGAAAACCAATCAGATGCCATTTCTATCCAAGTAGATCTTTTATGAAAATCGAAATCATTTGTTCAAGGAAAGCACGACACAACACGAGAGCACTAGAATTTTATAAGGCTGTGCATCAGATCTTTGGAATGTTCTGCTACCTCAAGCAGGGGACCCATTCTTTATACTACATTAGCGTTCTTACATACCTATATTTTGCATATTATAAAAAAAAACAAGTGAATTTTATTTTGGTACACTGTGGTGAGGATTTAAAATATCATTGCAGTTTTACTGTTCGCACTTGAAATAAATAATAATTTTTTGTAAAATATGTTCCAGATTATGCCGCGAGCTCAGAACGCCCATGCTATTGTGAATGCTGGATTTCTCTTCAACTTTGATCCTTCAGATAAACTGAAGAAAGTCATAGCTCCTCCCGTTATTGTTTTTGGTGGTATAGGCCCTCATTTTGTAAGTGTCATTTTTTGTTTTATGATTCCTTTTATAATATTATTGTATCATAAATGAGTAAACTTGATTTTTTTAATGTCACAAAACACAAACAGATGATTCTTCTGAGATAATTTGATTTTATTTGACTCCAACTCGAACAAGGTATCTACTCGTACGAGTATGTTTTTAAATTCCTCAAGAGCATTGTCGGCTAGATTGTCAGTCTACTTTGTTAATTACGCGTTTCTGCCTATTAAAAACATCTCCGTTTTTTAAAAGTTGAATGCCTTAAATGAAGTCTTACCTATGTTTTTTATGTGGGTAATACTATATGCACCAGATTGTTCTTTAGTCTACCACAAACTGGCTTCACTGATCTATGTTCCACAAAAAAGACATGGTTTGAATAGTATCATTTCTGTAACAGGTACATGCCAAGAATGCAGAGCAACAAATCGTTGGAAAATCGCTCCTCAATGATAAAGATTTTCAGCAGTCGTTAGAAATCCTGTCTGGAGATTTGGTTCCCTCTATGTCAACAACAGCCGGGTCTATCCACCTTACCCCAGAACCTGAGTTTGATCCTGTGTACAGGAAACAATTGGCTCTTTCATTATTTTATAAAGTAAGTTTGATGTAGATAATGAATAGTACCTGTATCTTAAACATTAGCTAGCCTCTATTAGAATATAATTTTTATATTACATTCGAGTTCAACGTATTATATTACGAGTATATTGAATAATGTATATTGAATCATCCAGACTTATTCTACTTGACAAAAAAATACATACCAACGACAAATACTCAAATTTGTATCTTCTCTCGACGTCCACTCAGTGGCGGCTCGTCGGGTGAAGACACTGAAGACATTTTCACCTAATTTTGAACAGTGAAAACACTACTCATAATCCCTTGAACATGGCACAATTGATCCAACTCAAAGAAAAAAAAAAAGAAAAAAAAAAAAAAAAAAGAGTAAGCTTTGTGTAAAATAGATCAATGCTGCTTAACATTTCATGTTACTTTCCAAGGAGAACACCAAATGTGAAGACAATTCGAAATTGTCTTCAGTTGTCCTTGAATCAACCAATCAGAGTTGAGTATTTCCAAGTAGGTATCATGAAATATTAGGCAAGAACTATATCTATGTAATATGCTACTGAGGACAGTCTTCAGTTGTATTCAGTTTACATTATCTACACGACCTCATACGAAATGTCACGAAGCCACATACCATGTGCGATGTCATGTGTTTTTGATATTAACATTGTTGCCAGTAGCATTATGCCAGACCTAGGAAACCAGTCAATGATTTAGCCTCCCATATCTAGCACAATCTTGTAATATTAAAAAAAAAAATAATAATAATAACGTAGGCGCTAGGAAAGCAGGATTTTGTGTCAGGAATTTTGGATATTATTTCTCATTTTTTGGGTTCTAGTTTTGTACATAGTTCCTAAACGATAGCCGATACCAATAAATTTTAACTATATTTTATGTATCTTGTCAACTATATGTAGTATTAAAAAGGACATCTCGATTGAAGTCAAATCTCGGAAATAATTATTTAATGTAGGTACCGAAATTGAGCCAAATAAGATAATCTGGTATCTAGTTGTTCCAAGAAGTTTTTAAATAGGGACAATGGTGGTCCTGTTTAAGATCCTGACTATGGAACCACTTTAAAAAAAATCATGAAATTAGACGTGTTGAAATGAAATTCTCAAGAGAAAATTCTGTTCAGGCGGTGTAGTATTATTTTTTTAAATAAATAAATACGTCTTACATGATTTGAGGGATTTCTTTAAATTTAAAATATAGCTCTTGAAGTTTGTAGAAATTTAGCAATGAAATTAACTTGGCAACATTGTATCTCTTATCTTTAGAATGTAAACAAAACTTGTCGCGCACTTTTTAAATTTTATTAGACCATTTTCAAATCTTTTCAACGGTAATCAAGTGACTTTTAATTGGTGTAACTAGTTAATAAAGTTATTTCCCAGTATTTGATACAGGATAGAAACATTATTCCTACCTGATCTGACCTGTGCTTTTCATAATAAGTTGAATATGAAGTAGCTATGTACTTCTTTCAGTGTCAGAAATAACATTATAATTATGCAGGTTGCAGGTAGCTAAGCACACAGCTTCCAGTGAAGTACCTACTTAAAATTATAAGGCAATATCTGTGTTTTTCTTAAATACCTAGTCATTTAAACATCAATGGTAACACAAATTTAAGCTGATTTTATATTTGTAGTAAGTATGTTTTCTTAGATTTATTTTGTAATCTGGTGGTGGATTTTCTTCCAGTTTTGGATTGTAATTTTTAGTCTTCAACTAACTTTCTTTCCTTCCTAGTTCTAACTACTGAGGTATAATCCTAATATTTTTATTTTAATTCCTTTTTACCAACTTTTAGTTAATATTTTTTATTAAGATGAATAAATATTTTTTATTAAGATGAATAATTAATAACAATATTTCAAAGAAACAATGAGATCCCCACAAATCATGGGGTTCAAACATTAAAAGTAACCCCATTCAGATTAAGAAGTAATGAGGATAAGAAAGATATTATGATTACTGGATCTCCAATTTCTCCAATTACTATAACCACCACTAAAAAAGTAAAGCAAATGCCTGCCCCACAGCCATACAGTTCAAGCCTGAATGGCTTATGAAAAATGAATGGCTGTGTACCAGCTCAAGTGTTGACAAATTGTTCTGCTGGCCTTGTTTATTTATTAAGTACCAAGTGTTCTCCAAAAAAAGTACCTATAAAAACTTATATGATGCAAAACTGCAGTTTTATGGTATGAGAGAAAATCATGCTCTGCAGGGAAACAGCCATAACTTACAATGGGCTGTGTTTATGAGACCATAAGAACTAAGATCTGATAAATTAATAATTTTATTTTTTCAATACTTCTGGGTATAATTTGTCTTCACCTAGTCTTGAAGTCAGGAGCCGCCACTGCGTCCACTAAGCCTATGTGATCTGATGGGAACTGGTGCATTTTTGTAGGTATTGTTTTTTTTTCCCTCTTACGTTGACTCAATATCTTTTACAGTTTGTTCTAGGTCTAGATCAGGGAAAAGTGAATCCTTTGTATGTGTCAGGATCTGGAACTATCCAGGACGAAAGGCCTGTGTCGGACGGTCAACTCCATTTCAACACAGACAAGAAGATGTGGCCTCTCACTAAACCTATCCCCAAGATCGATGGCATGGTGCAATGTGCAGGGGAGGCAGAGTACGTGAATGATATTCCCAAGATTGAGGGGGAATTATTTGCGGCTGTGTTAATGGCTGATCGTGGACCTGCCAAGATTGCATCACTAGACACTTCTGAGGCTATGGTGAGTTGAAAATTGAGTTTTATACTTTTATAATAGTAACTCATTGTTGTTCAAAGGTTTTTGTTAAGTAATTTGTTCATTCGCAAATAATGGGTTTTGTGGGAGATTTCCTAATGATGCTCATACTCAATTTTTTTGAGTTTATGACCCTGGTTAACACAGATACCCTCCTTTTTGAAGTTACAGAGAATCCTTCGAGTTTAGGCTTGAAATATCTTTGTGCATTTAGAAAATCTCTTCGTTAATTAATGGTTGTAATAGGTAATTGGATAGAGATATCTTCCCATTACCTGTGCTAATGGATTTGTTGAGGTATTCTCAATGATCCTTAGTATGAATATATTGCAATACCTAACACTAATATGCACTTAATTCTTTTACAGAAAATTCCTGGAGTTCAGGCATTTGTCACAGCCAAGAATATTCCCGGGAAAAATTGCATTGTAGAGTTGTCAGAAGTTGAGTTGGTAAGTAATTGTTTCTAATAAAGTGTATGATTTTTATGTGACTCCAAATAAAAAGGGCTTACATCCAATACATTTTTTTTTTTTCATTTCAGATATTCGCGGACTCAGAGATAAAGTTTGCGGGTCCAATTTATTGGTGCTATCGTTGCAGATACTTTTCAAAACGCTAACGAAGCTGTCAATCTAATCAAAGTGACCTACTCTGATGTCAAAAAGCCCCAATTTAATCTAAAGACAATCTTCGAATCAGGGGATAAGTCCAGAATTACCAAGGGAGCCGAAATTACTCCAACAGCTACGAAAAGTAAGATCATTCTTGCATTATTCTTAAACTATTGAAATTGAATGATTCTTTATTTTTTGAAGAGAATGAATCTGTTTATTACAATTAGAATTGATTTTAAATAAATTTTAAAGATCATAGAAATCTGCTAAATCCATTTGCGTTTTTTATATCCGTTCTCATTGAAACTAAACAAAATTTGTGAAAACCTCCTTTCAGACAATGGTGTTCATAATTCAAAGGTACAGTTGAGCTAGGAGGTCAATATTACTACACTATGGAGCCCCAAATGCTCTATGTGTTCCCAGTGAAGACGGGGTTGATATTTTTGCCGCTAGTCAATGGATCACTCTGGTACATGAGATGGTCGCAGGAGCTTTGAATCTGCCCCATAATAGGTATTTACTTTTTTACGTTGAATTACCTGACTTTTAATCATATTCACATTTTTTTTAATGATATTTAACAGAGGAGACTTAACAATCAGAGTCCTTGCTCCTGCCTTATTCACATTTATAGTTATTAATTATTCGAATAAAGGGTAGCAACAGCAATAGATAACTCTCACAATGTCAATGTTGTATCGATAGACTCGAATTAGTACTGCATTGATGTTCATATGGGGTCACTTTCAATGTTACTATAGTATTGCAACACCTTTGACTCGTGATTCAGCAACACTGCCTTCATGTTGATAACATTGATTTTTAATACTGATTCAGTGTTGATATAACCTTCCTGTGCTATCTGGGAACTAACAGAAATTTTCATATTCATACTAAATTTGTTTAAAAACTAAGAGTGACTCATACTATAACTTTATATTTTTCAATACGGAAGACCTTTTTACGTAGAAAAAACTATTACTGTGAGTTGATCTTCCTTCTTACAGGGTGAACGTGAAAACCAGACGAGTGGGTGGAGGTTACGGCTCCAAGTTGTCTAGGTCGTGTTTTCCTGCTGTCATTGCAGCCGTGTGCAGTTATGTTGTGGATAAACCAGTTAAAATTGTGATGCCAATCGAAACCATGTCGTCTGGACTGGGTCGCAGATATTCGATTTACGCCACTTATGAGGTAATTGTAACTCATATAATTATTTAAGTAGAGGGTGTTGTTGTTGTATGTATTGTGTATTAGACTATTGTACTAGCTAATGGTGAAGTTGCTGGTTCTTTGCTTAGATTTTACAAACTTCCATTATCCCAAAATATCAGACATACCTACATGTTATTTTATTTATATTTGTTAGTTTAACACACCTCTTTTCATTTCTTTCAAATGTCTGATTAAATCTCTGTTTCTCTTTCCAAAGGGATCTGTGATGAAGCGGGCGTCATACAGAACCTGAACTCAACCATCAATGTGGATGAAGGAGCAACCAACAATGAATCCAGTGTAGATGTTATGGGAGCCGCCATCGGACAGTTGGGTCTTTATGATTCTTCTACATTCAACATCGTCCTCAATTCTGTGAGGACAGATACCCCAACCACGACATGGGTTCGATCTCCTGGTAAGTGAAAAAATGTTTTAAAAGATACCAACATACAAAAACATCTGAACATCCTAAACTATAACATTTAAAAAAAATCTCCTTATTCTTCAGGTGTCACTGAAATCGCGGCTTACTTGGAACACATCATGGAACATATTGGCATGGTTTTAAAGAAAGACTCCTCGGAAATTCGACTGGTAAACTATAGCAAACCCGGGGCTGCAGCTCTCCTCAAAGAAATGAAAACTTCGGCAAACTACGATGAGCGAACTAAAAGTATTGCAGCATTTAACAAGGTCAGTTCCTATTGAGCGCAGAGTCTAAGAAAAGAAAACCCCGACTTCTAAAGAATGTATTCTGTGACGGTTTACGGTATGTCTACCTAGCAAGTCAATTTTCCTACCGTATTAATTAATTTCAATACTGGTGTTTTTCTATACAAAATGCGTATAAAATTTCAACTACAAATTGTTGTTAAGTTTGTTGAATGGAAAGTGGGCGGATAATTTTGCCGACACCGACAAGTATACGAAATGTATTTTATGCACTATTCACATCTACTTATAACAAATACATACCTTTACGGTACTTACCATTCTTTCTTGACAGAACAATCGCTGGAGGAAGAGAGGTATCAGTTCCACGGTGACCGCATTCCCCATCGGATTCTTCGAGACTTCATACGCTATCCTATCCGTATTCAAAGTGGACGCGACAGTGGCTATTTCCACTAGTGGTATTGAGATAGGCCAGGGTTTACACACCAAGGTGGCTCAGGCGTGCGCCTATGAGCTGAATATTCCCCTGGAGTCAATCTGCCTGAAGCCAAGCCTGAGTCACGTGTTTGCCGAACAGCTCAGGTACAGGGGGCAGTACAGGATCGGACCAAGCCGCTTGGGTAAGTATATTAATTTGTTAGTACAATTGAATTTTTAAATAACTTTCAATTTTTTTTATGTTTTGGTGCCTTAATGATCGAGCAAAGCTAGTCTGAGATCAAATGTAATCGAATATCAAAGAGGCAATTTCATTATATTTGAGGGATGATTGATTTTCTCGTTTAAATTTTTGAGTAGGTAATAATCATCTAATAACGTAGTTAATGTGCCTCAAAGTTTTTACTTAATTGAGGTCCCGTAATGTTCCTCAGATCATAATTAATTACAAACATCATCTATATTATTACTACTTTGATTTTCGATATGATTTATTATTCTCTACCTTATAAGCAATTATCACATTAAATGCATAAGACTTCCAATTTCACAAGTATAACTTACATTTTCCAGTGTATTATTCAATGCTGTAAGGAGCTCAAACTACGTCTGCAACCAGTCTACGATGCGAACCCAAACATGAAATGGAAAGATATCATAGCTACAGCTGCCAAACAATCCATAGATCTACAAGTTACAAAAAGGTATACAAAAATCAGTCTAAACAAACATATAGGTAATTATGTAGGTTTTAAAAAATCATACCTGTAGGTGTCTATTATTTTAAGTGTAGGTATTAAATGTAATCATCTAATTATCTTGTTGTACTAATGACGTTGGTAAATTCTGAAAATTCCAAAAATGATAGGTTAATGATGAGGTAACCTTATCTCGCCCTATTATCCTGGATCAATTGATGGATACAAATGTGTACCATTGAATGCTTAATTTGAACTCCTATTAACTTGTGCGTTATAGACTATAGGCATAACTACATACCTACTGCATGTTGTCTCTACCTAAATTTCCATGAGTACTACCTATGCTGTAAGTTGCAAGTGACCCTTACAAACTGTTTCCTAGTTTAATCACTGAAAAAGCGACTCAGAATGTGATATTATAAATACCTAGGTAATACTTTTTAATGAACATTCACATCAAATTCAAGTAGAAATTTTGCTTCTTTCACAAATATTTTCAATTTAATGTCCTTTCTCCTCCACAGCGTCACACCGTCCCAGAACAAAGACATCTTGAAGCCCTATCTGGTGCTGACGTCAGCAATATCTGAGGTGGAGTTAGATCTGCTTACTGGACAGCATCAGGTGTCCCGGTGGATATCATTCAGGACGCCGGGATCAGCGTGAATCCTGACATAGATGTGGGCCAGATACAAGGAGCTTTCATCATGGGACTGGGCAACTGGACGACAGAGAGTATGGTGCGACATGAGGAAACCGGAGCTCTTATGTCCAACAGAACTTGGGTGAGACTGTTTGTTATCTAAGACTAATTGTTTCATTTCAATTATTTTAATAATTTAATTAGATTTTTTAAATTACAAAATGGTACAAATACTCGTACAAAGGGGAAATGTGAAGTGTCAAGCAGCCGTCACTTAGGTCCTCCATTAAATTTTACTCCATTCTAGATAATTGGAATGAAAGTATTCTGATTATTATTATTTCAATTATTGACATTGTAAATTAAGGAGCGCGGTAGCGCTCCTACCCCCCAAGTCAAATTAGTTCGCGCGTTAGCAAGTGATATTATACCGTAGCACAAGTAGCACATTACGTGTAGTTGTAGGAGAAGAAGTACAAGTTATGGAGAAAATTGAACTATGTATGGTTTTTTATTTGAAGTGAAGCACAAGGCCTCTTCACATTTTTTGTGAGTAGCGCAGCATTACTAAGAGCCTCCTTTACTTTTCAAATTATTCTTTATACATTTCTTTTTACTCTGGTAATGACGCCACTGGTCGTTACTTATACTAGTAAACTACTCATTTTTCCTCATGAGGTATGAGTGAAGCCCGAACATCCAAGTGTAGAGCGGAAAAATTCTAGCGCGCTGACTCACTCATGCCACGGTGCGGTGACTAAATTGAACTATGTATAAATATACAGATTGAGGCACGATAATAGACAAGCTTTAAAAAAGAACAATTGAAATTGTTTGAGTTAAGTAAGAGAAAACTGAACTTTAATAACGTCAGTTTTTTCATCTCGTGTATATTGTTCAAATTCCAGAACTACAAGCCACCGGGTGCAAAAGATATTCCGGTCGATTTCCGTGTCTCCTTCCTCAAAGCTGACAAGGACCCCAGAAGCGGCCCGTACGGAGGCAAAGCGGTGGGGGAGCCCCCTCTGCTAGCGTCGTTGTAGCGTCATGAACGCCTTAAAGATGGCCATCAAATCTGCTCGCAGTGATGCTGGCTTGGGGGACGACTACTTCGATATGAGTGAGTCTTGAACTTACTTAAGTTAGGCCACAGTTGTTCTGGCCTTTAATAGTATTCATCTTCGAATTCGAGTGTCTTCTTGGCTCACAATCAACAGAAGACAAAATTAATCTCTTGTTATTAGGTATATTATTTTTTATTTTTCAAATCATCAAAATGTTCTTCGAAAGAACATTTTATTTTTTATTTACAAAAAATACTTAAAATTAGTGATTAGATAGAGTCTGAAAGCATAATTGATAATTATTGGTGGGTAGTTGAATAATATATTCATCATTTTTGTCAATTTTTCAGGTGCACCTTTCACGTCAGAGAAGATCTTCCTTCACTCTGGAATATCTTACAAGAAGTTCTCCATCAAGTAATAATATAAGTGACTCCACCAGAAATTTGTTTCTAATAGTTTATATTGTAACTGTATATCAGGAAAATTTGTATAGTTTTGTAATGTCATGGTATTAATTTTAATTTTCTTTGGATTATTTATACGTCTTCTTTCTCTCTACATTTTCCCAAACTTTCTTGGGGTCGACGTTGTTTGAATGAAGTCTCGTTCTCTATTTTCTTCTGTACAGAGCGTCCTCCTATTCCACACCTACTCTCTCAAATTTCCCTCTATACTTTATCCATCCATCTTAGCTTTGGCCTTTCTCTGTTCATCCTTCACTTTATTTTCGTAACAATATTTGCTCCTAGTCTAAACTGTGAACTACTGTATGCAGACTTATGATGGAGGATTCAAACATTCACATAAGATTTTTACTTCCTCAATTTTTGCCTTCCTCTATCCACATTAAAACTTCACCTAGCCCTATATTAGGCCTGAAATACCAACTTGTAGAACTCTATTTATGTATACTTCGGGTGACTTAAATTTTTATTAGAAAAGTCTGACTAATAGGGGGTCCATACTCACGACCTGTGAACTACGATGCTCACATAATATTTCCATCTATTCTCACATACATATTTTTTCTTCTAGCCCGTAAGGAAAGAAAAACATCCTGCTGTGGCACACTGGCACAATCTAAAGTAGGATCATTGGATCATTAGGTATTTTTTTTTTTTACTTATCAAGATCTTTTTTACTTTCCTTATCCTATAATAAGGAAAGTATTGTATTCGTCGAAAATTTGACCTACCCAGTTTTTCACATTCATTTCTGGACGAATCATAGCCTCAGGATACCAAAAAAGTTGTTTAGCCATTGGTCCGTGCGTCTGTCTGTCTGTCTGTGAACAGGATATCTCAAGAACGGTAAGAGCTAGAGACTTGAAATTTGGTATGCAAATAAATTTTATACACCAGACGAACCACGAAACTTTTGGTTGAAATCGGCAGCAAAATGCGGCCGAAGGGCCGCAAATATTGGCCGCAAGCGCCGCTTCTATGAATTGGTTAAAGATACAAAGAAAGTTACAGAACAACATTTTCTTAGATTAAAAAAATAATAGGGGTCTCTTCTTATCACTTTTTTGATATCTTGAACTTTTTGGACCTCGGCCCCAATTTACCGGTATTTTGGGGGGGACCCGCTCAGACTAACTTTTTTATTATTCATCCTAGATGGGGATTGTGACATATCAAATCCAATGATTTTGAGGTGCTGATTACGAATTTGGCTTTGATTTTTAGCTCACTGTTACCTTTGAGTCACCAGTGGCTTTTGGTCCTGTTCCATTCCTAATATGATAAGGAAAGTCGTGTGATGTTTACACCAGATTTTTATTATTCATCCTAGATGGGAATTGTGACACATCAAATCCAATGATTTTGAGTTGCTGATTACGAATTTGGCTTTGATTTTTAGCTGACTGTTACCTTTGAGTCACCAGTGGCTTTTGGTCCTGTTCCCATTCCTAATATGATAAGGAAAGTCGTGTGATGTTTACACCAGATTTTTTATTTACATAATTTACTCACCTATACATAAATTTTAAAAGAGAAAAACTTGAGAAAATAAAACACGTCAGTCGAAACGTATGCCAACAGGTTTTACCTTTTTACTCTATTAATTACATAGTTTTACGTATGTCTTGGGTACTTACTTACATCTAACTTTCGTTTTATTTTAAATGTGATTTGATTTATAATATTACGAGTTGATTTTTCTTGTACACATTAGAGTTATTAGAATTAGGTATATATTTTATTTACAAAAATACCATTTAAAAATAATATAATAATCAACTATACTTTTTGTATTATTATTGAACGTTGCTTTTTTATTTAAATCTGATTACACTAGGGATTGATTATTATTACCTATTATCCTACAGTTATTCAAAGTGAAAGTATAATTGTGAGTAAGCCTTTTGTAGCAAATATATATCTGTACATCTAATTAAAAAAAAAAAATAGATTTGATTATTACCTACTTCATAATTATCCACAGAAATACAAATTAGATAGCATGATATCACACAAGATACATTAACTTAGGGTAAATAGTAAAAAAACATTGACTGCCACCATGACAACCAGAAGTGTAGGAGTTGTTTATAAATATTGATTTTCTTCTTTAGGGAAGAGCAACTGAATTACCTCTTTCAGAAGAGGGAATTCAGTTATCACATGTAGGTAGTCCTCTTTTATTATATTACCTTCAAACAAAAGAGTTGTAGATTGTTTGATTCTAACCACAACAGTTCTGCTGTAAAAGTGGTACGGTACCATCTAGGTACCCGTGTTAGTTATTGGAGAAAGGAAATGAAATCTCAACTATTAAATTATTACGGTTGATATTATCAAAATGACTGATTTGAAAGAGAAGAGCATTCACTTGACCACTGAAAAGATAACAGAGGAGCTGAAGGACATGAGAGTATACAAGTCAGTTTACAACGACCTGCAGGTGAGATGAATTTTGCTTTCAAGAGATGAAACCCTATTTCTTAATCAAATTGTCTATAAATTAATACTTATTTATTTTTCTTGCTGTTGAACATGTGCCCATTTGTACTTTTGGTAACAGGTTTTGATTAGGTGTACGGAAAATCAGATGAGATTCTTATGTAGAATATGTATTTATTGTAGTTTCATTTTTCCACGAACGATGTTGCAGAATAGTTTATACTTAATTCTTAACGTACACAATACGCATTTCAGAAACTAGTCGTATCTCCATGTATCAAAGAGACCGAGTTCAAATCTACGCTGTTAGAAAGCATCAAAAATACAGGTATTGAAACACAAATCAGAAATACAGTGTTTCACTGGATGAGATCTCACAAGATAGACCTAGAAAGCAATGCCTGGGCTGAGCCATTGACCTATCTGCGCAAAGCTCAGTTCCAGTGGGAGAAGAGGATTCAGAAATCCCTTAACTCGATGTGCCATGAAATAGGTAAGATAATAGAGAATGTTAAAATTAAAAGAATTTTTTTTCAATTGCTACCTTCGTTCATGAGTATTATTGTGAGTTGACGATGAAATAATAATATTACTGAAACACTTACAAAAATATAATACTTACTTGAAAGCCTCTGTAATAACGAAAAATAATAGGTCAAAAATTATGCCATAAAAAGTGAAATAAAAAATAAATAAACAGATACTGAGAACCAATGTGTGCATGGAATTTATTCCATTGAACTTGGGTTTCTTTCAATGTTCACAAGTAGGTAATCATTACAGAATTTGTACTCATATTGTCCGTAAAAGGTTTCAAATCCTTGCACTGAAGCAATTGTTTTAGAACAACTAATTGTTATTGAACATACTTATTCTCAAATAAATGTAAAAAAGACACCTGACAATGAAGCCGGCTTTAAGTTTTCTCGGTCGTCAACGACATTTACGTGCCTATCAAAATATGTGAGTTATGTTCAGTTAACCTCCCTTTTAAGCTGCTAAGATCATATCGAGACGTGGATATTTGCTAGAAACTTACCAACCACCAACCAGTTATATCTACATAATTATTAACCAGCCTGGGTTGTGTTGGCAATAGCCAACATTACAAAGGTTCGATTTTGAAGGGTCACCCATCCAAGTCATATTTTTTTTCGAAACTCTAGTGTAAGAACTGGTATATTCGAGATGGCATTAATGCTAGGTATATCATAATCTAATTGACAAAATACTCGTATTATGCATATCAGATATTAAAAAATTGTTCTTGTAATGTCAATAATTTATTGGAAGCCGAAAGTTGAATAAATTACTTATGAAAACAATATTTCAGGCATTCAACTCTCCCGCTATCGTCTCCCTTCTGACCGCGACGATATGCGAGACAAGTGGACAGAGTTGAGTACATATGAAATAGATCTCACCCAGTATAGACCTGTATACGCCCCCAAGGATTTTCTTGAGGTTCTAATATCCTTGAAAAGTCCCAACTATAGATCCATGGAAGGAGAAGCTACCTGGGACTTCACCCAACTTCCACTCCAGGTGAAAAGTCTGTCTCAGCTACGACAACTGTACAAAGAGTTAGCGCGAGGTGAATGTGTCATCGGAACCAACTCATACAACAACCCTCATCCATACTTCAATACTCTCGAAAACGAGAGGATTACTCTCGGTGAGTGTATTTATTCAAACTTATATAAAATAGTTTAAAAAGCTATCGTGTTTATGCAAATCACAATAAATTTTTATTATTGTGATATCACAAATACTTAATCTCGCTTCACTAAATTTTTCCTTAACTTAGGACTTGAACCACGGACCTCCAGGTTACAAGACTTATCCATCTACTGAGATCGGTACAAATATTACAAAATAAATAGTTTAATTTTATGGGTAACGGTTGTTGTTTTAATTTTTGGTGAATAATGTCAAAAAGATTTGTACTTTTTTACGATACAAAACTGTCCAAGATTATTGACTATTCTGTTGCTGATAAAAAAGTCACTCTGGGTACTTTCCGGAGATTTTTATCTGGATGAAACAGGTTTTTTGTTTCAATGACTAAAAAAAACATACATATTTTCCATTATTATTTCAGGTGAAAAAGTTCTTAGTTCAAAGCACGCACCGGTTGCTCAGGAATTTCTCAAGAAAGGGTCTCCTCGAAGTCTCCGCGGCAAGATCTGGTGTCAAGTGCTGGTTCTGAAGCCTCACCAGATAACAGCAAGTACTTCGACCAGCTCAAGTCCAGTGTTCTCACCTACGATCTTCTCATTGATAAATTAACAATCAAAGATGTTCAACTGACGGCATCCAACGACGACCAGTACTTTGTGTTTGAGGATCTCTTGTACCAAATTCTCCTTTGTTTCTCCCGCGATACAGAAATTCTTTCTATTTTCGAGCACAGTTCTGCATCTCCCCTCTATGGACCTTTGAAGAACAAGAGCCCTAACACTGAAAACTTGGTCATCTATCCTCCTAGTGGCATCATTCCCTTTCACGGCTTCACCATGTATGCCACTCCTTTTTGCTACCTCTATGATGACGTCATCGCATTATACTTCACCTTCCGTGCTTTTTACTTGCGCTACTTCTACCATCTTCATCAAGTGAGCTCTGACAAGCAAGGAATCCTATCTTTGTGTATTCTCTTTTACCGTCTCCTCCAAAGGTACGAGCCTGAGCTCTTCCTTCACTTTCCGCACGATTCACATTCATCCCATAAAGATAGTGTTCAAGTGGATCATGCGGTGTTTCAGCGGCCATCTCCCACCGGATCAGATCTTGAATTTGTGGGACCTTATTCTCGCCTATGACTCTCTGGAGATAATATCTGTGCTAGCAGTTGCTATCCTATCTTTTAGAAGAGACAATCTCATGCAAGTTGACACGCTGCAGAATGTTGAGGTAAGTAACTACAATTGAGTTAAGAGAGTTTATATCTATCCACAATCCACATAGTACATTTTGTATATAAGACTGTTTTAACCTTCACATGTGAAGTTTACTACTATCAAAACCTTTGCCTTCTTTATTATTACTCTGATCATGACTTTACTTGATTAGATAAAAATTGCCAGGAGACATTCACATGTCCATAGGTTTAGGTTTCTCTGGGTGAGTTGATTGCTATTTTCTATCGAATTCATAAGCATTCAACTTTTACTTTATTCGTAGTGGTCATATAGTACATGAGATTGTAGTTACAAATTCTGACACTCTAACGTCTTTTTACTCGTATCTTTATTTTACAGGCAGTCATTGCAGACCTATCTTCCATTAACGTCATGACTTTGCTACAGTTTGCATTGATGAAAGACTAATCTACTTGCGTTAGTTACTTTCTGATTTGACCAATTCAAGCATAGATACTATTTTTATGATATTTTTAATTGATATAATTCAATACTTTATTTTTCTTAAAATTAGTAAGGAAAGGAAAAAAAAACAATTTTCGTATTTTTTTATCAGGTACATGTTTCATTTATTCACTAAAGTATAAATAGTATGATTTGGTTTTCATAAAAAAAGGTTTCACTAAAATCAACCAGTTACATCTACTAAACACCTGAATTTTTCATTCAATAGAAAGAACTGGGTCAAAAAAATAAATCATTTTGACATTTAGGCCGTATTTTTGAACGACCCTAAAACAAATTTAGTGTAGTGGTCCGATACGCGTGCGCATGAATCATACAACCACAGAGACAGAATTTATTTTGAACTTAAGTTTTGAACGCTTCTTACAAATCTTGAGCGCAGCTCACGCATGAGCAGAAACCATTTCAGCAGAATGATGTAGATATAAATATAAATAAACACACGTTTCTTTGCATTTTCCCAAACAGCTGACCCTAAAAGTGAATGAAATTGTTGAAATTTTTGAAGTGTCGAATTGGTCACTTTACAATTGCCGTGATTTCTCATCGGTATTTTTGAAATTCTGAAGACACATTATAATATTTCTTTGAATGATTTTACTTCCTAACTATAATTGTATTTATTTATTTAGCAAATAGATAACCTTTTTAAAAATTTGTGATAAATCCCTTATAATTATTCTGGCAATATTCGAGAAACAACAAAACCTAATTTTGCACCGCCAAGAAAGAAAGAAAAAAAGCTTTTTATATATACCTACGTATATCCACGTTTTTTCTTTGGGAAGACGAACATATTTCAAGAGATATCCTTAATTTGAATGGCTTAATAGAGCCTGAAGACCGTAAGACATCTGATTAAGAAAAAAGTTTGCTAACAAGTAGTTTGGACAAACTAATTTACAATAGACATGCATGTTGTATTTATTGAAAGTTAAATATTTGTCATTATATTCTAAATATTAATAAAAAATATTATATGTATCTTTTAATCAAGTATATATGCAAAAAAAAAAATATTTTAACTGTACCCTCCTCATTTTAGGACAAAGGTAGCATTTACCTATCTCGTTTTTTTTTTCATATTACGACGGGGGTTTTACCCTGCGATCGCAGGAAACTCACAAACCTTCTACCCACATTAACTTCAGCCAGCCTGGGTTGGGTCGAAATGCCAGCATCACGAAGTCTTCACCTGGACGTTGCTTAACTTTGGTGGTCCCACGAGAACCGGTGCGTTCACAGCGCCATCAACGCTGGCTCTATCTGTTCTGGTTTATTTGTGATTTTATATCACAACGTATGTCGGTAGGTTGACGAAATTTCAAGTAACATATTCATTTTTTATTCTCGTATGTCACAAGTGGTCGTCTCTACCAATACTCATTTTTCCACACCAGATATTAGTGAACCACGTAACATCCAAAATACAGATATAAAAAAGTCTAATTCCTCCGGAATTCAAACTCAGCTCACTTCAATGTAAGTCTGGTGCGCTAGACCACTCGGACACTGTGACTCCTGACACCGTCGAGCATAGAAAGTCTTTGAAGGGCTTGGGAAATCATGAATAATGAGTACATTTGGTAGATACCTGTGTAGAAAATAAGTAAAATGCAGAACATTGAATAGAGAACATTGGATAGTGATAAAACAATGAATTAACATTTTTCTTTATTAATAAATTAATTCAATTATTGAACAATAGATAGCACAGTTTGAGTTGGACCGGAATAGCATCAAGATTGTCCAAAATTTAAATGGTCACCCATCCGAGTCCTGAATTCGCTGGACGTTGCTTATCATAATCGACAGAACGAAAACTGGTGAATTCAATGTGCCATCGACACTGATATCAAGATTCAACGTGCCTGTGAGATATAA
The DNA here is from genome assembly GCA_024516035.1 of Bactericera cockerelli. NCBI lineage: Eukaryota > Metazoa > Arthropoda > Insecta > Hemiptera > Triozidae > Bactericera > Bactericera cockerelli. The sequence continues at coordinate 36,465,489 of CM044955.1, read as the reverse complement.
ATTGTAGGTACTTCTTTCGCTGAGACGGCTGAGATCGGAATAGTAATAATTATTTTCAAATTGGCTTCCATCTCGGAAAAAACTTGTTTAAATTCTTAAAAAAGATAAAGAAATTTAAAACTATTAAACAAGAAGAATCACCAGACAAAAATTATTTTTGAAAAGATTATAAAATGTAAACAATAACACAGATGATTTTCACACAGAGGTGAAAATACCCTCTGTGCGAAATGGGCCATATTCACAGAAAAATTGTAATTGCTCGTGAGGAAAGAAAATGTTTGCAAGCTTTATTTTTAGCTTTGTGATGTACATATACCTTTTACTTCCATAGAAACAAAAGCTTTTGATATTTGATAAAAGAAAAAACTCTTTATTGTACTCAAAACTTTTTTATTGTAGATCGAAGCAACTCCTTTGGATTTCGGAAGAAAAAGCATTTCCTTCTTTTGAATGGGGCCCAATATTGCGCCTGTGCGGAAACGGCATCGAGCACTGAGGTTATATAACATAGAGGGAACCCGATGTATCAAGATTTGCGTTCAAAAGGGACTATCAGCTGATTTCAAAATCAATGCCGGACTTGTAGTAATTTTTCTCTCGCGAAAGAGTGGGTACCTAAACTACCTAATTCTTCTGAAATAATATTTTTACTATTTTCATACTTACATATTAGTAATTTCTGTCTTTCTTCCTCTTTTACTTTCCTTATTTTCTACTTATTATGTAGTAATATAAGAGTTGGTATCTGACGTGAAAATTAAAGATGTTTAGATGTCCGCCTTTACATGAAGTAAACAAAAATTCAAATAAATTGAACCAATCAGAAGCCGGGATTTGTTGAAAGAGGGACCATCAGCTGTTCAAAGTTGGACGCATAAATTTGTTCAACTCGAGATAGGTAAGGTTCCCTCTATATTATATGATCTCAGTGGAATCGAGAGATTCATAAGTCACAATTTATATACTTAATTGGCCAAAAAATTTCAAAATCCCGACGGTTGTCCCTAAAGTAGTTTTAGGGACGTTCAAAAATACGGGCCTTAGTCAGAATAATAAATTTTACTATACTATGTGGTAGTAGGTAGTCGTATCGCTCGTGTTTTAGTCTTGTAGGTACATTTAAAGAATGAAGAAAAGACAAGACCATATTCGGTTTTCACCAATTTGGTTGTCTTCAAATTAATAGTGTTGATTACATTTGAGTATGTTTAGTTATAGATTATGGATATCGGAAGTATTATTTTGCATAGTATCCCATTGCTCTGATTCAATGAGCATACATGATTATTATTGGTGATTTTTTCTGCTCCTCTAACTTTTTGGGGACATCCTTCCGTTCAATTGCTTTCAGGTACATACATATTAACGGTAACATTTTTACACTCAAGAAATTGCCCTATTCTACATGTATTTCTTTTGACCCTGTCAATTTTGACCGGTTTTACTCCGAATCAAATCTGGGTCTATCGAAATGACTACTGACTATCTATTAAGGGTTTTCTCTTAGTAGGTAATAATTAAAAAAAAGTGAAAAATATTTATCTCTTTTTTATTTATTTTTAGCAAGAAGATCACAAAATTTGGAAATTGAAGCAATCGACATGAAAAATACAATACTTTCCTTATTATAGGATAAGGAAAGTAAAAAGTAAAAATTGGAGTCCCTTCGATTTTTTAGACCAATATATTTTTACTAATATCTCTCTATCATTCGAAATGATTTACCATATACGTCAAGAAAGGTACACAGTAAATTATTCGAGACGGAGATGTAACCCTCCAATTTGTATGTGCGGCTAAACAGCAGCGTCCTATGCAAATTAAAATCGTTTAAGAAACATCTTAATTTGTAACTTAGGTTTTGAACTTTTTCGTCAGATCGACATATTATTATAACGAGATAGGTACAACATGTAATATTACAAAAATGTTATAAAGTAGGTACCTACTACTTCAATTTGGCAATGAAAACTCGTCCTCTCAATTCAAAAATCAAAACTAATAACCAAAATATCTCTGCTATAATCCAGGAAACCATTGTACACACTTCTGCCTGTTTGAAGCCTCCGTCGGGTTTGTTTGATCTTGTCCACCTCTATGCAGTAGCTAATCTCCTGTGAGTTCTGCAGAGGAGGAATATGTTTGTTCCTCACTACAACCAATCGCACCCGAAAATCCATGAACTTTGGCTAGTTCGGAGAAAGTCACATTTTTAGAAGTCGAAGCGTCCATGAACTATGAAGCATGCAAAGAGGTATTGGATATAGGTAACTACAATAGAATGTTGAAATCTTCATAGTGTTTCTTGAAAAATACTATAATATATGTTCACTTTCCGTAATGTAGTGAAATTCGTCCGTTTTGCACACGAAAACTGAATTGTCTATTTAAAAGATATTTTTGGTCACAAATTTTGTTACTCATTCACTAATGATTGTTTGTTTTATCACACACATGTGATTTACGTCATTTTCACATCCCGGGCGACCACACTCGTCCGCACCTCAGTAACTACTGACAGTTCTGAGTACTGACATCATAGGTGAAAATATATTGGCATAGTGCATTGTGAAATCTCCGAAGCACATGGCGATATCTAGCTACAAAGATAATTACATGGGCTGCGGGAGAGGCAAGATAGAGACGAATGTCTAGAAGGTGCTGCACAAATCTCTCTCAACAAATCATACAGACACTAGAAGCTGCTCAGAGCTTAGTAAACGGAGATTTGTTCCTGTAAATATTTTTATTTCGTACCTACACTACCTAGGGTCAAGGGGGGTATTTACGAACAGGGGGTAATTACGAACAGTGGTCATTGTACCTAAACAGGATAAGATATTTCGAATCTGGTGGTTGAATACTATTATTTTGAATTGTTTTTACAGGTTGAACACGAGTTTTCGATAGTATTTATTTTCAGTTGTAGTTAGTAAGCTAGTGAAAATAGATCTATCAAAAAAATTGATTTTTGAAGTTTTTGATTTTTTTAAAACAATTTTTTAGGTAAGTGTTACTTGAATTTTAATCATTATTTTACTTTTAATTATTGATAGGCATGTTTTTGGTTATTATTTTACAAAAATAATTGTTTTAACCATTTTTTAAGTTATAGTTTTTGGGTGTTCTTAATTACCCCCGCATTTTTTTGCTATGGGGTAATTACGAACGCATATTTTGGGTGTTTGTTTTACCCTATAACTTTTTTTGTATATATCAAAACACTCAGAATGCCCCGGAACTACAAGATGAAGAAACCACCTCCTTTGTATACAGAAGCACAAATGATATCTGCTATCGTAGATGTTTTTAATGGCAACCTGGCTGTCAGAAGAGCAACGGCAGTGTTTTGAGATTCCGCAAACCAAAGTAGAATTTTCCAAACGTAAGGCTCAAAATCCTGAAATACTGAGAGGTTTTAAGAAGTACCAAGATATTAGTACCCTAATGTATTGGACCCAATGAAGGTATTTGTGTACTTGAACATAGCAAAAGAAAGGAAGAAAAATGAAAGTGTAGAAAACGAAAAGAAATATAGGGGGAACAGTTTCAAAAAAGAAGAAAAAAATGAAGGTAGAAGAAGACAAATCTGAGATTGACAATGACCTAGAAACTACTGATAAGACCAAAATCTGTAAAAAAAAAAAAAAAAAAAAAAATATATATAAAACACCTTTCAAAAGCTCTCATAATTAACTATTACTATTATTATGCTTTTATTACCAGCCTCCGTGGCGTAACGGTTGTGACTACTGCCCGTAGTCCAGAGATCCTTAGTTCGATTCCCGGTTGGAGCAGACTTTTCGCACAGAAAATTCTGTCCCCTCCGAACATGTGAGACTGGCGATTCCGGCCCCACCCAGGCTGGGTGAGGTTAATGTGGGTAGCTGGTACGATTCCCAGCGAATGGAGGGTGAAACCCTCGTCCTCAAGTCAGGATGTTAAAACCAAATAGAATCAATGGACATGAAAGGAGCCTAGACATTGGATCTGGGCGTCCATATAATCCTCTCACAACCGTGATTTAGGTATCTATACCTATCTCACGGACACGAAATTATTATTATTACTATTATTTGCAAGATAGAGATACCCTATTTGATAAGAGCTGACTACCTTCGTGGTTAGGATTCAAACCACTATCCTATGTGTCCATAAACTTTGCATATTGTCATACAGGTGGCTAAAGACACAAAGTACAATTTTGGTGTATTATTTGTACATAAAAAGCACACATTGCCATTAAAAAGTTTGTTTTTAATATTGTATAATGTGTTCGCATTTACCCCGTCAGGCGGGGGTAAATGCGAACAGGCGGGGGTAAATAAGAACACCACTAAACAGATACTACAGTATGCACAAAACTATTTATAATGCACCATTAGAATGCTAAATAAGTCTATATACCAAAAAAATCACAAGACATGGATTTTACAAAAGCAACTCAGGGTTACAGATATGTTTATAAAATGTAGCTCAAAATCGTTCGTAATTACCCCCCTTGACCCTACATAGTGAGAGAAATCCACGTTATGTTTCAAGTTCCATTTTTGAGGCACGTTCCAGACTTGATTGAAGTAATTATGTTGGCTAAGGACATTCTTTATTTTCAAAATGGCTTTTCCACTTTTGCAGTCCTATGATTTGATCAAGAAGTCAGCATGGATAATTTCGAGCATTGCAATTATGACTGTATAAGGGGAACAATAATATAATTATATAGATTTCGCGGTCGGAAATGGACTAAAATGATTTAGGTACATTCAAGATTAAGCAACGTCGAGCATGAAAAAGACGACGAATTGTGATTCCAAGCGTTTGTGTTCGAATAGTGTCTGGTTCTCGCTGGCATGGTAAATAATTGAGTTTGGTGAATAGTTGTCAAATTATCAGCGATTTGAGCGTAAAATCCTTATATCACCAATATCATCTTGATATTATGTTGAGATTTATCTAAATCTAAAGTGCAAAATCCATTCCCCTAGCAACCGTTGTTTGTGTTGTGTTATTTTTGATTTTCTCCGCAAATTTTTTCTAGAAAAAGCGTAAAATCAAATTATTGAACAGTTTTATACTATTTTTGGACTTTCTAAAAGCTTTTTACTTATGGTTTTCTACATATCTGTGCTAATTTGATCATATAAAGTGCCCTATTAAGAATTCGCCCCTTTTCTTAAAGCTTTTGTGCTTTAGAGTGACGTCACTGACATTACGTCATAGCTATCTGAACAGTCGTTAAATATAATTTTCATTTTAGCCACTCACTCGTTCGTGGATTATAAATACTTATAATTTTTCGTCTTGCCTGTGTGTCAGCTGACACGATGGGCTATTGATAAGTTGCTAAGCAACTCCTAACGATGGGCGACGGGTCTGATGGTGACCCTGGCGGGGGAAAACCGCCAAATATTCAAACTGCCATGGAAATCGGAAACACTGCGGAAACTCAAAATGAAAACACCTTGGAACCTACTGATACAAACACTCAAAATATAAACAAAGCAAACTCTGAAAAATCAAAAAACACTTCTGAGTTACCTGAGAAGAAAGCCCTACTATATAATTCTGGAATGAGATGTGATACCTACAAGTTGATCACCCAAATGAAACCAAACTCAACTTCATCTGTCAATGTTGGTGGTAAGCGTCCGTATAGCTATATCAAAGGGTTGGTTCTTTCAAAATTACTTTCTGAGATAACAAATAAAAGTCCTGATATTCTTGAAGTAAAACGATTGAATCGTAGCAAGTTTCTGGTTGTTTGTGCCACATCCAAATGCGCAAATTCAATTGTTGAAAATGAAAAGATGAAACAGCAGTTCGTGGCCTTCATCCCTGGCAACTATGTGTCGCGCGCCGCGGTGATTCGAGATGTCGACCTGGAAATTACTGACCAAGAATAGAGAAATATTGATACGGGAGACTTTAAGATAATCCACATGCAAAGACTAAATAGGAAAACTTTTGTTGAAGGAGTAGCTACCTATGTACCTACTTCTACTGTTAAGATAGTTTTTGAAGGTCAGGATATGCCTAATTATGTATACTTATGGTACTCTAGACTTCCTTGCGAGCCTTTCATTCAGAATCCCATTCAGTGTTTTAGTTGTTTCAGGTTTGGTCACATGACAAAAGCCTGCAAAAATAATCAATTGTGTACCAAATGTTATCAAGAAATATACGACAGTCAACATGTATGTAACCTAGCAGATATCAAGTGCTTGAACTGCGGTGGAATGCATAATTCCAACAGCAAGTCATGCCCTGAGTACGAGAGACAGAAAAATATCAAGATACTGATGAGTACCCGTAGCCTCTGCTTCCCCGAGGCCGACGCTTTACTTCCCAAGGAAAGAGATTCTTACTCGTTTCGTACTAAGAATTCATTTGCTGTACTCGAGACATTAGGAAATGAAAAGTTAAGCAATGTAAGTAGTAAATACAATAGTGAATATCCTGCATTAAGATCTAACCAGCCTAACAATCACAGAACTTTTGACCGCTATATTCCTCCTCCTCTGTCTAATATGAACAGACCTCCGAAAAGAAAAACCGAAGAATCCAATTTTAATCGTGAGAAAATTGCTTTACAAAATAAAAAGAATAGAAATATATTCGAGACGATGAGTCAAATCACTAAGCCTCAGACTTATTATAAAGGCAATCAAATTTCCAAAATGATTTACGAAGGCTGTGAAAATAATAAAATTGACAAACGTAATAGTGAAAATGAAAAATGGTTTAACCTCACACAGCAGCCTGAGATTCAGTTTAGTGGAGACTCCGCTATAACGACTTCAGATACTCAAGTGCTTTCTCCAATGATGATTTCTAATAATACAGACCAGCAGGTAAATCTACAGAATGCAAATTCGAGTACGGGTATGGACTACCAACAGATTGGTAGCCCACACCTAGGATGTTGATTTGATTGATTTAATTCCTTATTTTATATAACTTACCCGTTACATAAAATTTGGTGTACATAGATTTTTATATAAAAAAACATAATATTTAATAACTATTTATTTTTAATGACAGATACAACAAATAATAATACTTTCCTAGACAGTATTATTCAATGGAATATGAACGGGTTTAAGAACAAAAGAGACGAATTAAACGTTCTTCTGAAAAATAACTTACCTCTTGCTTTTGCTCTACAAGAAACTCACCTCCTCCCTAAAGATTCAGTCGACTTCACCAACTATCAAGTTTTCCGTGAGGACTTCAGTGCCGGTCAGATAGCTTGCGGTGGCGTTATGATTCTGGTACACAACTCCTGTCATACACAACTCATCAGTACTAACCATTCGAGTAATTTACAAGTAATTGTGGTACGTATTACTTGTAATAAACTTAAGCAAGATGTTACCCTGTGTAATGTGTATGTTCTCCCCGGCAACAGTAGCAGCATTGTAAAAGAAGCTGAATTTTCTCAGTTGATATCTCAGCTAAGTCAACCCTATATACTATGTGGTGATATGAATGCCCACCATTACCTTTGGGGAAGCGAGAAAGTGGACACTCGTGGAAAGGAATTAGAAAAATTTATAAATTTGAATGCTGTATACTTACTCAATACTGGGTCTCCCACACATTTAAATAATTCTTATGGTACCTTATCAGCCATTGATCTCACCTTCACATCACTTTCCTTAGCCACTGAGATAACTTGGTTTACTTCGGAAGATACCCACTCTTCTGACCATTTTCCAATTATTATTAAATTTAATCTAGATCAAGATTCAAACCAAACTGATTCTAGATGGTTGTTCAATAAAGGCAAATGGGATGAATATCAGTCTCTTATAACATTTCACCTGAGATCTGAGTATTCATTAACTACAACAAGTAACAATATTGATCAGATATTTTTAATTATAAACCAAAATATTTTGGATGCCGCTGACAAAGCTATCCCTAAATTTCATATGATCCCTAAGAAAAAGTACACTCCGTGGTGGAATAATGATATAAAAAATCTTATTAAACAAAGGAAAAAATGTTTAAGAATATACAAGAAAAATCCGATACCCACTAATTTTATTGAATATAAGAAACTTAGAGCTCAAGTTCGGCTGAAAATAAAGGAGAGTAAGAAAAAGAGCTGGATTAACCTAATGGATACAATTAAGTATAACTTGGATAGCAAAACTATGTGGCAACATATGAAACGTTTCAAAGGTAAAAAGGCCTTTAGCTCAATTCCAGCTCTTCTGAATAACGAGGGAGAAAAAATCAAAGATCAGAAAGAAATGGCTAACATGTTAGCGAAACATTACGGTGATATTTCGTCAGATAGCAAGTACTGTGCCAGTTTTAGAACTTATAAGAAAGTGAAAGAAAGCAAATCTATTAATCCTGGCTTAGGTAACCATCCCCAATTAAATTTACCATTCACACTATATGAATTAAAATTTGCCTTGAAAGGATGCAAATCTTATGCCTGTGGTCCTGATGGTATCAGCTACCCCATGCTAATTAATCTACCAGAAGCAGCGCTAGAATTCTTGCTTGAAATATTTAATATTATTTGGTTAAATGGTCTTTTCCCAGAATCATGGAAAGCTTCCTACATTGTGCCAGTACTAAAGCCTGGTAAAAACCCCCTTGATACTGCCTCATACCGACCGATCGCTTTGATGAGCTGTTCTTGTAAAATTTTCGAGAAGATGATAAACAAAAGACTAACTTGGATATTAGATACTTTCCATCTTATTAGCGATTTTCAAAGCGGATCGAGGAAAATGAGATCAACCATTGATAATTTAATATTGCTTGAAGATGAAATTAGTAAATCTATTCAGAACAGACAGATAACTGCTGCAGTAGTACTGGACATCGAGACCGCGTACAACAGGGTATGGGGAAGAAAGGTACTAGACAAACTGGCCGAGTGGAAAATAGGAGGACCTCTCTTTCAGTATATATCCCATTTTCTCAAAAACAATTATATTATTGTGAAATGTAATAGATCGTATCATTCTTCTCTAACTAAAATTGATAACGGAATTAAACAAGGTTCATCGCTAAGCTGTAGCATTTTTAGTATTGCAACATGTGACTTAGCCGATAACCTGCACCCTTCAGTAAAGCATGTCATGTATGTAGACGACTTTGGAATATTTATAAGTGGAAAAGATATTGAATCAGTAAAGCAGCCTCTTCAAGAGTCCCTTATAAGTCTTCAAGCTTGGACAAGAATTAATGGTTTAGATTTTTCTGTTTCTAAAACATGTGGTTTGATTTTTAGTAGATGTAGAAAACAAAACACTCGACCACCTACATTAAGATTTAAAGATCGACACATCAATTTCGTTCAATCTGTCAAATGGCTGGGCGTCATACTTGATAGTCGATTTACCTTTGAAGAACACATTAAATATATTAAATCCAAAAGCCTAAAAGCACTGAATATACTAAAAATATTATCACATTCACAATGGGGATTAAATAGAAAATTATTATTACAACTGTATCAATCATATGTTCGTCCTATTTTAGATTATGGCTGTGTGTTGTACAATTCTGCTACTGAATCATGCTTATCAAAATTAGAACCAGTACAAAATGCAGCTCTCCGATGTATTACTGGAGCCTTTCGGTCGTCACCAGTCGTCAGCTTACAAGCAGAATCCGGACAAATGCCACTCAAGTATAGGAGACAAGCTCTAATTATTAACTATGTTTCAAGACTTAGATCTAATCCAGACAATCCCGCCTTCCACCTAGTTTTTTCAGCTAACCCTGCTTTGTCAGCTATGTCTAATAATAAACCTCTACCCCTAGCTGCTCGAATAAATAAAATTAATTTATTTCCGATACATGAATTAACATGTATGAAGGTTATGAAAAATATTCCCCCATGGACTCTTGTAATACCGGAAGTTGAGCTTCTCTTTAAAATCCAGAAAGAAAATATATCACCCACTGAATGTCATCAAAAATTTCTTGAGTACCAGAGTGAAAATATGGAATATCTTCCTTGCTTTACAGATGGCTCTAAAAGCAATAATTCTACAACTTGTGCTTTTACATATAAAAATGAATCACAGAAAATCAAACTAAGTTCTGTATCATCTATATTTTCTGCTGAAATGTTTGCTCTATTTTATTGCCTCAAATATATAAATGAAAAAACTGACCAACTCAAACTTAAAATTGTAATATATTCAGACTCAAAAAGTGCACTTGAGTGTATTCAGCAAGTTTTTCCGAAAAATCCAATTTGTATAAATATACGCAGTTTACTAGTACAACTTCAGAAGGATCGCGGAGTGGAAGTCAAGTTCACCTGGATACCCAGTCACCTCGGCATAGCCGGTAATGTCCGTGCTGACTCTGCTGCTCGGGCTGCTCATGTATTCTACGACAATATGTACCTATCCGTTACATCAGATGACATAAAGAGTGCTCATAAAAGTATTACTCTGAATGAATGGAAACATGACTGGCAGGGGGTTTCAATTCACAATAAGTTGAAAAGAATTAAAGAAGACGTCCATCTGTGGAGTACCTCGAATCGACATAATAGAAAAGAAGAAGTTGTATTATCAAGACTTAGAATTGGGCACTCGGCCCTAACTCATAAATACTTACTAGATAGGATAGACCCACCCTTGTGTACAGTTTGTGATGTCCCCATAACCATAAAACATGTTTTATCTGAATGTCCGGCTCTGGAAATCTATAGGAAAAAAGTAGGTTTCATTTCTAATTCTTTGAAAGATATCTTAACTAATGAAAATAATAATGCTGATAAAGTTATTCGATTCCTTAGAATTGCTAAACTATTTAGTAAAATTTAATTTTTACATTCTTGAATTTAAATTTTTAATTTTTCTTTATTATCTATATTCCAAAGGGGATACATACTTGAATTTTTATTGTGTTCTGTTTATACTTTATACATTGTTTGATTTACCCGTTTATTTAACTTTTAATACCATTGCGAATTATGTGAAATAATCAGAGTCCTTGATCTAATATTATTATAACTCTAATCTGTTATAATGTATTTTTTCTATATAAATAATTTTAATTAACTTTGTGTGTTGCGCGATGCAACTAAATACTTAGAGGAGCAAGGACTCTGATTGTTAAGTCTCCTCTGTAAATAAATATCATTAAAAAAAAAAAAAAAAAAAAAAAAAAGTGCAAAATAAGAACTTTTGATAATAATAATAATAATACAGGGTCATTACCCGATCTTCATCATAATTATATTAATACGTACGAAACGTATGTCCGGAGGAAGCAGCAAATAAACACGCTCACAGCGGATTGAGGTCATGATTTCAACTGTCAAGGTTACTCAACAGAAATCTCAGCACTTGGGTCATATGGAGTCACTTCGTTGGTAGTAATAGTATTATTTATTAGTAGACTAACTAAAACCCTGCACTTTGTCCCCTTTATGGTTTTGCCCATGGCTCAGGTCTCATTTGGAATCTTTTAAAATCCTTTCTTAGTACCTACGCACCTGGCTAGCAAAAGGTAACTCGATGTCAAGTATAGAGTCTTTTGGTCAAGCGGTTTTGGACTTCTGTTGATTATGAATGAATGAAAATTTATTTTACTGTACATAACTATTAGGCATAGTCTAGACAAGGTTTCGACGCAAGGCGTTTCCTAAAAACAGTAAAACCAGAGAAAAAAGATACTACGAAAACAAGTGATTTTTGTTGATCCACTGGATAAATATCTGTGACTGTTTATTACAGATCTTCTTATGCCTAGGCTTAGACAAAAGTAACAACAAGACGGCTTCACTCCTCAACATGGCTCTCGTACTTGAGTTTCAGCTCCTCGTTGTTATGGATCGGTATCGGATACACATAAGACTGTCTGGTCAAGGGAGCTTCAGTGAACCACATAGTAGACCACTTATTCTCTGGATCGTACTGTTCAAATGTTTCATTCGATAAAAATCCGGTGAACTTTTTTGCATCTGGATTCTCATAATCGTCGTCTTCAGACTCAACAATTGTGGTGACCAAATCTCGGAACCACTCCGCAACCTGGTAGTCTCTATCTTGGAGTTCCTGATAGAGAACGGCCCCCTGTTTGATTTCTTCGACAACTGTGCCGTTTCTCAGTCGGGTCCAGCAGGTTTGGTTGGCAGGACCTTCGCCGTTCCCAATGGGAACAAACAGGGAACCGTTGTTGTGGCTCAGCTGTCCGATGAGCTGGAAGTAAACGGCAGGAGTCATGCGGAAAATTTAGGATGAAATCACTTTGTTCTTAGAAGATATTGAACAGATGTAAAATCACTTTAAAGTGCAGGTAATTATATTTTAATTTGAATATTATCACATTAATTAAAATGTCAACGAAAAGCTGAATTGTACCAACGTAAATCATAAAAAGAATTAGTTGAAGGAGGGTTTTGAAATAAATAAATTGAAGACTGTTTTCGTAGTATTGCGACAGTGGATTACTATGAAATGTATATTGTATATTTTAAACAAATTTAGTATGGTTTTTTTGTATTTTTACAGTATAATCGATAGCTCTAGGCAACAGACTTTATAAAAATATTTTAGTGTCAGTCATATATGAACAAACTTTAAAAAATCATTTTTTTTATTATTTTTGCTAGTAATAATTATTTGTATAATTCTATGGTAGTTTTGTTGTATTATTCTAAAATTCATCTTTAGTGCCCTTTTGAGGTAAGACTGATAGGTACCTATTTTTTCTCTTCAGATGAGGATTTTGAGTCAAAGGTTTCGTAAGTTTTGAGTTCAGAAAAGCTCGAATGTTCATAAGAGTGTAGTGTTATCTTGTCATTGTCGACGTAGTGGCAGTGGATAGTCCGCTCATGATAGAAGGGGTTAGAATTCTCCAAGATCCAATCGCCGTTATGTCTGTCAGCGAATGGGAATTCCGTCGTGGTCGTTTCGAACCACTGCCTCACTTGATCGCTACGGTTGTTGAACTTCCACTCCCAGCGATTCAGCGATCCTTCCTTCTCATAATCTTTGTGCAGACGACCGTCGGGTTGGCGCTCGAAGATGGTATGGTTCCACAGTTGCTGGGCATCATCGTTCGGGTGAATAGAAGTCATGTATAAGTAGCCGAACGTTTTTAGCTGACTATGAAGCTGGAAAATATCGAAGAGAGAAATATTGAAGGAAGTTCAATTAGGTCAAAATTTACAGATTTGTCAGACTTTCACTCAAATCTCATTTGAAGGAGAGAAAAAAATGATTCTTTTTAAACACACAATATGTATTTCGTATAAGATTGACTATTTTGATTTATAGGTAGGTAATGTTAAAAATAACACGATTCAATTAATATCTAACTATTAAATTTAACTTGGTTCCCAAAATCTCATATGATTTCCTTTTAAAATAGAAATTCTAGAAATAATTTTTCGCTTCGTCTAACAAGAGATCCACGATGTTTAATGAATTTCCTAAATCAGTTGTACCTACTATTTTGCCGAAAATGTTTTAGTGATGTTGGAATTCCAAAAAACAATTATATCTACTGAACTGTACACATAGGTACTCGTACACATTGACTTGTGACTCAGTTGCAACTCATAGGCTTTTGGTTAGTTTATATGTTTATGATTTATTATGTCCAGATATTGACGTAGAATAGGTACTATTTTTCTATTTTATCAGCATTATTTAATATATTATATTATAGTTGAACATCTCAAATTCAGTTGGTGGTTTTTGTTAACTTTAGTTACCTACCTATGTTAGGTACTATGAAGTTAATGATATCTACTATACATATAATAGTTTACTTACTCTCAAGAGTCTCAAGTAATCCTTTTTTACTTTCCTTATCCTATAATAAGGAAAGTATTGTATTCGTCGAAAATTTGACCTACCCAGTTTTTCACATTTCTGGACGAATCATAGCCTCAGGATACCAAAAAAGTTGTTTTTAGCCATTGGTCCGTGCGTCTGTCTGTCTGTCTGTCTGTCTGTCTGTCTGTCTGTCTGTCTGTCTGTCTGTCTGTGAACAGGATATCTCAAGAACGGTAAGAGCTAGAGACTTGAAATTTGGTATGCAAATCAATTTTATACACCAGACGAACCACGAAACTTTTGGTTCAAATCGGCCGCAAAATGCGGCCGCAGGGCCGCAAATATTGGCCGCAAGCGCCGCTTCTATGAATTGGTTAATGATACAAAAAAAGTTACAGAACAACATTTTCTTAGATTAAAAAAATAATAGGGGTCTCTTCTTATCATTTTTTTGATATCTTGAACTTTTTGGACCTCGGCCCCAATTTACCGGTATTTTGGGGGGGACCCGCTCAGACTAACTTTTTTATTATTCATCCTAGATGGGGATTGTGACATATCAAATCCAATGATTTTGAGGTGCTGATTACGAATTTGGCTTTGATTTTTAGCTGACTGTTACCTTTGAGTCACCAGTGGCTTTTGGTCCTGTTCCCATTCCTAATATGATAAGGAAAGTCGTGTGATGTTTACACCAGATTTTTTATAATTTGAATATAAATAGTTAAATAAAATATGTAGATATATATTTGTTGTTCTTTCAAATACATATTTTATTCCTTTATATAATTTATATACATTTTTCATTGTAAGGTTGATCTGTCTTAGCGCTTGTTCCAATTAAAAGTCGCAAGTAAAATGCTTGGCGAATTCCGAGGAGTTCACTAGATTTTCTATGTTAACGGTTGAAGTTTCCATATATTTGTAGTAGATGTCCTTCTCAATTTGTTTGTCCTTGTCTCCGAGGGGCACAAGCCCACAGTAGCCATGTTTCTTTTTTCGGAAGCCAGTTCCATTGTCAAATTTCCTAAACGTCACTTGTCTGGAGAATTCGGTGTTGTTTCCTTCGGGTAGAAGTATGATTCCGTTTGGGTTGCATTGATCTTGAAGCTGCAAATATCAAGCAAATTACGACCCACTAGGATAGGCAATGGTAGAGAATAATGTTTAATATGACGTTACATAATTTGTTAAACTTTAAATAATCAATATTATTATTTCAAGGAAAATAATTTCTAAACAAAAGTTGCTTTATGATTTTTGATATTTAGGAAAGAAAATAAACTAATTTCTACAATTTATAATTTGCAAAGATTAAACTTTTTTATTTATCACAAGAGGAGGAACTCCCATTGAAATTTATAATATTGTTCAAAATATTGTCATTCACAACCACTTGAAGTCTTTGTTTTGTTTTTACAGCTGAATTGTGTCAATTCGGTCATAAACAATATGTTATTATTTTTGTTTTAGTTGATCGACATAAAATTAGGTAGGTATCCATTTCTTCAAATACTTTTTTCCTCTATAGAGTTTTTTACTTCCTAAAGTCACATGTATGCTCAAGCTTCTCATTGTCTATGTCTTCCAAAATCTTGGAGTCCAGTGTTGTCGCATAAAGCTGTCTAATATATATTCGTTGTAGAGCTGCTCATCTCGACCACCCAGCCCAACTTTATCATTCCAATGGGCATATTCTTTCCTGTGAAAGCTGGAGCCGTCTTCGAATTTTGTGAGAACAACTTCTCTTTGCAGCCAGGAAGTGTTTCCTTCTGGCAAAAACATCTTTCCTCCAGGACTCAGCTGAGAATGAAACTGCAAAATAGAAGGAAAAGTGAAGTTCTTCTGTTGGTTTTATAACAGGATGGTGTTGTTGGATTTTTTATACACAATCGACTTTAATCTATTATATTTTTATAGTTATTTTCCACACAAAATAATAATTATTTTTATAGATTTCTATTAATTTCATTTTGGTGTTTCTTTTACTCAAATCTGTTCCTATGAAAAGCCGGTGAGTTGTACTGAGCCAATTCTGGGACTTGTTACTCTCTTATTCATTTCCATTGTAAAATTAATATCAAACAATTGACACTTTGAATAATTATGACTGTTACCATGCCTATATCGTATATTAACAAAACACTCTTATCAGTTGTTAGAAAAACAATTGAAAAATGCATTAATTGAACAACGTAGGTACAGAATATAGTATGTATACCTACATATCATACTATGCAGTTTTTCTGAAACTGATAATACTATCCAGGAAAATTCTGTTTGATGCCTACTTTCCTATTACAGTACCTAGTTCAATATTAAAATAGAGCTTAACGTTAAAATGGAATACGGGATATTTAGCTTTTGATACAAATTTTCATTAGGTTCGTTTCCTAGAAACACCTCTCTTATTCGTAGTGGTCTCTACGCTCCGACTGTCTAATAAACTCCCGACATCTGTCCTGTCCATTACGTCAATCTTGTACAGAGAGTCCTCTGGAGAGAACACAAGATCTGCGTACTCTTTGAACATATCGGGCGTTGTCATTTCATAGAGGTTATACCTTTCTAACTGAGTCTCTTTATCTATCAACGGCTTTACGGCGGTCTGCCGCACGTATGTCTTTGTATAGGTTCCATCTTCATGTTTGTCGACCAGGAAACACTTCTGGACAAAGTACTTGGTGCCTACATAGATGTACATTCTTCCGCCAAATTTCATCTGATCGACAAACTGAAAATAGACGAAACAGAACGGAAAAAACTGAATGAGTTTTCGTTGTACTAGGAGAGATATAGAACTTAAGAGAATTTCCTTTGATAATAATTCTATTTTCAGGAAATATTAGCCGTGTAATTCATTAAGATCGTCGTATTGGGTTATTAATAATTGTGTAGATCTATCGAATGAAATTGATCAAACATCCGTTATTGTAAGGGATTGAATTGCCTATATAATATGAATAAATACACATAGACACAATTTAATTTATACTGTAGCCTCCAATCAGTTTATAACCTATTAAGTAGGTAGTTTATCAATAATTTATTGACCTTTCAAAAATCCTTCACAATATATTTTTTTTTTTCATTTTTAACATTTAGGTTGTATTTCCATATATTAGGTTTAACAATTTCGCTATTTACATTTTAATATTTTTTGAGAGTTCACTCAGAAGTAATTTAGATTATTGTGTATATGATAACTTTCTTAATTTTATTTTAAAAGATTTATGATAAATTCGACTGACTTTGCATTAAAAGTGATCACACTGTATTGTTAGTATGCCCCTCTCCTCAGGTATTCCCTGGCACTTCTCTCATAGGTGTAGTGGTGTGCTCACATTTAAGAGTATGGGGGTTCATAGTATGGGGTCGGAGGTGTTGGTGTGAACTGATACCGCCAGTACTGCAGCTGATCCTTCAGTTTCTGCAGAGGCTGTCCATCATTTCCCATGTGCTTCTTGAACTCATCAGTTATCGTTCCATCGAGTGATTTGTGCACAAAATGGGCCCGACACACTGGGACCCATTCTTCCTGAACTTTGATGTGAATCAACATCATTCCCCCGGGTCTTATCTGAGCCACCAACTGGAAAAGCAACAGGAAGTGGGGTGTCAGTAAGACGAGGGTGTCTTTAATTCCGTGGGTTCTTTTCCTCTTATTTTCTACAATTGGATTTATATTTTTGGCAAAAAGTGCAATTTATATGAGAATTCTCCCTGGATTTTAATTTAATTTGCCTATTTTTTTTAGCTCATCTTCTTGAACAATAAGACCTTCAGAAAAAAGTTATTTACATTTTTGGGTGATTATTACAATAACACTAAACTTTACAATGATTCATCGCATGTATTCTTCCAGTGAAGACGCTATGTACGACATATCGTGTTCTCAGTAGGCGCTGTCGAAGGTCCATACAGCTTCTCGTTTCTGATATTCTCCAGAATGCCACTGACCCAGGCTGGAGCCACCCACTGCGTGTACTCAGGGCTGGGCTCGTCATACGTCAAGTTCAGGCTCGGGAATTCAAAGCTGACACCATGCTCGTCGTAATCATAGGGTCGCTTGTACGGCCACATAATGTGGTGGTATGATCGGTAATATCTGTGTCTGAACATCACGAGCTGATTGAAACGGGATGTCAAATTGTTGAACGGTCGCTGGTAGTCGATGAACTTTTTGCGTATTGACCCGTCTTTTCTTTGGCAATGATGTACACCTTGCCGTTTAGCGTGCGGTTTCTCACATTTATGAACATCTGTCCGCCAATATTCAGATGGTTAATGTACTGGAAATGGAAAAAAGCAACGCTTGTCTCAGCGAAGGGTGAAATCAAGATATCGTCTTCACGGTCGTCAAGGCTTTTCGATGTCTACTTTCATGGATCTCGCCCGACATAATGGATAATATAATAAATTTATTATGGTTCAATCTTCTATTCGTATTAATTAGTTGTAATGTTTTAAACCTACATTATAAAATTTTGCATTAAAAGGTATTCAAATAAATGAATAATTTTCTCTTGTATACTATGAAAACATACATAATATTGAGATTAAATTAAACTAAACGCTCTAACAAAGTCGGTATTATGAATGGTTCTAATTATATTTTAAATGTTGAACAAGTATACTTTTACAAGTCCTATCGGAAAAATAATTATTTTCATTGTTAATTAACATAATACCTCTTCCTCAACATATCTAGTTATCTACATCCAAAAATGATTTCCGATACTTCCTAAATTAATGTCGTGATGTTTTTGTAAACAATAGCATCTCATTTTTTTTTTTTTTAGTTAATGTAATATTAAAATAAGAATAAATACCAATGTGTATTTTTATGTTTTTTATCACAATTTTTGAATTATACCTAGGATTTTTTCGTTTCTTTTGTATTCTTGTATGTGTAAATATTATTACCCATTATTCTGCCACTGATCACTTCTCACATCACAGTAGCTACTCATATTTCCTCACGAGGTATTAGTAAACCCCGAACATCCAAAGTAAAGATCCGATAACCGATTTTGACTCGGCCGTATTCGAACCCAGGTCATTGCGCGTGCAACCCTAGTGTGCTAAGCAGGTATATATAAAAAAAACAATATTTTTACTATTTAATTATTATAATATTTGTATTGTAACGGTTTTTTTACTTATTTCAAGTAAGAAAATTTCAAGCAAAACCCCTCTTCAACTAATTCATTTTACCTATACAGTAAAATAAAATATCCTGTTGAATTTGGTAACAGGTTTGTTCATTTGTTTTTATTGTTCTAGACTGATTTCATTTGTAAGGGAATAAAATAAAATAGATGTCTTTTATCCTTTTTAATTATAATGATTTGCTATGAGGTCAGAATACTCGTATTACACTTGATAGGTATTTTGACCCACTGGCAAGTGTCATGATTGAAGTATTGTATTGCACATTGCATACTAATTAATTTCAGGCGCGCATAAAAAAGTACAAACTGGAAAGGTTAGTGAAAAGGTTAAAAGTGCAACTCCACGCTTTCAAATAATTCACAAAATTATCAAACAGCAATAGAGCTTAAACCATAATATATTATTATGGTTACTTCTTACTAGTGATTATGTACCGGTTTCCAATCAATATCATGAAATAATAAAAATAGTATAGACATTAATAAACTATTACCCACTCGATCTCAAAACAGTAAGCTATTCAGTAGTATTCAGGGACAATAGGACATGATGTACAATGTATACATTATAAATATAATATATGCCTTATTGATCAATGATTCTAAGACATATAAATTCATAAAATTATCGAGTAGGAACATCGTAAATCAAATGCTTTGTTACTCTCCTTATCCTTAAAATAAGGAAAGTATTGTATTTCTAATGAGTATAGGGTTTTAAGTGATAGGAGTGCACTCTGAACCTTTTTCCTGCAAAAATAAAATTATAAGACTTACGGCTTTAGGCACGGTTTCACTGGAGGCTCCAACATGAATCACGTCGTAGGGTCCTCCCTCAGCGTACCCAAGTCTACCATCCCCGCCTGAAATATCAGTCAAAAGGAACTTAGAATAACGGGAGTGGTGTGAAAAAAGATTTACACCAGGAACATTTACACACATTATTGAGTACGAGCGGCAGACAAAAGTTCAAAAAGACTGAGTACAAAAAGAGTACCATAGCATTTTACGAGTCCCTCATCCTCTTTTATTATCTCAACATTAATAGTAAAGTTTCTTGTTTCACTCACATGAGTACAATGTGATTTTTCATTTTTCCTCAAGAGGTATTAATGTGCCAAGCACCTCTAAAGTACAAAGTATTCTACTTTTCTTCAAATGGGATCCGTAGTCCGTACTGTCAGTGAAATAACCATTGAAGTCGGAGACAAGTGACTATGTAATAAAATTATACAACCAAATGCGTCATTGCGTACCTAACCTAAAACCATCAAAAAATTCGGTGTAGTTTCTACCGCATCTACCACATGACTAGGAATCGTAAAAAGCTGGTTTGAAAACATAACAAAAATATAAAAAGCTTGTGATAGTATAAGTATAAGTAGTGCTTTATTTAGATTTGTCAGCTCAAGACAGGTAGTCCCATTATGCCAACAGTTTAACAAAGCACCTCTTTATTTATTTGAGTAATAAATACAATGTAATAAAATAACAACAATTAGAGAGTAAAGATAATAAAAGATAGTTGACTCACAGACAAATTTGATCCTCTTGTTGAGCTTGGGGTAGAAGCGGGAGGTCACGTTGACGGCATGAGAGACAATCTCAGGGATATGTTCCACACCCACCACAGAGCCATTCTTACCCACCATGTGAGCGAAGCAAGTGGTCAGGTAGCCAGAGCCAGACCCGATGTCCAGCACTTTGGCTCCGGGGACCAGCTTATCTTTCAGAAGCTCCAAGACTTCAGCATGCTGATGAGGGAACACCATATTAGTATTTCAAAACATTTTATTTTAGAAGTAAGGTCAGTTCTATTTACAGAGTTCTTTTTTAAATATGGGTTTAAAGTCGCTTTCAACTGCATGATCTGATCACGACCGGAGTGTTATCCTCCATTTGCAGGTAAATCACAAACCTGCTACCCACATTAACCTCACCCAGCCTGGGTTGAGCTGGAATGCCAGCATCACGGAGTCTTCACCTCGCTGGACAATGTAAATGCCTTGCTTAATTTCGGTGATCCTACGTACGGGAAGAGGTACATTTCACGCGCCATCGACGCCGGCTAATTACAGATCTTGAAAATACAAGAGGATAATAATGGAACAGAATAACAAATTCCAATGCGGAACCAATGTAAATGCCTCTGGTACTCAACAAATAAACTACATGGAATGATCAATTTCAACCACTTTTTGTTGCCTCAATTATTTAAACAAGGGATTTTTCGGAATGGAATCTAATACTGTAACACTGAATTATTCGACCAATTACCCAACTGAATCTCATTCTATAAGAGAACTCACCTGGACAGGGTTGTCAATGATGGACCCGTAGCCAATGTCCCTGCTAGCCAGCATGTACTTCCTAGAGTCATTGTGGGCGCAGAAGTGACCTCTGTCAACGTGGATCATTGCATCGATCACCTCGGGGGACTTGATGCTGTCAATCTCTGAAATTCAAACCACATGAAAATAAAGTTGGAATGAATTATTCACGTAAGTAAATCAGGGTTTTATAAAGAAAAAGAACTTCTACGAGTATGTGTTTTGTTAATTTTATAACGTGAAAATTTCTGAAAGTATTATATATTGAGAAAAAAAATTAATTCTTCTAGAGCCTCATTGTCAGAAGAATCAGGTTTTGGTGGTAAAAAGATAAAAGGGGTATTTTTCTTTTGGAATTTCTTTTTTTCTAGGTTCGCGATTTCCAAATATTTCCAGTTTAGCTTCCCCACTATTCGTGAGAGAAAATGCGTTTCGGTACTTGAACAATGAAAATGAACTTAACCTTTATAAGAACTGGAAGCAATAATTTTCTAAACTCATTTTTAGAAAATTCTTAAAAAAAAAAT
The DNA here is from genome assembly GCA_024516035.1 of Bactericera cockerelli. NCBI lineage: Eukaryota > Metazoa > Arthropoda > Insecta > Hemiptera > Triozidae > Bactericera > Bactericera cockerelli. Next base: position 36,443,680 of record CM044955.1, on the reverse strand, counting down.
CTTAGAAAAGAAGATTTTTCTTTTTCCAAAAGAAAAATTGACTTTCTTCCAGCTCGTTCGTTTTAATTTTTAGTTGAATCTATTCTATTCTAGGTTAGAAAGAAAAATATGGCTAAATATTTCTAGATTTCAATGGGCATAAAATTTATACATGAAATAAGATGATTTCTCAAAATGATTTAACTGTTCAAAATTACGGTCTGATTAATTGGTGTCCAAGATACACTCATTTAGTAGAGAAGCCCATCCCTTGAATAACAAACTAATGTAGTTAAAAAATTACTTCCTTCTGGACGAAGTACTTGGTGCCTACATAGATGTACATCTTCCGCCAAATTTCATCTGATCGACAAGACACTCTAGTAAGTCCAAATTCTTACCTTCCAATACATCCACAATATGGGAGTTGTTATAGGCGGCCAGAACATTCTTGCAGGACAACAGCACTGCACACGCTACTAACGTGTTGGGAAACATAATAGCTGTCTTGGGGGGTCCAGGAAAGTCCAGAAATATGAACAAGGAGTGATTTGCTTTCAACCGTTAGTCCATTTTGATGAATGGACCAATTTTTTGGTGTCTGAAGACTCTGTGAATGCAAACAGCCGCAGTTAGCCCAGACCATTGACTTATCAGTCGTATCAATCGGAATTTGAATTTTCAATTGTGTCTATTGGAACATACAGCTTGTAACATAAGAACATAAAAATGAACATCCATGACTGAATGACTTTATAATATCTTTTTTTGTGGTCTTATAAAATATGTTTTAAACATAGCAAAGTTCAATATCATTGAACAAATTTCCATTTGGAATGGAACCCTCTTGTTAATTATTGTGATAATTATTAGGAGAAAAGAGAAAATAGATGCTTGGTTTTGAGATTCATCAGAGACCTCTATTCGTTGGAAACTTACAAACCACCTACCCAAATTAACCTTACACAGTATGGGTTGAGCCGGAAAAAGCCAGCATCACAAGTGTTTGAATTTGAATGGTCACTCATCCTATGTCTCAGTTTGCTAACTTCAGTGGCAGAACGAGAACTGGTGTATTCAACATGCCATTGACATAGAAATCAAAATCATAATCCTACAACTTGATATTAGCTAAAGGATAGATAAACTAAAGTAAATGATCGCTATTTTTTTCATAGTTATGGAAAAAGATTTACCTAAAGAAACCACAAGTGATCAACTGTTGTGACAAAAACACTCATGATGAATAGAAAATTTCTACTGGTAAAAAATTATATTGCTTTTTTAATAATATAATGTTTTGAACACCCTATACAATCAAAAGCACGTCAAACTCTGCTCATGCCTCTTCAGTATATTACTGAAGTCGAAATTCTACAAAACCTTAAGACATAAAACTCATGCTACTGAATTTAGAACCATGAGGATACAAGAGGTTTATACCAAACTTCCTTCTTCAATTGAGAAACAGAACAAGTCCTAGTCAGTAAAAATGTGGCAGTTCAAAGGAAAATAACGATTGCCTCCTCACTATCAAGCTAAGTCATGTCTCTTTCTGTTTTAATCTTGTGTTTCGCTTTCGGTCATTTGACAAAAGGAGATAATGAATTTTTGGATAACAACGCAAAACCGAACTGTTACGAAGGCAATATAGATGTTCAAGTATTTTCAGGAAAACACAAAGGACTGGAGCTGACTATGAAACCTATGGAATACTTGATCAAACATTTAAATGGTAGGTACGTATTCGAAATTTATTTTTTTATTTGATTTTTAATTACATTAATGTTTATTTCGATCTAAACGTCGGTGTTTTCAATAGATGAATTTACATATTTCAGACTCATTAGCAGGTGGATGGTAAATAATTCATAGGTGTCTTTTGTATTTACTGACATGTAATAAGAAATATGATTGAAGTAAAAGGAGACCAACAAAGGATTCTCGTACATGAAATCCAGAAACAGAATACAGACAGGGCAGATTTCCACACAATCAGTCATAAAGACAGTTCTATCGAGAAGTCTACCAAAGTTTCTACAATAAAGGACTTATTTTCAATTTCAGAGACTATCGAGTTGGAATCGGAATTGCCATTCCGAGCTATGCTAGCGGTGGATAGGGGACACTACACAACATGGCGACCCTACGCTAACTGTATTACTAACATTGGATACGGGGCTCATATGCTGCCCGTTTCAGGTAGATATATTTATGTGAATGAATCTCTTCCATCAAAATTTTGCTTTAATCTGTCCTATTCAGTTAACCCCAAAGTGAGCAGGGAAATGAGCATTATGAGATTATAAACAGCTTCACTCATTCCTACAGCTACTGCTTCTGCTTCATCTTCAAGGGAATTGATGACGAAATGAGTGAAGAAATGATCTGGAGAATTAGGTGCATAATAATAATTATATTCTCATCATGCCTACGTCCCTGTTAACTTCTGCTGAAGTTGAAGTACTGAGCAGCTAAAAGTTATATACCTATCCAATTTATTTTTTTAATTAAAATCTACACTATCCACAGTAAGTAGGTGTAATGTCGTAGTTATTAGCACTACCTTTGATCAAGTTTTGTTCTATAATTTCATTTTGTAAATATTTCGGTTACTCCAACCTACTGTGAATGAAACTTGGTGGAATTTATTAAATGATAATGAAAAAATTCAAATACTTTTATTGGCTGTTTCAGCAAGCCATGGTGTTGGATGACTTAGCGGAGGAGCTCCAGGAAGGCAAGAAAGTCCTGGACATCGGCTCGGGCAATGGCTACTTCACCGCCCTACTGGCCTGGAGTGTGGGGAAGACAGGGAAAGTCATTGGTATCGAGCACATACCCCAGCTAGTGCAGCGCGCCACTCACAACGTTATTTCCGGAAACCCTGAATTCGTCAAGGATGGACGGATCAAATTTGTTTGTAAGTCTTCAAATTATAATTTTATAATTATATTAAATCTAATGAGGGTAAATACGGAACTATCAAGCCCTGAACTGAAAGGATATCAATTATTTTGTTCTTTATGGGGACCAAAAGACGATAAGTGTGACATTGACCAATAATATAGATATTATAGTGGATAAATAGATGAGCACTTGCCGGCCATAAGCAGATATACATTGCGCATAAGCAATTTTTGTTGCCACATTTTAGACTGCGAGACCTAACCACATCTCACCCATAGCCTGATGTTAGTGGTGTGATTTAATTTCAAAATGTTTTTATTGGTGTACGTTGGACTCTAGAAATTTTAGATTTCGGCTAAAATGGAAAATCATTGTTAACCTCCTAGTCTGTGAATATTTTTAGAACCAAAATTTTTGATAGTCAGTGCATTGCCAAAACACGTTTTAGGATCCCCAAAGACTAAAACCAAAGTTTCATTAAAAGCACGAGGAAAAAAATCAAAAGTCAAAATAAAATGGTAATTCTTTATTTTCATAGATTTATTGATTAATAATAATAATAATAATGCTTTTTCTTTGTGTTATTATGTCACAATTTTAGTGGGTAGCGAAGAATCATAGGACTTTACCATTTTAATTTACAATATCTTGTATCATTATTTTGCCTATGATTCTGCCACTGGTCGCTGCTTCACATCAAAGCAGCTACTCATTTTTCCTCACGAGGTATGAGTGGACCCCGAACATCCAAGTACAGAGCAGAAAAAATCCTCCCCCGCTGGAAATCGAACCCAGGTCACCATGTGTGCAATGCCTAGCGCGCTAACTCACTCTGCCACAGTGACTACTAATTTATTGATTATGAAACCTTTCAACGCGAAATTTTTAATGTTATTTTATAATTGCCATATTGTTCAGTTCATACGTCCTATATTATTTTGTGAATAAACATTATTCTATGTTTTATTAGATTTATTTCAAACATACGAGTATATCATTATTTTACAATGATACCAATTTTAATATTATTAAATTTTACTCATGTAAATTTGAATCTTTTTGTAAGTGTAAAATTTCAGAGTACTATTACCAATGATTTTAATTTTTACTATACATACTTATGTATGAAGAATAGGAATAGACCAGCTCTCAAAATAAAAGTAAAACTTATTTTCTCTTTCAGTGGGGGATGGGCGGAAGGGCTATGCAGAGGAGGCTCCCTATGATATAATCCACGTCGGGGGTTCCATAGAGGATATCCCAGAAGGAGTGAGTACTCATTATTAGATTTTATAGAAGACTTATACTCATATCTAGGTATTAGGTTCTCCTTCTCAATCAGTTTGATTTTTTTTTACACTTACTTATTTTTAACACATAAAAGGACCCTGTAGTAAATAATATAATAATTTTCTCTAACTATCATACATACTATGATAAAATACCTAACTAAATATAACTATATCAAAAATCATTATCAATTAAAAAATAGCTGACAAATTGATACAATACCTACTAATTCATCACAAGTGTTAGTATAATTGATGTAATACCTATATTAAAAATTAATTTAGAATTTTTATAAAGATTATAGTCAGGATCACAGATTTATTGAAGAAGCTCAAAACAAATTGTTTCTAAATCTTGAGCCATGCACCAATAAGAATAAAAGTTAAGGCATTTATCAGTGTAAAATTAAAGACGTTTTTTTTATTGTTGTTCAAGAACAAATAATGTTTAAAGTAAAGTATGTCTTAGATATGAATTTATCTTTTTAACAAAATACTCGGTATGTCATTTAGAATGAGATTGTCTAAGAAATCGTTTGTTGATATGCAGTATCTCAAGATTTATACCCGTAGCAAGTTATTTACCAATACGAAGATGATATGAGCAAACGTCTAATGAGAACCGTGATGTTTCCAGTTGTGGGAGCAAGTGAAGCCAAATGGAACATTGTACGTCTCACTGGGAGACACCGGCACAGATAACTACCAGCACTTACTCAGGATCAAGAAGGTGGAGCCTCCGCAGAGGTACAGCGATCAGTACCTGCGCTCCTCATACATTGCCCCTCTAGTGGACATCGACCATCAGCTAGGAGATGACTGGACTCGCTTCTCCATATTCCCATGCATATGAACCACGGCAACCCATGCATATGAACCACGGCAACCCATGCATATGAACCACGGCAACCCATGCATATGAACCACGGCAACTTGGAGTTTATGCAGATAATTTGAAGATCGTCAGTTCAAGTCAAAAGAGATAAAACATTCTGTGAGGTTGAATAATTCTGGCATCACGTTGAATACAAGTCTTGAAGTGAAGAAACTTTTGAAGAACAAATCATCAAAAGACGTATTTACAACGAAAGTATGGACCCGTACCTAATTATTTTTCAAGAACTAACAAAATAAAATCAAGATTGTAAAATTTACATGATTTTGGCAGCAGTATTGTCTGAAACTGACTGTATATCAGATTAAATATAATTTCTTTAAAAACTAAATTTTGTGAATTCTGAATGCATATTATTGGGAAAATTTCTACAAGAAGTAACAAATAATTGGAAATAAAGGAAGAAGGAAAAATAATAAATGAAAAATGTGACTTCGATGTTGACTCATCTCTCATCTCTAAAATACTAGTATGATTGGTTTACACAGTTAATCTAATATCCACCGATAGAAATTATCCGACCCTATCTGACCTCTCCATCTTATGATTTCAGCTAATGGATCAACTGAAACCAGGAGGGGTCATGTGGTTCACTATTGGAAATCAGCAAGAGATGCTTAAGAATAACAGACGCACCGAATCTCAACTGGCTGTGGTGAAAGCCCACAAGAAGGGACACAATGACTGGGAGGAAGAGTTCATGGGGAGGCTGTGGAGGTTGCCGGCCCTAGCCAGCGTGGAGGAGCAGAAGTATCATTTCCATCCGAATGGATTCTATGATGAACTGGGTGTGGTTGAAGCTCAGGCTCTCTGATTGATGGACAAAGGGCTACATAGACTTGGTTCTTCAAATCCTAGTAGAAATATTATCAAGCCTATACAATAGAAAGTAAGAACAGAGAGGTTAATAACATAACTGTATAATAACTAATATAAAATCATACGTACTGACTTACCTATTGTGTTGCTGACAGGCCAAATAAATGAGTATTAAAATATTTACAACTGTATGAAGACTTTGTTCCCTTCTCTTATAAATGCGAATTCCGGTGATCACAACTAACTTTACCAAAGTTAAACAACTCTTGCAATCGTTAGTGAAATGAAAAAACTTGCAGTTTCTTGAAAATGATATAAATTAATATTAGTATATTGAATATATTGATCTGACAATTTAGAAAAACAAAGTTCTCCCGTGGCAGCTGTGTCGAAGTCTTTTTGTCTGCTTCTTCGTGTGCAAATCCACTCAAATGCTTATTTCTACATGAAGCTTATTGCAATAATGCCGTTTTAAAAGAGTCAATACGTTTAAAAATCTAGACGAATAGGTAGAAAAACACTGAAAAGAAGTAGTTTCAAATTCTGTAGGTTTGTGGCTTAAAAGATACGGTAGTTTTTGTGTTTTAAAAATTGAGCTCAAATTTTTCATAGCTTATTTTACTTCCGAAAAATTTCTATTATTTGAATCGGAAATATTTTTCTACTTCGCTCTCAAAAAATAGTTATAATTTTAGGTGATGGGATCGAATCACTTTAATGTTCACCTAGCCGGCTGTCGCACGCTTTGGGGTCGAGGCTATGGCCGTGAAAAGCAATAAATCCTTTTTCGGCAAATGCAAGTTGTAGAGGGAATTTCAAATACCAATTAATTATGAAACATTAGACTATAGCCAAAGCTACTACCAAATTCAAGCTCGCTAGTATTAACGGTTTGGGCTGTTAGAGTCGATGATCATTCAGTCAGTGACTTTGACATTTATATATAAAGATGTACCAAAATTTCAGTAAGCAAGTAACCTGATGCTGGTCAACTATTAATTATTTTGACCAATTGTCTTCTTTTCAATGACTTTTCAAGTTGATAGCTCAACTAAAGTTGGCGAATCCCTCTACGCCTATTTCCGGTGCAAATGGCGGGCTCAGGAATTCAAGAAGCTTATCCTAAACCACAAAGCAACATGAAGTAAGAATGGCTACGACAGGCGTGGAATGCGCCATATACAGAAAGAAAGCAACTGAGACGATACAAAAGAGGAAAGACGATAATTTAACGGACATACAACTGTGCCAATGTATGTTTTACACTTATCGCTGGTAAAAATAAATAAATCCTATGCAAAGATTATGGAAGGAACTAATGATTTTTAAATATAATATACCTAAATACTGTGTATTTAATTCTTCATTTGTTTGATTTCTGGTTGTGTCGAACTTTTTCAAGTCTGAATCTCGTCAGGAAAAATCCCCCCAAAAACACCATTTTGTGGTTACAAAAGGAAGAACTCAATAGAATGAGTATTATTAGCTAAAAATAAATGATATCAAATTGAGAACACCTTTGCCCCCTCTCTTTCTTTTTCTCTGCACTCCTCTCTAAATTTATTTCTATAGTATGTTGTCTTTCTTTATCCTTTCTAGGGGTCATCCCACGATGTCTTTCACGATTGTTTCGGGTTCTAAAAATAGGGTTCCCGTTGTCCTAGGAAGTCAAACAAAACGTCAAATCAATTTATTTTTTAACGTAGTGTCCATTTCTGTAATAAAAAATGCAGTTTTAAAAATTCATGTTAAACTTTTCGCTGGCTGAATGTACATGAAATGCATTTAACTATGTTTTCCGTTACCTTACATTCTACCGCGCTGTTTCTTTCTTTGTATAGGCGTTCTTCACGCCTCGACGAGGTGTTTGATGTGGAGCAACTTGTATGATTATTGAACACTGGTAGTATTAATAATAATATCGCCTTATTTATTCTGCCCGACTAGGACTAATGACTCCTATTATTCCAGAAGTAAGCCCAAGACATATTATTATGTGGTCAAAATTCCAAGTGGGAGAATATCTATAATTATTATCTATGAGTCCAGAATGGATTTGAAACCCGCGACCTCTGGATTACTAAACTGTTGTAGAGACAGACATTAGGTGCAATCAATTGGTTATTTAGCCTATAATGACCCTTTTTAGGAATCTCGTAAGACTATGTTACCCACATTTAAATGTGAGATAATATTACAAAGGAACAATTTATATTTAATTACTATTCCATGCGCGTATACTATAAGCTGTATGTAACAACTTACAAGTCATATTTTTGAAAGTTTACGTAAGAATGCAGAAATGTTGATGTATTGCACGCACTGTTCAGGGGACTGTATGCTAAAGAACTACCAAATCCGAACCCTGACTCCCAAGAGCTCATTCTTGCACCATTCTTCTAGACATGAAGAAAAGAGAATGCCGTACTCCGTATAGACATAAGCACCGCCCTTGATCGATTTTTGTTTCATAATTAAATTTAGGAGACTAATCTAAACTTATGCCTATAAAGATATTCACCATTATTCATTTCATCTATTGTCTCCAAAATGATCTAGACAGTGACGATTTTTCCATCTTATTATCAGTGATTCTTTCTTCGTCAGTTAGAAATCGGAATATTGGCTTCAGAAGCAACATAAATAATAAAGGGCTGAAAGCATATGAAAGAAAGGCATACTGCGGCTAGGTGACAAATGAAACTCGTCCGCTATTTATTTCTCCCACACTTTGAAGACTATGATGCTGTCATTGCTGACATATTATTAAAAGTAATGAAAATAACAGTCATCTCTCGAACAGTTTGGAACACCTCCTACTAAGTGACACGTTGCCCATCGTACACCCCACCTCTGTTTTGTTAATTTTGTTATCATAAAAATCATGTTGACTCAGCACACGCCTCAATAAGAAAAGACCAGCCATTTTCTGCTAAATTAAAATTACTAATCTAAGAAAGGTCAAACACTGTTTATATGGTCTAAGTAAATATAAATTTTGAAAATTACCTTAACAACATCAATTTGAAAACAAAGGAATAGTTTGAACATCAGATGACATTGTACATCATACATTAAATGGAAACTTCTATTTAGGTGTAAACTTTACTATGTGAAGACAGATAATTGTAAATTTGAGAAGAATAAAGTCTAATTGTAATAGAATAGGTCGAACGAAGTGAAGTACATTTTGTAAATTCAACTCAACGATTGTGGGCGTACTTTATCTGTTTGTTTATAGTCAAAATCTGAAATTTTCAGAACAACCAGAATAGAACATCGTTGAGCAGTATTATATGTATTAATATTACAAATCACATTGATCTTACACATAATAAATTATGTATCTGGACATAGGTTACCTCGACAATTTAAAAAATAGTAATAACTAGCCGTTTGCCCGTGCTTTGCAACAGGACTAAATTTCAAATTTCTTAAGGCATGGCCGTACTGCTGGACAGCAATGCCTTTTTGAACTTTTTATAATTTTTCTGGACAAAGCGATAATGGTTTTGGGGGGGTCAATTCTGAGACATTTTTCGCTATCTCTTACCGTTTTGGCTGAACAACTCCGGACAAACAAACATAGGTAGGTAGGTAGGTAGGTAGTCCTTTTTTCTGTTTTATATATAGAGATAAATGGTAAAAATCATCTAAATTTGAATATACTGTAAAAAGTAGGTAGGTACCTACATAACTTTGTATTTAGGAAAGAAAAAGGGGTCAATCGGAGGCTGTGACATTTTTCTGTACATTAAATTGGTTTCTGCCCTCACCTCGACCTCATATTTTATAATTGCAATAACAAGTTTTATCACTTAAAAGATCTAGAACAAATGTGATGAAATAAATATTAGAAACGAATGTTTTTATGATCATGCTCGTAAACTCTTCAGAACAGTTTTACCACTCGAAACTGCAAGTTGTTCCTCAAGTGAAAGAAATTCATACATCCAAGAATATGTTGCACCATCACCATCATCATGAGCATCATGCTCATTAAATCCATAAGTTTATAGTTAAAAATATTTGGAAAAAAAAAATATTATACAAAACAAATTGGTTCACAACATAGAATTTTTTATTGAAAGAGAAATTTGGGAAGGATTTGAGAACAAGGTAAGTTTTTGCAAATAAACGTGTAACCTAAACCTAAATTATTGTAAACCAAAAGTTAAAAGATCACAAAAGACAAGTTAACACGTCTCTTTTATCCTTAAGTTTTAAAATGAACAATGGGTTTATAGAGTTTAGAGTAACAAATATTATTAGGATAGGATTTTAAATTGAAAAATAATTCATTCAGATTTACCTCCTTATATATTAAATTATATGTACATAGATTTTTCAATAAATGCAGTCATAAGTACGAGTGCATTAGTCTCAAGAAACAATCGTACATCCGTAGGTAAATAGATTAACAAATATGAAACCACATCAAGTTCTATAATTCGAATTACTAACATCGTAGTTTAACTGACACTATTCTTATTTTCTCAATTCTAGGTACCAAATTTGAATCATCAGGAATCATCATCACAATGAAATCAACTCTATTGATATGCACCTCATGTGCCTTACTGGTTCTGGCAACTGCCTCCCCCTTGGTCAATGAACACAATATTAGGGAGTATGAGGACTGGAGGCATGAGTCCAATGACGAGATGATTGAAGCACTCAAGAGTAAGTAAAACAGCCTGAAAACTTGAATATTGTTTTTAAAAACAACAAACAAAAATATTAATGAAATGATATTATTTGTTATTAACAAAGGCTAGGCAAGTAGGCATTACTCTAAGTTAGCTTTCATAGTTAATTTGTATTTCAAATTCTATATCTACATAATTATTAAATCACTAATACCATGATGAAATTTACCTTACTTGTTCAATCATAAATTAAATTTCTTTATAAATTAAGGAAAATCAGAATTTTATCCATCAAAATATCAAAACACAGTAGGCAGATAATGTATCTTCATAAAAAGTTATTGACAATCGATTACTTTTGGCATGAACTAAGACTATTAAGCTGTACACCCAAGTATAAAACACTAGAAGAATCGGCGTGAGCGACCTGTCTAGTAACAGTGTTAAAGCGCCCCATAGAAAGAAAAGAACAAATCATTTTTAGTTTTGTTTTAGATTCTGTTTGTGTACCTACAACTAGACTAATATATGAGAGCGTTTAATTTTTTCTTCTTTAGAGTTTGGACACATCGCATCACCTCAAGTGGAGAGTGTGATGAGATCCATTGATAGAAGGAGGTTCATAGAAAGACCTATTATGAACAATCCGTACTGGGACATTCCTCAATCTTTGGGCTTTGGATCTGTCATGAGCTCACCAAAAGTTGTAAGTAGACTTGTAGACGCTCCTATTATTTGATCTTGATTTTTTTACATACATACGATGATCAATGGTTTAATGAATGAATTGCTTTCGATTGATTGACTGTTTTCAAGCACAATAATAATACTTGGATGAATATTCAGTAAACTCCATTCAAATAATAGACTAATTGACTTAAAATCAGCATAAACAACTAACCTCCTAACGTGGTAATAGTCATAGGAATTATTTCCTTCATAATATTTTCTGCATTATGTCTTAAAAATCTAACAATAACGTCTATGTGTTTCTTTCAGCATGCACAAGCTTTGGAAATTCTGAAGGATTACTTGAAGCCTGGAGCTCGAGTGTTGGACATAGGGTCAGGGTCGGATTCTTGACCGCATGCATGGCACATATGGTGGGGCCCACTGGAAAAGTTTATGCCATCGAACATATAGAAGACTTGGTTGAGCAGGCAAACAAATCCATGCATACCTACTATCCCAATCTTGTCCAAAACGACAGAGTGGAATTTATTGGTGAGTAATCATAGAGCTAGTCCACAATCGTCTACTGTAGCTACTGTTCGATAGCTATACTATAACTAAATAAGAAATAAGAAAACATGTGACACACTCATCTTTAATAAAATTTATCTACCACTGTGAAACATAATCTCTTTGATTTATTTGAAAATTTAACCTGAAAATGTGGTAATTTCTGATAAAACTTCCCAATTGTAATAGGAAGTTGTGTGACGTTCACACCAGTTTATTTTTAATGACTTAAGAAGTCTTACGGACGTCAGGACTTTTTATTGTAGATCCCACCGCCATATACCTGGTGGGTCATTGAAAGGGGGCCTTCTGGCTTCCAGTCAGTTTTTTTTCACAATATTATTCATTAATTTATTACTAGTAGGTATTTACTATAAAATTAAAATTTGCCATCTTTTGAAATTAAATTTTCAACTGAAACATTTTCATAATATTTTCTTTCAGAAAAGAGATAATATATAAGAGTATATCGAATTAAAATAGATTAAGTGGCAGAGAATACCTTAGGCATTAACTTCGTCCCGATTACAAAACAATCGTAATTAAAAATTAATATTGTTCTTTATTTTTTGTACATATTTCTAGGTTTTTTTTTATTTTTAAATTTGTTGTTGTTCATTGTTTTGTAAAAAAAAAGTGTATATAAATAAAGCACTTTGCGTAAATTTTCAAGTAGATTTACTAGTTTTTTTATATATTGGACGTTGATTTCAGCTGGAGATGGTAGAAAAGGGCACAAGAAGGGAGCACCATATGATGTCATCTATGTAGGAGGAGCTGTGCACCACTACCCATTCGAGGTGAGCCAATAATACGCTGCTGAAAAAGAAATCTTACCGTTTATTTTTTTCATAAAATAATATCGGCCTTGTGATATTAAATACCCCAAAAACTATCATTGGAAACAGGGCCAAGTTCCAGGAATCCTATCCAAAAGCATTCAGCCTGTTGAGGAGAAAATACACTGCCAATATTATGGATACAATACTTCTTCCTGTTGGTAATCATAATTTTAAATGTCTATTATATCGCTAGAACCAGATTTTTTTTTACAAAATCACTTGTATATATACTAAAAACCTGAACCGATTTTCTTTAAAGTTTATTTTTTATGTAGAATACCGTTTTTTGTACATTCTAGATTCCATAAAAAATTTTTAACATATAATGTGAAACGCTAATATGTATGTACATACAAGATTTCATCAAATTCGGGTGTAACATTCACGAGATATAAGCGTTTAAGTAAAAAGTTAGTGGTCAGGCGCATGGCCTCTATCTTCAAGAACTGCTAATGCGAAGTTAGTGAATTGGGACCATCTACAATAAGTCTGCTTTATTATGTGTACAAAATTTCATTGAAATCTGTTTATTAGTTTCGGAAATAAGTGCGTTACAAGAAATGCGTTTAACAGACCGACAGATAGACACAAAACCATATTTGCTGAGGTTATGAAACGTCCAGAAATATGAAATACATTTGAAATCAGAGGAAAGAAAACGAAATCAATATTCCCGTTACTATTATTAGATATTATCGGAAGTAATTTAGTACCTACAAAATCCAAAGGGGGATTGAGGCTATTGCCAGCAGGTGCCCCCTTTCAATCGCCCAACAGGGGTGGATGGAGGGATCTTACAAAAAAAAGTATCTACAAAAATTAAATAGGTACAATAGGAAAATCAGAAAATGGAAATTGATTTGAGACATGGTAGATTAACTATTAGCAAGGTAAAGCTAAGAAGATATCACTACTTTATGGGCTGAAAGTTTTTGTATAAGAATCTTGGAACCTGGCCCTGTTTTCAACGATAGCTTCTTTGGGGGATATCAATCAATACTTGTTTTAAACGTAATTACGTTTTTGGAAGTAGAATAATTAATTGTTGATGACAATTAATTGATCACACTGTTTACATCAGTTGAAGTGAAAAAATTGGGTTTTCAGATTTTTGGCTTTATTTTCAAATCAATCTCTTTCACCATGCAACATTTTAGTTTTATACCTACGAAGTCAGAATTTTAATTGAAAAAATGTCTACATTTTGAGCAATCCTCCCTAAACCGACAATTTCATAATATATTTCAACACAAAGATCTAGTATTCAGATTCTTCCCTTTGGTTTCAAATCTTACAAAATGCCAGCTTACTACATATTTCTGGAAAGTACCTACCCTATAATTTGTAAAGGAATCATTACAAAATCTTAAAATTTGGAAATATTTAATTCTGCTAGGTTTTGTCATAGAGTATTGAATTTTTCAGGGTTTTCAAAGTAAAAAAGAAAAAATGATTGCCAAATTACATAGCTTTATCATCAAAAAACTGAAGATAATTATAAGGGTGTAAAAAATCGGTTGAAAAGATCCACAGTAGTGTTGATGGAACACGACAAAATGTTCGGTTTTACAAAAGGTTTTTTTTTTCATGTGTGACATTTTACTTTTCTTTTAAGGTTGCATATAATCCTATAGTAATATATTAGAGAGAAAAAAAAAAACATTTTATAAAACGGTAAGATTTCTTCTTGTTTAGCCATACATAACTATAGGTATATTTTTTTTTTTTCCTTTGATTGAATTTATTTGATTTACATCTTAATATAGGAATGTATGAATTGTGTACTGAACAGTCCGAAAATGAATTTGAATTGACTAATTTGTCAGTTAATTTAATGCAATATTATATTATATTTTAAAATCCGAAAAAAAGACGGGAGTTTTGTAACTAAAAAGGCCTAGTTTTATTTTATCCAACTCTGTCATGGTGTTTATAAAAAAAAAAAAAAAAACTCTTTTAGAACTAATGTTTAGTGAACTTTTTCAGAATGAATAAACTAATTCTATACCAATTTTGTAAAAAGTAATAAATTATGCATTATTTAAAGTCGAGTGTTACTCTTACATTAACAAATGTAACAAATTGTACGAGTTAATATAATCATAATTCTATCATCACCGTTTTGCGTAAGATGAAATAAACTTAGTCACCAAAACAGATCGCTGAGATGAAATATGCATACATAAATCTGAAGAAATGGACGACACAGATCGGCAAGATGGCAACATTAGTACTTTGTCTATTCTCGGTCTGATTGCAGCTAGTTGAACAGTTAAAGACGTGTGGGGGAATGTATGCTCCCGTGGGACTGACGACCGAGACTCAATACTGGGAAACAATAGAAAAATATTACGACGGAGAAGTGGGACGACGGAAAATTCTCCAAACGGCTTTTCCCTATTTGAAAGATGCTACACGACAAATGAAGACCCACCTAGCAAACTTTGTCTACCCTTGTTAAAAGGCCATTTGCCTCTTATTACCTACCTCACTAAAGATCTCAGTAGTTAAAACAAAAAATATCTCAATTTTTAAACAATAACAATGTAAAAACTAAGACAAATTATGCGCCAGTAAAACTTATTTTTAACTAAATCAATTTTTGGTTATTAGATAGAACTTTAATGAGAATGAATTTTTGCGTTGTCGATTACGAAAGTATATATATTATTGTATAGAAAATGAGAGTTCGATGATAAGATCTATATAGTTATTAAAATAAATTTAACTCACAAATTTGAGACTATTAAAAGAAATTAAATTGACTTTTCTTTCAAATTCTACTCATGTATAAGTACCTATCTACGTTCTGTTAATACATATAAATAAGTTGGTCAATTGATTTTCATAAATATAAATATACTTGAATTATTGGGGATTAAAAATATTTTCTATTAATCATAACATTGAGGCCTGAAATCAAAACTGACATCATCCCAACCATATCTGTTGCAGTTGTTCAGTCAAATCAATGTCAATGGACGTCTCTTAGCCTGGATTGGAAGTTCAAAGGGAAAGCAAAGACTTGTTGCAGTAGATAAAAAATACGATTTCAGCAATAGATTTGTTGGAAACGTTACCGTTCACTTCAAGAAACTTGGAAAAACTAAAATGAATGAATACTTAGTTGACCATAATGAGCAAATGATCAAATTTTATGATACCCTAAAAAACAATGTGGATTCTGTAGAACATGAAATGTTGTATGCTATGATGTTTGATCGTCTTCTTTCAAAACTGTCTTGAGAATTAAGATTGCCAGTACAAGTGAACAATATTTGCAGTCTCTTATTAGTAAGAAACATCTTTTGAAGAGTACATGGACAACCACATAAATTAAAGTGTTGTGATAAGTGTGGTTCTTCGTGTTTTTCGTTACTATATTAGAGAGATCTTTTTAAGTTTTAATAGTATATCTATTATTACTTAAAATACTTTCCATCCATGACACATAATGTGATTTTTTTTTTCTTTTTCGTAGATTTTAAAATTCCAAAATATCCAAATATAGGTACTAGTTATCTAATTATAAGTATCTAGATTTTTGTCTAGAGTTCATTTTGATAAATTATTGGTTTTGTATACGTCTAATATCAACTTGAAAACATACATTCTGATTTCAGTTGATCCAACAACTTAAGGCCGGTGGTAAATTGCTAGGTGCAGTTGGTGCTTACGGTGAACAATCTCTTGTATTGTACAATAAAGATAAAAAGGACTTGAAAATTACAGGCAAAGAGTTCGGAGATACTAAATTTATGCACTTAATAGCAAAAGATTCACAGTTGGCTTTGTGGAAACCAATCATTAGCAATAAAAACTACCCCAAAGTTGATCCCATGTATATTCTACTACAAAGAAGACTTCGAAAAGATGAAGGCAAACCTGATGAAGACGAGAACACAGTTCACAAAGCTCCTATCTTCAGGAACTGGGCTATTGCACAGCCAAAACTACAGTATCGAAATATTTGAGATAGTTATTAACCTCATCATTTGCTAATTTAAGCTTTTAAAAGTTATTTCTCTTCAATAAAAAATCTATATTGTGAAACCAAACATTATACTAGTTCTCATTTTTCAAATATGTTTTGTATTTTCAAGAAAATGTGGAATCAACAGGATGACTAAAGAAATAAAATAATGATCTTAAAATTGAATATAAAAAAAAACACTTTGTCTTTTCTCAACCTACTTCATTTTTCAATTTCTTCCTCGGGGGTTGAGTTACAGCTGTGCTGCCTTCCTAACGCCAACGCTGTTAAGGGCGCCAATGAATTGTTATTGTCAATTGGATTGACATGGCTAATAGGTGCCGTATCTTTTTAGCTTCCTCTAGCAATTATTTATGCAAAGGTAATATAACGTTATTATCATCTACAGAGAAAGATACAAGTACTTCTTACGAAACTGGGATTTGTTTGTTAAATTCTTTTGTAGATATTGAATCAAACCAAAGAGGGTGGCATTCTATTATTCGCAACGGGCAAGTGGTTGAACACGTTGTTTAAACATAGGTATGGGCAAAGTCAAA
This sequence comes from Bactericera cockerelli, assembly GCA_024516035.1. NCBI lineage: Eukaryota > Metazoa > Arthropoda > Insecta > Hemiptera > Triozidae > Bactericera > Bactericera cockerelli. The sequence goes on along the minus strand of CM044955.1, from coordinate 36,426,522 downwards.
CGGACAAACCACTCCGGGAGTTCTTTGCATGAATTGTGCTCTCTAGAAGAACAAATCATGCTATCAAGAAAAGAAAACTTGACAGAACAAATTGCTAGAGAAGAGAGAGAAGTTATTTTTACTCGCTTCACAACAACGGCCACCACGATTGTAGAATACTACGAAGACGAAACTGGTAAGTAAAATACTCTAATTCTCGTAAAAATCAAGTTTACTAATTGTTCTTCTTTTTAATTTATTTATTTCACTACGACGTTTTTTTCTGAGAAATTATTTACCAAATCTAAAAATACACAATTATGTATACGTCAATTTCTTGAAATACTTGTGAATTTTTCAATTTACAGAAGCACACAACTTCATTTTTTATTTTCCTTGTAAGGTTAATTATAAAATTATCTGAAGATATTTATATAAATCATTTATATTATATAAAAAATCTCATTTTTTTAGGAACAACTTGGAACCCACTTCGCCAGTTTCCTTTACCTGAGAAATTCAACTATGACTGGCTATTGAACTTCACCGATGTATGTGAAACAGAAAACACCATGTTTGACAATGCAGGAATGAATTACGAAAACGTGGAGACTTTACCAGGAGTATACGACTACCATCAGATTTTCGGACATCCTGATAACAAATCTGGGGAAATCCCCGTTCCTACATTCAGATCATCGGAGCTAAGTGCTTGGAACCCATCGAATGAAACATTGAACGAGCTACACAATGTTTCAAGATTGATGGAAAGCATCACTTTCAATACTGATTACTATGAATTTGAAGGAGTCAAATATACACCACCACTGTTAGACTTACCAGAAATTAATATAGATGACCACACAGCTACACCAGAATGGTATGGGAGATTTCAAAAAGATGTGTTTGAAAAGTTTACGTTACCGACAGTTCAAACGAGCAAGAAATGGAGATGGATGGTGTCTAGAGACAAGGAGAGGGCTCGTCTCTCCAGCTTGGGCTTGTTGACGCCCTGGCCAACCACAAAAAGATTCACAGGCGATCCATTTGAAGACCTGCTTGATTATTCTTATTTTGAAGATAATTTAGCGTTTAAATCAGTTGAAAATAAAACGAAATGAAATAGATGAGTAGAATAAGAGAACTATACCTTTACCTAAAATGATTCATGTACTAAACAAGCGACTATAAATAAGTTTAAATAAGTTTTATTGAACCGCTACTCGAGCGGTTTCGCAAATTGATGGTTACAGATTCGAATTAATATTGCATTAACGGTTGAAATGTGGTGTTAGGATCTGCTGATCTCATTTTTAAGGTCCGACTTATGAGTATTATGATCCTCAATTTGTACTTTATTTTAAGCACACGTCACGTCAGTGCGCCAGGCCAATACATACGTCTGTATACCTATGACACATTATTTCTGTCGTTTAAGAGAGTTACAGAAATAAAATTTTACTTATACTATGTATTTCTATATCATTTATATTACTTGCGAGTATATCGGATAAATATATTCATAAATATTATGTTTACTTCTGTATGTCTTATCAATATATTTAGATTCGGCATAGCTCAACCTCTTCCTCATGGTTGAGTTTGATTGGTTCTGGCACTCCTACTTCCATATTTTAGGCTCGGATACCCTTGCTAACGACAACCCTGTTGAGGGCGCCAATGATCTGTTTTACTGTCTTTATTTATAAACATTGTTTGTATTGTATGGGACGTATTTATATTACTGATAATTATTACTTTTCCATAGATTTATGTCCATGTTAAAAATATCTTTGAAATACAGGTAAATACCTGGATTGCCTAATACTTACTGAATCAATATGATGCATATAAACCTTTGAAAAGACGGAGGAGTCAAGTGAACTCGATAATGAAAAACTGATGAAAACATTAGATAATAAAACTCTTGTTTTTTATTGCTAGTTTATTAAAAACATCATGAAGACAAGTCACAGACAATATCACGTGTTTATAATCTTGTTAGTGATAAATTTTAAAAGTAGCGAGATTGTTGATACTCAGGTACAACATTTTCATTCGTAATAAATAATTTAAAAATTGCGAACACTATTGAAATTTAAAAATATTCTCTCGTAAATTGTCGTTTTCCAAAAATGTTGTCATTCAGAGTGTATACAAATAAGTTTAATGCTAACTTTTTTACTTCAAATAAATACCAAGTTGAATAATAAAAGGAAAATTAAAATCTTTAAACATATGACCACGAAAATGATTGACGAAGAAACCACATGTATTGAGTACAAGCCTGGATTCTCCCAACGGTACACCGAAGGGGACATTCAAAATTCAGAAGATTTCTACCGCAAAGATATGGATGAGTTTCCCGAGGGACATTGGGTGATTCCCCCTCCTAATAATATTGAAAAGTTCAAGAATCCAGGAACTTGTCAAACAGATTTGGTGAATCATTTGAGAGGTTAGTGGAGTGTTTTTTTTTTTTTTTTTTTTTTTTTTACTGTTTTTTAGTTATTTCTAGTTTTAAATGATGTCAATCATATTAAAAGAAAAGTACGAGTACATAAAATTGGATTGTAGAAATGTTTTTATCAACTTCATTGACATGTATAGTCCTATAGGATAGAAAATCTACAAAAAGAGGAGACTAACAGCAAAATTAATTAATTCAATTCAATTCAGTAACTAAAATTCAAAAAAGTGTCTTTTTAGAAATATAACTTATCACTACTTTTAGGTTAAAAAATTTGTGATGTAGCTTGTAGAATCCTGTATGGTGATATTAAACAATTTAACAGAAAAGGTTTTGTACAGACTTATTTCTTTTAACTTCGAATTTTATCATCTTGGTAGATATTGGAAAAATCAGAACAGAAAGAGTAGCCCAAGCATTTTACAAAGTGGACCGAGGAAACTTTGCATATGAAGAACCCTACCATGATTGTTCAGGATCTTTGGGTTATGCGGGAGTCATGAATGCTCCGAACCAGGTATGTATTCATGGTGGTGTTTTTGAGACTGTCCTAAATAAGTATAGTATTATTTTTTTTTATTTATTTTTTTTTTAAGAACATAACATTGTTTACAAAAATTACAATTGAAAACAACAATACTAATGTTCACTATTATACTTATAAATAGTTTTACAAGTTATCAAAATATAAAGGGTATCTAATGCATATATTCTACCATATGAGTGAAAAATATCTCTAATTTTCTTGTTGTATGTACTCTAAGCATTTCATCTTAAACATTTCTTTTGGCAGTGAGAATTCACTGATGTCAATGTGAAGATAATTACACAGTGTCATTGCCTTAATGAGGGGAGATTCATGCAATTTTGTAAACCTTGGGTGAGGCACTGTGAATGGCTCAATAGTCCTATTTCTAAGCAAAGGGTTGGGCGTTTTCTTTTCTATTATCTCTTGTAAATTAGAGCATTGAATATGATTGTTTAGTAGTTTATATACCAACATGATTGAATCTAGTTTACGTCTTGTTTCAAGGGAGCTTAAATTAATCATTTCAAGAAGTGTTTTATAAGAGATAGCTTCAGGATATTTGGGATAAAACCCATTTTCTTTTTTAAATAGATATCTAATAAAAGTTGACTGGATTTTTTCAATTGATTTTGATGCTTCTTTTGAGCTAGGGTCCCAGACTACAGAACCATACTCCACTGTAGATCTCACCAAAGATAGAAATAGAGTCCTAAGTACATCAATATTCTCAACATACTTCCCAAATCTGTTTATAAGGCCAAGCTTTTTAAATGCACGTTTTACCATATCGGCTCGATGTTTTTTGAATATAAAATCCTCATCTATAATGAATCCCAAATCTTTGTGATAACTAACTTTTTCAATATCTTATGTCTCCCATTTTGTAGGTGAAGTCTAAATTATTAGATTTATTACGGCTTATGGTGAGTTGTTTTGATTTAAAGGATGGAAACTTAGCCCTATGAGGTGAAGTTTTTCTTTGATTAAATTGAGATCCTACTGTAGTTGATAGCAATCACTGATGCATGTAATTTTTATAAAAATCTTTAAATCATCGGCATATAATAGTATTTTCGAATCCGCACTGATATCTTTACAGACGTCCTCATAGGTCAGAATAAATCAAACACCTCGGCCGAGGTGTGAAGAACGCCTATTCAAAGAAAGAGACAGCCCGGCAGAGTGTAAGGTTACGGAAAACATAGTTCCCATGCATTTCATGTACTTTCAGCCAGAGAAAAGTGCAACATGAATTTCAAAACTTGCGATTTTTATTGCAGAAATGGACTCTACGTGGAAAAATAAATTGATTTGACTTTTTGTTTGACTTCCTAGGCCAACGGGAACCCTATTTTCGAGACCCCCCCAACAATCGTGAAAGACATGAAAAGATTCATATTTTTTTTTTTTCTTTTTTTTTTTCTTTTTTTTTCATACGGATCCTTAGAGACCCGACTTCGTGTCTTTAACTTGGCACTGAAAATTAAGTGAGGTGTCTAAAGTGATCAAGATATAATGAAGATGAGCCCGGATTCTAAATCATAAGCGGGCGGCCCATTCGGGCGGCCTCGGGTTTTGGGAGCCCAAATCGGGAATTGAAGGATAATACTAATCTTAAGTGGTATCAAATGGAAGATCTTGATGAGCAGATATCAAATTTATTGATTTTATTCCTTCATCCGGTCCATTGGGTGGCACCTGGTGGCATTTTCATTTTCTTTGGCGGGTAGGTACCTTCGAATCCTTAGCTTAGTGGTCAGATCTTGGCCAGTATGTATTTTTCGAGATAACCTCGCTCTCTCACTGCAAAATTTTAATGTTTAAGTTTCCAAGTATTAATTTAGTTAGTTCATTTTCCGTCCGTTTCTTTAGAAGATAACTTTGTCTATTGGTAGCATGCTCGACCCGTCACCTAGTCAGCATGGGTTCGAATCCTGGCGGGGACGAAATTTTTTAGCTCTATATTTTCAATTTGGGCTTAACGTTGTTTTGTTTTTCCGATCTTTATATATGATTTTCATGACGACCCCATTACACTCGCGAGGAAAATTTTGATTTTGGACAATCATGGTTGGATGGAGATAAAATATGATGAATTAGCTCTCATAATGTCGATGCTACTCACTAAAAGAGACTTTGGCCAAGTGGGTAGCATACTAGGCTTGCACGCACGATGACTTGGGTTCGATCCCTTTCAGGGAAGTTTTTTTTTTCTCCGTTCATTATGTCGGGGTACACTCATACCTCGTGAGGTATTGATAAGGGACGTCACCACTGAGTTCTCTCCCGCTCATGGTTTTATCAACACCAAATTGTCTCCAGTCGCGTCGCTTGCATTTTTACCTGATATTATACCTACATAGTTTAGGCCTAGCATAAAAATTATAATCGAAACACCTAGGAATCATTGATATAGACCTGAGGCATGGCCTTCTATGTATTTTTCCTAACACTATGATAAACCCAAGGCATGACCTTCTATACATATATTTACCTAACCCTAGTATAAACCCGAGGCATGTATTATCCCTAACCCTACTATATTCCTGAGGCATGGCCTTCTATATATTTTACCTAACTCTTCTATACACTGAAGGCATTGCCTTTCATTATTTAGAGATTTTAAATATTTCCTTATAAAAGGCCGATTCCTTTATAAAAGTGATAATTTTATAGTTTTCATTTTCTTAAATACCTAATGTAAAATAGCATGGTCTTATTTCCGGGAGAGATACTCATGGTGACCCCTGCAACATGACGGAGAGAAATCGGGTAAGAAAAGGTCAACGGGAGAGAACTCATTACCTCACCTTGATAAGGTGATTACAAATTAATTACTTTGGCATTTGTAAATCCAGGTGTTTTAGTGTCCCTCATAGGAGGCTCCGAGGTCTATTTAGCATTGAAAGATAAACCTAATCATGTGGAGTATAGAATCAAAAGGTCTTGCATTGCAAATTTATATATTATTTACTCTCTTTGGGGAGTCAGGGGGCCAAATCTGTGATCCAAATACATATTGACCTTAGAAAAATTAAATACGAATTGCTAAAACTATATCTTAAAAAAAGACAACTTGGTACATTCACATTTTCCCAGCTTATTTACTTTTGTTATTCATAATGTTTTAGTAGTGTATGAACCTATATTTTATTACAAAAAGAACTGATACCCCCCCAAAAACACCACTTCGTGGTTAAAAAAAGAAGAACGCCTCACTCAAAAGAATGATTATATTTAGCTAAAAATAAATGATATCAAATTGAGAACACCTTACCCCTTCTCTTTCTATATCTCTTCACTCCTCTCTGAATTTATTCCTCTTATGTTTATCTTTCTTTATCCTCTCTAGGAGTCATCCCAAACTTGATTTCTCTTTAAATTTACTTGTTGCACGGCAATAAAAAATGGCGGTCGGAGTATGATTTTTCTGAAGTTATTTGATTTGAATCGAGAAAATTACACCGCGACCGCCATTTTTTATTGCCGTGCAACAAGTAAATTTAAAGAGAAATCAAGTTTGGGATGACTCGTAGAAAGGATAAAGAAAGATAAACATAAGAGGAATAAATTCAGAGAGGAGTGCAGAGATATATGTAGAAAGAGAAGGGGTAAGGTGTTCTCAATTTGATATCATTTATTTTTAGCTAAATATAATCATTCTTTTGAGTGAGGCGTTCTTCTTTTTTTAACCACGAAGTGGTGTTTTTGGGGGCATAGTAAACTACTCAATTTTGAACCTTGACCAATTCCTGAAGTAGGGGTGAAAGTTTTGGATGCTTCGTCAATGTACTTTACTTGTAAGTTTCTATTTAATAGGTATGAGAGGAAGAATTTTGTAGAAGGTAAACCTACACTTCTTAATTTGTTTACTATTGCCTCATGATACTATTGCCTCATGATATGATCAATAATGCTTTATTATTTTAGACAGTAGGTAATGCTGTTCAAGAAATTACGCAAACATTTTTTACACTTTTTGAAGAATTGCAATACAGTAATAATGTAATTCATGCGTCATAATTTCAACTATTCACAACTTGGGTCATGTCAAATCCGTTTAGTAATGTATTTATCTAAGTTTTTATTTATTTTAAAGATAAGTGTTTCACAACCTTTTTTATTTCGTAGCTATGAAACAGGAGCTACTGTAAACGCTTGTGGTCTGTGTTGTAACCTACCCATCCCGTATGCCTCCCATCTGATGGGCAAGAAGAGACACAATACTTCCCATGTAGGTGATGGGTCAACACGAACACACCGGAAGGTATCCCTTACTATAACCAAAATTAGAATACAATTTTTTATTGTCGTGGAGGATCGAACTCGGAACCTTCCTCATGGCAAGCGAGTGCTTAACCACTAAGCTATTCGTGCGCTTATAAAATTAGTTATCATCTAAGTTGTTCTAGAATGAATCAAATTAATTAATAGACAAATTCTAAATGACAAGTCATTGCTAAGAGTCGGTTTTGTCCATTATACACAGTGCGCAATCTGCGAATTAGCGCCACAGAGATATTACAAAAACGTTTATTAATTCCGCCCTTAGTTTAGCATGCACGTTGCACTTATTAAGTATTTACTGTTATACTTGGGTCGTAAATGTAACAAATGAGGAACACTTAAAAGATCTGACAGAACGAATTGATGACTTTGTGGATAGTTTCGCATGTTTATTCGATTCTACAATTGAGGGCTCTAGTATCAAAACCGGCTCTCTCCAAAAAAAATGAAAATGAGGTTGTGGTACCCCTGGAATCTCTTTATAAAGTCGGATAGACTGAAAAAAAACATTACATCTCAAAACCGACTCTCTCCTATAGTAATTCTGTTGTAAAATATGCGTTCATTTTCAAACTGTTCTCTCTCCACATTAAAATACATTGATTAAAGGTTATCGTTGGCAGCGTCGATGGCATGTTGAATACACCGGTTCCCTTCAGAACACCGAAGTTAAGCGACATCCAGCGAGGTTAAGACTTGGATGGGTGACCATTCAAATTCTAATTCTCGTGACGCTGGCTTTTCCCGGCCCCACTCAGGCTGGGTGAGGTCAATGTGAGTAGCAGGTTTGTGAGTTTCCTGCGAATGGAGGGTAAAATCCCCGTCGTGATATGACCATGGCAGTTGAAAGCGACGTTAAACCCCACTTTTAAAAAAAAAAAAAAAAGGTTATCGTTCAATATGTTTTTGCCCATCCTGTAAAATTAGAAAAAGTGGAGAGAGCCGGTTTTGATATTAGAGCCCTTAATTTGATGTATTGGTTTTCAAATAGAATAAAATTCAAGATCTATTTTTTTCTCTATTATATTTTTTTCCAATAATTTTCAAGGCACACTTTGTATTCCAGATTGCTGATGCTGCAGAGTATCTAAAGCTCCATATGGTAGAGGGAGCCAAGGTATTGGATCTTGGATCAGGCTCTGGATACCAAACATGTGTGTTTGCTTATATGGTAGGACCAACTGGGAGAGTCATTGGCGTTGAACACATTCCAGAACTCATTGAAGCGTCTTTACGAAACATTTCCAAAGGAAATAAAGAGCTGCTAGATTCTGGAAGGATCAAAATAGTAGGTATGTATTCAAAGATGCTAAGGTTGTATGGAGATCTTCGCTAGAAACTGACCAACCGCAGCTACCCACTATAATTCCAAATTCAGTCCGTGTTAGGCCAAAACCAGAATAAGCCAGCCAGCATCATAAAAATTCCAATTTTAATGGTCACCCATCCTAGTGTTGTGTAAGGCCGGAACCAAAAGAAGTCAGCATCATGACAATTCCAATTTTCATTGTACACATCCGAGTGATAAGATGTTCTTTACCTTCATAGGACTAATTAAATACAATTCAATCCTGTTGAACAATAAGAATATGTGAATAGGGAAAGAACCAAGAATTGGTGCATGATGTGGTTACGGTTCTAGGCTTTTAATGTAAACAATTTAGCGGATTCTAGCGCATGGTTCCGTGATCTGTAGATCGGTTCCAAACCAATGCTTGAAATTTCCCTCATTTAGTTGAGCATGTGACTATGTAAAAATAAGACTATAAGGCTTAGGTACTTAAAAATGCTCTGGACACTCACCTCGCCTGTTGGTTACATTCCACTAAAGAGTATTATTTTTATAATATTTTGGCTATTTTAGGTATCATAGAATAACTAGTGCTAGTGCCTGCACCTATTTAGAACAGTATAAAAACAAAGACCCTACATTCCTTATTTTCCACAGAAGCAGACGCTAGAGAAGGCTATTTACCAGAGGCTCCATATGACGTCATCTACTACGGGGGTTGTGTGAGTGAAGTGCCCTCCAGGGTAAGCTTTGTGAGAAATAGGACACAGGAAATTTAATAAATTCATCCAAAATTATTGGAAAAATAATAAAGTTGAGAACACAGGTAAATGGAACAATTCAGCCTAAACTACGAGTAAAAGGGCATTTACGCCATCGGTTGTATGGAATATTACGACTATACGTATGTATACAAAATGACAATATAACTATCACAAGGAGCGAAACTGGACAAGTTAGAGGATAGCTTGCAGTTAAAAACATACAAAATGAGGAACTCAGAAAACGGGTTTTAAAAAAAGAAATAGTTTAGTACTAAGATAACTTGGTCGCAAACACGATATCACTGCATTCATTGGCGAAACATTTTTGAATAGGAGTTCTGGAACTTGGCCCTTTTTTAACAGTAGTTTTTTTTGTGGGATTTCTTTTACATATTATTATTATAAACATTGTGTTATTTACTGTTAAGATCGATACTTCAGATTGAACCCCCGATACATAGAAAAGTATGGTTAGAATCCTCTTTTAAGTCTAGTGGAACAATGATTGCAGGTGCTGAATCAGTTGAAGAAGGGCGGCCGATTACTAGTGCCTCTAGGACCAATGGACGAGTTTCAAAAGCTGACAACAGTTGACCGATTCCACGATAACACATTACACAAAACAGAGCTGTTGGACGTTGCGTACGATCCCATCATGAGGAAAGCCTTGCAATGGGACATCCATCGGTTCCAAATTGATCCCGTCGATGAAAATCTCTTCACATTTGCCAATTATGATTCCGACGAACTTTTCAAGAAAAAAATCTGGGAGTTGAGGCAGGATCCTCTGTATTCGACGGAGAAATGGATCCCTCAACCTCCAGGCTACACGACACCAGGGGAGATCACCACCAGAGACAAGTACGGCAGTCTGGTCACCTGGAACTACAGCGGATGGTTGGACCTCTGATCCACAAAAATTTCTTTTCAGATTAGTCGTGAAGACGCCTACTTTATTTGTATACTAAAAGTAACTTTAAGCTCAGTTAATAAAAAAAATATTATTATGAATTTCAACTACCTCAATATGTATGTAGTTTAGCCAAGCAATGATTTTATCTTAAATTATCAAGTATGTTACATCAAAACTGCTCTAGATACTTCAGCTTGGGTAGTCTTTTCTAAATGAAAAAAAAAAAAAAATATATTTTGGACCTGAGGTTGAACTTTGGTATCTAAGTAGTTATTTATCATATCAGGAATTGCATTTATTATGATCGTACAAAGAAGCGCAATGGTGTAAAAGAAAGGCTCGAAAATACACAAAATAAATATTTTATATTTTCTATTATTTTTTAAAGGTTGATTTTATTTTATATTAAACTAGCGGGCTGTCGCCCGCTTTGCGGGCCGAGGCATGGCCGTGAAAGCAAAAAATCCTTTTTCGCCAATTGCAGGTGTTGTAGTGGGAGTTTCGAAAAATCCCGTCTTATTGCACATCTAGACTATAAGACAAAGCTACCTACCAAATTTCAGCTTCCTAGGACTTACGGTTTGGGCTGTAGAGCGATGATCAGTCAGTGAGTGGTCAGTGACTTTGACATTTATATACATACTAGCGGGCTGCACCCGCTTCGCCAAGCCATCACACACACACCACCCATACATCACACACCACACCCACACACCACATAAACACACCACACACACATCGACACACACACCCATCCACACACACACACATCCACACACACACCCATACACACACCCATTCACACACACACATCCACACACAGAAACCACACACACACAACACAACTCACACACATACACACACACACACACACACACACACACACACACACACACACACACACACACACACACACACACACACACACAACCATCATCGCTGTAAATAATGTAGCAAACTGGCCCATATTTCGAGAACGGTTTGTCAGAATATGGCAACAAAGGGCTAAAATAAAATCATGTGATGTCCTCAGACAGTTTTTACAATAAAAATATTGGTCCACGCGATAACAATTAAGTTCCGTGCTGGAATCTGTAAAAAAACGTGAAAAGTCTGAAAAAATGGTCGAAATTTCGAACATTCTGGCTTCTATCTCGAGAACGGTACGTCAGAATGTGGCCTAATATGAATTAAATGAATGCTAATTTTGTCTAATGTGTTATTAAATAATAAAAAATATAGGTCCTCGCGACAAATTTTAAGTTTCGCGCTGGAATCTGCTAAAAAACGTGAAAAGTCTGAAAAAATGGTCGAAATTCCGAACATTCTGGCTTATATCTCCAGAACGGTACGTCAGAATGTGGCCTAGTATGAATTAAATGAAAGCTAGTTTTGTCTAATGTGTTATTAAATAATAAAAAATATAGGTCCTCGCGATAGATTTCAAGTTCCAGGGCAAAGACTGTCTTAAAATCGGACCCTTTCTCAAGCCAATACTTGAGAAAAGTCATAACTCAAGGACGGTTTGGAATTTCGGACTTTTGATAGTTTTCCTGATATCGTACGGCAATTTTACTTGGGGTCATCTCTCATCAATTTTTTGCTATCTCTTACCGTTTCGCTCAAACAATTCGGACACACAAAGATATACAGTATGTTTCAGAAAAGGTGGCCACCCCCTCGTAACTTTTGAACGCGACGGAATTTTTCAATTCTGTAAAGTCCTAGGTATAGAAAGTGCCCTATGGCCCATCCTGTGGTCATATTTATTTTTGGCCCCGGTCGGCCCTTCCGGCTTTTAGGCCATATTTTTTCATTTTTTCTCGCGAATTTTAAATGGAATGCTATATTTTTTATTTCTGTTAATTAAAGTCCAAGTTAGGTTGAGTATAATGAGCTTTTAAATTTTTCAAAAATCTTATCAGGGGCGGAGCTAGTAGGGTGTAAGTTTCAAAATTGTTACACCCTGTATTTCAGCGTTAGTTAGATTTTTTAGTACTTTTTTTATGTTCATAGGTTCAAAATATTGTTTTACACCATATGAAATCAAAAAATATTCTTGTTTACTTCTAATCAGGGTCATAGTAAGGTTTTTGTAAAAGTACTTTTTTTCTCACGTCAATTTTTCCGTAAATTAATGGTGTTCTCGAAATTGGCATTTTTTTGAGGTGAAAGTCTGCAGTGACATATGTTTTTTATGCTTGAAATCGAAAGAAAACTTAACGGAAAAGCGATTAAAATCATAAAAAAAGCCATTTAACCTGCTAGTTTTTTCACGACAGTGTGCGGTAAAGTGAGTGAATTTCGCATTGGATTTTTTTTTTGTTGAGGAAACACAATTGGCATAGAAAATAAATAATATCTAATAAGGGAATATTACTTCAATAAACATAACTAAATGCGAAATTAAATGAAAATTATTTCTTCTAAATCAGTGCCGGATATTTTTTTCTCTCTCTCTCTCTCTTTTTCACTTTTCAAAGTTCAAGTTGTATCAAAAATAATTATCGGATAATGCTGCTTCTAAAGTCGGCCTAGGGGTCCCTTCTTGAGACAATTTTAGTTGGTAAGTTGGTAAAATCTGTAGAAAACACATTGTCAATAATTCTGGAGTCAGTCCGATGGCGCTTTGAATGCAACGATTCTTGTAGGATCACCGAATTTAAGCAAAGTCCAGCGAGGAGAAAACTTCGTGATGCTGGCATTCCGGCCTAACCCAGGCTGGGTGAGATAAATGTGTTTAGGAGGTTGGTGAGTTTCTTGCGAATAGAATGTAACACCCCCGTTATGATATGACCATGCAGTTGAAACGCGATATTAAACCCAAATTAAAAAAAAAATCATACTGGTGTTGCTAGTAATGAATACCAGGTCTCGAAATAAAAATCTAATTATCTCGAAATTTAAGAGAAAAAAGTACCAGGTCAAGTACCAAACTCTTGAGGGTGAAAATTAAACCAATTCAATTATTTTAAGGAGGCGAAGAGAGAGAGAGAGAGAGAAAAAAAATATCCGGCACTGATTTAGAAGAAATAATTTTCATTTAATTTTGCATTTAGTTATGTTTATTGAAGTAATATTCCCTTATTAGATATTATTTATTTTCTATGCCAATTGTGTTTCCTCAAAAAAAAAAATCCAATACGAAATTCACCCACTTTACCGGACACTGTCGTGAAAAAACTAGCAGGTTAAATGGCTTTTTTTATGATTTTAATCGCTTCTCCAATAAGTTTTCTTTCGATTTCAAGCATAAAAAACATATGACACTGCAGACTTTCACCTCTAAAAATGCCAGTTTCGAGAACACCATTAATTTACGGAAAAATTGACGTGAGAAAAAAAGTACTTTTACAAAAACCTTACTATGACCCTGATTAGAAGTAAACAAGAATATTTTTTGATTTCATATGGTGTAAAACAATATTTTGAACCTATGAACATAAAAAAAGTACTAAAAAATCTAACTAACGCTGAAATACAGGGTGTAACAATTTTGAAACTTGCACCCTACTAGCTCCGCCCCTGATAAGGTTTTTGAAAATTTTGAAAGCTCATTATACTCAACCTAACTTGGACTTTAATTAACAGGAATAAAAAATATAGCATTCCATTTAAAATTCGCGAGAAAAATGAAAAAATATGGCCTAAAAGCCGGAAGGGCCGACCGGGGCCAAAAATAAATATGACCACAGGATGGGCCATAGGGCACTTCCTATACCTAGGACTTTACAGAATTGAAAAATTCCGTCGCGTTCAAAAGTTACGAGGGGGTGGCCACCTTTTCTGAAACATACTGTATACAAAGATACAAAGCCCGTCCATATTTCTCATTTATATATAGAGATTAAGGAGTGGTCAGTGACTTTGACATTTATATACATATTAAGATTGTTCTGTCTTTCCAATTGAAACATCTTTTTACAAGAACATCCGCATGCGTTTGATAGAATTTGTCTTATTCATAGGATGAAAAAGTACTAGGCTTCAAAAAATACAGTTCATAACTTTATTTTTTAAATAAAAATCTTTGATATTCATTATATTTTTGACAGCATAAATCATCATGAACTGTTGTTTCTACGCCAAAAAAACTATTTACCTAATTATAAAACGTACATAGTAGGTAGTTATTTTACATGAAAAATCTCTGTCTTGAAATACAATGTTATTTTGTGTAGAAATCACACATTAGAATTCAAACAGTTTAACCAGTAATCACATACTTCGGCCCCATCATATTATAGATCATAGTCTGATAAGGAAGATGATTCCTAATGTAAACATTCCGTCAGTCTTTCAGTTTACTTGCCTGAATAATGACCATGTAGTAGACACAGCAACGTTTTTCCATCCTAACAAAAACTGACTAGTAGTGAACTTCGGAAGATGAATTTGAACATAGTATGCCTTGTGATATTATGTGCACTGTGCTGCATTGGACAGAGTGATGGTGCAGTGAGAAAGAAATGGAGGATTTGTGGAGGAAAGTTCAAACAGAGAAGGGGACCTTTTGGAGACAATTCCTTGACTCAAAAGTCTCTTTGGAGGTACAAAGATAATAATACCAAAATGGTGAACTACTTAGTCGGTGAGTAATTATTAGGTTGTTCCCCTATTCGTACAAATAGATTACCAATAACTAAATGGCTCACTATGAACAATTCAAGTGAATAAAAATGCAATACCTTTTAACTTATTTCAATTCATTTCTTATCATTGACTTCAAGAAAATCTAGGAATAGAGTTTTTTACCACCATCAACGACGGTCATCGATTATGTCCTCTTAATGCTGGACGTTTCTTTACTTCAGTGTTCTTTACTAACTTGGTGTATTTAATTTATTATAACCTCTACTAAATAACTTTCGTTCAATTTATCAGTATCTGTATAAAAAGAAAAGTGAGAAGTTGTATTAGATGTACATGAATATCAGAACATACCTGGACACCTGTTTCGAATAATATCAGAACATACCTGGACTGGTGTGTAATATCAGAACATACCTGGACTGGTGTGTAAGTCTAGATACAAACATATGTTTGTATGTAGACTTAGACTTACACACCAGCTTTCATGAACGTATGAATAAACATTATTGTGTTTGCAGTGTTTACAAACTACAAACATATTTATTTTAGAAGTTAATTTTTATACACACATGGCTTGTAGTACAGTAATTCTAGCGAAAATAACGCTGTTCACTGGAAAAAATTAGGCCCCCTATGAAACATTCAGGGATTGTTCGGGGTCCTTTCTAAATATAAAACTGACTTTTTGTTTTTCTCAACAAAAACGCGCGTTTTTTGTGAAAAAAGTATTTCGATACCTTTTTGCCAAAATGTGAATTATCCAAAATTTCAATTTTCGTTTTATTTCAGATTCTTAATCAGTTTTAAAAGCTCTTTCGGATGAACTCACGGCCAAGTTTCTATCTAGTATACTTTTAATTTTAAGTTTTCATTTTTTTGGTCAAAATTTGAGATTTATCCAGCTAAAAAGTGAAAAGTTTTTGTTTTTTTCTTTTACATTATACGAGAATGTGAAAAATCCGATAATATATCGATACCTTTTTGCCAAAATGTGAAATATCCAAAATTTCAATTTTCGCTTTATTTCAGTGTCGCTTTTCACAATTGAGAGGTTGAAAAAGAATTCGCCAAAAAGTGGAAAATGCCATCTTTCTTTGTCTAAGTATTAGCCTTTCTTCCTAGTTTTTCTTTTCAGATGTTCTCATTACTATTTAAACATTAAAGGGTTGTTATTAAAAAACAAAACAGGATTTTCAAAGTTCTATATACGTTAGTGCGGCTAAAATATCTTCCATTCGATTCAGGGTTTCAAACTATCTATGACCGGATTCAATTTCCGCCGCAATAACAAATGATGAATTTTCTGTATTCATTAATATAATAGGGCCCGCCAAAAAAAGGAGCCACTCAGAATATCTAGAGAACGGATAAAAAATTTAAAAAATGCTAAAACACGTGTACCATTCTATAGCAGGGGAAACCTTTTCTACTAGGTATTGGTTTTTTATCATTACCAGGGGCGGCCCCAGGGGTGTCAACTTTGGAATCTTAAAAGGAACCACCATATTTGTAAGACATTTCCAAAAATTAGTTGACATTAAAAAATACAACTTATTTCTTATAAAAAAATTACTGAAACCTGATGTGATATGAAATGTACGATATCTCAGGCCCTGTTATGATTAAAAATCTCAAACTTGTCTTAAAATAATTTTAATGTCATCTTCTTTTCAAAAATGTATTTCAAATAGGGATATTTCATTTAAGATTCCAAAGTTGACTCCCTTGGGGCCACCCCTGGTAATGATAAAAAAAAATCAGAACCTAATAGATAAGGTTTCCCCTCGATATAATGGTACAGGTTTTTTTTTAGCATTAAAAAAAAAAAAAAAATAATAATCCGTTCTCTAGATATTTCGAGAGGCTCCTTTTTTCTGGCGGATCCTGTATGAAAAAGTAATAATCCCTAAAAAAATACCCCTTCACAATATAAAAATTACCCGCCCAGTCATCAGCCCAAAAATATTCTGAAATAATGTTTGGGCTCCGCTTCATGTTTACTATCCTCTCATGTACTATCGTTTATTATCTACTCGACTTACACTTAGAGCTATCTTATAGAGATAAGTTAGTAGTAATGAAGTAGTTAGTATTTTCACACGTTTTTGTATGTTTTCAAAAGGAAATAATATAGAGACATTTAGGACAGAATATTTGAAGTTTGTATTAGAAATACCCCCAGGCACCTTCTGACAAGAAAGGTGTCTTCTTTAAATGCATACACACACACACACACACACACACACACACACACACACCAGTGCATTATCGCCCTACGATGTACGTAAAAGTATTTTAGTCTGTTCGTACAGGTATGTCTATCTAAATGTCTGCCTGTATGTCTGTACGTATACGTACAGGTATGTGTCTGTTCTAGGCGCGGCCGGTGGGGAAATGTTTTGGGGGTACTGCATACCAGACTAAAGAATTTATAATAGTTATGCATTAATTTTTCTAGAAATGTGTGATAATTTTTATTGTGTATTGTGTACGACTTGAGAAAATCCTCTTTTTTCTTTTTCGTCTGGAGGTGCTGGAGCTCCGCAGCTCCTTAGCACCGGCCACGCCTGGTCTGTTCATATGTCTGAACCTAAGTATGTTTGTATGTCTGTCTGTTTGTCTATGTGTATGTCTACTCAGTGATAAATATGCTTCACTTTACAATTAAAATAACACCTCATAAGGTTATATCCATCAAATAATTATGTCTGCCTGTATGTCCTTCTTTTGTTTATCCGTAGGTCTGTCTGTCTGTTTATATGTTTTTTCGTACTTAATGATGTATGTGCTTGACTAAGAATAAAAGGGCGACTCATAAATTTATATTAATCAAAGAACTATGTCTGTCGGTCTGCTTTTATGTATGATTTTACTCATTGATCAATTTTATTTTTCATTATAATTAAAATTGCACCTCAATCGTCAATATCTGTAAAGTTCTCTGGAAAATATAAAATTTCTATTAATATTTTTACATCAATTAGTGGGTTTTTTAGAATTATGGGGCTGAAGTGCCCATTTTGGGGCTATATAAGTACTCAAAGGCACATCTGCCACCAAAGACGAGAAAAACAAGATCAAATTCATACATCAAAATTGGCCCAGTGGTTTAGGCTGTAGCCCGGTCAAGATCGAATAAGAACATCAAGCAGCAGAAAGTGAAAAATGGTTTTTTTCACCATTGATTATCAACGGTTTAAGTCAAGCGTTTTTGATGATTCTCTTATTAATCTTCATTATTCGAAAGCTTGCTTCTTTTCAGTAAATAATTCATCCTTTGTAGTGTTTTAGTTTTCATTCATCCTTTGTAGTTAGTTATTCCGATACAGAGGAGTGAAATTGGCACTTTGTGCTGTGACGTATAATATCTCTTGGTGCCCTCTTCTTAATTTTTGACTTGGCGTTGCGGAACGCCATCGCGTTCTTTAATAATAATCATTATTACAGTTACTATACGCACAAATTATGCACTATTTATTCTTCTTATATGTCGCTTTTCACAAATTTATTGTATTCCATATGGCACTTTTCACATTTTACGTAAACCACTTTTACTTAAAACCCAAAAAATCGGGCGTTTTTCACATTCTGGTTTAGCAGGCAGAGTTTTAGGAGTGGATTTTTCACATTTTGGCTAAACCAACTTTACTTAAAACCCGAAAAATCGGGCGTTTTTCACATTCTGGTTAGTAGGCTGAAGAACAAGAGTGGACAATTCACTTTTTGGCTAATACCTAAACAAAGAAAGATGGAGTTTTTCACTTTTTGGCGAATTCTTTTTCAACCTCTCAATTGTGAAAAGCGACACTATCTCAATAACCAAAGGCATTTCGCAGTTAAAATTATCAGGAATATTTAAAGCAAACAGTTTCAAGTATTATATCCAAATTTAGTATAAATCGTACGTAGGACAACTGAGTAATGAAACTTTTTTTGAAAAAAACAACTTTTTATTTTTTCAAACCTCTCTCCTGAAAAATTTGATTTTGGCGCAATTCACATTTTGGCAAAAAGGTATCGATTTCATTTTTATCTCTTTTACGTATATTTTTGGGAATCAAATGATATATTTCTTAGAGAATAAAAAAAAACCATTCGAATACGAAAACTCAGTTTTATACTGAAAATATCTTTATAAACAAACCATTGAATTTTCAGATCCTAGGTATTTACCAAAAAGTTTTATCGGCTATTCATGTAACACCCTATTCTGCGTTAGCATTATAGCCATGCACTCTAGCGTAGGTTAAAATCTATTAACTGTAAAATATTATTTTAGCAATTCTTTGATGAAAGTAAGCACTTTAAAAAATAAATTTAAATAACACTGTGAAAACATTCACTTTTTATGTTATTGAAGACTGAATAAAGGACCCCCTTCTCCTTTAACCTTATATCTACTATTGTGTGTGACCTAGTTGACCTATGAAAAAAATTGACCAATTTTAAAGAGATACAAATAAAATCAACCAAATTGATTCGTAACAGAACCCCTAACAATCCCTGAAAGTTTCAGAGGGGGCCTAATTTGTTCCAGTGAATTCTGCAGTTTTATCGTACAAATTCAACATTATACACAACCCAAAGTGATTCTACAACAATAAGCAAGAAAACCATCATCTTGATAGGTAGTTTACTTTTTTCGATTTAAAAATTTACATCCATTGTTCTAAAGAATTTTCTTCGGGTGAAGATATTACATGCATGTTCTCATCTTGTAGATTGGAAGTACATTCAGTGGGAGAAAGTCCGAGAAACATTCCTGAAGGTTGACAGAAAAGACTTTGTGTATGATATGCCCTACCAGGACATTCCTAAGCACTCTGGCTTCTGCTCCTGGGTTAGCGCTCCACATACGGTAAGTTATCAGGGCACTGTTAGTAACACGATCAGTATAAATATTCCCAAAGCACTTTATTTGGGTGGTGTGGAAGAGAATGCCGTTGGCATTAGCACCGCCCTTGATCAAGTTTTGTTTTATTTCAATTCTATGTAAATATTCTATGTACCTACTTTATTGTAAATAAAACTTGATCCAACATGTTTAATAATAATAATTATTTGTAATACCTACTCGGTAAGTTGATTGAACTACGCAATTGAAATCTTGAGATTTGAAGGCAAGTCCTTGAGTAACAAAGAATTATTTTAACTGTGTTTAATGTGAATGTTAACCTGTGAGTACACGCGCTAAAAATCCGAACGTCAATACACGCGCGATGAAAAAAATTCTCACACCTGGTTTTGCATTGTATTTCGTTCTGCTTGAAGAGTTATATAATATTTTTAAGATACATTAAGTTGACTTATGTATTTAAAAGATATTTAAAGTAATTTTAGCAATTTTTTTTCCAAATGGTTGCAGTTCGAACCCCTGATTTGAATTTTTTTTTTTTTTTTCCAAAATTTGTTCATCGTAAGCCATAGTGACATAAGTTTGTAGGGCAATTCACAGTATATCTTATAATCAAGAATATTATGTAATTATATTTGTTTAGGTACTTCTAAAAGCTAAAAACAGAAACGATAAAAAAATAAATGTACTTAGATTATACCAGGAGGTAAGTAGGTAGGTAGGTACCCATTATAGTAGGTGGAGAAAGATTACAAAGAATACTAATTATTTCAGTATCTAGCAAAAAAAGTGTAGGAAGGTACCTAACTACCTAATATTATTACAATGAAATTTAATTAATGTTAGTTAAAAGTTTATATTTTGTTAGTTAAAAATCATTATAATAATTATTATAACAATAGTGAACAATCACGAATTTGGTAGATAAACACACCAATTTTCTTTAAAAAAATATATTTCTTTATATAAAACAATTGTTATTATTATATTAATTAATTATTAGAACTAATTATTATAAATAATTAATTAAATTAAACTAAATAGTTAGTAACAGAAAAAAAAACTCGAACAAAAAAAAGTTACGTCAGTACACGCGCGATGAAAAAAAATCTCACATTTCAGACGGATCTGAACTTTTCGCCACGTCACGGGCAACAGAAATTGAAAATAGCTCAAGGGACTGTGGATACATCTAGATAAACATATTATCAACAGCTACTCCAGGTCCCTACAGGTTAGGACCAATATCGATCAAGTTCTAGCGTTTTTGCCGAGCGTGTGAGAATTTTTCCCTATGTGCGTGTACTCACGGGTTAATCATAATACTATCCTAAATGTTTTCCTTTATAAGCAACTTTGCAATAAAACTGTACAGTACAACTGTAACATGGTGTATCCAGGAAAGTGGCCTTTTAAAATCTGGACTCTACGCTTACCCAAATATCAACAGCTGATGATGGTTAATCTGTGTTCATGAATGTGTAATCAACAACATCCTGATACTTGGAATATCATCCCGAAAAGTACAAGAGTACTTAAGAGGAGGTAGATGATTGGACATAGTATGAAAATGTGAATAAAAACAATTATTATTATTTATAATCTAATCAATTCGTCAAACAGTTGGTAAATTGTTAGTAGGTATAATGCATTGAAATAAAATTTACCTGTGCACATATGTTTTAGATAGCCCACATCTTGGACCTCTGCTACTTGAACTTGCATCGGGGTGCCAAGGTCCTGGAGATTGGGTCGGGCTCAGGCTACTTGGCAACGCTGATGGCTCACCTTGTAGGACCCACAGGTCACGTTACTGGCCTGGAACACATGATGGACATCTGCATCGACTCTATCGTCAACATTTCGACCAACCATATCGATCTCATTCGTAATCAGACTATCGAAATTATACGTGAGTTGGAGATAAAAAAAAAAAAAAATATTTCCTATTTTTAAGTTCGTCTTCTCCTTATTGACCAAACAAAGTAGATCTTAGTTTTAACTGGATGAAGTCGCGCACAGTCTGTCTGTATGTGGCGTGATAATTCTACTTTTCAACGAGTGTTTTAATTTGATTAAAAGTTCATGGTCATGTTTATTGAAGTTTCGTTTAAGGCCTTTATTATGCTTTATTATGATACGCATTATATTGGTTCTGGGAGCCCTTGTTATTATTATAGCCTCCTTGTATTAATTAGTTGAAATGAAAAACATCAAAACCATCGAACACGATATGCTACTCAGTGATGATGATGATTTTTCAAATTCTGTTTGGGCTCTTGAATTCTACAACAAGAATGGAGTATGTATTTCTTACGGAATATTCACCTAAATCAATAATTATGTACATAAAACATTCATTGTACATTGCATACTTAAATACAAGTGGGAGTTTATACATTTTAATTGCTTTTTACTTAATAAAAGCAGTACTTAATATTATGATGATGATCGTACGAAGCTCTTTTTAGTATAAGTGATGATAATCTTGTAATTTAACCTATTATGAAAAAAATACATAGGTAGGTACAGTAGATACCTATGTATAGTTATTTTCATGAATATTGTACAGAATATTAGTTATATGATAGTAGCATACGAGGAGAATATTATAAATGCAAGACATAATTCGAAAATACCTTGCAAAATCATCAAACACCTTGGCCGAGGTGTGAAGAACGTCCATACAAAGAAAGAGACAACCCGGCAGAGTGTAAGGTTACGGAAAACATAGTTCCCATGCATTTCATGTACTTTCTATAGAACAACGTAATAGCCTTATCTGTCTCTTGTTGCAGACAAGGATGGTCGAGAGGGCCATGTAGAAGGGGGACCCTATGACTGCATCATTGCCAGCTGCGCTTTCCCTGAATGGCCTGTCCATGTAAGTTTACATTGTGTCCACACTATCCACATTATTCCTAATCTTAGGCACAGGCTTCTCTTTTTGAACATTTTGATTTTATTGCTTTCCGGCTGAGCTCCTCTATTACAGTATGACATTTGCATAATACGTCGTCCCAAACACGAAGTGGCGTATTTCAAAAAATGGACATTTGAGATTTTTGGCGTATCTAGTTCTAATCATGGTTTTTTATCACCTTACGAAGTGGTGTATCTCTATCTCAAAGCGTTCCAATTCTATGAGTATATTTAATTTCGGCGTATATTGTTTCGAATATTTCTTTCAAAGAACGAGCTGACGTATCTCGATTTTAATTTTTAATTTAACCAACCTTTTTTAAGATTATCAATAGAAAATTATTCCAGTACAAGGGCATAAAGGATAAGTGAACAAAAAAAACTATCAATTTTCGTTTTCCTGTCCTGTAAAGTTTGTATTTTGAAGATACGCCACTTCGTGTTTGGGACGACGAATAGAAAAGTGTAAATTTTTGAAGATAATTTAAACACGAGTATAACGTCTTTATACTCCTTATTTATACATTTTATAGTTTACTGCAAATAAACGCCCTTGCCCAAATTGGGTGACATTGGGGCACATTATTATTATTATTATTATTATTATTATAACGTCGTTAACAACAAACTAAGTAGATTCTTACATCTTCAACGGGTCCAACAAGAAGTCTTCGGTGAGGCTAGTTAATCTAGTTATAGTTAGTATAACTACTTGCATAATAGAGGCTAGTTATAGTTAGTATAACTACTTTCATAATAGAGATAAAAAGGTGTATATTGGTAGTCAAGTGGTTCACGCTAGTCTGGTAAGCCAGATAGCGTAGGGAACCGTTGGTTCGAATCCCAAACAATGCATGAATTTTTCCTCATTTATTTGAGATTTGAGAAAAGTTTTTACAGTAGAAAGATGACTTGTTCAGAATATTCAAATTCAATGAAGAAAGTTAACCCAATTTTCCATCACAATACCAATTCATCTCACATTCCGTATTTTTTCTGCATTGTCCCTAGCTAGAAGATCAACTAGCCAACGGTGGACGTCTTGTTGTACCCGTGGGGAGAGAGGGGGAGCTCCAGAACCTAACCATTATGGACAAGCTCTTGCTGGGGACCAAGTACTGGTTCGTGGAGGAGCATTGCTCCTTCGAGCCACTGATGAGGGAGCAGGAGCAGGAGAAGAGGTTCCTGCAGGGCGACCACTTCGTGACGCGACCTCTCACCACCACCACAGTGACGGAAAGCTCGAACTGGGCCCGGTCCGAATTCTTACATGACTGCTCCTACTATCAAAAGTAGGTACCTGCACTCACAAAAGTGACTGGTTGAAATTTCTGACTGAATAGGTAGAGGAAGTAAATCTTACAAACGACTATCTTCAAATCTTCATTTACACTTCACTGAAGAAAATTTATCAAATCGGTACCGTATAAATATACGAGTATGTGCCTAGAACGACAGTATGCCATTAATGTTTTACGATTTTTTTAATTATCCAAGCTAAGAAGAATCATAGACACGTCAGAAAACCACCTAGATAGGAAATGGGTGAGTTTGTCTGACAAGGAAGGATCCTACGTTTAATATGTGATATACTAAAGACATCCTAAACTTTATTGTTCTCTGTTCCAGATTGAAAAACAGCTCAGTGTTCAAGGGAGAATGGTAGTTCCCATTGGACGGGAGGGGGAGGTGCAGAGGCTAGAGGTGTTCCACAGGCTGGGCAGAGGCTCCCGCCACAGCTACATGGCTGGCTTTGTGTCCTTCGAGCCGTGTGTGGACGAGAAGTTGCAGCTGGAGAAGTGGAGAGAGGCGCAGTTCTGTGAGCAACTACATTTCAACACACCCGCCATGTATTAGGGTACAAGTCATGTTTTGTAATTTTACTGAGAAAATTATTTAGGTAATTCTCATGGAAATATAAGCAATGGAGAACTCGTAATGAATCAAACATGTCACAACATAAGAAACTGTCCAAAATGGCTACCGTTCTTACCCTTCAATAGCATGGAATAATTTGTTATTGTTGTGATTTCCTTTGTGTTTAAACTATCCAAAATAGCCGAATTTTAAGTAATAGGTTTATTCACCATGAGATAACTATACTTACGTTATGAGTTAACCATTACTTCATCGATAGTAATTACTATAATTGTTTATTATAATAATATCCTGACAAAATTCATACTTGAGAAATTTCTACCTTATTATATATTATTATGCCTCGGAAACGGTTGCTCCGTTAATGTAGTAGGTCGATGTAAAATTTATAAAAAAAGAGTTTTACAATTTACAATAGGGTACATGTACCAAATTAGACATTAAAAAAAAGCGACGATAACTTTCGACACTTTTTTCCGACCCTCATATAAATTTACCTTTAGAAAATACAAAGACAAGCGATCTCTACGGGCGGATCAAGAAGTACCCGTGTTTGAAAAAAGAGTGCAAGATACTTAGATTTTTGGGTTCTATTTTTCGACGTAGTCTCCTTTCAAGGCTACACACTTCTTTCAGCGATCCTGCCACTTTTTTAGCCCTTCCAAAAAGTAGCTCCCTTCGAACTCCTCAAAATAGCTCTTTGTCTGGCTTATGACGTCATCATTTCAGCTGAACCTCTTTCCACCGAGCCAAACTTTCAAGTTAGGAAACAAAAAATAATCGCAGGGGGCTAGGTCAAGTGAGTAAGGTGGGTGTGGCAATAATTCGTATCCAAGTTGATGGATTTTAGCAGCAACAATTCCAGATGAGTGAGCTGGTGCATTGTCATGGTGAAACAAGACTTTCTTACTCGCCAAATGGGGGCGTGTCTCCTTCAATTTTGCATCAAATCGTGTCAATAACTCACTATAATATGCAGCAGCTATTGTTTTTCCTTTTTCCAAGAAGTCAATAAGAATAATTCCCTTTGCATCCCAAAAAACGGTAGCCATGACTTTTCCGGCCGATTGGACCGATTTCGCCTTCTTTGGGGCAGATTCTCCAACCAAAGTCCATTCTTTTGACTGCTGTTTGGTTTCTGGGGTATAGTAATGTATCCAGGTTTCATCAACGGTCACAACTCGACGCAAAAAATCATCTGGATTGCGATTGAAGAGTTCTAAACTAGCCTTTGAACAATTCAGCCGAATTCGTTTGTTGTCAATTGTGAGCAATCGCGGCACCCATCGCGCCGATAGTTTTCTCATGCCCAGCTTATCATGAAGGATTTTAAAAACAGTTCCATATGAAATGCCCCACTCTCAGCTACTTCACGCACTTTTGTTCGGCGATCTTTGAGAATCATATCATGCACATTTTCCACGACTTCCTCGGTACACACGTCTTCTGGGCGTCCTGGGCGGTCCTCGTCAAAAATGCTTGTGCGCCCTCGTTTAAATTCATTAAACGAAAAGCGAACAGTGGTCATAGAAGGTGAAGAGCTCCCGTACACAGCATCTAACTTTAATTTTATCTCATCACATTTTTTTCCGTCCAAAAAAAGGAATCGAATAACTGCTCGGTACTGTTCTTTTTCCATATCACTCAACTATACGCAACACAACAACTTCAAGTGACCGATAAATGAAAACTAAGAGAGTAATCAGTTTCAAACTTTGGATGTGGTCATTTGAGATGTCGTTCCATCAACAAGTATCAACAAGTTTCACCAATGATGTAACATGTCCCTAAACACGGGTACTTATTGATCTACCTACGTATGTCTATAGTATCTATTCCTTTGTACCTTGGCTAGCGCTGGCAGTTCAAATCTGCTATTAATTAATGGTAGTATTATCAACAGATAGCTTATCTCTCAAGCCATATTTCCTCCATCACAATTACTCAGTACATAAAATTGTTATTTTTAAGTTTGAATTGCAAATTGTAAATTATAACAAAAAAAAGTCCGCACAATATCCAAGAAAATTGATTTGTCCAATAATTTAAATTTAAAGAGAACATTTCTAATTAAAAACTTAAACGAACATGACAGTGCAATTGTTTTCAGCCTATATTTATTATGCTCTTACTTTCTTTTTAGGTTCACAAAAGAAAATCTCGTGGAAACGTTCGGACTCGGATTTTTTAATAGACAACCACTGATACCTATGTATACCCAATAGCCGACTTTTTTTTAAAAAAAAAGCGGGCACAGATTTGAGATCAGTGCAAATTCTTAGTAAAACGCCCAAATACTTTTTACTCTTGTTGATCTCCAAGAAACCACCGTTGAAAGAAGGGCCATGTTCCAGAGTTCCTATCCAAAAAGTTTTGCCAATGAAGGTAGTGATCTAGTGATATCTTGTTTGCGGCCAAGTTACCTTGGTATTAAACAATTTCTTTTTATTAAATCCCGTTTTCTCAGTTCCTCATTTTGTATGTTTGTATCTGCCAATTATCCTCTAACTTGGGCAGTTTTTTTTTTTTTTTTTTTCCCTTTTGGTGGTTAAATTTGCACATCTGAATTTAGTTTATCTAAGCTTGGTATTATCTGGTTCTAATTTTAAAACAAATAATATTCCATCATATTAAGGAACGTTTCATCTATAAAAAATTGTAAAAAAAAAAAAAAAAAAAAAGGAACGTTTATTTTTTCTCAAGGAAAAAAGACCGACTTGTTTTCCTCATATTCTTCATGGAGAATAATAGCTAACGTATGAAATAACGACTTCAGCACATTGTGCTTAGTATATAGCGGTGGTACGCAAAAAAGTATTTTTTTATATACTACTTACTACCTTTGTTATATTATAATCATGATAAGACATATTGATGTTCTTGCAAAACATGTTTTTCTAGCAAAGTCGTTAATTTGTTATCACAGTTTTCATCAAAATATTTAAACTCGTGCAAAAGCTGTTCTGATTCCTCTTTATAATTACCTGTAGCTCAATCATAACCTCTTGAAGTGATTTTAAATTTATTTTTAGTTTCATAATTCAAATAAATTAAATTTGTATAAGATTTATTTTTATTGACATACCTATTGGAAAGTTCTAATAAGGGCTAAACTAATTGGTTTAGTTCTTTGGTGTTTTTCTCGTGTTAATTTTTTCCTAGTATGCAAGCTTTGCTTTCTTTGTTGTTGTCTCAAAGTTTGTCATGCTTGTTGTTGTAAATAAAGAACTTCTAATAATGATTAACATTCAAAAGTTTAAAAAGAAGAAGTGTATAACAATTCATCATAAGCGGTAGTAGTGAAACCTCGCAAGAAAATTCAATTCTCCAGCATACAAAGCCTTTGACCTTCATTCCGTTGCAAGCAGAATACAACAAAGATATCAGAAGAAAACTAATTGAACGTGACCCAAGTCAAAGGAAGCTTTTTAACGGTGTTACATTTATTCATAAGTGATAGCCATTCATCTTTCTGATAAAGTGTTAAGTAAGCATATTCATAAGTATAATATTATAAAGGTAGAAATTTCATTTTTATCGAAGGGCAGATTATAAATGATTCGTTGACAGTGTAGGTTAGTATTAGTAATAATTATTATTATCGACACGTAAATACTCTTTTAAATATATTTGAAGAAATTTATGAAGCTATCAAAGAATTTTTACTGATTATAGAATGTATATGTATATCTATAGTTAACAAAAAATTGGAAATTCTCTTAAATTTTAAACTTCCTTCATTTTTTACTTTACCTAGTACCTACATCTATTAGAAAAATGGAAGGTTTTAAAGGATTTCTTGATACTATCCTCGTTGTAGTTATGGATAGCTAAATTTACTATTTTTCTGGTAAATTGTAAAAAGGCACACATAGCTGAAATAAATATAATTTAATACTAATCATTTGGATAATGGGCGATATTAAGGAATTTCTCGACAACATTTTAGTAGTTGTAATGGACAACTGACAAAATTTTCGACCTGTATTTTATATTATACTGAATACAATCCAATTTCAACATTTTATTATTTTGGAAATTATAATAGATAAGTATGGAATCATATTCACAATATAATGGTTTCATAGTTGATGCTTTCATCGCAAGTGTCGGTAAATATATGATCAAGAAAATAAGAAATAGTAAAATAACTATTAAACATAGAATCAGAGCTCAAAAAGCTTCTAAAGAAGTTTGAACTTTAAAGTGATTTTTTTTTAAATTAGAAAATTGATATTGTTACAGTTTTTATATAGACAACTAGAAAACATTACTACCGACTAATAACATTAGATTTTTACGCGAGTATAATTATTATTAACAATTATTTTATAATTATACTTGAGCAAAATAATCTTCAGTTTATCTTCATAGATATTGTTATTATTACTTTTCAAATTTAAAAATATAGATATTTGTCTGATTATGGAATCATATTCACACTATAATGGTTTCATAGTTGATGCTTTCATCGAAAGTTTCGGTAAATATATGATCAAGAAAATAAGAATTAGTAAAATAACTATTAAACAAAGAATCAGAGCTCAAAAAACTTCAAAAGAAGTCTGATCCTCAAAGTGTTTTTTTCTCATTAGAAAATTGATATTGTTGCAGTTATAATATTGACAAATAGAAAATATCACCTTCTATATATCTACTCTGTCTTATCCCGCTCAAGCAGGGTCGACGTTGTTCCACCTTCTAATAACATTAAATTTTTGGGCGAGTATATTTAATTATTATCAATAATTATTATGTAGTTTTTATCCAAAAAACTTTAAACTTCTAATAACAATGGAATTTTATGCGAGTACTAATTATTTTACAAGTATAGATTAACTATTGTTTTTTTTTTTTTTTTGAGATGCTAAAAGAAAAAGAAGCTAATCTAGGTACTGATTTTATCTAAGAGCTTTTGTTATTATTACTTTTCTTATTTGAAAATATAGATATTGCTTTAGTTATGAAGTCATATTGAATTTATGATTTCAAAGTTTATGCTTTTATTGAAAGAGTTTGTACATAATATATTATGTATTATGTGCTCAAGAAGATAAGAGTCAACTACATAGATATCTTTAAGAAATAAGGTTAGACTCCAAGTTTATTAAATAAATTTCTGATTTAATTCAGATAGTTTGACGTTATTTTATTCCTGTAATTGTAATCAGTAGTATCAGTATAAAAGGAGCAATTTAAATATCTTTTGTAAAAAAAATCAAAACTGATTAATATCAGTTTAAACATGGAATCATATTCACTTTACAGAGGTTTCATTGTTGATGTTTTTATCGAAAGTGTTGGTAAATACATGTTTAAGAAAATAAAAAAAGGAAGAAAGGCAATAAAAGAGAAGATAAAAGCACATATTCAAAGTTTATAAAATAAAATGAATAAATCTCTAAAAGTAGGTATGTGCCTATTGATACAATATTATAAAAGATCGCAATGCAAACCTCTATATCATCAATGTTGAATAAATATACACTGTCCTGGATGAACAAATTCTTAACTTTCTTTAAGAATTTCATGGAGATGCAATGGAAATTCAAATGTATTTGAAAACAAATAATAAAGATTATTATTATTATTACTTACTATCAGAAAATTTTCGATTTGGTAAAAAATCTCTCATAATTCCATTGAATGATAAATACATGCCTTATTATTCTTATCAATGTTCAGATCTTTTTTAAATGTCTTGCAAATTCATGTTTGTGTTGTAAGAGTCTAATTAAGTGTTCCCAAAGCAATAATATTCTTTTTGGTTGGTTATTTTTCCTCAATAAAATTATCAGACAACTCTTCATTCAATGATTTGTTGACTTAGTTTAATGTTATAAAGAGTGTCAGAAACTTTATGTAAACGTTAATGTGAAATAAATTGAAAATATTTAAAACAAAGTGAATTTTTATTTCTCACTCGTTCTTCAAAGTTTCAGTAGACACAGTTCCACAGATATATAGTTGTGAAATTCTTTTTGCTATTTTTATTTGCTATAAAATTCATTTGTATACTATAATTTTACTATTACACGGTGATTAGAAAAATGTCCACAACAACAGCCACATTTGCAATTTACTTTTGAATTATTTTTAGGATGATTTTAAATCGTAAGAAAATAATAACCATGAAGAAGATAATAACGGTCAAGAGTCGAATAATATGATGGAATCTGTTTCATTTCACTCATTACAAATAGCACTATGTATTATACTAGCTTTGTCTGTTTTGCTCTCGGAACAGTTGCATTTTAATCGAGATAGAGGCTTTCCTTACGCCGGAGTTCCCCCAAATTTAAGCAAGGAGCTCTTTGATGAAGCCAACTTCTACGAAGATACGTTCTTCATTAGAAGATCCTATGCCGACTTCATTAGAGGAATGCAAGGTGGGTAGTGTGGGTACTCCAAGTTTTTTTAACAGATAATGTTCACATATTTTATCCAAGCAGATTGGTTTTTCTTGGGATTGCGAAATGTGTGTTTTTCTTGGTGCATGATTTCAAAGATGGTTTTTTGTCCATGATTTTACTATGTCGAATATGTAGATAGATATTGAGTAATCTCAGCAAAAGCTTCTGTTTTCAGGGAAAATAATATTTATAAATAAATCTATTTAGCGTGCTATGAAAAGTATGCGCGTTAAGGTTCTTGTACCTACTCCTAGACAATGTGAATTTATAACAAAATTCACACATAATTTTCAGAGCGTAAACTTATCAACCATCCGAAAGTAGCAGAACTCTTGATAAAAGTTCGTAGAGCTGATTTCATCAACGTGAAACCGTACTATGGATTCTCCAACATCCCCTACAGCTTTGCCAACCAAGTGGTCATGGAAATGCCGTCCTACGTAAGTCTATCATCTCTACTTTCATAAATCTGGAATCTATGCCTAGCAATCAACATATTGAAACAAAACAGAGTTTGTATTGTCTATTATCAATGTCATCACACCCTTCGTCATATCAGATCTGGGTCAACTCATCTTACTGGGTATTCGCCCTTACAGGTAGCTCTAGTTCTGGAACAACTAGTGGATCACCTGAAGAACGGTAGTCGTGTGCTGGACATAGGTTCTGGCCAGGGGTACATATCAACATGCTTGGCACACTTGGTGGGCTCCCAGGGGAGGGTATACGGTCTGGAACATGACCTCCTCACCTGTAATGACTCCCTGAAGAACATCAAGATCTCCAGTCCTGAGCTCTTACAGCGGGGAACACTTCAAATCATACGTGAGTTTTTGGCTCACCTCAAGAGGTTATTTGTACTTTAAAATAAATCTCGACTCAAGAGGTTATTTGTACGTGGAAAAAATATCTTTCAAACATTGCATGTTTTACAGACTTTTTGTTTTGTACGTACACCTAAAAATAATCCAATATAACGAGTAGATATTGCAAAATATTGCATTGAGATATCATTGTTCAAATTATCTTGAAATAAAGCAATTCTAGGCGTACTAATTTATGTAATCACTCATGAGACATAAGACTTAAAAAGTGAGAATACGCAAAACAATGTGCATTAATAGAGCATAATAAATTTTTCATTACTTATTCCAGAAAAAGACGGAAGATGGGGTCACCCTGAAGGAGGTCCTTACGATGCAATTTTCTTCGGAGCTGGCGTGCCTGAAGTTTCCAAAACGGTACATGCCTTAATTTTCTTTTCTCTGAATTATCATATTAGAGTACAAGTAGCAATATTTTATTTGAGAGTGATAAAAAGGCACCATGATTTTCGACACTGATTTTTTCAACCCTCATAAAATTTTACACAATACAAATTAGAATTCTTGTTTATTTTAGAAGAAAGGCACACATAATACTATCGACAGTGAGATCGCTTGCCTTTGCATTCATTTTCTTTGTGTAAAATTTTAAGAGAATTGAAAAAAAGACTGCCAATTATGGACACAATATTTCCTCATTATTGGTTCACATTGTAAACACGTGAATGTCTCCTAAAAACTAGACGACAGACAGACACAAAATCAAAGTTGCTCAGGAGGTTATGAAACGTTCAGAAATAATATTATGAAAAAATTGAAACAGAGCAAAAAAAAATTTTTTTCTCCAAAAAATTAACACAATACCTCCGATTTTTAATTTTAGAAATATTTCGGAAGTAATAGTGTTTAAATTTTTGAGAAATTTAAGAAAATCTGAAATTTCGCATAAAAAATTGGCAAAAATTCCCGAAGTAATAAAAGAATGAGTGTATGTAAAACAGAGGAAGTAGGAGGAAAAGTTTTTTTTTTTTTCATAAAAAGAAAATCTTTTATAAAAATTAAAATGGTTTAAATTAACAAAATGAGTAGGCACCGAGTGAGTTAGTGCGCTAGACATTACACACATGGTGACCTGGGTTTGATCCCCAGCGGAGCGGGATTTTTTCTCCTCTGTATCTAAATGTTTGGGTTCCACTCATACCCCGTAAGGAAAAATGAGTAGCTGCTTCAATATCCTATAAATAAATAAAAAGAAAAAATGCTATAATTCTGCACTACCCACAAATATTGTCATAGCAAATTGAAACTACCTTGTTGAGAGAAAAACTTCAATCAACCTTTAGAAAAAAGTCAACAATCATGATACAAAATACCTACATTTGGCACACTATTTCCCACAGAGGAAATACCTATTCCAAAGGAACATTTTCCATTACAATTTCAGATCCTCTCTCAATTGAAGCCCTGTGGACGCATTGTGGCACCTATTGGCACTGTGTGGCGTCAGAACCTATCAGTCATCGATAAGCTGCCGGACGGTTCAATACAAAGCAGGGTTATCAAACGCGTCACCCAAGACTTCATGTGCACCTTGCAATACCAAATCCGCCCAGAAGAGTATTTCCAGATCAACAACGCATCTGAGGAGACAGGCTACACCCCCCTCTTCCCCCCGCCCCCTGGCGTCCGCCCCCGGGCTATCAAGTTCCCTCTGGACGATCAGTTAACAGACCGCCACATTCCTCTTGGCACCGTCAGCAACGAGACCCTGATGAAGTATACATTCCTACCTGAGTCCCGGGAGGACCGTTATGTCTTCCACCAGGAAATACTAGATGCCATACACGGTCCAAACAAAACAAAATCTTTGCGAAAGAAAAATACCGCATTCTACTTTTAAGAAAAAAAAACAAACTTCTCCGGACATGTTTGTTTCGGGATTGTAGTTCATTTATAATGGCTATATTATGGATCTTTAGAAGAAGTTTGATCTCGTCGAATCTAAAGCCAGATGGTGGTTCATCATTGATAGACTAGATACAACAGTTCTCAGCTCGATCCACCTCACAGCCTCAATCAAACCTCAGCTATTTCATGTAATAGAACAAACCTCCATGAGGATGTGAGGTTTTTAACAACGAAGGCGCTTGCAGACATCACAGCAGATGAGTGTAGAAACCTTTTCTAACAATCGCAGAATATACTCGTATTAGACAAGTTGTATGGCGCTAACGGAGAGTACTTTGAAGGAGTTATGTATAAAAGAATAAATATACATTTCAAAAAATTATTTCTGGCAACGTTTGGGTACACGTAGTTTTATGTTTTGGAAATCCATGTTCCTTTCAACAGCTAAGGTCATATCTAGACGGGAGTTTTACTTACCCACCAGCTACTCACATTCACCCAGCCTGATTTGAGCCGGGAATAGCCACTAACCTCGCTGGGCTTTGCTTAACTTTAGTGACAGATCAATCGACTGCTATGTGACACTGACCTGAGCTATGCTTACAACACTTTCCGTGCCGGAGACTCATTTTGAAATTATTGCCCAGTGCCGTAGCGATATTTGGCCGGTGTTACCAAATGGTAACACCGGCACAGGCTTGAAATTTTTTGAAGTTTTTCTTGTTCTGTGCCGGTGTTACCATTTGGTAACACTATTCCATGTAAGGTGTTACCAAAAGGTAACACCGGGGTCGAGAAGTAGATGTCTTCGGTGTTACCAAACGGTAACACCATTTTTCTGAACAGGTGTTACCAAATGGTAACACCGGTACGGAAAGTGTACTTCTTCTTTGAGACCAATTTACTTCCTGTGTATGCCTACAAGTTCATATAACAAGTACATAAAAGTAAGATCTCCTTGAGCCTCATCGAGTTATAATGATAGACAGAATTAAAAATATACTCGCACCTTATCAGCACTTTTTTTACTTTCCTTATCCTATGATAAGGAAAGTATTGTATTAGTCGAAAATTTGACCTACCCAGCTTTTCACATTTCTGGACGAATCATAGCCTCAGGATACCAAAAAAGTTGTTTTCAGCCATTGGTCCGTGCGTCTGTCTGTGTGTCTGTGTGTCTGTGTGTGTGTGAACAGGATATCTGAAGAACGGTAAGAGCTAGAGACTTGAAATTTGGTATGGAAACTAATTTTATACACCAGACGAACCACGAAACTTTTGGTTGAAATCGGCCGCATTCTACGGCCGCAGAGCCGCACATATTAGCCGCAAGCGCCGCTTCTTTGAATTGGTTAAAGATACAAAAAAAGTTAGAGAACAACTATGTCTTAGATTAAAAAGATAATAGGGATCTATTCTAATAATGCTTTTGATATCTTGAACTTTTTGGACCTTTTTTATTATTTATCGTAGATGGGGGTTGTGACATATCAAATCCAATGATTTTGAGGTGCTGATTACGAATTTGATATTGATTTTTAGCCAAATGTTACCTTTGAGTCACCAGTGGCTTTTGGTCCTGTTCCAATTCCTTATAATTATGATAAGGAAAGTCGTGTGATGTTTACACCAGATTTTTTTCTCTCATTATTAACCGAACACAATGAGGTTCTGTTTTAACTTGGGTACTGTCTGTGTGTCTGTCTGTCTGTTCCGCGATAACTCTCGAACGGATTCTTCAAAAATTTTCAAACTTTGTATACATACATGTACATTGGGGATTGGGGTTCTAGAATTTTACCTATAGTTATTGGGCCGAATCAGGCCACTCGGGGCCAAATGGGGGCCGTTTTGGTGAAAATTGAAAACGATTTTTCTATTATTATTGAATGCAGCAAGGCTCTTGAAATTTTGTGGAGTCATTAAAAAAAAATATTTCAGGTCAGTAGTGAAATTTCGTGATAGTGAAAGTTAAGGGGGCCGTGCTGTGACGAAAAATTGAAAAAGGGCAAAAAAAAGGGCCAGTTGATAATTTATAATTAAAACTTATCGAGTGGGTTATTGAATGAAAGGTCTCGATATCCTCATTCTTAATTGAACATTTATAATGCGATAGTTTAATCTGTGTGGGAACCACTAGTTTTAGATCTTTGTAAGCTTTGGTAGTAAATAAACACAGTAAATAAATTAGCGAAGAGATCCGTTGGTCCGAAACCCATTCAATGCATGAAGATTTTCTCCTCATAATAATTATTTATATTTGAACATTGAACCAAACACTCTGTGGGTCACGAGGTAGAATAATGAAATGAGATCATGCAAGAACATTATTTTAATGTACCTACTAATAACTAATATTATGTAAGTTGAATTATCGCATATATATTATGTATGATTATAATAAACTCTTTGATATAAAACTGGATGATCGGAAGTAGCAATAGTAGGTACGTACTCGTATATTTATCTAAGCTCTGGGATTGATACTTTTCTATCTATGGTGAATAACAATAGTGAAATTCTTATTTATTAGCAAAAATTTAAATGAGTAAAATGAAATAATATGGGAGAGAGTCAATGATAAAGGCAAGGAGTAAGTAAAAAAAAAGAGTGTATGTTTTTGTATGTGTATTTAACATAGATGGAGAGAGAATTTTACATTGAGAGAAAGTAAAACGGAGTGGAGTGTGTGAGAGAAAAATTAAAAATAGAGTCAAATCGAAACGCCTCGTCATAGCTCGTCAGTCAAAATAATGTCTTCCTCAAAGACTGAGGCTAATAATTCCTCCCCGCAGGGTTATGAGTGGGAATACGCTAGGAAAGACCTGAACAACACCAAATGGCAGAACATCAAGCTCGCCATCTACAATCCCGAGACTGGGGAAGTCTTTGGAAGGACACCGAAAAGCTGGGGTAAGTTTAGGTAGTGCTAAGTTTTAATACTATTAGTTCAGAAATACCTAGTAGGCTTCTAAGAAATGGATAAGTATTTTTATGGAATAAATTGGTATTCCTGAAAGGGAGTAAGGGACTTGTTGATTGCTATTACAATAGTAGGTATGCCTGTTTCTGACGCTCTTGAATGTTATAGCTTTAAAACTATAAAGTATGTTTAAATGAAATGAAATTTTGTAGTTAGGTATGTTGATTTTGTATAGGTAAGTACGTATATGATGCATACTAAATTTTTGAAAGCTAATAACAATAAATAAATAAAAAATCATGAACTTTTGAAATTTAATACGGCGATTTATGAAAGTGTCCCAAAATTGTGCCACGATTGATCTTCTTTTCAAACAAATAAAGTGGGTTGAGCCAGCGTCGATAGCATGTTGAAAACACCGGTTCCTTTCAGAACACCGAAGTTAAGCGACATCCAGCGAGGTTAAGACTTGGATGGGTGACCATTCAAATTCTAATTCTCGTGACGCAGGCTTTTCCCGGCCCCACTCAGGCTGGGTGAGGTCAATGTGAGTAGCAGGTTTGTGAGTTTCCTGCGAATGGAGGGTAAAACCCCCGTCGTGATATGACCATGGCAGTTGAAAGCGACGTTAAACCCCACTTAAAAAAAAAGTGGGTTGAGTAGGTACTGAATGGAACATGACGCTTAGAATCTCATGTTATGTTTTTTTTTTTATAATTATATAACATCAAGTTTTTTAAACAGTTTTATGTATATCATCAAGTGTCTGAATGATGAAAATGGACCTAGTTAATTTGACTGGAAAAATAATAATGGAATTCCTCTACGTGCATAAATGTATGTTTCACATACCTATACTCTACTTGAGAAATTTCAAAATCACCAAAATTACTTTTTTGAATAAGCCTACCTAGGATAGGGGTACCTACATAAAAAATTCAAAACTCTGAACGATATTTTCAGTTTCAAATTTAATGTGAGGAGGCACAATATGATGTTGCAACAGAATGATTTAAAAATAGATTCCAATGTTTTGAATGAATTCTTTGATTTTAGAGATATTTTTTGGCATATAAATATTTTTCTATACAGGGTGAGCATAAAGTCTCACCCCACCCCCCGTATCTCGAGAATGGCTGAAAATTCAAGAAAACGAAAAAACACGTATCCCTTCGATTTCAGGGGCATTAATTTTCAGCCAAAATTTTTTTGCCTACATGGCCCCAGTTAGGCTGGGCATGGACCAACTTTAAAATCTTAAATAGAATGGTATGTCTTGTGGCATATCGTTTTAAAGGTCTCATAGAGAGAAAATCATTCCAATAAATTTTAGTGATCTACAACTTACTGTTCTCGAGATACAGGGTCGGACGTCCTGCGTAATATCCATATATTTTGACCTATAACTCGTTGACCGTAAATTCCAGAAAAATGAAATTTGTTGATAATAACTTCTTATGGCAAGAACTTTCGAGCAAGTTAAAACTTGATTTATTTTTTTCGTTAAAATTTTTCGGACTGTTCTACCGGCTGGCTGACGAAACCGACCAGAAACTAACATCAACAGAGTATGTCGAGCTATAACTTTTTTGACAGGGCTTGTCATAAGGAGTTATTATTAACAAGAAAAATTTTCTCCATAATTTACGGTTAACGAGTTATAGGTCAAAATATATGGATATTACGCAGGACGTCCGACCCTGTATCTCGAGAACGGTAAGTTGTAGGTCACTGAAATTTGTTGGAATGAACTTCTTTCTATGAGACCTTTAAAACGATATGCCACAAAACATACCATTCTATTTAAGATTTTAAAGTTGGTCCATGCCCAGCCTGACTGGGGCCGTGTAGGCAAAAAATTTTTGGTTGAAAATTAATCCTCTTAAAATCAAAGGGATACGTATTTTTGCGTTTTCTTGTATTTTCAGCCATTCACGAGATACGGGGGGTGGGGTGAGACTTTATGCTCACCCTGTATACACGATTTACCTCTATATTTGTATTATGGAACCTTCTTGATACTTTCGTATAAGGATGTAGGTTAAATAAATTATGAATGCGACCATACCTTTATGGTATTTGGGGAATATTTCTATGAATTTTTGTGATATTTTTCCACTTGACTGTGCCAAAATACTCTTATATGTTTATAGAGAAAATGATTATTTATTACCGCACAGTTGCAGAATATTTACACTTATCTACTTTATGAACCTATACATATTTATTATTGGATACCTATCTTTAAGTTCGGTAGTCACTAATGGCTAATGGAGGAATTTAATCAATCAATAAGCTAAAGGAATCCTACACAATCAGATGGGGGATTCCTTTAGGCGTACCCTTATTGAAAATTAGCCATTTGTGTAAAAATTTAACCATTAGGTTATTCATTGATTAAATTCCTCCATTATAGTCATAAGTGATTATGTAACTATTAGAGATCTGGGCGGAGAAGGGTCAGGCAACTATAAAAATATTAAAAGATTTCATTTATTTTTCTGTTTTTCTATTCACAATAAAATTAATATTATTTCATTCAATAACACTTCTAAAGTGTTACATGTTAATACTGTAGAAATATTTTTGAGCTCGCGATTAGTTCTGTGCCTAAGCACTCGTTTTCCATGCGGAAGGTACGGGTTCGATTTTGATCCTCCGTACCGACAAAAAAATGTATTCTTATATTATGTATATGTATAATTCGGATACCTTTCGGTGCGTCTGTGTTGACCCAGCACCTAAATGAGATGTATTGTATCACTTCTCACCCATCAGAGGCTTACTATGGGATGGGCAGGCTACAACACATACCACAAGCGTCTACAGTAGCTCCTGTCTCATGGCTACGAAATAAAAAAGGCTTTAAAACACTCATCTTATAAATAAATAAAATCCTCATGAGTGTTCAGGTGAAAGAAGGGCTGCCACATTCCTTAGTCAAAGAATATATCACTCGCCATACAGTGAGGAAATTTTGCAGCAGTGATGATCACAGTGCCAAGATCCTCAAAGATGGATAAAATATTTTATATTTTGTATTAGACAATATTAATAATATTATTCTATCTAGTACATTTTAAGATGAAACTTCATACCTAGAAATCTAGAATTGTTTGGATAGACTTTTAATAAATATTTATTTTGTTTTTTTTTTTATATATTGTATAGAAAGTACATTTTTTATAGGTATACGGAACATACAATCGTTCCTGTCCTACATTTTATATTGTTATGAAGTGGAAAAAATTGATTTTTTTTCCAGGTGGTATCTTTCTTTTCTACTGTGTCTTCTACTCCATCCTAGCCTGCCTCTTCTCCATATGTATGTATGTTCTCATGTCTACTCTCACGGATGAGTACCCTAAGCTACAATTGGATGAGTCAATCATAGGAGTCAATCCAGGTGAGCCAACTTGAAGTAATCAAGTAAGTAATCATATTATTGTAGGTATAACTTTCGCAAATTTATCGATTTTCAATTTTCGATATAGGTATTCCGAGATTTTTTTTACTATTGATCGAATTATCAAATCAGATTCAAAAAGTTGTTCAAGAGGTTATGAAATGTGAAAAAATTTGAAATCGGAGCAAACATTTTTTTTTATTTATAAAAACAAACACAATCTTCCGATTTCTAATGTTAGAAATTTATCGGAGGTAAAATGAATATAAATCAGACTGTCACTCAAGTCAGGCTGTGGTTGTTTGAATCTCCGACTTGAGGAAGTTCTGGCTTATCTTAAATTTTTATTGTATAATACGGTCCTTAATCAAGATCTTAAGAAAATCTCAACTGAATTTCTTCATAGTTTTGTTTAGGTAAGTAGTTCGTTAACAATCGGTGTTTGTTATGTGAGGCGTTGTTACTTGTATTTTTATAACCCGTTCATATGAAAAAATTCATCAAAATTGGAGGTACCGTTCACGAGATACATATAAGCATTTTAGGTAAAAAGTTAGAGGTCGCGCGCCAAGAAGTTGTTGAATTTAATAGGATGTAGGATCATTTGCAACACGTGTTGTACAATGTAGATACTTGGGTAAAACATATTGTTGAAATCCGTTAAGTAGATCCTGAGACTAGCGCGTTTGCTAGAATTCAAGGAACGAAAATAACGGGCAGAAACAAAACCAAAAACTGACACAATAATAAGATTTATATAAGGAGCACAAACAACTATTTTTTGAAATTGTAGCATATTTATAATATAAATAAACCAACACAATTTTCTTATTTTTTTTTATTTATTTTTTTTTTTTTAAGTGGGGTTTAACGTCGCTTTCAACTGCCATGGTCATATCACGACGGGGGTTTTACCCTCCATTCGCAGGAAACTCACAAACCTGCTACTCACATTGACCTCACCCAGCCTGAGTGGGGCCGGGAAAAGCCTGCGTCACGAGAATTAGAATTTGAATGGTCACCCATCCAAGTCTTAACCTCGCTGGATGTCGCTTAACTTCGGTGTTCTGAAGGGAACCGGTGTATTCAACATGCCATCGACGCTGGCTAATTTTCTTATTTAACAGATTGTATCTACCAACTCCGAAAACCCTAACTATCACAGATTTTTACCTACTGAGATAAATTGGTTTCCATTAGTTCTTCAGGCAAACAAATATAAAAAACACGTAAAAAAAATAAATATAAGAAGATAATTATGTACATTTCAAAGTTTGAACGGTGAAATGTGACGTACCTATGTAGTTCTACAAATCTTATGCGTGCCTTGGAACTCATTAGGTATGCAATGTGCATTGTAATAATTCTCTCCTTCTTCTTCTTCTTCTTTGCCTTTTCCCGTTCAAACGGGGTCGGCATTTCGAGTCAGTCCTCTCCACAATATTCTATTCTATTCTATCATGTCAGTCCCAAATTTTAATAATAATCTGTGAAAATATATTCATTATTTTACCTATGGAAATTCATAAAATCATCCTGAGTCGATCCACATTGTCCTCTGTGTAAACTTCTGTACTCAGTGAGACACTCAATCTAAAAGCCAGGCTTGACAATTTGCAGGTCTAGGCTTCCGACCCATGAACCCAGAACCTGAAGGAGGCTCTCTCATATGGTACAAAGCTAGTGACGACAACAACACTGCCCTCTGGACTGACGAGCTAGATGATTATCTTGAACGTAAGTCACCAAATGAGCAAGCGCAATTTATTTTACAAATTGGAATAGGTGGTAAACAGTACGAACAAAATAAATAATATATTTCAAGAAAAAGAAAACTGAAATAATTAATTTAAACATGAGTAAAATGAAAGCGTTAAGTGAAAATTAAATTTTCTATTATAAAAAATCCAAGGGTAACAGCTGCAAACCCCGAAGTAATGTCATACGGTTCCGGGGTTATAAATTTGAGGTGTAAGACGTCAAAGAAAGGGTTTTAGTGGGTTCGGATATTCTTATGCCATGATATCAATTTCAGACACAATTCCGCATAGTATTATGTACATGTAGCTACGCATATGAGTGTGGATTTTGATACGCAACAAATTTGCCTATGCATTCAATGCGTCACTATGAAGCTGCAGTAGATATAATACATTTCATCATCATGGCTTCAATCTCAGTAACTTGATATTGATCTTCTTGATTCCAGCTTACCAAAACCCGAAAATTCTCCCCGGCAGTGGCACGAATCAAATGATCTGTGACTACGACCACCCTCCTTACCAGGGCAAAGTGTGCAAGATAGACCTGGAAAAGACCATGGGACCATGCACACCTGATTTAGATTATGGCTATCCTCAAGCTAAACCTTGTGTATTTATCAAAGTCAACAGGGTAAGACAGCTTTGGTATTTTTTAATCAAAAAGGACTTAATGACATATTAATTTGAGGCATTAACAATTTTTATATTAATATACATAGGTACGAGTATTATACTATTTATACTACAATTACCAGCTGTCTATAAAACTAGAAGGAAGAAATTGTTCCTTATTTCTCTAAGTTATCATTAGAGCCCGGATTTTATGCAACAATAAAAGGCTAAAATATGCAATTGCATATGCAAATATGCAATTGCATATGCAAATATGCAATATGCAAAAATCCGGGCTTTAGTTATCATCAAAAATTTCTTTTTCAGATCTATGGCTGGGAGCCTGATTACTATGAAAGTTTGGACGAACTGCCCCGTGACATGCCCGTGACTCTGAGCAGCTACATCACGCATGCCGTCACGCGTAACGCCTCCCAGGTGAGTTCTGTAGATCAAGATGAGGTAGAGTCCCTCCCAGGTGAGTTCTGTAGTTCAAGATGAGGTAGAGTCCCTCCCAGGTGAGTTCTGTAGTTCAAGATGAGGTAGAGTCGTTTTAAAAACACAGATAGCGTAAAAAAAAGACCAAATTTTAAACCGAGTGT
The DNA here is from genome assembly GCA_024516035.1 of Bactericera cockerelli. Lineage (NCBI taxonomy): Eukaryota > Metazoa > Arthropoda > Insecta > Hemiptera > Triozidae > Bactericera > Bactericera cockerelli. Next base: position 36,383,590 of record CM044955.1, on the reverse strand, counting down.
CTTGAGTCGTCTCACTTGTATCTACAAAGATTCTCAACCTATCTTTTCGAAGTGTTGTATGATAGAATAGCGGTTTTTATTTTGATTATACAAAAGTTTCTGGATGTTTTTGTTGTTTTTGTTTCAAAATCAGAGCTCAATAATATTTTATTATTATTTTTACAACTAATACCCATAGATAAGTGCCTACTTATAACAGACAGAATTACGCTTTCAACTACAAAATTTCATCATAATCGTGTATCATTCACGAGGTATAAGCGTATAAGTGAAAAAAACCTGCTGATTTGATATGTTGATTAATTCAATGGGGCTATCAGAGTATCCTATACCTATGTATGTATACAAAATTTTGTTGAAATCAGTTCAGTAGTTTCTGCAGTTTTTCATATTTTTTATTAATTAATAATATTCTAAATAATGAAAATACGAGACAGACTGACACAAAACCAAAGTTACAGAAGAAGTTACGACATGTTGAAAAATATGAGAAAATTGAAATCGAAGCATAAAATGAAAATAATTTCCTAGAACACAACACTTTCGAAATCTAACATTATAATTATATTCTCGGAAGTAATCATGCTCTTGCTGTTTCAGTGGAGAACCCTATGGATCAGCTGCGCAGGTGCTGACCCCCATGACAATGAGAACATTGGGGAGCTGGACTACTTTTCCCAGCCAGGGGCGCCGGGCTACTTCTACCCTTACGTCAACACCATAGGCTATCTCAGTCCCATTGTTGCGGTGCGCTTTCGAAATCCCACGTGTAAGAGCCCTTTCACTCTGTCTTGTAATCTTGCGTAAAAGTAATCTTGCGAAGAAGCTCCTTCACAGTGCATTTTCACATCCCTTATCCTGTAATAAGGAAAGTACTTTATTCGTCGAAAATTAGACCCACACAGTTTTTCACATTTCTTTACTCTCCAGTTATGCCACTACGTCACAAAGTATCCCCCTTAGAAAAATTAGATTGAGGTGGAATAGTATGTTCCCGAATAACTTGATTAACATGAACACTGTACAATCATTTTCAGTGGGTGTTGTTATCAATGTGGAGTGCCGGGCCTGGGCCAAGAACATATTCTACAAGAAGAGTGGGTCAAATCGAGAAGGAGCAGTCCATTTTGAGCTTCTGATCGAATAGAGATTTGCTGCAAAAGTAAGTGATTGTTGCTCTTTCATCCGTATCTTTGGCTGATTCTTTATTGTCTTACATTTTGAGCTAAACAAAACCAAAGTTGCTTGTTTATTGTAATTATAAATTATAATGCTTTTTCTTTGTGTTATTATGTCACAATTTTAGTGGGTAGCGCAGAATCATAGAACTTTACCATTTTAATTACAATATCTTTTATTTTATATCACTGGTCGCTGCTTCACATCAAAGTAGCTACTTATTTTTCCTCACGAGGTATGAGTGGACCCCGAACATTTAAGTACAGAGCAGAAAAGTTCCTACCCCGCTGGGAATCGAACCCAGGTCACCATGTGTGCAGTGCTTAGCGCGCTAACTCCTCTGCCACAGTGACTACTGCGTGATTATGAATTATTTCATTGATGTTATGTAAACTGCATAGATGTTATGTTATGTTAGGATAACTGGGTTCGTAGATAGCTGTAATTGAAAGCGCTCGCAAATATCGCACTCATATTTATTTTGTTTCATAAATCGCTTACTTATTCACAAAACTTATAACTTCTCGAGGTACTTTCTTTATCGCAAGTCACTTCACAAAATATCGCGGAATAACAAACCTTACTTCGGTACCTAACAATCGCAAGAAATCAACTAACTAACTCAATTACAGTGCTACTTCTTTTATATCTCGCAACTCGAGAGAGAAAGCACCTCGAACATCCTAGCGCTTTCTCTTTTCAGACATTCTTAAACATTCACTATTACCCTGTGATAATCTGTCGCTAGAGCGTGCCAGGAATCTATATCCTGAAAGCTGAAAGAGTTCTAGGAAATTGTTACTATTTTTTTCGACCCTGGGTTTATACTCGTAGTCTTGGATGAGTTCAAACGAGTGGTAAAGTATGGAGGTGCGTCCACATTATGCCGATCGACAGTGTTAATACTACAAAGCCTCGATAGACACGGCCAGCACACTATGTCGATTGTGTGGATTGACAGCTGTGAGATTGACACATTCGTCATAGTGTGGACGTACCTTAATACCACGCGAAACAGGTAGTCCCAATAGATCAACAGTTCGCTAATAGTAGTAATTATTTTTATAAGAAAAAACCATCATAACAACTGCAAATGAAGAAGGAAGAAGTTCCTAATATATGGTATCAAACCTATCATGAGCTTTTCTGTTTTTAATTTCTATTATCTGAAAGGAATAGAAAATATTGTTTTTGGTCAGTTTTTTTCCGTCAGTGAATAATAATAATAAACTCGCCTTATTTATACTGCCCGACTAGGACTATTGTCTCCCAATATTCAAGCTGTATTAGTATGTGTTAAAACTCACAAAAAGGAAGATTGCTTGTCATGTCCCGGGTGGGTTTCTCTGGATTCACAGAGTGCCACCTTTAGCACTGAGCTACCGGGATAGGCAGTGAATCATCAACTCTGAAAAATAACATTTGACGCGCAAATATAATATACTTGCGCGTAATAAGTAGCTAATTAGTAATATGGCAGGGGTGTACCAATTAGCATTGTTTTTCTGTCTCTACATCTGGTATTTTATATGTATACCTTGGCTGAATCGTTCCTAGTTTACTGATGAGTAAAAGTCACGCATTTAGCAAACAATACGACCAGATAGGATGTCGACATCACATAGCTCCTGGTTCTGTGTAGAATTCTATGATGATCAGAAATTTTTATTATTATATTATTTAAGACAGGTTTTATTTATGCCCTTAAAAGTCAAATCTCAGTAGTTTTTATTATCTCTAATCAACTGTGTCCTTATCAAAGGTCCTTCCTAACTAACCTTAGTCCAACCATCACGAGTCAGGAAAATATTCGCCCAACAGAGCTTATTTGAAAATCAACAGTCTCGTTGATTATGAATATGTGAACATCTTGAAGAAAAGCAACATGCAGCATGCAAAGTCCCACAGAGAACATGGTTAGGCGTCAATCTTGAACTTAGTCTAACACATAAACCGATCTGCCCTTTTCCATGTTTGAATAAGGAAGTAAAATAAACATGGAGAAACACTTGTGGCATTTTTCTCTGAGTTTAGTTCAAACAACCTGGCTAGTTAGTTTCTACATTGATATATGTAACACAGAAGTAAAATTACAACATGAAAATTTTCATTGTTTTTTGTGCCCTAGCAAGTTTTGTAAGTCATACTCATAGTTATATGAATTAATATGTACAATGACTCTCAATTTCCTGTTGACAATTTTTCTTTTCAATCAATTTCCCTTCTCACTTAGAAAAATCCATTTCTTTTGGAGTTTTCTAATTTTCTGAATTTTTTCTGTAACTCAAAATAATATGAATATATGTTATTGTATCATTATTTAGTAGGTAGCCCAGAATTATAGGACTTCTCTGTATTCTTGTATAATCCTACATCTTATTTGCCCGTAATTCCGCCACTTGTTGCTAATCTCAAAGCAGATACTCATTTTTCCTCACAAGTTTTACATAAGTGGACCCCATAACATCCAAGTAAAGAATCAAAAAATTTCGATTCCTCTGGGATTCGGACTCAGCCCAATGCGCTACAACACTCGGCCACGGTGACTATAAATTTTGACGCAGAACCATTTTGAGCAGTTTATGAAATAGAATAGGCTCCAGATTCTCTACGAGGATGATATAAAAAATCACATTTTTCCAGAAGTATCTGGATTTGTCGCTATTTATACATAATCCACTGTATTCATGACCATATCTATTGATTGCAAGTGCCACGACACGTGGTGAGGGATTACGATCTGCTGCGACATCATGCCACGCGTCACGGTTTAAGCTAGAGCTGAAATTGTGTATATTATTTTTCGCACTAACTGTTACATGTTAAATCTTACAAATAATGAATTTATCTGTTTCAGGCTATAGGCAAAAACCCAGAAGCTGAACCGACAATTTTTAATAGTTTGGGCAACTTGATCAACTATGTAGTGAATGTATGTGCTAACATAAAATGTCCAGACTTGCTAACATTGAACACCAATACTCATTCGAGCAATGTCGTACAAAAAATATTCGATTCTGTTGGAGATGCTCAAGCCTGGGCCGAAGAAAATTGTAAGGTCAACCAAAAATGTCCCTTGCTACTAGTTAAAAATCCGGACCAGAACTCTCAGGACCGTCTAGTGGCCATGGAAGTCAATGTGGAACAGACCAGTACGAATAATGCTGGTTCTGGTGGATGGACATTTGGTGGTATTTTGGGCAACCAAGGTGATTCTGGTCTAGGGAATCTATTTAAAGGTTGGGCAGGAGCAGGTGGGGTAGGAGCAGGTGGGTCTGCAGGAACGAGTTGGTGGCCCTCAAGCTGGACATGGGGCTTACAAAAGCCAAGTTACACATTTAGTATATGGACTCCCTTTAACTGGGCCCGAAAATTCCTGAAGAGAGGCAACAATTTCTTTGACTCAGTAAATGACTACAACATGAAAAACATTGAAGATGCCAGTAACCGTTATCACGATGTGCAAAAGGGATTTCAGGATAATGTTGATCAACACGTTCCATGGCTTTCTGGTGTAGCAAGATCTTTAAATTCTGCAGGATCTGCGGTTGACAGTTCCAATATGAACCTAGCTCGACTAGGTCATTCATCATTCAAAAAGTTGCATTCTTTAACGAAGGATACTCTTGATGCGGTGGAACCATACTTGAAGCCAACTTCTGGTGCTCCTGCTGCTTGATTATTTTTTAACAATAGAGGTCACCGAAACTTTCGTCGTTATAAAACACGCCAAATTGGAAATATTGTACTTGCAATACAAGATTGCAGAAAATATTTTAATGAAATTCAAATAAAGTATTATTCATTACATTTATTAAATTTTTGCTGTAAAAAAAATATTCTTAAAAGTGTGTACATAGTAAACTGACAGTTCGATATTTACGGTGAAAATTCCAGACCGATGGCCTCTTACTGTGGTCATACTAGAAATTGTGTCTTGAGAAATTAATTGTAATAATAATAATAATAATGCTTTTTCTTTGTGTTATTATGTCACAATTTTAGTGGGTAGCGCAGAATCATAGGACTTTACCACTTTAATTTACAATATCTTGTTTTTTTTGCCAAAGATTCTGCCACTGGTTGCTGCTTCACATTAAAGCAGCTACTCATTTTTCCTCACGAGGTATGAGTGGACCCCGAACATCCAAGTACAGAGCAGAAAAAATCCTCCCCCGCTGGGAATCGAACCCAGGTCACCATGTGTGCAATCCTAGCGCGCTAACTCGCTCTGCCACAGTGACTACTGAGAAATAAATTGTACTTATAATTATAAAGTAAATATAAGGCTCACCAACAAAGCCTTTAAAATTTTACATAAGAAAATGTTATTGATGATGGTGTTCCTATTGTTGTTAACCATAAGTTGATAGTAAAATTAGGTATGAACATATATGTAAATTGTCTTTTGAATGATTAATGATTAGCTGTCTCTTCTTTTAATCTTAGCCAATGATGTAAAAAATCACGCCTTCAAACAATATTTCATGAGTTTTAGAGATCGTTCTCAAGGCATTTTTCTCTTACGCCTATTTAGAATGTTTATTTTTAAATAGAATTTCAATATTTACAAGATATTTTGTTCAGTAAAAAGACAGACGAAGAGCTGTTTACGTTTTTAAATTTTTCATTGTAATCTTGGCAATATACATGTAATGTGTATATTGAAGTTTAAGAATGCTTGAAACTATTTCATCGTAAGACAGGTTTGTTCCAGAATAAAGTTATTTTTTATGCATTACTATTTGTATTTCTACAAAATTTCCCAAATACATCAAGCACTAATATTTTTTTTTGCAAAAGAAATATTGGTTTTTTTCTTCTCTTACTAGGTATTAATTACTTATTGGTGGTCATATCCTAAGTTTCACTTCAATATCTCATACATGTGGGGAGGAGGGGTTCTTAAAAATAAAAAAAATCTTATCAAGCTCGCCGGGAGGCGAGCGCTCGTCAAGTAGCGCCAGCCACCCGGCCTATATTAACACGAAACAGAGTTTATATGTATTTTGTTTTATTGTTTTCGCCCACCTCCCGCTAACTTTTATCAATTTTTATTTCAAATTCGTAATGAGACGCGAAAATAGATTGTGTTTCACGAAAGCGCGAGGTTCCTACGTACAGTTAAAGTCGTTTTCTGGCCACGCTGAAAATCTTGAATTTCATGAAATTATTCATACAGGTTTTTTTTTTTTCAGACCAATTTTCTGTCAAGGGTACAGCAACGTGTGCTTATCGTGGAAAGACGTGAGATACGTTTTTGAATAGGGAATTTTTATTTCTGCATACCTTTTATAGTTTCAAGTATTTATTTTTTATAGGATAGGAGATATAGCCTTCCAAAATAAAACCGGAAAGTTGCACAGAGCCGCCCCTGGTTATCTTGGAGCTGTGATTGTGGTATTTTTAGAAAGGCCTTATCATAGGAAAAAATATAAAAATATAACCAAAGTATTACACTGGACCAAACTTGAGTTATGGCCTTTGAAAGGAATACTTATTATGAAGCCCAGAGCCGTCTATTGGTATCCTAGAAATGTGTTTCTGGTGTTTTTAGAAAGGTCTAGTCAAAGGGAATGAGATCTCTTAATTTCAGATGGTTGAAAGAACTAGAAAAGTATTTAACGCTCTCTAAAGGAATATCTAAAATGAACCCTGGAGCCACGCCTAGTTACCCCAAGTGGATGACTGAAGGTTCTTTCTAAAGGTCTAATTAAGCAAAATTATACTACGATGTAAATAAAATTATAAAAAAATCAGCGACAGTATGAGGCATAAAAAGAAAAAAAAAAAAAAACAGAATTTAATCTTATGAGAGTAACAAAAAAATTTTGCCTCACTCAGAATATGGGATTGATACGTCTTCGCTTCATCCAAGCTGCCAACAGATCGATATGTCAGGGTAGGAATAATAACATTTTATAACTACATTCAAAGATTTAGTCTACATCACGAGGTGACCTAGATAAATTTATTATATTATTAGAAGTGTATAAATATTGGCCAGTACGAGGCAAAAATATTGATTAATGTATATCAAATGATAAATATAATAAAATATTATGTATTGAGAAGTCTCTATGGTCGTCGACTAGTGTAGGCAAAACACTAAGTTTGCAAGGTGACCTGAGTTCGAATCCCGGCTAGGTAGAATTTTTTTTACTCGGTATTTTGGATGTCCGGTTTTCTCTTATATCTCGTGAGACAAAAAAAAAACAGTAGTTGCTAGTTTGAGTCAACCTCCTATGACCGTTTACTTTCGAACGAAGTGAGAATTCTTTAAGTCAATCAACATTGATTTGTTACAATTTAACTATCCATCTACCTATGTATATTGTATGTAACGTGATACAAGTTGCATTTTTTGTCCAATCGAGCTGTAATTTTCATGTTATGTTACATTGATGTATAATTTTATTATTAAATGTATGTATATCTAGTAAATGTATATTTGTATATGCTTGCCTATTGATGTATAATTTTATTATTAAATGTTTATCTAGTAGAACTTCTCACTTTTTCTGTTTGTACTGGTTATGCTGAAACCATGTTTGGCAAATTTAAGTTGGGCAAAAATATGGGTCAAGATTTCTTATGGCCATAGTAAGAAGCAATTTTAGAACATACAATAACGCTCAGCACTTTCATTTCCTCTTTATTTTACCAATATCGAATTTCCATCTACCTACCCTGTACGTACATAATATGATTAAAATTATATGGTAAACAAACCCCTTTGTCCGTTTTTTAACGCGCTCATAACTAATTTTACAATACAAGGTTAAAGCACTAGTTGATTATGAATGAATTTATTGTTAATAGATTTAAGATTAAATAGGTATGTTTCTTTTCATTATTTTTTACTGGTTGAAGTTCCACAAAAGAAGCACCAATTATCACATCGAGAACTATTTTGAAATATTGTGACCAGTTGATTGCATTTGGTTTTAACGTCCTGACTTGAAGTAGTCAGGACGGGGGGTTTTACCCTTCATTCGCTGGGAATCGTTTCAGCTACTCACATTTACCTCACCCAGCCTGGGTAGGCCGGTAATTCCAGCCTCACGTGTTTGGAGGGGAAATAATTTTATTCGAAAAGTCTGCCCCAACCGGGAATCGAACTCGGGATGTCTGGACTACGCGCAGTAGTCACAAGCATTACGCCACGGAGTTTGGCCACTGAAAGTCTAAATAAAGCATTTGTTTGGATCAATACTTCAGTATTTTGAAACGTAAATTACCTCGATCTCATTCAAAATTTACAAATACCTATATTGTATAAATAAAAACACTGCCAATTATGGACACAATACTTCCTCGTGATTGTTTCACATTGTATACACGTGCCAATTTTGAGATTTTATACTAAATCACTTGTATCTCCAAAACCGCTTAACTGCGATTTTCTTCAAATTTGTTTGATATGGTAGAATACTATATTTCCTATATTCTAGATTCTACAAAAAATTCTGTGTCGGCAATGGGTGTGGACCTTATTTTTTGAATTTTTATCAAAAATTTCGGATTTTCTTAAAAATCAGAGTTAAATTATAATTAATTAAAATATATATATTAATAGCCTATGTAAAGCAATAATATGTACATCCATACAAAATTTCATCAAAATCGGATGTACCGTTCTTGAGATATAAGCGTTTAAGTAAAAAGTTAGTGGTCAGGCGCATGGTCTCTTTCACCCAGAACCGCTAGTACGAATTTAAAATGGGACCATCTACAGAACTTCTCATATAAGTGTGCAAAATTTCATCAAAATCCGTTGAGTAGTTTCTCAGATACGCGCAGATCTGAGAAACTACTCAACGGAATATTTTTAACAGACCGACAGACGGACACAAAACCAAAGTTGCTCAGTAGGTTATGAAACGTCCAGAAATATAAAAAAAATCGGAGCCAAAAAATATTTTTTTTTACAAGAACGAACACAATAGGTAATTCCGATTTCTAATATTAGAAATTTCTCGGAAGTAAAATTAGTCCTTACTAATTGCCAACAATACTGAACCGGGGTAGTTTTCTGTTAGTGAAGCTCTGCAGTGGGTTTCAAATTTTGAAAAGATCAACAAAATTGTTGAGCGATATTTAGTGTCTCTCAAAGGATCACACTTGTTATCTCAAGATTTGTTCTCTCTTCAGCAAGCTCTGTGAAATTTTCTTTCAGTATCTATTTAAAGTTTGTTTTTTTCTTCTTCTTCTTTTTTTTTCTTCTTGCAACTCATTGTAATTATTTACAGAACAGTGCTTGGATCACAATATAATTTTCGAGCATGCACCTCAATATATCTATTACCGTAAACAAAGTAGTGTCACCTCACTAGTTAAATATAATTTACCCAACATATTTCTATGTTATAGTTATAACTAGCGGGCTGTCGCCCGCTTTGCGGGCCGAGGCATGGCTGTGAAAGCAAAAAATCCTTTTTCGCCAATGGCAGGTGTTGTAGTGGGAGTTTCAAAAAATCCTGTATTGCACATCTAGACTATAAGACAAAGCTACCTACCAAATTTCAGCTTCCTAGGACTTACGGTTTGGGCTGTAGAGCGATGATCAGTCAGTGGTCAGTGAGTGACTTTGACATTTATATATTAAGATGTTACTGCGTATCGCAACATCCTTAAATTAAAAGTCGAACTTATATTTCTTTACCTATGCTATTGAAAATGAGTCTAAAACATTGAAAATTAAAGATTGTTTTTTCTTATAAGTTAAGTTTTTTTCATAAATCAGATGAAATTCAATTAAATCAAAAAGTAGTGATATCCCCCAAAAAACACTTCGTGTAAAAACAGTCGTCAAGTGTGGAATGATCAAAAAGAACTGATATCAAAAACGTCAATTTTCTATGGTTGAAGGAATTATTTTTCACGTAATTAGTCTTTATAATTCAACCAAAATAATAGTCTTACAACAACACTACACCCTGGACCAAACTTCAATTTGGTATTTTAAGAACAATGTTGCATAATTACAGGACCACGTCCTTGACTACTGCACACTATTTTGTATGCAACACATAAATTTCAGAACAAAACTGTGTGCAGTAGTCAAGGACGTGGTTCTGTAATTATGCAACATTGTTCTTAAAATACCAAATTGAAGTTTGGTCCAGGGTGTAGTGTTGTTGTAAGACTATTATTTTGGTTGAATTATAAAGACTAATTACGTGAAAAATAATTCCTTCAACCATAGAAAATTGACGTTTTTGATATCAGTTCTTTTTGATCATTCCACACTTGACGACTGTTTTTACACGAAGTGTTTTTTGGGGGATAACCAGGAACCATAAAGACAACAATATTAAATCAGGTTTTTTTTTTTTTTTTAATGGGTTTTAACGTCGCTTTCAACTGCCATGGTCATATCACGATGGGGGTTTTACCCTCCATTCGTAGGAAACTCACAAACCTGCTACTCACATTGACCTCACCCAGCCTGAGTGGGGCCGGGAAAAGCCAGCGTCACGAGAATTAGAATTTGAATGGTCACCCATCCAAGTCTTAACCTCGCTGGATGTCGCTTAACTTCGGTGTTCTGAAGGGAACCGGTGTATTCAACATGCCATCGACGCTGGCTATTAATCAGGTTTAACAGAGCAAATAAGGCTGGATTCAGCATAATTATTTGATTTATTTATTTTTTTATTTTCTTTGAAAAAATGAGCTTTTTGGAAGGGCCATAATGCCATATCTCAATAACTAATTATGTTATTGCATGTTTCAAAACTTTTATTGATGGAAATTTAACATATATTATCATGATCTTAATTTATTCTTGATTTATGACATTTTTAGGTAGGTTTGTTTTTATGGTCTAGATGAGCAATAAGAATAGGAATTTTCAATATTCCAACTAGGAGGCCAGCTGTGGCAAAAAAGACACGCTCACAAACTTTCCACTAGCGACCGTAGCGGAGCACGAGTTAAGCAGCTCGTGAATCTAGAAATGGTAGTCATAAGTTAACCCACAATTAGTAAGAGGTGCCCCAAGCAGATGAAGATTAGAACGTTCATTTGCAAGCTATAATCCTTTATTGAGATAAGATTTGAGGGCCCAAGTTCAATGTTTTACGCCATTATCTGTCGACAAGATATCAATTTCATCAAGTCTCTCAGTGCTCTATTTTAGTTATCACTCTCCATGTGTGAACAAGTTAGTGCAAATCAAGTAACTACCTATAATGGACATTTAAAATCCCCCATGGTGAATAATAATTCCTAGAATTGATATTTATGATCCAGCAAACCTTAGACAATTTTCTTCCTATGTTATACTGTGGTACCTATAATAATATGTTCTCTGGAACAGTAACCTTTTACTTCAAAACCAACAAAAATACTAATAGGAAAAAATCAATTTAGGCAAAGATTTTTTCATGACAAGCACTACAGCGCGCATTGAAAGAGTTATTGGCGGTTACAAGAATTTATTCTCGTCAGAGGGAGATCGTTTCAGTAGCATTCATCAAGTGAAGAAAGGGAATAACACGTAGAACTGTTAGCAAAATGATGGGGCGTGTTTTTAGAGGAGTTAAGTTGGCTCTTAGGAATGCGGCCCTGGAGAAAACCATTCTACTGTCTATGATATCGCTGGCCATTTCGGAAAACTGCTCGGTAAACTTAATGTTTCAAAAAGCGTGTGATGAAAGTGCTCTAGGCCCTGTTTATCTTGGTAAGTATAGCTTTAAATGACTTAAAAGGTACTCCGTTAGGGCACATTTTCCCCTGGATACTCCATGAGGAATAGTGAAACATTTTGCGTTCGGAACTGATATCTATACGAGTATAAAACAGAGATTGTACATATTATAATCGGAATACTTTCAGCTACGAAAGGAGTGGTCTGTCTAATTTCCTGGTAGTGAAAGGTATTTTCCCAAAAACGATTTTCTTTGGTACCTTCATAACTTTATATCTCCATCAATTTAGGTATATCAACTATTTCATACAAGTCATTCCTCCAATAGGAAGACGAAGAATTTTTTTAATTACAAAAACGAACACAATACTTCCGATTTCTAATATTAGAAATTTATCGGAAGTTGTAAAAATATTCGAGGTAAAGAAAGGAATATGAAATTTTTGACAGGCAAAATGTGTCCCAATGAGAAACATGCTCAAACAGAAACCACTTCATATAACATCTCCAAATCGATGATATACTCTCTCTTGGTGTCGTTGGTTCTCATCTATGCCGGAACATGGAGTGACAGTCATGGAAAGCGGAGAAAACCTTTGGTGTTGATGCCTCTTGTTGGTGAGTAGCCAATAATTATCTGTATCTGTAAGTAGCCAAAGGACTGGTGTAGTGGTGTTAAATCAAAATAATTAACCAATGAATTCTTCGATTGAGTTCTTTTTTTGTAGACAATTTTATTTATTATATACCTACTTATTTTTTCAAATCTTCTATCATCTGTAGAATTTTTTTGTGTGCCTCTCACAGAACCTATCAGCACGAACGCATCCATGAGACACGTGGGATATAATATACCAGTCTAATATGACAGCAGACAGACAGATTTTTGTACTAGCCATAGTGATAAGTCCTCTTTTTATGACAGTTTAAGGCAAAACTTAAGAATCATTGTCCAGATTTGTGTGGATGCTTCCAAAAGATCATTTTCGTTAATTTTTTACTTGTTTTGACAGTGCACAATCCAATAAAGATCCCATAAACATACGAGTTACATTTACGATTTATTTTACTTGCGTATATTTTCCAATCCAAAAATATTGACTTCCAGATACTTACATCTGAATACATAGGTACAGTGTCCGCCCAAAAAAAGGAGCCACTCAAAATATCTAGAGAACGGATTAAAATTTTGAAAAATGTTAATGCTTGTGTAACATTATCCCAAGGGGAAACATAAAACTGGGTTCTGATTTGTTTAAAATCATTACCAGGGCGACCACAGGTGAGTCTTAAATAGAAGTACCTTGTTTGTGGTACATTTCTAGAAAGTAGGTAGTTGTCATTAGACGTATTGTCACACACAGGTTTGAGTTTATTTAACAAAACAGGGCCGGAGATATCGTACATTGTATTTCAGAGGTTTCAGCAATTTTTTAAATAAAAAAATCGTAATTCTGTATTTTTTTTAACAAATGTAGGTACAATTTGAAATTGTTAAATTTTCAAACCCTATATACTATACCATTAGCTTCACCAGGGGAGTTGTCATGAGGTTAACTATTAAAAAAAAAAAAAAAAACGTAAAAATTATCGGTTTTAATTATCCGAATATAATTTGTGATAAAAAAAAATACTATGAGTCCACTAGTCCTTCATTCCAAAATAAGCACAGGGCTGGATTTAATTAAATTTAATGTAATAGGTGCGAGAAAAGCAAAAAACCGGCGTACAGGCCTAGTCAGCCCTGTTTTCAAGATATATTTGAGTAAAATTATTTAGCACAAATTATACTTGAAAATAATGTTCTTGTCACCACCTGGTAAAGCAAATCGTATAACAAAAACAAGAAAATTTATATTTTTCAAATCGATAAACATTATTCATTTTATTTACCAAAATAAAATTCACTTCTTATGAATAATTTTTTGGCTGAAACCTCTGAAATGCAATGTACGATATCTCCGGCCCTGTTTTGTGTAAAAATACTCAAACTTGTCTTGAAATGCTTTTAATGACAAATACTTTCCAGAAATGTTTTACAAACAGGGTAGTTCTTTTTAAGATTCCAAAGTTGACCCCCAGGGGTAGCCCCTAGTAATGATGTAAAATTAAAAGCCAGTAGAAAATGTTTCCCCATATTATGATTGAACTCGTGTTTCAGCATTTTTTTTTTTTTTTTTTTGGTGGATCCTGTATGTAAATGCAGCTAGAGGAGGGAAGTGGGAACCACCATTTGAATATAATATTTAATACATTTGAAATTTAAATGATCCTGATAATTCTTCGTAGCAACAAGAATAAAAAGACAATATTTTAACAACAACAACAATAAATCGAGTACCTGATTATCTACAATTCTGTACCAACAATATACAATTCTTTTCTATTTCAGGTCAACTCTTGACTGACGTGACCAATGTCATTTGTTCTCATTATTGGAGCATCTCAGGTCACACCGTCGGAATTTTGAACGGTCTCTTGCCGGGCCTTTCTGGCGGAAGAATTCTACTATTCACCGGAGCTGTGTGCTATGTCAGCGACACCACCGCAGTTGAAGCTAGAACATTCAGGTGATTAAGTCTTAACTAAAAAAGAAACATTTCCATACTTACACCATTTAAATTTACCCATATGTAACAGTACCTAATGATTAAATCCAAAATGGTATTTTCTATTTTGGAAATCAAAAAAAAAAATGACATTCATGATGCTGCACTGGAGATCTACAATAAGTACCTAATAATTTTGTCATCTATATAATTACAGAGGTGGGTTGAAAAATTTGCATGCCTCTTCATAACAAGCGGTCATACATAGAGTTTCAAAACTCAAATTAATTATTGAAATTTGATGCTGGCACTAGAAAATATACACATAGAAACTTCAAAATTATTGCTTTTCTTGACCCCCTCTTATCTATTCCACTGCACTCCAGGATAGGGATTCTCGCAGCCCTCTACTTCATAGCAACTCCCACGGGTGACTGCCTGTCTGGGTTTCTCTCGGTGAAATATGGCTTCCTTTTCGTGTTCACCCTCTGCATCTTCCTCAACCTTCTCGCCTTTGCTAATTGTTTACACTTCATGGCTGACTCATCGGAGGAGTACGACGAGAGGAGTGTAGAAGGTTTCTGGGTGCAAGTGGTGGACAACTTGCGAGTAGTCACGAGAAAGAGGCCAAACCAATCCCGCCTGATCGTGGTACTCACGCTCATTGCATCACCACTTGTCAGAAGTCCAATGATAGGTAAACTATTTATAACTTGTGTCCCTTTGAACGCCAAAATTGTGTAAAAATTAATAAGACTGAGCGCCGATCTCAGTAGCTTTACCCATAAGGCGGCGGATTTTTAACCTGGAGGTCGGTGGTTCAAGTTCCAAAGACTCTAAAAAATTAGCTGTGTGAGTTTGAGTAATTTTATTGTGATATCACGATTGTCATTAACATTGTTACTTTAACACAAATATGATATTATGTTTTAAGCCTGAGCGTTAAAGCAGAATTAAGACCGAATGTACAGTTTGTGTACCTCGGTCATAAGTTGATTTTTTCTAATTATACAATTTTTTTCACCTGAGAGCAGGAAAGAGAGGAAGAGGACATCCACCAATGAGATGGGACGACGTAATAAGAAAAATAGCGAATAATACATGGATGAGGAAAGCCATCAAGATAGAGAAGGAAGGCGGTCCTGCAATCTACAACACTAGAGAGACAAACTCTAGTGCTGATATCACTGATTCAAACAGTGATTCAATTTTTTTCATATCCAAAAAGATTTTTTTTGAGCATTCAGGTATACAACATGAACCCTACTAAGGTATTCCAATACACATACCAAAATATCCCAAATGTGTCTTAAGCTTGGAAATTATGAATTACTGGTCTGTTCACAGGTGAATCGTCTGTGCTTTATCTCTTTGTACGGTACAAATTCGGGTGGAACGAGGCTGAGTTTGGATACTACGCAGCATTTCAATTGATAGGACTCTTCATGGGTAGGTATCAGAAATGAGCAAGATTGGAACCGTTCATAATCATACAAACGGGTAAAAATATTGAAATAAATTTAGTCAGTTGATCAATCAACATAATTAAAGATCTATGATGAAATGTACATACATACTACTGAAAAGTTTATTCAGCCTCATTACTTTTCTTCGAAAGAGGGTAAAAAAAGGCAACCAATATCCTTACTTAACCAATAAATTATTTATAAACTATGGCTACAACATTGACACACATAACAACAATGCACAAACGATTAGATATTCAAACCATGGATGTATATAGTTTACTTTTTCAGTAAAGCATCTCTTGTTAGAATTGGATTAAGTAGATATACTAGATATGAAACACCTCGGCCGAGGTATGCAGAACACCTTTACAAAGAGACAGCGCGGCAGAGTGTAAGGTATAATAACTATACTCGTAAAACTATAATCGTAAAACTAATTCTCCTAATTGTTGTTCCAGGCACTCTCATCTCACTCGGCTTATTCAGCAAGTACTTTAAGATGTCGGACTCCCTCATTGGAATCCTCGCCAGTTTGTCCGACATGGCGGCGGCAGCTTCTTACATAATGGTCAGCGCTCCCTGGCAGATGTTCCTCAGTATGTCACCAATTGCAAGACTAGCAAAAGTGATATCAACTAGCACGTTTGTTGAATCAGATTAATACACTATAGTTACTGTCTGATAACTAGTTCAGTGTGTGTTATGTCGAAAGGGATATAATTTTATCCATAAGTTATGACTCATTTGAATTAATCTTCTATCCCTATCCCTAGTGGGGTTAAAAAAAGCCTCAAGACGGAATATTCAACAAATTTGTATATTGAACCTCACTCGAGTAAGGACTCTCACTCTCAAAATTCCCAAATACCCTTTTAACCGTTAATTCCGTTCAAATAACCCCATCACAAGTGTAGTTGAAAGGGAGATTTGAGGATACACATTTATAATATATCATATAAACGGTGAGTTCTGCCATTTGAGAAATACGAAAACTCGGTTTTATACTCAGGACAGACCCCCTAACAATCCCTGAAAGTTTCAGGGGGGACCATAGAATTGGGATTTGTGCTTGTATTGGGTTTTGCTACAGTTAGCCCTAGCCTAAAATATTTATTATTTGTTTTGCCAATGTTCACAACTATGAAATATCACCTTTAAGAATATAAAGGTGTCATCAATTGTAATAGGTAAGCCGTGTATTTTTCATAACAGTTTTTTAATCTAATTTCAGTTCCATTTATGGATATCTTTCATGGGGCAGCTCAAGTTATCTGTTCGTCCCTTCTATCGAAACATGTAGACCCTAATGAGGTGGGCAAGATATCCAGTGTAAAGGGGTTTCTGGAATCCATAGCACCATTTCTAGCAACACCCCTCTATAACTTCGTCTACATTCATACAATCGACTACCTGCCGAGTGCTTTCTATGTTGTTAGTGTGATATTTGGACTGCCAATATTTGTGATTTTTGGGTAAGTATCTAACAAGATAACAGTAGGCTATAATATCTCTCAGATACCTCTTTATCTTCCATATCTTGCTCTTTAATGTTGTTCTTCTTTAAAAAATCCTTTCTTGAAAGAGAATTCCATTTTGTCTTGATTTCTGTGGAAGTATTTCCGGTGTTTCCTAGTTATTTAGTAGCTACTCAAACTGAGGGAAAACAGATTAATGAACAGTCATGCAGGAAAACAACAAGTTTCTAAACTTCAGATATCAGTACCTTCAACGTACAAGAAAGAAGTAACTGGTATTATTAATTGCGACAAATTTGATAAAAGAGTTTGAATTATAGGTTACGTTGCATGAATATAAATTGTTCCCACATCTACCTCTCTACTTAAAATGAACCCATACTCACTTTGTGTATTTTTCACAGTAAAATTTAAAAAATCATGCTTGGAAGCACACAAAGCTTTTCAGCCGACTTTATTTCTAACATTTCTCACCGAAAAATATGGATTTATATGATAAAACATCAACTAGGTGGATAATTATGCTGGTAAGTGATATTAGGTTTAAATATTATTAAGAGTGCCTGATATTGAGTAACCTTTTTCTTTCTTTTACAGAATAATACTGCTTACTGAGAGAAAAACGTCGCTGTTGGAGGAGTCCAGAGATTTCACAAAGAAATTCGAAAATAAAGGGATCAATGTAGCTTGAAAAGCGGTCACAAATAATAATATAAATATACAAATAATGATAAAAATTTTAAAGAAAAAAGTAGGCAACAACATAATTCAAACTATTAAAGAGCTTGGCAACACTACGCCCCGCCCTGCAACATAGGAATTTCATTATATTTGGTACATATAAGCTGTACTCAAGGAATTGATCTTTGCACCTTACAACACTGAACAAAACCACACGCACAAACTGCCTATTTTCCCGTGGGAATTGCAGTAGACAACAAAGACATTCATCTCGACATATAATCCCGGCTCTTTGAGTCATAAGATAGATGTGTTGTCAACTGTTATAAAAAATTCATGGTTGGAATTTGCAAATTTACAACCAACATTTGAAATCGCAATTCATAAGTCAAGTGAAAACTCAAATTACAGTTATCATATTTGCGTTAATCACCTTCATGATATCACAACTAGTCAAAACTAGCTTTACTAAATCTGCGCTGAATCCAGGACTTGAACAACCGACCTCCAGGTTACAAGCCCGCCGTCTTATCGATCGAGCTACTGAGGTCGGTAAAATAATAATGTCATTTCGTAACAACAGCAAAAATATTGGAAAGCACCGAAGAGAGAGGGAAAAAATCTGGTGTAAACATCACACGACTTTCCATATCCCCCAAAAAGAAGTCGAATTCTGCCACTGGTGACTCAACGGTAACAGATAACTAAAAAGCAGTGCCTAATTCGTAATCAGAACCTCAAAATCATTGGATTTGATATGTCGCAACCCCCATCTAGTGTGAATAATAAAAAAGTTAGTCCAAGCGGGTCCCCCCAACATACCGGTAAATTGGGGCTGGGTTCCAAAAAGTTCAAGATTTCAAAAAAATGATCAGAGATAACCACTATTATTTTTTTTAATCCGAGAAAAAGTTGTTCTTTAACTTTTTTTGTATCTCTAACCAATTCAAAGAAGCGGCGGTTCCGGCCAATATTTGCGGCCGATTTGAAACAAAAGTTTCCTGGTTCGTCTGGTGTATGAAATTAATTTGTATACCAAATTTCAAGTCTCTAGCTCTTACCGTTCTCGAGATATCCTGTTTACACACAGACAGACAGACGCACGGACCAATGGCTGAAAACAAATTTTTGGTATCCTGAGGCTATAATTTGTCCAGGAATTTGAAAAACTGGGTAGGTCAAATTTTCGACGAATACAATACTTTCCTTATTATAGGATAAGGAAAGTAAAAAGTAGTTTTCTTCTAGGTCCTCTTCTGGTACGCATCTACTAGACAATCTTTACGTAGATAATTATGTCTGCATGTGTACCTACCCGTTTTTTATGTACGCAAATATATCTTCTGTACCTACGGAACTTGTATACAGCTAGGTACAGTGACATACTTTCCAGTCTGATAACATAATCCCTATTAGCGGCACCTAATAGAATGGGAACAAAATATCTTCAAACTTATCTCAAAAGGATTATTATAGATTGGGGCTTCATAATCCATCTGATTAACACTTACTTACAATATTACCCTACGCGTAGATATAATTGAATACAATAGATACAAATACATGTCACAGATTATTAAATTTAAGATAAGGTTTTCATTTGATTTGCAAAAATGTCATTCCTTGATCTCAATGTAGTAGTATCTGTCTAGTTTATTTTTAAGAATAGAAGAGAGTAATATTTTTCTGTTTTAAATGGGCGAATTTTAGTTTTAGTAAAAATGTGCCTTCGCAAACTTCTGGAATATAAAATCTATTTTTAGTATCAATATTAATACCCATACCTACTATGGCTTTTGATCAACTACTCGTCTTATAAAATAAAATTTATTAAAATTAAATGCTATCTATATTAATAAATAATATGTTAAATTCAATATCATGTATGGTTGTATGGTATGTTTATAAATTCTCTTTGAACTGTTTAAACTCTTTCTTTTAGTGTGAATTTCTGTGTGAACCATATTTTATTGAGGTATACTATTGGACAAGACTGAACAAATCCTTTACGCCAGTAAATAGTTAATCAGATCAGTAGAATTTCTTTACCAAGTATGTTCAAATCTTCATTTCTCACAAAATGGTCGCTAGAACTAACTATACTTTTGACAATGATGTCAGTGTCCATTTCGGAAAATGGTTCGTTTAACTTGGGGTTACAAAAAGCTTGCAATCAAGAAGGCGACGGACCAAAATATCTAGGTAAGTGTAAGCACCTAGGAAATGAACGTAAAAATCTTTTTCATACCTACCTAATTATGTACCTACTAGACATAGTCTGAATATACGAGATTGGAATGCGAGTTCAAACCCTTAATAGTTATGCTCAAACATATTTATGTACATAAGTATTAGTAGGTATAATATGACGAAACAATCTGTGCGAACGAGATTCTAGCGGAAAACATGGGTTAACCCCGTTAACATGTTAAATAAATAAATACTATTATTCCGGTCCAACCCAGGCTGGGTGAGGTTAATGTGGGTGGCATTTATGTGAATTTCCTGTGAATGGAGGGTAACAGGGTCGTGATAAGACCATGCAGTTAACTGCGACGTTAAAGCCCAACAAAAACTTTTCATATTGGTCGGATAATGATCTTCACTATGGGACTTACCTGTACTTGTCATGGCGCGACATTGTGCGATCTGTTCAGGAATAGCGGGTCATAAATGAAGGATAGTTCAGGCTGTTGCAAGTCGTTGTAAATTTGCAAATTTCAATCCTTGCGCAGTTGTAAATTCAATAGCTCGAGTTGTCCGGCAGGTGAAATCTTAACACTGAGCTAATTGTGCACGAAACAACAGATTCTGGAAAATTGTTATTTTTAACCACATACAAACTGACGACCATTGGAAAAAAAAACTTCTTGTCCTCCTCTCATCTTCTCCTCATCTCTGATTCCATTCCATCATCGCTGGTTCCGAAGATGGTTTTGATGGTGAGCAAACTCTTTGGCTCTGTGCACTCTGTCTCTATATTATTATGCTTGACCAGCACGACCTTGTTCTGTAAGCGCTGTAGAACAAGCGCCCAGGGGCAACCGGGGTTTTTACGTCGTTTTGAACTGTATGGTTATATCACGACGGAACAGGTATTTGGACAGTATTTTTACTTAGTGGAAACTTTATTTGTCGCAGCTGTACAGAGGTCATTGATATTAGGGTGGGAAATTTGTCATCCTAGCCTAGGATTTTTTCCTGATAGGTCGAACTCTCTTCCATAATCGGAAGAGTAGTTGACATTTAAAAGTTTAAGCTTATAGCATCAGTCACCATCCAAAAACGTTGTCGCTCAAAGAACAAAACTTAATGCTCGAAATTTCTCAAATTCAGGAGTCTCATGTCCAACCGAAGAAGAGGCTCAAAAAATCACAGCCAGCAACAACATCTACAAGTACATGCTGAATTCATTCCTCATATCCATAGTTCTGCTGTATGCTGGCAGCTGGAGTGACAGCCACGGGAAGCGAAGGAGACCTCTAGTTTTCATACCATTGATCGGTAAGTGATTTAAATGGATTTTTTTGTTGTTCCAAAATACCTACCTTTAGCCCTTTAAGTACTATACATTTATGCAAGCGAATTTAAGCATTCTTTAGCGTGGCTCATAGAATATTGTAGTAAAAAAATACTCTTCATGCCATCCCTGAAAGTTCATTTATTTAGACTGGGCATGGACCAACTTTAATAGTAATAGGTAGATAGTTAAAGTATAAAAATTGATATATCTTACCGTAAATATACCACTATTCTAAAAACAACCCTTAAAATGCCATTGTTACTCGTAATTTTTGCAGGTCAGATCATCACAGACTTGAGCAACGTGTTCTGCTCCTACTTTTGGTCGACATCCAGTCTCTCTGTCTCCTTATTGAACGGATTCTTTCCTGGTATATCTGGAGGAAGGCTGCTGATGTTCACTGGAGCCAACGCTTACATTAGTGACACGACCAATCATAAGGATAGAACTTTCAGGTGTGAACCAAATTGCATTTCTTTGTTCAGTCAGAAGTGAGAAGTTGTACCTACTAGATGTACATAAACGTGAATAGTAGAACATAAAAATGTACATGATATGAGCAGATGTTTTGAGCTTATTGGTGATTTCAGATGGCCAACCGGACAATTTTTTTAGGAGAGGCAAAAGATCCATATTGTGTTGAACGCTGTTTTCTTAAATTAATAGCTTTATGCAATAAATAAATATGTCGTGTCCTAGACAAGGTCGTAGCTAGGCTATTCAGCACCCGGGGCAAACACCTATTTTGGTGCCAGACTTTCATCGCCAAAACAAAATAATAAGTGCAGATTTTGATCTAATAAATCTAGGCAAAGCAAGTTTAATTGAGTTTTACTTTCATTATTTCAGCTCACTTTGTGAACTCCTTCGTTAACTTTCCTTTTTTCCAGGTTAGGTTTAGTGTCGGCTTTGTACTGCATTTCCACGCCGGTTGGTGACGCACTGTCTGGTATACTCACAGTCAAATTTGGTTTTATCAATTTGTTCTTGCTATGTGTTGCTATCAGCGTGTTCTCACTGCTCCTTGGCGTGTGCTACATTGAAGACACGTCCGAAGTGTATGATCCCAAACAAGTGGAAGGATTTAAAGATCAAATTTATGCCAATGTGAAAGTAACCATCCGGGAGCGACCTGGTATGAGTAGGAAAATCATTCTCTTGGCTTTGCTGGCTTCCCCACTCATCAGGAGTCCTATGTTGGGTGAGAACTATTTTTTAACTTTGTATGATAGGGTAATATAGTCTATTAAAAACTGCATCAACTAGGTCTTTTTCTTTAGTAATATTGTTATATGAATAGTCATAAAACAACATAATTATTTACAGTATATTTACAGTAAAAACAAGGAACCCTGAAATATTAATTTAACTTTAGCTTCCTGAACCTGTCAGATTTTGTCTCAGAACATTTTATCAGATTGCAGGAGTTGTCTTAAAAAACTACATTGAATGATAAAACCATTTAAACCAGTCACTTTATCAATGTTGAGTTTTTTGTCGGTATCTGTCGTCCTATTTTGATTTTGTTTAAATCCTTTTCTCAGTACGAACTTAAATACCAAAAGTAGACTCTGTGCCAAATTGGGTGTCATTTCGTCCAGCCATTTGGAGCTAGGTTAATTATGAATGTAAATGGATTTTATTTTATACAATATACATAAATATATATACGTTTTATGTAATTTCAGGAGAACAGTCAGTGCTGTACCTGTTTGTACGCTACAAGTTTGGATGGAATGAAACCATCTATGGGTATTATGCTTCTTTTCAAATGATTGGAATTTTCATAGGTAAGATAGAAAATACCTTGTGCTAGCACTAACAAATACAATCTTCTGTTTCATTGGATATTTTACTTCCGAGAAATTTCTAATATTAGGAATCGGAAGTATTGTGTTGGTTTTCCTTTTTAAAAAAAATAATAATTTTTTTCTGCAATTTCATTTATTTTTTTTTCTTTCTTTCTTTTTTTTCATATTTCAGGACGTTTTATAACCTCCTGAACAACTTTGGTTTTTGGTCTGTTTGTCGGTCTGTTAAATATTCTTTGTAACGCGCAAATCTCAGAAACTACTGAACGGATTTCAACAAAAAATTGTACACACATTGGAGACGTATTGTAGATGGTCCCATTTTTAGTATATTTTGACATACTGAAATCACCATCAACGCTGTAAGCAGAAGATGTATTGTGTATAATTTTGAAACTGTTAGCGTAATGGGACTTCTTGTCTCGAGCCGACAGTCTAAATAAAGCACTACTATACTATACTATACTATACTATATTGATGTATTCTCAGAAAATTTCAAATTCCGAGTTCTTCATTTCTTAATTTTAATACAATATAGGTAGATTTTAAAATAACAGTTCCTGCGTCAAGATCATCATTGAAATAATACCCTGAGGGATTTATCACCATTATTGCTTAAGAAAGAATAAATTGGTCATTTATATTTTTATATGCTAAGACATAATTATTTTATTTTTGCAAATAAATCTCTATCAACTATTTCAGGTACTATGTTTACTCTTGGATTTTTAAGTAAGAAATTGGGTATGGAAGATTCCAAAATTGGCATTATGGCAAGTGTCATGGATACGCTTTCAGCCTCTCTTTACTTCTTCGTCAACTCATCCTGGCAAATGTATATGGGTAAGCCTACAAATCCAGTTCTATTTGATTTATAGCATATTACAAAATCAAAATATATTCCAAGTAAAAAAATGTATTGAATTCGCCTGGTGGTTAACCAAGTTGACCACCAGGCGAATTTAATGCTCAAAGCGAATATATTATTATTATTGTCATTTTTTTATTTACTTTTTCCCATTATTTGTCTGAATTTGTCTGTATGTTCTACTAATAAAGTGTTTCTAAATAAATAAATAAAAAATAAATAAAGCATTACGACCTACATGAGTCCAGCGTAGTGAAGACATGAATAAAATTGGTGCCTGTTCTGTTTTTTTTTTTTAAGTGGGGTTTAACGTCGCTTTCAACTGCCATGGTCATATCACGACGGGGGTTTTACCCTCCATTCGCAGGAAACTCACAAACCTGCTACTCACATTGACCTCACCCAGCCTGAGTGGGCCGGGAAAAGCCAGCGTCACGAGAATTAGAAAGTTTTTCTAATTCTCGTGACGCTGTTTTTCAAATTCATCCATGATCATAATGGCAATCCGCATTCTGCTGGCTACTCATGGCCCCAATTAGTCTGAAATTGAGTAGCTCAGTTGTTTGCCCTGCGAATGGTGGGTGAACCCTCCGTCGTGATATGACCATGTAGTTAATAGCGACGTTCTTCTTCTTCTTTCAGTTTGCCTTGTCCCAAAACAATTTGGGGTTGGTATTAGTTAACTTCGTCCTTATATTTGGGGTTATTTGGTTCTGGCATTCCTACTTGCAAATTTAAATAAAAATACCTAAATAAACAAATAATCTAAAAAAAAAATCATTAATACAAGAAATAACGTTTCCCTAGCATAACGGTTGTGACTACTGCCCGTATTCCAAAGATCGTGAGTTCTATTCCGGGTTTGAGCAGACTTTTAATAGTGAGGCTGTTATTTTCGGCCCTATTAAGGAGCGCGGTAGCGCTCCGACCCGCCAAGTCAATCGAAATAGTTCGCGCGCTACCAAGAGTATACTATACGCGACAGCATAAGTAGCACATTTCGTGTAGTTGTAGGAGAAAAAGTACAAGTGATGGAGGAAATTGAACTACATATACAGATTGGGGCACGATAATAGACAAGCTTTTAAAAAAGAAACATCGAAATCGTTTGAGTTAAGTTGGTCAAAAACACACTGTAAAAACGTCATTTTTTTTCAAAAAATTCTGCTTCTTCTTTGACGTTGACCGCTCTACAGCCAAAACTACTGGACCGATTTTCATGAACGATGGCTCATTTTTTTTCTTCTGGGTGGTAGGTGTGCCTTTTTATGGTTTCATTATCCCAAAAGCTACCATTTGGCCGTTAATTAGGAAAAGTATCATTTTCAGAGCTCAGAATAACATTGCAGTATAGATATTTAATCTAGTTTATTATGTATATACCTATTCATTCACAAACCTTTCAATCCACATGTCCCGATGTGAAATTGTATAAAGATATACTAACCCATAAATAGTCGCCGGTGCTGAGTGAGTTAGCGCGCTAAGCTTACCACGCATGGTGGCCTGTATTCGATCCCCAGCTGGGCAGGAATTTTTCTGCACTTTACTTGGGTGTTTGGGGTCCACTCATACCTCGTGAGGAAAAATGAGTAGTTACTGAATAAGTAACGAACAGTGACGGCATTACCAGAGTTAAAATAAATTAATGTAATAGAATTTGAAAAGTAAAGGAGGCTCTTAGTAATGCTGCACTACCCACAAAATTTGTGAAGAGGCCTTGTGCTTGACCACAAATAATTTCATACATACACATAGCTATAATAAACCTGTAATGCCCAAGGAGTGAAAAAGACAAGATTTTTTTTTCTTCTAAAATGTTGGTTAGGTATATTAGGTTCAAAAATGTAAAAAAAATCTCTAGTACCCAATGTTACATAATGTATGTGTAACATGAATGTCATAAATATTTGGGGACCTTTTTAAGTGGGAAATGTAGAAGTTTCATAGAAAACTTTGTAAAAGCCCCTACACTACCTAATACCTATTCCTAATTAGGAATGTTAGGTACATAGGAAGTGAAAGGCTTTTTCCTCCCTATCCAATTCTCTCTAGTAAATATTTCTTTCACTGGCCGCTAAAAATATTATTATACAAAGTAAAATAAATTGAAGCTTTTATATGTTGCAAACACCACGGGCTTATGTCAATAGTCCAGTTAGCTCAGTGGTTAAGGCGGCACTGAGTAGAGCTAGAGATGCTAGAGGTCCGCGGGTTCGAACCCGCGTCTCGAACACATGTCTCAGCTCGAGCTGAGACATGTGATTTTTTTTAAACAAAATACTCTTTACTTGTTTTAGTTTTACATAATTTACATTAAATTTAGTGAGTTTATGAGGTACTATTAACCTTTTTGTTGTGGGTTGTGTTGTACCTCATTTATAATATAAAATAAAAAATTAACAGTTAAAAAAATATATTTATACATTTATTACTCAACACAATAAGCTTCGTTTTCAGTATTCTTTCACAGAAATTAATTGTAAAAATACATAGTTATCCTCCCATTTAGGATTTTTACCTCATAATAATACATCTTGGGCATACTGCTGGAATAATGGGACTTAAAAGTTTTTATTATTATATCTGACATAAATTAAGGAAATATGTTCAGGGTGTACCCACTATTTGAACCAGTTGAGGGGCCCATCTGGATAAAATGAATGGCACCACACAGCATCCTTGTAAAAATCTGTGACACAGTGCCAATTTATGAAACGGGATTAATTTTAGAATAACCCGGACTATCTCTCTAATCGTTCTTCGACTTGAGGGAGGGTCTCGCTTGTTATCTTACCTTCTTTTAAACAT
This sequence comes from Bactericera cockerelli, assembly GCA_024516035.1. Taxonomy (NCBI): domain Eukaryota; kingdom Metazoa; phylum Arthropoda; class Insecta; order Hemiptera; family Triozidae; genus Bactericera; species Bactericera cockerelli. The sequence goes on along the minus strand of CM044955.1, from coordinate 36,356,569 downwards.
AATTAACCGAACACAGTGAGAACGAACTCACTAAGTGAGGTTATACGCCAGAGCAAAATTAGCACAATTCTTGTAGTTGTAGGAAAAAAAGTACAAGTGATGAAGGAACTCGTACTATAAATAAATATAGATTGGGGCACGATAAAGACAAGCTTTGAAAAAAGAACCATCAAAATCGTTTGAGTTAAGTTGGAGAAAACCAAACTTTAAAAACGTCATTTTTTTCATCATTTTCTGATTCTTCTTTCACGTTGACCGCTCTACAGCCAAAACTACTTGACCGATTTTTACAAACGATGGCAAATTTTTTTCTCGTGAGTAGTAGGTGTGCTTTTTTATTGTTCTATTATCCTAAAAGGGACATTTGGCCCTTAATTGGGAAAAGGATCATTTTCAGAGCTCAGAAAAAAGTTGGTGTATAGATATTCAGTATCTAGTATATTATCACTCTCCCAGATGAGTCAAAAGTCACATATCTACTTTTTAGGTGAAAAAATAATTTGGAGAAGGATACTGTGCTTAGGTATGAATATCAAACTAAAATCTTTATCTTCACGTTCAAACTGTTTCATTTATCAACACTTGTTCCTTTAAAGTCATTATTTAATATGTTAAATAGTTTTATATTGAAACAACATGTATCATTCACCCCACACCTATACAGGGCCACTACAAAAAGTTATAAGATCCCCCAAAAAATATCACTTCGTGACATAAAAAAGTCCCGCCAAGTCGTTCCCCAAAAATATTTCAGTTCCCAAATTCATCCCTCCCTCCCTTCCCAAAAAATATATTAGTTATTTGTGACCTCCCGCAAAAAAATTATTGAAATCAATTTATGGCCCCGCCTTTTATTCATTCATCTAAGTGCAACAGTATACTTATTAATAGCCTCCCCTCTCTCTTTCTTCTAATGTCCTCTTTCTTTTGGTAGTTATTGCATGTTGGAATGTTTCCTTTACAAACTCAGAACTTAAGTCTTATTTCCTTGCTCCTTTCACCGACTTGGGCTCTTGGCGGAGTACCACCAAGCAGGTCCGTTCTTAGCCAAAGGAACTGATGTCTTGGTTTTTTTCTAAGATTATATATAAATGTAGACATATGTAAACATGTGTTCCTTGGAAATGAGCTGGAATCGTGACTTGATCTGATGGTCCAATTCTCCTTGGTGGCAGATATTTTGCGACTTAGATACAGATAATGCATCCTTGGGTCGCGGTCGGCTAGACTTCTCATTTCCTGTTCTCCATAAGAACCATTATGTTAAATTATCTCTTTTTAATTCTTTTAAAATAGCACTGTCTATTAGATTTAAAAAAAAATTATTCCCAGTTAGTGGTACTCCGCCAAGAGCCCAAGTCGGTGAAAGGAGCAAGGAAATAAGACTTAAGTTCTGAGTTTGTAAAGGAAACATTCCAACATGCAATAAGGACCAAAAGAAAGAGGACATTAGAAGAAAGAGAGAGGGGAGGCTATTAATAAGTATACTGTTGCACTTAGATGAATGAATAAAAGGCGGGGCCATAAATTGATTTCAATAATTTTTTTTGGGGGAGGTCACAAATAACTAATATATTTTTTGGGAAGGGAGGGAGGGATGAATTTGGGAACTGAAATATTTTTGGGGAACGACTTGGCGGGACTTTTTTATGTCACGAAGTGATATTTTTTGGGGGTTCAGACTAGGTGAGGTAAATGTGGGTAGTTTGTACGATTTCAAGCGAATGGAGGGTGAAACCACCCTCCTAATCAGGACTTAAAATCAAATAGAATCGTTGGTGTTAGGAAGGGCATTCAGCCGTAAAAATGTGCCACAGGCATCCAACCTCAACCATGAGGTTGAAAATTGCCGACCCCAGGTAGTTTTGGGAAAAGACAAAGTGAAAGAAGGAGACAAGTAATATTTTTTTGCAGGTGGCGCGACGGGACACTGTTGTGCACACAGTCGGGCCCGGTAAATTTATTTTTTTGAAACAGTAGTAAAACAAAAGTATTGTAGAAAGAGAAAAAATCCTATTTCAAAGGAGAGTTAAATATGTGAATTTCATTTGGAAATGGTTTTGAACACAAAACACAATATCTTGAAGATTCAAGATTCATGCCGCCATTGTCATGACATATCTGCAGACACTTTCGAAATCACAACACACTCGTCGGATCTTGCACATTTTTTCTCTGAGTCTATGTGAGACAAGTGACACATATAAATTTTAACACAATAATCCCCGTTTTTCAAAGAAGATTCAAAATCATTAGCAGCAATGTATAGACAAAGGCTGAAGGCCACTTTTGTCATCTTCAAAACCGCTTGCAAATAAAATTTAGACATTTGTATATTATTTTTATTGTAAAAGATGTTTTCTATAGACCGAGTTTGGTTTTTATTAGCGCTTCAATATATTACATAGATACATAATAAAAGCTAATTGTTAACCTGATTTCAGTGCCACTTTTCGATATCTTTCACGGTGCCATCCAAGCCCTCTGCACATCCATTCTCACCAAGCAGGTTAATTCTCACGAGTTGGGCAAAATCGCCAGCGTCAAAGCATTCCTGGAATCGAGTGCCCCCACCTTGGCAACGCCGCTATATAACTACGTGTATATGAACACGTTCCAGATTCAGCCCGGCGCTTTCTACTTGATAAGCGTCTGTCTGGGACTGCCTATTATTCTCGTCTTCTGGTGAGATTTAACCCTGTTAATAAAATCTGCCATCTAAAATAATAATGATAGAATATAGTAACAAATCCTTTAAATTGACTTTTTTTTAAAGTTGTTGCCTTAAAAAATTGCCATCAATGCATCTTTTGTTTTATATAGTACATTATATATTACATCCTACCTGTATTTCACAAATAATAGATTTGAAACATATTAAATAGAAACAGAATATTATTTTATTCAATTTATGAGCCACTAAATGTCCACAGAGATATTGATTATAAATTGATAATGTATGCTTTTTACGATGCTCAATTTAATCATCCATTAACAAAAGACCCTTTTAAGGTTTCCACTGGCAACGAGGAACTAATGAAAGTCACTAAAAAGTGAAAACTGAAAATAAAATGATTAATTTTGTTATTCTCTCTTTTTAATAGGTTAATAAGGAGGGCAGAGAGGAAATCTAGTGAAAGCAACAGGATAACTGATGAGAAGATTATCACAATTGAATCCGCAGAACCAACAAAGTACTGATATCAATACGTACATTCTCAGACGGTATCTCATTTGATGATTTCACTATCAGACTAATTTATCTAGTCAGCCATCACTTCATCCAATATTTCAGTTTTGACATCCAGACATCTCCTAACAACAGGAAATGATCAGTAACAGTAGAATAAAAATGGATGGTCATTTCCTGTAAGCAAGAAAACGTCATAACTCTGGCCTCGTTTATCCGAGGCTCAACATATTATACTCAAAAGATCCGCCTCGACGACCGGCATCTTTTGGTACCACTTCCACCCCCCTATCTCAATTCTACCCCCCCCTAGGGTGGTTTATGTACATTATCAAAGAACTCGTTATAAGTCGGGCCTCGTTTATGCGAGACTCAACATATGATACTCAAAAGATGTGTTTCGATGAGTTCTATCTTTTGCCCCCATGTCCAGGGTTCGATTCCCATTCACAGCGCAGTATGTCGTAATCAATATCATACGTGTGTAATGTTCATTCTTCGTCGAATTGAAACAACAACAGCAAAGTTAAAGTTAGAGTAAATTCAATGATCTTGATGGGAATCGAACCGAGGACAGAACCTTCAGAGTCCAGACTTGAGTGCAGCGTAACCAAGGTCACAGACTGCGATGCTTCGATTCCAGTATGCTAATGAGGTGAGAGACGTTGATGCCGGTGAACCGAGACGTTCGAGTTCATTCACACTGTGCAACCAGACTTGGAGCTTGGACGCTCATTAGTATTCATACTGGGTGGATGATTTATACTGGGTGTAGGTTATTATTTTTATTTAGTTAATTATATTAGTCCAGACTTGAGTGCAGCGTAACCAAGGTCACAGACTGCGATGCTTCGATTCCAGTATGCTAATGAGGTGAGAGACGTTGATGCCGGTGAACCGAGACGTTCGAGTTCATTCACACTGTGCAACCAGACTTGGAGCTTGGACGCTCATTAGTATTCATACTGGGTGGATGATTTATACTGGGTGTAGGTTATTATTTTTATTTAGTTAATTATATTAGCTTCCCTCAATTCTTCTTCTATAGAAAGAATTTCATTCTTCACAGTCTGGAGTTCATTCACATTGTGCAACCAGACTATTTTTGGAGCTTGGATTTAATGAGGAGAAGGATAACAACGACACTCATTATTATGCTGCAGGTGATTACAATTGGAGGGAACCACATTCTTGTCGGGTTTGGTTCGATGGTTGCACATAATGATTCCAAAGCAGTCAGGAAATTTACGGAATAATTATTACCAATTAAAAAATGTGAACAATTAAATACATTGGATGTTTGAATTTCAAGACAATCATCATAGGTTAAATTCAATTGTCTCGCTTTCGAGTCCCATCCATGTACATCAAATTGATCGAGAAGAGAATAGTTTTGGAAAAGCAAACACATTCTTATGAGATACATTGCATACTCGCGAGCTTCCAGTAGTAGCTGGGTAGCATTTTGTTGAAGCATGTTGGAGTTAATGAGGAGCAGTCCGTTTGGTGATTAGTATTTATAATGAAACCTGTGGAACTCAGTTGTAAAGTTACTGACCTCTTGTACAGTTCGCGTAACTTTGTTCGCGTTTTTTGTGAATATTTTTTCTTAAAAAAAATAAAATGGTGTGCAAAATTGAAGGTTGTCAATGTCAAAAACAAGAAATACCTATTCATTTAATGTATTGGCTTACACATCATGGCATTGACATTCGTCCACTCTTCCAGAAGCCATATATCAGTAAACAAAAAAAGAAACCCACCATCTCAAGTAATGATAGTAATACCGTCACTGAAGCGACCTATAATTTTGTACCCGTAGTAGAAAATGAAGGTAATGTTCTGGAAGAGTTTTTGTTTGAAATGCCAAACTTGGAGCAGCAGCCTCAACCAACAAGTAATAGTAGTTGTAACGTTAAAAGAAGTGTTCCCTACAAAGTGCCTACTAGAAGAGGATATAAATAGTGTCTATGTGCAGAAACAAACAGTTAGTTATGAAGAACCATTCCATAAACTATTTTGGTGAGAGTGAGCTTCACCACGTCATAAGACGAGCTCTGAAAAGACATCACAAACAAGAACAACCTGAAGAGAGGAACAAAAATGAAATTGAAAGTCAAACTGAAAAAGAAGTGAAGAAATTTATGAGAGAATTTCCTCGCCAGTCTCATGTTCAGAAGTTAGTATCCTATTTTGTAGAAAGAAAAACGTTTGATAATTTATCCAGCCACATCAGTAAGAATAATTTTGTACCCACACGTGTGGCTAATAACACTTTTTTGGAACAAAAATCTTTTGCAGAATACAAAGCAAACAATGATAAAAGTGTGAGCGATATAAAGTTGTCTGTGGACGAATTGAAACAAAACAGAAAACAGGACAATGAGATTTATAATTCTAAATTTGTACTAAAAAAAGCGTTCGATGATTACATTGTTGAGGCCGGAGAAAAAGAACAAAAGATGAATGAGGACGTGAACAAAGTGAAAGAAGATTTTTCCAGCAGGATACATGAGTTGGATAACAAGTTCTCACCTCTTATAGAAATAAAAAAAACAGTAGATCAACACTATAAACAAAATCTGCTTGTGACTGCTTCTTTGAGAAGAGATCTCAATACTTTGGACAATAAAGCTCTCTACGCAACAACTTTTCGCAATTACAAAAAAAATCACGAGTCCGATTTCAAGGAGATTGTGAGTGAAAAGGAGAAAAAATTGAAAACTGAAGTAACAAATATGTTAACTTCATTGCTGTCAACTCATGAAACTGATTTCAAAAGAAAAGTTGAGGAAGAAAAACTAAAAATTCGAAGCGAACTTACAAAAATGTTTACTCAAAATTTAAATAATTTCCTTCTTGAAGAGTCTAACAAAAAGAAATTTTTACAACAATTGCGTTCCAATTTACTCGTCAGAATAAATACGGACAAGATACTGGCAGCATTTCTATCAAGTTGGAATGAAGGTGAAATTACGGATGACGTTCTAGAAAAAGTTGTAACTCAACTTAGCAAAGAAATATTGGAGAAATTGGATGTGGAAATAATCTCTATAAAAGAACAAATTAATATCTCCAATGAAACAATTGAAAACTATATCAAGTTGAATATACTTGACGAGCTCAAAACTGACATTAGTTTAAAAATTAGAAATCTGATATTTGAACCTCTCTTGTATGAAAAATTGGAGCCTCTTGTAAAATCAAAAACACCGAAGAAAATAGGAGAAGTTGAAGAAAAAGCAACCCGACTTCCCGTTCCAATAGAATAATGTCAAAACGTGATTTGGTTTTGGAGCTACATCGTCCTGCTAGAAAATTCTTTCCCCACCGTAGAACCCTACTTCGCAATGTTCATGATCTTTTCCAAGCTGATCTTGTGGAAATGATTCCATATGCTAATAAAAATAATGGTTATAAATACATACTTACCTGCATCAACTGCTTCTCCAAGTACGCTTATTGTGCACCGTTGAAAAACAAAACAAGTGCTGAAGTTGCCAAGCAGATGGAAAAATATGTTCTAGAAAAGTTGAAACCCAATATGATACCAACCCACTTGCAAACTGATGCTGGCAAAGAATTTTTTGGTCATCCATTCCGCAAACTAATGCAAAAATATAACATTAACCACTATAGTACATTTTCCCCCATGAAAGCTGCTATAGTAGAGCGGTTTAATCGAACTTTGAAGACTAAAATGTGGATAGAATTTAACTTGCTTGGCTCATACAGATGGTTGAACATTTTGCCAACTCTCGTGTCTACCTACAATGCCACCAAACATCGCTCTATTGGTATGGCCCCCCAAGATGTAAACCTTAAAAATCAAAGTCTCGTAGCGCTACGATTGAATAAACACAAGCAAGTTCTAGATAGTTCTAGGACTAGTAAATTCAAAATAGGTGATCTAGTACGAATTTCCAAAGTGAAACATTTGTTTCAAAAAGGATATGAAGCCAACTGGAGTTATGAAGTATTTCGAGTGGTTACGGTTGGTAATACTTTTCCCAGGGTATATCATCTAGAAGATTTACATGGAAAACCAATACGCGGTTGTTTCTATGAACAGGAGCTACTCAAGACCTCACACCCAGATGTTTATCTCATAGAAAAAATTCTACAACGTAAAGGTGATAAGGTTTTAGTAAAATATTTAGGTTTTGGACCTGAGGAAAATCAATGGATTCCTACCTCTTACCTACTTCAGAAATAGAAAATGAATAAACATCAACTGTATGTATTTATATTATTAAGTTGTTTATTAAAATAAATAAGAAAATACAGAGTAAAAAATGTTGTTATTATTTATATCTATACAAAATAAAATAAGGGTTACACATTAAACAAAGTAGGATACAAAATAAAATATGGGTTATACATTAAACAAAAATTAATTTACAGTATCATAGCCATTATCATTACAGATATACTTCTTAAAATAAGGATTATGTACAATATGAGGTGCTAGTCGGTAAGAATTGTTTTCTAAACTATCACTACTTAGAGCGTAAATTAAAAAACTTACAGGTAGAAAGTACAAATCTCTTGGTTGTAAAAAGAAAAAGCCATAATCGTGAAATTTTTTAATCGATTCATTAGTCAAGGTTAATGTATTTTTCAATAACTCACAAAACCAATGTTTCATGACGATTACATTTATACTTGATACTGGAGGAGAGGGGTTTTGCAAAGATAAATTAACTTTCAAAGATTTCAAGTTCGGACAGTCTAAATTTTCAATGTTGTAACAGGTTTTTCTAGACAAAATAGAATTCAAATATCTCTCCTTTTCAAGTCCTTTTACAATGACTTCAGTTGCGTTAGAAAGAGATGATTGAATGATATTCACTACTTGATCATACTCTATATAACCAACATCCCACTCCATGTGGTGAAAATTTAATGTAACATTAGCAGCTTCTCGTCGACGGAGTAAATTTAACTTTTGAAAGTCAAAGGGTGGTTTGAACACAAAATGTTGCACAAAGTCGTTGTCAAAAAGTTTACAAAATGAAAAACTCTTCACAATAACTTCCTTTTCATTACCACGAAAAAACTGAATGTCAGCAATAAATGTATTTTCCATATTTATCGAGGAAAAAAACAACAACAAAAAAATGGTAAAAAATATTGATGTTAATGGTTTGAGTGACAATCAAGGAATAACCATTTATGCATATATTTATACAGTTTTATAATCCAACTCTTTTTTTATTCCAAATCCATTTCTGAAGACTCATTCTCTAACTTGTAGTGACCAAAGGGAAGGGTATTAATTTTATCACTCATAAGAACACGTTTATCATCGAAATTATTCAGAACAAGTTTGTTCTGCTTCACAGTTGTGAGACAATGATTTTTTGAAACTATGTTGTGAAAAGATTTGTAAAGTTGTATGTTTTCACGCATACATCTTTCAAAATCTTCAAACATAATTTCACGTTCTGTGATATGTTTTTTAACACCCTTTGCTTTCTTTACAATTTTACCCTCATGAACTTGATACGAATAGAGTTTACTCGCAATGCCCACAAATTTTTTCAAAATTTTACCATCCAATTCATCTTTGAACTTTCCGAGTACCTTTTTATTTTGAAGAGAAAACAACCGGTGATTCGCCGGGTATGCACTAGTATCTAAATGTTCTGAAAGGTTCGAAAAGTCCTCGTATAAATCAGATGTAAAAATTTGATAAAAAAATGAATCAGTGTCCATATAGAGTAACCTTACATTATCAGGACCAAATCTTGGCTGTACAATATCATAATGAAATTGATACATCAAGGTTTTACTGAGGTCGAGGACGCAAACTCCTGCAAAAATTGCTTTGTTGAATTGAATTTGCTTCTTCTTCAATGTAAACAAAACAAGATTTTCTTTCAGTATTTTAAAATCATCGAAAAATGGACTTGAAATACGTTTCCTAGCTAGTTTCCAATTTGTTTCTAGCTGTACATTAATCCTCTTACGCACACCTTCAATGAGCTTTCCATACAAAGCGTTGTTGGCTAATTTAAAGAAGTCCTTTGCAAAGTCATTGGTTGCATTTTTCCTGTGCTCAGTATTAAGATTAATGTACGGAGCTAGATAATTCCTCTGAGTGAATTTTATTCCTCTATGTATTTTGATTAGTTTAAGTCCATGCTCCAAAGCCTGCTTCAACGATAGATAATGAACAATGTAATTTTGTTTATTTTCTAAAGTTGTAAGAAGTTTATGAGCGTTGGATGATGGAGATTTCTTACTCTCACAGAGGAAAGGTAAATTTGAGTGTAAATCATGAATTTCTCTTGGATATTCCACGTCAACCTCGAAAAAATAACCTACATCATCTTGTGGAGTAAGATCTAAAATAGTGATGTTATCGATTTCTTGTTGATTCAACCACTTGAAATCTTTCAAAGGAAGATTCTGAATCATGCTGTAACCGTAAAGATTATTAGCATCTAGGTAGGTGAGATAGGAAGATTTTTCAGATGAAATAAACTCACTTCCCATATATTTATTATTTGCCTCTGCGTACTTTTGAATACATTGGCAAATACCTCCCCGAATTGCTTGCTCGAAAAACAGGTACATGTCATAGTCTACTAAAAGTTCTATTTCGACTTTTGTTTTTTTAAGCATAGCATCCATGGTTAAACCTGGCAAGGAGTAGTACCACACAGGATCTAAGCTGTATATGTCAAGGGAAAGGGACCGGAAGGATTCAAAAATATCTGCCAATAATAACACATCGGTTTTCAGATAAATTTCCGAATATTCTTTCAAGTTTTGACACTTGAAATGTGTCCACACTTTCTGAGCGTGATTATAATCTTCCTGAGTAACCGAACTATTTGTTAAAGAGGAATAAAATTCATCAAGAGGGGGTAACGTCTTAGTGTCTAACAATTTACTATAGCTATCGAGATACTCGTAACAAAAAATTCCTTTCCTAGTCAATAATTCAAAATCAATGTCCGATTGAATATGTTTCCTTGTATGATAAAATTTTTCCTTGGGCAATGTTTTACTTAATTTGTCTAGGCTTCCCGACAAAAACCGAAATGAATCAATGAATCGAACACTGAGATTGTCGGTAACCTTCTTTGAAAAGGAAACGTATTTTTCCGTTGAATTTGGAATTATATCTATTTTTTTATCATCATAATTTAAACCTTGTATAATTAAATGACTATCATAGCCTGAGAAATTGTGTGCTACAACAGGGACAAATTTTTCATTCTTAAATTTTAAATTACATTTATTACAAGAACTTTTCGAAGGCTCCCATCACCATAATGATAGTGATCCCTCACTTTTTTCAAAGTGTCCGTAAAAGTTCTTTTACAATGTTCACACTCTTTGGTTTCGTGAAAACGTCTCCAATCATCGGGTGAAAGGTTGAGTGGAACATGTGACTTGTAAAATTCATCTATTTGCTTTACATCATCAATCAACATCTTGAAAAATATCTCAACAACATCTTCATTTTCATCTTTAGCTGTGTATGTAATCAACTTGTTGGTATTTGGTCCAATCACATAGTAGGAAAAAGAAAAAGGCACATGTTGTTGAGTGGTTAAAGTGTATGAGTTGAGGGATGATGGTTCACAAGAGCTAACTTTTTTCAAAATACACTCAAAATCTGTGTAAATCACGAAAGGAATTTTTTGTTCGTACTGAAAATGTTCAAACTTTAAAATGTTTTCACCTTGTTTTGGCATATAAGCAATACAAGGAGTTTGTTTACCACACAATTTTCTATGCTCCAGCAATCTTGTTTCATTACCAAATGCGGTAAAACACATTTTGCAGAAAAATCGAGTATTATAAGCAGTATGTTTGGAGTGAAATCTTGTAATGAATCTACTGAAGTTTTTAATGAGAGAATAATGATGTATTCCTGATTCATTACAAGTTAACAATAAATCAATGTGAATTGACTTTTCCTCCTTACAAACTTTGAGAATGAAAACTCTCTTCTTCTTTTCGACTTCTTCCGCACCAAGAATATTGATGGATAAGAAAGAATTATGTTTCTCAAAACAAAGTACTTGCTTTAAGCTTGTATTATCTTGTATACCATCGAAATTTAAAGTTTGAATATTTTCAATAGCATGAATGATACATTTCTTAAAACTACCAAGTCCCTGCTCAAAGGTATGTAAATGTTTACTTCTGCTTAGAAATGAAGGGACACTGTCGAGGGTGAACGTAGTCTTCTGTCTCTCACATTGATGCTCGTGAAAATGTTTTTCAACGAGGAAGAGAGATAGACAGATTTTACATACATTATATTTTGTTTTACACCCATTTTTTTTCAATGATGCTGGTAATGTATGACGCATTAATTCATTAAAATTATTTATATATACAAAGTGTGACACAGTATCATCATCATCATTATTTCTAAGCAAAAGTAAATCATTTGAACTCTGCATGTTATCAATTCTGGAAATGCGAAACGGTTGGATCATATTGTTTGTGTCCACAGTGTAAACATTTACTGCTACCCCCGGATTGTTACCTTCGAATATGTCCAGCTCGTCAATTTTAACTGGCCATGACAAACCCGACCAATTGTATTTACTGTCCAAATCTGTATAGCTTTTCTTATAATTACGTTTTGACCAATGGGAAATAAACTTAACCAACATTGAATATTTAAAGCAATAGTTGTCATTGATTTTGACATTAAATACAGTTTGTCGTTTATTCTCAAGAAAATCCGGGGTCTCAATAAAGATTCCACAGCGAATAGGTTGGTATTGCAAGAAGGAGAGCATAATTCCACCGATTGACTCCATGGTCCAACCGCTTCCTTTCAATTCAAAATCAAGCATTTCCGATAGTAAACTTTCTACAGCCTCCTGCCATACATTATCAAAGTCTACAATTTGACACACTATAAAATTTTTGGTTTTAAATGAGGCTAGTTTAATCTCATCTTCTTTGGTGATTTGTTTGAAAAAAACAAAGTATTTAGCTGAAAATTTGAAACTCTGATAATTTCTCAAAAATTCATCTTTCAACTCCATCACTTTGTCTTTTACAAACTCTTGAAGAAATTGATTTGAATTTTTATAGGTGTAATTTTTAACAAAATATACTCTCATTCTATTCCCATAGGCAGTCTCTACTAATGTAACATTGTCAGGATAGCTGTTGAAAGTGTTTCTTTGATGCTGTACAGAGTTATCATGTTCCCTTTTTTGAGCATCACTTGTAAAACTATAATGTTCATTACATATATTACACAGGGCTATGCGTACTCTGGGAATATCCATATTGAACCTTAAGAAAAAAAAAAAGAAGGTGAAGAATGACAGTAGAGAGAAAAAGATTCTTTTTATTAAAAAATAATATCAATACCAATAAAATTAACTAATGAGTTATATTAAACAATATTAATGATATTATTATTTACACTCAATCTTAAATCTGTCCAACATTCCAATTATATTCTTTCCAAATGTATATATTCAATTTAGGAAAGTTCAATTTTTTTTATTTGATTTGAAAATATATATTTTTTAAATAAATTGGATGAATTATGTGACAAAATATGTTTAATTGTCTCAACATATTTTTCCCGAACATTGTCACAATATACTATTCCATGCCCTTCAAGTGTAATTATTATTATAATATCCATTAATTTATTTTGTATTTCATGAATTAATGTTTTTGGTATATCAAATTCAAGAATATTCTGCACAATTTTTAAAAACAAAGCATCTTTTTTTTCTGTTGTCTTAGTTTTATATTTCAAATTTTCATAAAAACGTAATTCCCTATCAATTATTTCTATGATTAATTCAATATTATTTTTTAAATATATAAAACAAATTTCACATAGAATGATGTTTCTCAAGGAATCCATTTGTAAAAATAATTGATGAATTGAGTGGATATTGATAAAAAGAAACAAAAAAAAAAAGAAAAAATCAATAGGTAAAGAAACAGTATGTAAATTTTTCAACTCTTTCAATGTTTTTTTGAATACATGTTGGCTAATTCAATTTCGTCTCTTTCAAGTTCCTCCATTATATCACACATGATATCATCACAATCTTTTGGAAAATACTGTGCATGTGTTGTAACACAATTAAACATTGTTATATTTTCACTAATATGAGGTATAAGAGATTCTGCAAAAGAATATATTCTCATATGTTGACAAGGCTCACCTTGAACACATTTTGGACTATATTCTAGAACAAATTCCAGCACATAACGCTCAATATTTACTATATCATTATAAAAAAATTTAAAAATATCTTCTTGTATATTTAGAGGTACTTGAAATTGTTTAATTGTTTCTGTAATCTTATTTTTATAACCTTTTTCGGTCATAAATGTATCTATTACAGAGTAAAAATGTCGATCTGCATGTTTTTCATGCACATCCTCAAAGATTAAATAAAAAAGGTCTTCATGTTGTTGAAAGAGTTGATGACTTATACTGTTTAATGATAATGAATATAAAGATTGTATATACATTTAAAAAAAAATCTATAACATACCATTAAATAAAGAATATTTGAGTGCGTGCTGAAGATATTGAATGGTGGACACGATACAACAATCACTTCCTATTGTTGATTAGTCTAGTTAGTTCTTGTTCTTCACATTCATCCAATTGAGTCCACGTCACTTTGACAATTTCAAAATCTCCAGCAGCCAGTTCCAATTTTTCAAGAATTTTACCTTTTCCAATTTTATAAGCGGTTTTAAACACTAATATATTTGACTCCGGCTTCACTATGTCTTTCGAAGCAATGTTAAAAACTTTTCTTACTAATAATTCTAATAGTCTATGGTTTTTTAAAATTTTAAGTGTTATGGTGGCACTCATTATTTTTTAAAAAACAGCAGGGTAAATGGTTATAATGTTGTAAAAAATAAATTGTATATATATATATAAAAACAATGTTAAAAGAAATAATTATAACTTAAAAAATAATACAATAATGTTCACAAAATAATTATTCACAATATAAAAAAGAAAATGTATCTATATTTATATAAGGTTAGGTTAAAAATTAGAGTTTAACACTTCACCAACTTAAAGAAAAGTGATAATGTTCACTGCGTCTCTTGTGTTGGAATGAATATGATCATGTACAAGTCCAACTATTTAAACTAAAAATCTTGGAGTGTAGCCATCTGTTGTAATAGTATTTCCTCATATGAAGCTCGGATTCCAGTATGCTAATGATGCTCATTAACCTTCGAGTTCATTTACTCGCCTGTTTGGTTCGATGGTTGCACATAAGCAGTGATTCCAAAGCAGTCAGGAAATCGAATATATTTTAATGAGGCAATAAATAAGTTGTTCTCCACATTAGCATTTCTCAGTATCTGATTTGCATAATTCCAAAGCAGTCAGGAAATCGAATATATTTTAATGAGGCAATAAACAAGTTGTTCTCTACATTAGCATTCACATATCCGCGTCTACATTATTTTCTGGATTGTGTTGGTTAGTGGGTAGAGTCTTATAATTGAATCATGAATTATTAATGCATATAAAGTTGTTTTACTTGGAGCATTCTCAGCTAGTTCATATTCAATCCGAATGTCTACTGTAGAGCTATGTTTCCACAACTCAGACTGTTTTGAACAGTCAAGTACTACAATAGGAGCCTTTGTTAGAAAATCTTTATAGCTCAGATAGGGTTCACTAACTTTTCCATAGTAACTCTCTTGGAAAGCACAATACATTAAATAGAGAGGAATGTACTTTTTTTGTTCAAAGTCAATATTCAGAGACTCATAGGGGAAACACAGTGAGTTGAGATAGACTTTTAAATTCTTAAGTTTCACACTGTCAAACTCTGATGGATCCTTTGTCAAGCTGTTGTCCCGATCTGTTTGGAAGCCTAAAACTATAAATCTAGCTTTTTCTTGGGCCGTAGTTGTCTTCAAAGTCCAGTTAATCTCTTTACTTGCCGGTAAATTTGGATAGTAATTTAAATTCCATTTTCTAAAACTCATATCAATCGGAACATTTCTTTTATATTGTGAGAGTAGCTCTAAACGAATGGGATCACTGACTTGAACATGTGGCACCTTCCATACTACTTTCGTTAGTTGAACTTTTGCATCAGTTACAGCAGTTGTACCTGTAGAAATAAGAGCATCCTTGGAGCTCTTAGATCTCATTAAAATCAAATCAAGACGTTGGTTTAGGAGAATTTTATCATAATTTTCAGCGAAACCCAATAGATATTTGAGTTTTATATAACCGCTAAATGTATAGCTTGATGTAATCTCAACTGACTGTCCAGCTGTCTCATACTTTTTCATTTCATCAGTTGAGTATGATGGATATGCTTTGAGCGTAGATGTTATGCCAACATTTTTAATACAATCTATTTCAACACTATTCATTTCCAAGCGAATCTCATCAAATAGGAAGCATAGTCCATTGTTTACAAACTTTATGTTCTTATTAGCATCTAGGTTGCTGCCATCTTCTTTCACAATTTTTCCTTCAATGTAGATTCCCGATTCACTTACAAGTAGGTATGAACTCTCTTGGTTAATACTGATAATTATATTATCCGTGGCATCCAAACTGACACTGGTATATGGACCGTATGAATGTGTTTCATAACGAATTATATTTTCATCATAAGTTACACGATTGTTCACATTCAAAATACTATCTTCCATGTTCATTTTTGTTTTACACTATAGCCTAAACTTTTTAATATTTTCACACTTTTTTTTGTTAGTTTTTTTACTTTTCTTTTATTCTTTTTCTTCTTACTTTTCACTTGTATGTCACTTAATGGAATGATCTTAAGTAGAGATGGTGTCTTCTTTTTATTGCTTTTCGTCCGTTTTATTACAATCATATTTTCAAATGTAATTCTAACGATATTTCTTCACCTTGAAAGTCTATTAAATTATGTCTTTCATCAACAAGCTTCACAATTAATCTGTCGATTTCATCCGTATTGAGGGGTAAATATATAACATTATTGGGAACTTCTGTGATCCGGAAACCTGGTGGTACATTTAGGAAACATTTGTACAAACAATTACTGGGCACACCGTCTTGATAGGAACCAGAAACTATATTTACATCAATTTGTATAGAATTTATTTTGGAAATTTCCAAGTTTTTTGTTGAAGTCAACATAGTATGGGCTGCGTAATTTTCTTTTGGTAGACCAAGCATATCAGCCAGTGAGGACTCCTTGAAATCAACATTATACTTGCACCAAAAAGTACATTTCAAAGTGTTTACATTGGGTTTAATAGCTAATGCATTTTCACCCAACTGGGATTTTAAATAATTTTCAATATCAAGTAATTCATATGTTCCTTTGTCTATTACAATGTCAGTCCACTTTTTATTATCATCCTGATATCTGAAAACATTATTTGTCTGATCAATGTTTGGAATACTATTGTAAGTTTGGAATTGTGTTAAACCAATCACAGCGTCTGATGTAACTTTTAAAGGAGGAAATATTGAACACACAATTTCAGATTGTCTAGAAGTTATATGAAAAATTCTGCTGGACATTTTTTTTATTTTTTATTTATTTATTAAACAGTTCAATAGTTTTTTGTACAATAAACTTTAAACACAAGTGTCCACAATTGACTGTTCTGTATTGTTGATGTCGCTCATAATTATAGAAAATTTCATAACCTGCAAGATAAGTTCTTATTTCTACAGGCGGACGCAAGTTGCCAAAACTATCATAATAAAACGCATGCTTATTTTTCTTCAGCATAGCTATCCAATGAGTCCCAGGTCCTGTTGATCTGTCGAGATTAACAACCATCACTTCATTTTTTCTTGGTTTCGGTGGTAAAAGATCCAAACTGTATATGCCTCGAAAATGTGGAACATTGATTTCACGAACCTTTTTCAGAATATCACTGTTTGTCAATGCTCTTCGAGGCAAATCATTTAGTTTTTTGACAAAACGTTAAAATAGTTTGAGTAGGGTTTTATGTATAATCCTTGTCCACTCTTAATAGGAGTGACAGCACCCGAAGAACTAGCGGTCTTAAAATCTGCGATTGCTTTTGCAATACCACTTACGCCACCGACAATCGATCCAATAGCACTTAAACCGGCAAGTATGGGAATAGCAGCTGGTAAAAATCCACCTGACATTGTCCTGGGTATTCTGAGAATTCTCGGTATTTTCTTGTTTATTCTATTTCCCCGTTTAGCTTTGCGTGCAGCCATCAAAGCATGTTTACTAATCACTTTTAAGTTATCATTTTTACCAGCAGACTTCATTCCCTCTGTAGCAGCTTTAGATAGTTTCCGAAAAGTAATTGATGTCTTCTTCTTTTTGCGTCGGAGACCTGCGCCTATTTTTCTTTTTACCTTCATAGCGTTAGTGACAAACCAGGCAGCAGCTTTTTCCGATAGGTTTGAATCTTTGGACAATACTCTTTGCCAGGCCTTATTTTCCAATTCCCGATCGGCTTGTGTGCGATCAGCGTTTCTGTTGGCGTACTTGAGATCGTGTTCTTTGCAGGCTGAATCCAATGGATTGATTCCTTCTTGATCTTTTCGTTGGTCTAATTTTGTTCCTGGTCCACAGAATCTGTAGGATGGGATGTGAACTTCGAAAGGTAATTTATCAATGACAGTATTTAAAAGACCTTTTCCTCGTCTGCGTACCATTAATAATAAAGTGATTACTGTGAAAACAAGGCTTTATATATATA
Organism: Bactericera cockerelli; assembly: GCA_024516035.1. Classification (NCBI taxonomy): domain Eukaryota; kingdom Metazoa; phylum Arthropoda; class Insecta; order Hemiptera; family Triozidae; genus Bactericera; species Bactericera cockerelli. Next base: position 36,338,679 of record CM044955.1, on the reverse strand, counting down.
TAGAAAATGAAAACTGTAAATTGTAAACAAAAATTGAATGTTGAAAACTTTGATTTTGTGAGCGATATGAATGTACATTCAAAATTAAAAAGACATGGAGATTTTTTTCCAAACAGTGTTCGAGCTTTAATAGTCGGTCCAAGCGGATCTGGCAAAACAAATCTCTTGCTGGCTCTTCTGTTACATCCACACGGATTACGGTTTGAAAATGTTTACATTTACTCGAAATCATTTCAACAACCTAAGTATAGATTTCTGGAGAATGTGCTGAAAGGAATCAAAGAAGTTGAATACAAAGTGTTTAAAAACAATGAAGAAGTGATTCCACCATGTGAAACAAAGAAAAATAGTGTTTTTGTAATGGATGACATTGCGTTTGAAAAACAAAATAATATTAAACAATATTTTTCTCAAGGTCGACATTTTTTAGTAGATACCATTCTCTTGGCACAAACCTACTCAGCTATCGGTAAACAATTAATTCGGGATAATGCAAACTTCCTATGTATCTTTCAACAAGATCCACTAAACTTGAAACATATTTATTTCGATCACGTTTCTGATTTACCTTTCGAAAAGTTTAAAGAGCTATGTCAGTATTGTTGGAAAGAAAAACATGGTTTCCTTGTGTTGGACAAAGAATCAGATACCGGACGCTATCGTTGTGGTTTGGATAAATATTTCGTAGATATATAAACCCTGGTGCTTAACAATTGAGGTTACAATTAGACATGAGTCTTTCGAAAGAACTAAGTGAGGCTAAAATTTTAGCGAAAAAAATTAGTGACGCGCAGAAAGACATACGAGAGAAAACGTTATCCCTAAAAATTGGACAAGATGAAAAAACAGGCAATATTAGTGACTTTTTGAAGCCAGTGGTTGAACCATTAACAAAACTTGTTCAACTTAAAGATAAAAAAGTTGATTTCTTGAGGAAAATGAAAGAAAAACAATCAGCATCACAGTCGGTTTCCATCAAACGAGAACCAACAACAGCTTCCCTGAGACGTTTACCTTCCCTTTTGAAAAAATTTGAGAGTCCGTCTGGAAGATCTGCTGCTGGAACACCTGAAACAGAATATGCAAGTCCACTAGAAAGCTGGAACTTTGATTCAACTGTTCAAACGCCCGAAACAAATTATCCAAGTAGTCCCATTGAATATGATAGAAATTTATTGCAGAAACAATACAATCAAACGGTCTTTCCTAGTCCAGGCTACTCGTCGTCGTCTCCATTCAGAGAAAAACGTTTCAGTATTTCCATGCCAAACTCACCACAACCATCAGCTGATGCTTTACAAAGGGGAAAATTATTGGAACGTAGAAGAGAACTGTCATCATCACTACTACCACCATTTGAAGCAACATCGAGTGAGTGGAAAGAAGAGATTGAACCTAAAAAAAACCTCCTTAATTGATCGGTTTTTACAACGGATACAATCAAATGATTCGATTGAAATTGACAAAGCAACTGGTATAAAATCAAAGCAAGGAAAATATTACCTTGGAAAGAAAGAAATTCATTTTTCCAAAATACCCAGCGAACACTTTACTATCGATGGTAAAGTATATCCAGTCACCCATGGACTTATGGAACTTTTGTTTCTCAAACAACCAAATCAGGAAAATATTAGCACATTGGATGAACGTAACTATAAAAACATTATAGAGAATACACAGCTGGATCCTATAACAACAAAAGTAATGCAATATGGAAAAGGAATGATGGTAGAGAGTAATCAAGATAAGGAATATGTATATTTCGACAATCCTAATGAATTGATTCAGAGGCTTTTACTTTTGAAAAGATCACAAGCCGCTGGAAATATACTTGCTCATAACAATGAAATTCTTTCTATAGAAGAAGAATTGAGGGAAGCTAATATAATTAACTAAATAAAAATAATAACCTACACCCAGTATAAATCATCCACCCAGTATGAATACTAATGAGCGTCCAAGCTCCAAGTCTGGTTGCACAGTGTGAATGAACTCGAACGTCTCGGTTCACCGGCATCAACGTCTCTCACCTCATTAGCATACTGGAATCGAAGCATCGCAGTCTGTGACCTTGGTTACGCTGCACTCAAGTCTGGACTAATATAATTAACTAAATAAAAATAATAACCTACACCCAGTATAAATCATCCACCCAGTATGAATACTAATGAGCGTCCAAGCTCCAAGTCTGGTTGCACAGTGTGAATGAACTCGAACGTCTCGGTTCACCGGCATCAACGTCTCTCACCTCATTAGCATACTGGAATCGAAGCATCGCAGTCTGTGACCTTGGTTACGCTGCACTCAAGTCTGGACTCTGAAGGTTCTGTCCTCGGTTCGATTCCCATCAAGATCATTGAATTTACTCTAACTTTAACTTTGCTGTTGTTGTTTCAATTCGACGAAGAATGAACATTACACACGTATGATATTGATTACGACATACTGCGCTGTGAATGGGAATCGAACCCTGGACATGGGGGCAAAAGATAGAACTCATCGAAACACATCTTTTGAGTATCATATGTTGAGTCTCGCATAAACGAGGCCCGACTTATAACGAGTTCTTTGATAATGTACATAAACCACCCTAGGGGGGGGTAGAATTGAGATAGGGGGGTGGAAGTGGTACCAAAAGATGCCGGTCGTCGAGGCGGATCTTTTGAGTATAATATGTTGAGCCTCGGATAAACGAGGCCAGAGTTATGACGTTTTCTTGCTTACAGGAAATGACCATCCATTTTTATTCTACTAGTAACATACTGATCCTTCAGTGGACATCGCAGGAGCCTCGACATTGGATCTGGACGTCCATATAATTTTTCAACCACCGGGATATTATGTATACAGGGTGTCCCGTATACAGATGCAAATATTTTGAGGGTAGGTTCAGCCCACCGTGGACTATCATATGAGCGAAACTTGCAGTGGGGCATTTTGCTTCGTTAAAGAGTTATGGCCAAATCCCTGTTTTTCCCACAGGTCTAGAGGTCACTTGGATCGATGCACGTTTTTAAAGAAATGATAGCCAGTAAGTAATTTTGGATTTTATGTATTGATAGTCATGCATATTTCCCTTGAAATGCAGTTGGTTGCATGAAAAAATATTGAAAGACAAGAGAGATATTTAATCATAAGTTCAATACTTTTCTAAAATTTGATTTTTCCCTGTTTTCCCTTTCGTGAATTTAGAGTACTTCTACAATTGCAATTCTGCGTATCACTAGTTAAAAAAATACCCTATTATGTTTAGTTTTATAAAAAAGAAAGCTCATTAAGGAGCGCGGTAGCGCTCCGACCCGCCAAGTCAATCGAAATAGTTCGCGCGCTACCAAGAGTATACTATACGCGACAGCATAAGTAGCACATTTCGTGTAGTTGTAGGAGAAAAAGTACAAGTGATGGAGGAAATTGAACTACATATACAGATTGGGGCACGATAATAGACAAGCTTTTAAAAAAGAAACATCGAAATCGTTTGAGTTAAGTTGGCCAAAAACACACTGTAAAAACGTCATTTTTTTTCAAAATTTTCTGCTTCTTCTTTGACGTTGACCGCTCTACAGCCAAAACTACTGGACCGATTTTCATGAACGATGGCTCATTTTTTTTCTTCTGGGTGGTAGGTGTGCCTTTTTATGGTTTCATTATTCCAAAAGCTACCATTTGGCCGTTAATTAGGAAAAGGATCATTTTCAGAGCTCAGAATAACATTGCAGTATAGATATTTAATCTAGTTTATTATGTATATACCTATTCATTCACAAACCTTTCAATCCACATGTCCCGATGTGAAATTGTGTAAAGGTATACTAACCCATAAATAGTCGCCGGTGCTGAGTGAGTTAGCGCGCTAAGCTTACCACGCATGGTGGCCTGTATTCGATCCCCAGCTGGGCAGGAATTTTTCTGCACTTTACTTGATGTAATAGAATTTGAAAAGTAAAGGAGGCTCTTAGTAATGCTGCACTACCCACAAAATTTGTGAAGAGGCCTTGTGCTTGACCACAAATAATTTCATACATACATAGCTATAATAAACCTGTAATGCCCAAGGAGTGAAAAAGACAAGACCTTTTTTTTCTTCTAAAATGTTGGTTATATTAGGTTCAAAAATGTAAAAAAAATCTCTAGTACCCAATGTTACATAATGTATGTGTAACATGAATGTCATAAATATTTGGGGACCTTTCTAAGTGGGAAATGTAGAAGTTTCATAGAAAAAATTGTAAAAGCCCCTACACTACCTAATACCTATTCCTAATTAGGAATGTTAGGTACATAGGAAGTGAAAGGCTTTTTCCTCCCTATCCAATTCTCTCTAGTAAATATTTCTTTCACTGGCCGCTAAAAATATTATTAGGGTCAAGGGGGGTAATTACGAACGATTTTGAGCTACATTTTATAAACATATCTGTAACCCTGAGTTGCTTTTGTAAAATCCATGTCTTGTGATTTTTTTGGTATATAGACTTATTTAGGATTCTAATGGTGCATTATAAATAGTTTTGTGCATACTGTAGTATCTGTTTAGTGGTGTTCTTATTTACCCCCGCCTGTTCGCATTTACCCCCGCCTGACGGGGGTAAATGCGAACACATTATACAATATTAAAAACGAACTTTTTAATGGCAATATGTGTTTTTTATGTACAAATAATACACCAAAATTCTACTTTGTGTCTTTAGCCACCTGTATGACAATATGCAAAGTTTATGGACACACAGGATAGTTGTTTGAATCCTAACCACGAAGGTAGTCAGCTCTTATCAAATAGGGTATCTCTATCTTGCAAATAATAGTAATAATTATAATTTCGTGTCCGTGAGATAGGTATAGATACAGCTAAATCACGGTGGTGAGAGGATTATATGGACGCCCAGATCCAATGTCTAGGCTCCTTTCATGTCCATTGATTCTATTTGGTTTTAACATCCTGTAGACAGGACGGGGGTTTCACCCTCCATTCGCTGGGAATCGTACCAGCTACCCACATTAACCTCACCCAGCCTGGGTGGGGCCGGAATCGCCAGCCTCACATGTTCGTAGGGGACAGAATTTTCTGTGTGAAAAGTCTGCTCCAACCGGGAATCGAACTAAGGATCTCTGGACTACGGGCAGTAGTCACAACCGTTACGCCACGGAGGCTGGTAATAAAAGCATAATAAGAGTAATAGTTAATTATGAGAGCTTTTGAAAGGTGTTTTATATATTTTTTTAATTTTTTTTTACAGATTTTGATCTTATCAATAGTTTTCTAGGTCATTGTCAATCTCAGATTTGTCTTCTTCTACCTTCATTTTTTTCTTCTTTTTTGAAACTGTTCCCCCTATATTTCTTTTCGTTTTCTACACTTTCATTTTTCTTCCTTTCTTTTGCTATGTTCAAGTACACAAATTCCTTCATTGGGTCCAATACATTAAGGTACTAATATCTTGGTACTTCTTACAACCTCCCAGTATTTCAGGATTTTGAGCCTTACGTTTGGAAAATTCTACTTTGGTTTGCGGAATCTCAAAACACTGCCGTTGCTCTTCTGACAGCCAGGTTGCCATTAAAAACATCTAATACGATAGCAGATATCATTTGTGCTTCTGTATACAAAGGAGGTGGTTTCTTCATCTTGTAGTTCCGGGGCATTCTGAGTGTTTTGATAAATACAAAAAAAGTTATAGGGTAAAACAAACACCCAAAATATGCGTTCGTAATTACCCCATAGCAAAAAAATGCGGGGGTAATTAAGAACACCCAAAAACTATAACTTAAAAAATGGTTTAAAACAATTATTTTTGTAAAATAATAACCAAAAACATGCTTATCAATAATTAAAAGTAAAATAATGATAAAAATTCAAGTAACACTTACCTAAAAAATTGTTTTAAAAAAATCAAAAACTTCAAAAATCAATTTTTTTGATAGATCTATTTTCACTAGCTTACTAACTACAACTGAAAATAAATACTATCGAAAACTCGTGTTCAACCTGTAAAAACAATTCAAAATAATAGTATTCAACCACCAGATTCGAAATATCTTATCCTGTTTAGGTACAATGACCACTGTTCGTAATTACCCCCTGTTCGTAAATACCCCCCTTGACCCTATACAAAGTAAAATAAATTGAAGCTTTTATGTGTTGCAAACACCACGGGTGTATATTAATAGTCCAGTTAGCTCAGTGGTTAAGGCGGCACTGAGTTAAGCTGGAGATGCCAGAGGTCCGCGGGTTCGAGCTGAGACATGTGATTTTTTTTAAACAAAATACTCTTTACTTATTTTAGTTTTACATAATTTACATTAAATTTATTGAGTTTATGAGGTACTATTAACCTTTTTGTTGTGGGTTGTGTTGTACCTCATTTATAATATAAAATAAAAAATTAACAGTTAAAAAAATATATATATATATATATACATTTATTACTCAACACAATAAGCTTCGTTCTCAGTATTCTTTCACAGAAATTAATTGTAAAAATACATAGTTATCCTCCCATTTGGGATTTTTACCACATAATAATACATCTTGGGCATACTGGAATAATGGGACTTAAAAGTCCTTATTATTATATCTGACATAAATTAAGGAAATATGTTCAGGGTGTACCCACTATTTGAACCAGTTGAGGGGCCCATCTGGATAAAATGAATGGCACCACACAGCATCCTTGTAAAAATCTGTGACACAGTGCCAATTTATGAAACGGGATTAATTTTAGAATAACCCGGACTATCTCTCTAATCATTCTTCGACTTAAGGGAGGGTCTCGCTTGTTTTCTTACCTTCTTTTAAATATAATTAACCAAACACAGTGAGAACGAACTCACTAAGTGAGGTAATACGCCAAAGCAAAATTAGCACAATTCTTGTAGTTGTAGGAAAAAAAGTACAAGTGATGAAGGAACTCGGACTATAAATAAATATAGATTGGGGCACGATAAAGACAAGCTTTGAAAAAAGAACCATCAAAATCGTTTGAGTTAAGTTGGAGAAAACCAAACTTTAAAAACCTCATTTTTTTCCATCATTTTCTGATTCTTCTTTCACGTTGACCGCTCTACAGCCAAAACTACTTGACCGATTTTCACAAACGATGGCAAATTTTTTTCTCGTGAGTGGTACGTGTGTTTTTTTATTGTTCTATTATCCTAAAAGGTACATTTGGCCCTTAATTGGGAAAAGGATCATTTTCAGAGCTCAGAAAAAAGTTGGTGTATAGATATCCCCCCAAAAACACCACTTCGTGGTTAAAAAAAGAAGAACGCCTCACTCAAAAGAATGATTATAATTAGCTAAAAACAAATGATATCAAATTGAGAACACCTTACCCCCTCTCTTTCTATATCTCTGCACTCCTCTCTGAATTTATTTCTCTTATGTTTATCTTTCTTTATCCTTTCTAGGGGTCATCCTAAACTTGATTTCTCTTTAAATTTACTTGTTGAACGGCAATAAAAAATGGCGGTCGGAGTATGATTTTTCTGAACTTATTTGATTTGAATCGAGAAAATTATCTTTCTTTATCCTTTCTAGGGGTCATCCTAAACTTGATTTCTCTTTAAATTTACTTGTTGCACGGCAATAAAAAATGGCGGTCGGAGTATGATTTTTCTGAACTTATTTGATTTGAATCGAGAAAATTACACCAAGACCGCCATTTTTTATTGCCGTGCAACAAGTAAATTTAAAGAGAAATCAAGTTTAGGATGACCCCTAGAAAGGATAAAGAAAGATAAACATAAGAGAAATAAATTCAGAGAGGAGTGCAGAGATATAGAAAGAGAGGGGGTAAGGTGTTCTCAATTTGATATCATTTGTTTTTAGCTAATTATAATCATTCTTTTGAGTGAGGCGTTCTTCTTTTTTTAACCACGAAGTGGTGTTTTTGGGGGATATCATTTTCTTTTGTACGAAAATATAGGTTCATACACTACTGAAACATTATGAATAACAAAAATAAAAATGTGAATGTACCAAGTTGTCTTTTTTTTAAGATATAGTTTTAGTAGTACATATGTATTAAATTTTTCTAAGGTCAATATGTATTTGGATCACAGATTTGGCCCCCTGAGTCCCCAAAGGATCTCTCCCGGAAATAAGACCATGATTTTTTAAATTGGGTATTTAAGAAAATGAAAACTATAAAATTATTATTTTTATATAAGAATTGGCCTTCTATAAGGAAATCTTTAAAATCTCTAACTAATGAAAGGCAATGCCTTCAGTGTATAGTAGAGTTAGGTAAAATACATAGAAGGCCATGCCTCAGGAATATAGTAGGGTTAGGGATAATACGTAGAAGGCAATGCCTCGGGTTTATAGTAGGGTTAGGTAAATATATAGAAGGCCATGCCTTAGGTTTATCATAGGGTTAGGAAAAATACATAGAAGGCCATGCCTCAGGTCTATATCAATGATTCCTAGGTGTTTCGATTATAATTTTTATGCTAATCCTAAACTATGTAGGTATAAAATCAGGTAAAAATGCAAGCGACGCGACAGGAGACAATTTGGTATTGATAAAACCATGAGTGACGTCCCTTATCAATACCTCACGAGGTATGAGTGTACCCCGGTCATAATGGACAGAGAAAAAAAACTTCCCTCAAGGGGATCGAACCCAAGTCATCGTGCGTGCAAGCCTAGTATGCTACCCACTTGGCTAAAGTCACTACTTTGTCACAACTTTTAATGAGTAGCATCGACATGAGAGCTAAGTCATCATATTTTATCTCTATCCAACAATGATTGTCCAAAATCAATCTCGTAATGCCGCCACAGGTCATTGGCACATTCCGCAACTACTAAAATTTTCCTCGCGAGGGTCATGGGGTCGCCATGAAGATCAAATATAAAGATCGGAAAAAGAAAACAACGTTAAGCCCACATTGAAAATATAGAGCCAAAAAATTTCGTCCCCGCCAGGATTCGAACCCATGCTGACTGGGTGCCAGGTCGAGCATGCTACCAATAGACAAAGTTATCTTCTAATGAAACGGACGGAAAATGAACTAACTAAATTAATACTTGGAAACTTAAGCATTAAAATTTTGCAGTGAGAGAGCGAGGTCATCTCGAAAAATACATACTGGCCAAAATCTGACCACTAAGCTAAGGATTTGAAGGTACCTACCCGCCAAAGAAAATGAAAAGGCCGCCAGGTGCCACCCAGTGGACCGGTTGAAGGAATAAAATCAATAAATTTGGTATCTGCTCATCAAGATCTTTCATTTGATACCACTTAAGATTAGTATTATCCTTCAATTCCCGATTTGGGCTCCCAAAACCCGAGGCCGCCCAAATGGGACGCCCGCTTATAATTTAGAATATTTTTTTGGTCCGGGCTCATCTCCATTATATCTTGATCACTTTAGACACCTCACCTAATCTTCAGTGCCAAGTTAAAGACACGAAGTCGGGTCTCAAAGGATCCGTATGAAGAAAAAAAAACAGAAAAAAAAAAAAAAAATTATGAATCTTTTCATGTCTTTCACGATTGTTGGGGGGTCTCGAAAATAGGGTTCCCGTTGGCCTAGGAAGTCAAACAAAAAGTCAAATCAATTTATTTTTCAACGTAAAGTCCATTTCTGCAATAAAAATCGCAATTTTTGAAATTCATGTTGCACTTTTCGCTGGCTGAAAGTACATGAAATGCATGGGAACTATGTTTTCCGTAACCTTACACTCTGCCGGGCTGTCTCTTTCTTTTTATAGGCGTTCTTCACACCTCGGCCGAGGTGTTTGATTCAGTATCTAGTATATTATCACTATCCCAGATGAGTCAAAAGTCGCATATCTACTTTTTAGGTGAAAGAATAATTTGGAGAAGGATACTGTGCTTAGGTATGAATATCAAACTAAAATCTTTATCTTCACATTCAAACTGTTTCATGTATCAACACTTGTTCCTTTAAAGTCATTATATGTTAAATAGTTTTATATTGAAACAACATGTATCATTCACCCCACACCTATACAGGGCCACTACAAAAAGTTATAAGATCCCCCAAAAAATATCACTTCGTGACATAAAAAAGTCCCGCCAAGTCGTTCCCCAAAAATATTTCAGTTCCCAAATTCATCCCTCCCTCCCTTCCCAAAAAATATATTAGTTATTTGTGACCTCCCCCAAAAAAATTATTGAAATCAATTTATGGCCCCGCCTTTTATTCATTCACCTAAGTGCAACAGTATACTTATTAATAGCCTCCCCTCTCTCTTTCTTCTAATGTCCTCTTTCTTTTGTTCCTTATTGCATGTTGGAATGTTTCCTTTACAAACTCAGAACTTAAGTCTTATTTCCTTGCTCCTTTCACCGACTTGGGCTCTTGGCGGAGTACCACCAAGCAGGTCCGTTCTTAGCCAAAGGAACTGATGTCTTGGTTTTTTTCTAAGATTATATATAAATATATAGACATATGTAAACATGTGTTCCTTGGAAATGAGCCGGAATCGTGACTTGTTCTGATGGTCCAATTTTCGTTGGTGGCAGATATTTTGCGACTTAGATACAGATAATGCATCCTTGGGTCGCGGTCGGCTAGACTTCTCATTTCCTGTTCTCCATAAGAACCATTATGTTAAATTATCTCTTTTTAATTCTTTAAAAATAGCACTGTCTATTAGATTAAAAAAAAAAAAATATTCCCATTTAGTGGTACTCCGCCAAGAGCCCAAGTCGGTGAAAGGAGCAAGGAAATAAGACTTAAGTTCTGAGTTTGTAAAGGAAACATTCCAACATGCAATAAGGAACAAAAGAAAGAGGACATTAGAAGAAAGAGAGAGGGGAGGCTATTAATAAGTATACTGTTGCACTTAGGTGAATGAATAAAAGGCGGGGCCATAAATTGATTTCAATAATTTTTTTGGGGGAGGTCACAAATAACTAATATATTTTTTGGGAAGGGAGGGAGGGATGAATTTGGGAACTGAAATATTTTTGGGGAACGACTTGGCGGGACTTTTTTATGTCACGAAGTGATATTTTTTGGGGGATTTATATTACTTTAAAGATCATGGAACGCAGTACACACAAAGCTCAAAAAACACTTCTGAATCATGATGGAAAATTCAAAGTTGGCTGAATTTTAACAGAATTGGCGCGTAATTTGAGGTATAAATACACTGCTCTGGGATGTTTAACAGAGGGAAATTGATCATTCACAGTGGTCGGTCGGTGTGAACTTTTATGTGAATGGGGTTACGGAATCACAAGGCTATCATGAGGAAAAATGAGAGAGGCTGCAACGAAAGCAGCAACCAGTGGTGTAATTATGGAAAAAGAATACACATGGAGAAAGACTCTGCGCTACCAACAAAAATTATGATTTTATTTTTAGAAGTAAAATTAAAAATATCATTTTTGTGTTTATCACAATCATGATATCAAAAACATAACAAATAGTGCCGAAAATTAACCTTGGGTAAAACTCGAACATTCAACCTTAAGGTTACTATTATTAGTAATACTTTATTTTTATTTTATAAACAATTGGACCAAGCTTTATTTACTTTTTTTTTACACTGAACGTGGTAACAATTTGTGAAATAAATATAAACAAAGACTGATCAAGGGTGGTGATACAGTGATACATGTTTGTATTTTATTGATAAACTACAAACATGATACATTCTGCAACACAGGACATGAAATGAAAAGAACCCAAAAGAATATGTAGCGAACCAAGGGCGAGGTTTAAAGCTTGTGGCTTTCTCTTCCACCGAACAAATTGATCGCCTTGTTATTTTAACTATTAGATTTGATTGATATAGTTGGTTAATAGAACTAATTGTAATCGGAAAATTTTCATTTATAACTTGCAGTTGGCACAAAAATAGTCACACAGACCGCTTCAGGCATCAAGTGTTCTTCAAAATGCAATAGCGCCCAGATTCAAAATTTGAAAGATGTGTTTCTCTCCTTCTGGTGCCGTTTGATAAGGCGTATCTCATTCGTTCCTTCACGCGGTTGAAAGAACTTTGTATTTATTGAAACAAAATAGCAAAGGGTATTTTTTTACCTAGTGATACGCAGAATTGCAATTGTAGAAGTACTCTAAATTCACGAAAGGGAAAACAGGGAAAAATCGAATTTTAGAACAATATTGAACTTATGATTAAATATCTCTCTGGTCTTTCAATATTTTTTCATGCAACCAACTACATTTCAAGGGAAATATGCATGACTATCCATACATGAAGTCAAAAATTACTTACTGGCTACCATTTCTTTAAAAACGTGCATCGATCTAAGTGACCTCTAGACCTGTGGGAAAAACAGGGATTTGGCCATAGCTCTTTAACGAAGCAAAATGCCCCACTGCAAGTTTCGCTCATATGATAGTCCACGGTGGGCTGAACCTACCCTCAAAATATTTGCATCTGTATACGGGACACCCTGTATATGCCTAACTAGAAACGATGGCATAATTATAATTTTTTTTTTTTTTTTTTTTTTTTTTTGAGAACACCTTACCCCTTCTCTTTCTTTTTTTTTAGGCGAATATACCTTAAGGACTTTATTTTAAAATTAATACAACATAATAAATAAAATACATAACATTAAAATTATAGGTAAAATATTTCATCCAGCGCTCTGGTGGATGTAATATAATAGATGTAATAATTATAATATGTAGAGTAGACACGAGGTACACTCCAAAATTGATAATCTGTGTAGGGTATATTTTAATAAAGTTGGTATAATTATAATATGTAGGGTAGACATCAGGTACACTCCAAAATCGATAATTTGTGTAGAGTATATTTTAGTAATTTAGTACATCAATTATAATAAATTTTTGATTTCTGTTCATCACCAAATTTAATAATATTCCTAATGAACTAAAAGTATTACTTTGTGACCATACCTACATCGTTGAGCGTGAACATGAAGAAGGAATATTAGAAAGGAGATAAACAGTAAACACAGGAAAACCTAAACCGATTTATAACGTTAAGTGGTTGATAATAAATAGAATTACTTATTGCTTGACATCCTATGATCTTAAACCAAAAGTCAGTCTCTGATCAAGAACACATAGTTTAGAAACAACATGGTTGCAAATTTTGAAAATAAAAACAAAGTAGGTACTGCGTATAAAAAGGTGGTAGAGAGGTTTCTACTGTACAGATTCAGAGCTAGCAAATTAACAAACATGCATTAGTCATAGAAACACAGTGAGTCATGGATACCTGTTTATTAACTATCATCCCATCAATATTAACTACAAATATCATTACTATCAGAAGCTAGCGCCCAGATGTTATATGAATACACATCCAGAGTAAGTCATTTGAACACAAAACAAACATGACTAATATTGAAGAGTAACAATACATAATTGTTGAACACATCACGTAGAATTGTACTTACTTCATAATTATATTTTATGTTGAAATCTTTCGTGTTTAATTGTTTATAATTTATTCAAATATGAATCAGAAAAACATTGGATTGAAAATATTGCTATTGTTAATGGCAATTATACATTGTTTGGTAAGAATGATTATCAAGTTGTGTACACAATTATTATTATGTGTATGTGTGTTTTAATGATACATTATTCTATAAATTTGGATTTTTTAAATTTTATAAACCGTTAGTTTGATTTATTGTATTGTACTTACAAGACGTTAGATGGAAACATCTCATTATAAAAATAGAAACATCTCATCACTTTTTACGAATACAATTTTTTTTCCTCCCCTTGGTACAAAAAAATATTTTTTAATTGAGACGACCATTTTTTCAATTACGTGGAACACACACTCATATACTTTTTCTCATTTACTTTTAGGAAACAGCTAAACCTGGAACTTATGCTGTGAAATTAACGAGTTTTGATGCACTAAAAAGGTACGACACAACAAAAGGTAAAGAATCAGGAAACTATCTTTTGGAAGAACCTAAGAAGACGTCTCAAAGTGTGACGTATGAGAAAACCAATTGTGGCAAACGAGAAAGCAATACACAAGATAGTCAAGACCCATTGCGAAACACACTAAACGACATCAATAACCACAATATGAAGAAGTATATTGGCAGCAGTAAAAGTTTCAGAGAGCTCCAAGACGGCTATGAAAATTTGATGTATTGGGGCCCATTAGGAAGATTCTTGGGGCCAATGGCAACGATTACCAATATTGCCACTGGGATTATTAATGAGAATAATGATAAAATCATGTATAAATTGTACAACAAAGTAAGAGATGTCTTTGATTTGAAGGGAGAAGTTGTGACTCCAGACTATGATCATGAGCCCAAGGCTCTGATACAGAAGAGGCCTAGCGTTCCAGAGGAGGTTGTACGTCGTCAAACTGCCAACGACCTTGACTCGTTGGATGATCTATTAAAATTTTGAGAATGACGTCAAATAGCAAATTCTTAATTGTAATTGATTTCTGAAATACTGATATTTAGTTATATTATTATCATAGTTCCCATATTCCTTACATGCTCCGAAAATTCTTGTCTGGAATTTATCAAAAATTCTATTTGAATTAACGTCCTGATTAGGACGGAGGTTTTACCTTCCATTCGCTGGGAATCGTACAGCTAACAACATTAACCTTACCCAGCCTAGGGGTAGGACTAGACATGAATATTCTGCGTGAAAAGTATGCTCCAACCCGGAATCAAACTCAAGATCCCTAGACTAAGGGCAGTAGTCAGAAATGTTACGCCACGGAGGCTAACTGTAACTATCACACAATAAGTGGTGGATAATTTCATAAGGAAAGAAATGAAGCAAGAGGAAACATAGGAATAATTTTGCAGGTTCTAAAGAATTGGTTTCCCTAAAACAACGGAGAATTATCTGAGCGCACGGCAGTGCACCAGGCCAAATTCCAACAATTGCGGCAGTATTGAGGGTCCGCCAAAAATTTTCTTTAGAAATGCAGAAACACAATTATTTTTTGTTAAAATGTTAAACACATGTTTAGCAATTTAAAAGAATACATTTTCAAGCCTTTTTTATACCATAAGTTTTACTAGGAAATGTGTCAAGAGGTCACCTTTTTTATCCGTTTTCGAGTAAAATTTGTGCTAAACGAACGCTATAAGTCTTATTGTTCAGTCCAAAATAAGAACAGGGCCGGAATTAGTTCGATTTAACATGAGAGATCGATGTAACATGAAAAATGCTAAAACACTCGTGCAGTCCAAGTCTCCGGACCTGTTTTCAAGATATATTATCTTAAATTAGGATTGAACAGCAATACTGAGTGCATTTCTTGGGCACAAATTATACTTGAAAACGGATAGTAAAATTAATCTTTGACACCTTCCCTGGTAAAGCTAATGGTATAAAAGAAGGCATGTTAATTTAATTTTTACAAACAGCAAAACGTATTTTTAACAATTTATTCAAAAATACAATTAATTTCCTATAAAATCTGCATATCAATCATTTTTAGGTCTATGCAATCTTAATGCTGATTGTGGTTTGTTGGGTCTCACCTTCTGTAAATTTTCAAACATTTCAAGGTGTCCGTTCTATTTTCTTTATAGATAAAACGAAAATACCTTCGAATGTCTTGGGAATAAAGCTGAGCCTTTGGTAAAAAGTATCATAATTATAATAAAATATCATACCAATGTTTGATTTTATCATAACTGTATGTATGTATGATTTTTCTTTTTAAGTTCTTTTTACTCTGGTAATGCCGCCACTGGTCCTTACTCATACAAATAACTAGGTACTCATTTTTCCTCACGAGTTATGAGTGGAACCCGAACACCAGAAAAATTCCTTCCTCGCTGGGGATCGAACACAGGTCACCATTCGTGCAATGCCTACCGCGCTAACTCACTCGGCAAAGGTGACTACTATTGTAATCATTACTGTTTTTAATTGCAATTTTATGTAATATAAAATTATATAATTTGACGTACCTATGTGAGTTTCATTTTCTTATTCAACTGTCTATCGGATAATTGCGGAATTGCATACAATACACCTAAAGCTGAGTTCGAAAGTGGTACAAATGTATACTTGGAAAATCTTTGGTGGAAGAAACGTTGTAAATTATACAAAGGTAGGTAGAAAAGAATTTTAATATAGGTACGAGTATTTAGACATTAGGCATAGGCAATAGGCATGTCGTAACCTCTTGAACAATTTTGGTTTTGCTTCGTTGGTCTCTTATGTTTCATTTTCATTCCTTGCAACACACAGACATCAAAAGTTATTGAGCGGATTTGAACTAAAATTATTTCACATATTTTTGGAGACGTGTTACCAACAATTCCATTTTTAATTAATTAACCTGTAATTGACAAATCTCTGAGATAAGAAGCGATCTCTAACTTTCAAACTAATTGCATTGTACAAAATTCATGTATGGTACACCTAATTTTGATGATACAAAATAATTTATTATCTAAAATGTTTGTAAATAAATGAATAAATTACTTTAGGAATGTATCATTATTGACATGCAGCTTCAGGGTTTCAATAATTCGCACACGAAACAATGTAAAGAAAATAGGTCATTTTGTTTTTTGGTTATAGGAAATAAAATCTCGTAAACAAGAGATATCGAAAAAAATAATAGAGCAAAATCGTCTTTTTAGATCTATTACGACGCATATACACTACAGGGCCTCCATAAAGTCTCACCCAGGCCTGGGTTTCTCGAAAACGACCCAAAATATCAAAAAACGCAAAAACCCGTTTTCCTTTATTTTTAGAGGAATTGATTTTCAACCAAAAAAAAATTGTCTACACGGCCCCTGTCAGGCTGGGCATGGACCAACTTTAAAATCTTAAATAGAATGGTATGTCTTGTGGCATATTTTTTTAAAGTTCTTACTGAAAGAAGTTCATTACAACAAATTTAAGTGAGCTACAACTTACCGTTCTTGAGATACAGGGTCGGACGTCCTGCGTAATATCCATATACATATTTTAACCAATAACTCGTTAACCGTAAATTATGGAGAAAATTTTTCTTGTTAATAATAACTCCTTATGACAAGAACTTTCGAACAAGTTATAACTCGACATACTCTGTTGATGTTAGTTTCTGGTCGGTTTCGTCAGCCAGCCGGATGATCAGTCGAAAAAAAAATTAACGAAAAAGTAAATCAAGTTTTAACTTGTTCAAAAGGTCTTGCCATAAGGAGTTAATATTAACAAGAAATTTTTCTCCATAACTTACGGTTAACGAGTTATAGGTCAAAATATATGGATATTACGTAGGACGTCCGACTTTGTATCTCGAGAACGGTAAGTTGCAGCTCACTGAAATTTGTTGTAATGAACTTCTCTTAATAAGACCTTAAAAAAAATATGCTACAAGACATACCATTCTATTTAAGATTTTAAAGTTGGTCCATGCCCAGCCTGACTGGGGCCGTGTAGGCAAAAAGTTTTTGGCTGAAAATCAATCCTCCTAAAAATAAAGGAATACGGGTTTTTGGGTTTTTTTGATATTTTAAGTCGTTTTCGAGAAACCCAGGCCTGGGTGAGACTTTTTGGATGCCCTGTATATTACGGAATGGACAAGCTACAACAAAAATCACAGCATCTCAAGTAGCTGTTGTTTTATGTCTACCAAATAAAAAAGGCTTTAAACACATATTTTAATATGAAGAAGCATATTAGTAACCCATACAAAAAGCTACTATTTATTTCAATGAATTAGATTGTACTGATTTGTGAGTAAAGGACAGGTCGATTCAATGTCTAAAATAAATTATGAAAAAAAGTAAATCACGACTCCTTGTCTAGAAACACTATACAGACGCAGTTCATTGTAATCAGATGCAATCAATACGAAATGATTCAGTCTAAATTTTCATATAATTGAGTTAATTTTTTCTAAAAATATGCTAAATTGAAATATAAACCTTGAATTTGGTGAATGCTCCAAGTAAGTGCGATTCTGTTATTTTCAAAATAATATAACAATAATAAACTAAGTAAATAATTAGATTGTAAACGAACTTTAAGTCATAATACTTAGAACAATATCTCTGTATGAAAAACTTTTCGGGCTAGCAAATCTTAGCAACATCCCATTTCAGTTGTAAAAATTTCCAATAGATTTTAGCTTAGCTGCTTAGTCGGTATTCGAAACCGTTACAAATGGAATTTAATAATTACTTTGGTAAAAGAAAATTTATGTATAAGATTCATTTTTGCTTAAACTTGGAAAAGAAAAATACTTTAGATTTCATAGACATGACTTGTGGAGGGGCTTTGATAGGTAATATTGTTGCAAATGTTGCAAGTACCTGTTGATCTAATTTTATTGCTTTTCTCCGTACTCCTTTCATTTTAAGGTCTTAAGCCTCAACAAAGTTCACTTGGCATCCTTATGACTCTCAATGCTCTCCAATCATGTATCCTCATTCAGCTTTATCAACTACTAAGAGTAATTGGTATTTTCCACACTAACAATGTCTACAGAATCCATTTGACACAGGATGAACTCATTGACTATCTTATTGGTAAGTTAAAATTCATAATTATAAGGAACTAGCGGGCTGTCGCCCGCTTTGCGGGCCGAGGCATGGCCGTGAAAGCAAAAAATCCTTTTTCGTCAATGGCAGGTGTTCTAGTGGGAGTTTCGAAAAATCCCGTCTTATTGCACATCTAGACTATAAGACAAAGCTACCTACCAAATTTCAACTTCCTAGGACTTACGGTTTGGGCTGTAGAGCGATGATCAGTCAGTGGTCAGTGGTCAGTGGTCAGTGAGTGTCTTTGACATTTATATATAGAGATTTGAAATTCATAAATATAGGTGTCACATTATCACCATTGTCATAGGTTGAATTCCAAGCACATAAAAAATTTCTTCTAATATTATGTTTTGTAATCACTTACACGTATCTATTACATCTTTCGAAATACTTATCATTGATATATGAAGAAAATTAAATGAAGAAGCAAAACATAGGAATATCACTTTGTTCTATCAAAAAGAACAAGTCTCCTTTTGAGGATTCGAGACATCTCATTTTGAGATTATTCTTCGTCTATTTTTATTATTATTTTTAGATTTTCTAACTTTTTGCTCTTGCAGAGTTCGATCATATCAAATCGAGGAGAGTAGAAGAAGCAATGCGTTACGTGCTGCGAGATCACTTCATCAAACCAGACTTGAGAGATAGGATTTACCAAAATGCGGAGAAAACTCTAGGTTATGAGACATACATGGAGTCCCCGAACCATGTAAGGAAGTGGTATTACATAATATACAATGTAGGGAAAAGATATGGTTTGTAACATCACAATTTTAAGGAAAAGCTAAAGCTGTAAAAAAATAAAATTACAGGTGAATTCAAAATCTTTGAAATGTTGTTGTTAGTAGTGGAGATGAATACCCGCATAGCACAGGTGACAGGTCCATGGTTTATCAAGGAACCCCCTGTGTGTTCTCTCTACGTTGTAGGTGGCTCATATTTTGGAACATCTGAAACCTTGGCTTCATTGCAGATCCAAAGTGTTGGACATAGGTTCAGGATCGGGCTACATGTCCGCTCTATTTGCATACATGGGGGCTAAGGTGTACGCAATAGAGCATGTGAGGAACCTCTGCAAGCGAGCCATGAAGAATATCCGCCGGGGCGCTCCGGCCGTGGCCCTCGCTGAGAACTTCCACTTTGTTTGTAAGTTTCGCTAATTTTACTTTTTATTATATGAGGGCTCTAGTATCAAAACCGGCCCTCTCCAAAAAAATTGAAAATGAGGTTGTGGTATCCCTGGAATCTCTTTTTAAAGTCGCATAGACTGAAAAAATATTACATCTCAAAACTTACTCTCTCCCATAGTAATCCTGTTGTAAAATATGAACAGTTGTAAACAAACTGTTCTCTCTCCACATTCAAATAAATTGATTAAAGGGTTATCGTTCAATATGTTCTTTGCCCATCCTGTAAAATTAGAAAAAGTGGAGAGAGCCGGTTTTGATACTAAAGCCCTCATATTATCCGTTCTAAATTTCAAGAAATTTTACTATAACAGAAGGTAGTTCAAATTCATAGACAATAGACATAGACAAGACAATTAGTGTAGTTTAAAAAAGTTTTACCTATTATAGATATATTATTATATTAATTTGTCATTGATGAAAATGCATATAATAGGTTATTTTTAATGATTATTAACTGATATTTCCTTTTGCAGGACATACCAGCAATAACTGATGTGAGCCTATTAATCAAAACTCTTGTTATACCATACCTGTCTATGGCGCGGACAGTGAGGAAATAAAAGAGACGGATAGTTATCATTATTAGTATTGGACCGTTTAAATTTAAAGATATTAAGATAAAATATTTTAAATGACATTGAATAACAGTTCTAATATCTATTTGCAAAGAATTTGCAAAATTTGTGTGGATTTAGAATTATAGAAACAATTTGGTGAAAAATAAATCTTTTGTTGTTTCTAATACCTATGAATGGCCAATTGTACATGTTGAAAATTAAATTTGCCTAGTTCTTATAAAGAGTTGGACAGGTTCAAAAAAAGTATGTGGTTTTGTTGAAGAATCTAAATTGATTCGATTGGTAAAGAAAATTATTAACACATTGTAATAATTTTCTCCGCGATTTTTATAGGTGCTGATGGAAGACCGGGCTATCCTGATGCTGCCCCTTATGATGCCATTTACATTTCTGCTGCCGTGAGAGAGATACCATGGCATGTAAGTTGTATGTTAACCAATAATACCAATAAAAATAATAAATTTTAAACCCTTCACTAGAAAGAAAACTAAGGACAAGTTTTAATTCTTGAAATAATTTTAGCTGTTGGAATTTGCTTAGGAATTTGCTTATTTTTCTGAATAAGGAAAATGATAAGTATAATTATGGTAAATTCTAGGCTAACGTAATGGGATGGTACTGAGTAGGTAATGAAAATTTTCCACGCTTATGATTGCCACATCTTATTCTTTTTATCTAGATCGTTAGTCAACTGAAGCCGGGAGGTCGTATGATATTCATCAAAGGAAATGAGGAAGATATCATGACACTAGAGCTCCTAGACAAATTCGTGAACGGTAGCATTAAAACTACCACTATTCACCCGAGAGTGTACATATGTGAGCTGAAATCTCTAGAGCGTCAGATGAACATGTGGCCTTACTACAACACTGAGCCGCCTTATGAGGATCCTAAACCACCTAACCCAATGACACCCGACATATCCGTGGACTGGGAGAAGCTCAACATATCGGAGGAAAACTTCATCACGGAAAGACCTTGTGATGTGATAGCACTAAAGTCCTCAAGTGTTATGCCCGTAGTCCTGATGGACCCTGATTATGGACTATGGGGACCTCTAAAAACTCGAAAACCTGGAACTTAAATTAATGCGATCAAAGTTTTATTTGTATTTTGACAAAATTTATTAATTACTGGACTGTGATTTATTATCCCTCAAAAAACTCGAGCATTTTTTGTCAGAAAATGAATTTCACTTGAAATATTCATTTTTTTATCGTTACTTACTTTAAACCACGATATATGTTTTGTAGACAATATACTTCCAGTGAAAATTGAGTAATCTATAAATATTTCTTATTTGTATTTTTTATTTATCATCTAATTGTTTACCTTTGGACGTTCAGGTCTTTCACAAATGCATTATAGTTATTATTATTATTTGGCTCTTCTTCACATAGCTTCTCTATTACTGCTATGGTGTTATATTCTGGGAAGTACCGGGTGCACACCGTGCACCTGAGGTACTTCTCTTTTATTGTTATTATTTAATGCTGTTCTTACAGTACTTTACGCACTATATGGGCGGTGCTCAACACAACAGCCTTCTGCAATGCCAACAAGTTGTGGGTTCCTGGGAGTTCTTTGACTGCCTCGCAGGTTTTGTGCGAGATCAGTCCTGTGGCTCCGATCACTACTGGAATTACAGTTGTTTTCATGTTCCACAGTCTTTGTATTTCTATTTGGAGATCTTTATATTTTAAGCGTTTTTCTGCTTCCTTCTGAGTGATGTTGTAGTCAGAAGGAATAGCTACATCTATCAGCATGCATGTTTTTAATTTCTTGTTTTTTACTATGATGTCCGGCTTGTTTGCTTGTATGGCCCGGTCTGTTTCTACTTGCGTATCCCATATTATTGTGGTGTCTAGGGTATCGATGACGGGGTCAGGGTTGTGTTTATACCATTTTTCGTGTACTTTTATACCAAATTCTTTGCAAATGTTCCAGTGCAAATGTGCGGCAACTGTGTTATGGCGATCCAGGTATGCTTTTTTCGCCAAAATGGGGCATCCCGATACTATATGGTGGATGGTTTCAGAATGAACTCGGCAGAGTCTACATTTTGGGTCAGTGCCGGTCTTCATTATCCTAGCCTTCATATAGTTGGTTGCTATGGCTTGCTCCTGACATGCAGTGATTAGAGCTTCCGTCTCTATTTTTAAATTTGCATGAGTTAACCACTTCCATGATTCGGTTAAACTTATTGTTTCTTTTTCAGCTTCCTTGGCAATCTGGCCGTGCATAGCTTTATCTTTCCATCTTGTTTTTTGTTCCCTTTTCATATTCTGTTTCATTTGTTCTTTAATCCGTTTTACTCTCTTTGTTTCAGGTTCATTGGTAAATTCCATTTCTGGATCATCTTTTTGGCTGTCTTCTTCTTTACTTTTTTCTTTTTGGCGGTGGACCATGCTCACATATTTGTCTTTCTGTTTCAGCTTGAGGTAGGTATTAAGGCCTCTCATGGCGATGGCGTGGCTGGTTTCAAGACTCTGCATTCCCCTTCCACCTTCTTTCCTGGGTAGGTATAATCTATCTATGTCGGCTCTAGGATGAAGTGCGCCGTGCATGTTGAGTAACTTGCGAGTTTGTCGGTCTATTTTTCTAAGCTCTGCTAACGTCCATTTGATGATGCCAAAGCTGTATTGTATGACGGGTACGGCAAGAGAGGTGATTGCAGATATTTTATTTTTGCCGTTCAGTTCTGTTTTGAGTACACCTCTAACTCTTCTGTAGTATTCTTTTTCTAGTTTTGCTTTCATATTTTTATGTTGAATTCCATCATTTTCATCAATTCCTAAGTATTTATACACCTCATGCTGTTCTAGTGCCTTGATGCTGGTGGACTCATCAAGTACTATATTTTCCTTTGTTTTTAGTTTTCCTTTTACGAACGAGGCTTTTGCGCATTTGTTGATACCAAATTGCATGCGTATGTCTTTGCTGAATTCTTGGACTATTTCAAGCTGTCGAGTTAGTTCTTCTTCGCTCTTAGGCATTAGTTTTAGGTCGTCAACATATAGAAGGTGGCTGATCTTTTGTTTTTCGTTTCTGCATGTATAACCTGTGTCTGTGTCATTGAGGATGGAACTTAGAGGAAATAAGGACATGTAGAATAGCAGTGGAGACAGTGAGTCTCCTTGGTAAATACCATTTTTAATCCTAATGTCTTTTATAGTGAAAGTTGACGCTTCGCTTGAAAGGTGTAGGTCAGTTCTCCATGTGGCCATTGTTTTTGTTATAAAAGATAGTAACATTGAAGATGTTCGGTATATGTTCAGAATTTCTACTAGCCAGCTATGTGGGATGCTGTCAAATGCTTTCCTATAGTCGATCCATGCTATTGATAGTTGCTTCTGGTTGTTTTTGCAGTCTTTATGAACCATGTTGCTTGTTAGGAGGTGATCTTTGCATCCGTACGAGTTCTTAACGCATCCTTTCTGTTCCTCTGGATAAATATTATTTTCAAAGAGATGAGAGTAAAGTCTTTCTGATATGATTTTTGTTAGAATTTTGTATACATTATTTAGGCACGTGATTGGGCGGTAGTTTTTGGCTTCTTTTGTTTCTTCAGATTTCGGTATCAAGTACGTCTTCCCTTTTGTAAGCCATTTGGGTGTCTCTTGTTTCTCTTGAATCATTTCGTTGTATGCTTTTGCTAGACTTTCGTGTGTTGCTTCCAATTTTTTCCACCAAAAGTTTGGTATGCCATCTATTCCTGCAGCTTTCCAGTTTGTAGTGCCATCGATGGCTATTTTTAATTCAGCTTGAATGATGTCAGGCCATTCCATTCTCTTTATCTTGGACGTTCTCTCATATTCTTTCTGGATCCATTCTGCATTGCTGTTGTGTTTGGTGTCGTTTTCCCATATGTTTCTCCAGTAATTTTGTACTTCTGACTCTGTGGGAGTTCCTTTTATTACGTTTTTCTTACCCAAGATATCATTATAAAGCTTACTTGTGTTTTCTGAGAACAGTTTATTTTGTTGATATTGTTTGCTTCTCTCTGTGTATCGTTTAATTCTATAAGATTTTGCCGAGATTTGTTGTTTTAGTTTTTCTTCTATTGCGATGTGTTGTTTTTCTTTGCGTATGTTGTATTTATTGTAGAGTTCTCTCTTCTTGTCTTTCATGGTATTACTAAGGTCAGATTTTCGAGCTTCTTGAAGTTGTGACAAGTCTTTTCTCAGAACGGCGATACGGCTTTGAATTCGTCTCTTCCACGGTGGGTCTTGTTCTCTGGCTTTGTGTGGTTTCAGTGTTCTATCAGGGATTAAAATGTTTTGTATGGTTACTCCTGTGGCGTAAGTGAGGTTGTTTATGGCTGTTATGCTTTTGTATTCATCTGGGTTTTGATTGATTATTTCTCTAATGACCTCATTTCCGCATCTGATTAGGTCTTGTGTTTTCTTGTTGTTGTTTATTTTCTTTAATGGAGTTCGTATCGTAATTTTGTCCAAACTTGTTTCATTTAGGGTGTTAAGAATTTGCTCGATAAGCTGTTGGCGTGTGCTATTGTTTTCATCTTCAGGTGTAACAGATTTGGTTTGATCGTTCCTTTTATCTAGGTCTTTATTTATGTCCACGGTTACTGTTTCTATTTGTTCCATCTCTTCTAGGTCGGATGTTGTGTCCTTTCTTCCACAAGACTGGATATCGGTTTTAACTCCATTGATTATACTGTCCATGTCTTTATCTGATATTTTGTTTTGCTGCTGAATAAATCTTCTCTGTGTGGCCAAGGTGTTAGCATTGAGATTATGTTTCGAGTGTGGATTACGTCTTTTCCAAAGATTGAAAGTTTCTTTGATGTTTGCGGTTCCTGTCTTTTCTAATGTGTGGAGATGGCACCAAATTATTTCTTTGTATTCTTCGTCTGTCCATTTGATTCGTCCATTTGTTTCCATGTCTTTTTGATCGTTCCTTTCTTCTACGTCTTTATTTATGTCCACGGTTACTGTTTCTATTTGTTCCATCTCTTCTAGGTCGGATGTTGTGTCCTTTCTTCCACAATTCTGGATATCAGTTTTAACTCCATTGATTATACTGTCCATGTCTTTAGCTGATATTTTGTTTTGCTGCTGAATAAATCTTCTCTGTGTGGCCAAGGTGTTAGCATTGAGATTATGTTTCGAGTGTGGATTACGTCTTTTCCAAAGATTGAAAGTTTCTTTGATGTTTGCGGTTCCTGTCTTTTCTAATGTGTGTGGAGATGGCACCAAACTATTTCTTTGTATTCTTCGTCTGTCCATTTGATTCGTTCTGTTTTCTGTGTTTCACAAGCTATTTTCTTTGGAGAGTTCCTAGGTAGAACGATTTTTCGATTATGTTTTCTATTTTCTTTTCTTTCTTGCGTTATTGATTGTGTGTGGGGTGAGGTGGTTATTGTGTCTCTTAATATTTCATGGATAGTATTAGTTGGCTCCAAGAGCTCGAAGTGACCCTGTTCTAGGTCACCTGTCAGAAGCAGGTTTATATTTCTCGTTTGCGCTGTTTTACAGATGACAGTTGGAGGTTGATGAGGATTAAATATGTTTGTTTTAGATTTTTCTGCTGCTACATGAACGTTGAATTGTATTTTGAGGATTTCTGAGAGAGCGAGTATTTCAACACTTGTACCAAAGGTTTTATCTTGCCGCATGGTGTAACAGTAGTTTCTTGCATTGTTCAGCTGTGGATTAGTTGTTACTAGTAGCCTGTTCGAATATACTGCCCACTCCCCGATTCTCCAATTCTCCGTTTCGCAAAAAGGGAGTGATTCCTGTTCGAATATACTTCTCCAAATCCCCGATTCTCCTTTTCAATGTAGTCACTGACGTCACCGTGGCGGAGTGAGTTAGCGCGCTAGGCGTTAGGCATTGCACGCATGGTGCCCTGGGTTCGATCCCCAGCAGAGCAGTATTTTTGTGCACTGTACTTGCATCCACTCATACTCCATGATGAAAAATGAGTAACTGTGTCAATGTGAGCAGCGACCAGTGGCGGAATTATAAGCAAAATAAAATAAAATATTACGATGTTAAAGGTAAGGGAAAAAATCCTATAATTCTGCTATATATTATAGCCAACAATCCGCTAAACCGTACTCCGCAACGGAGTATTTATCTTTATAGGTTTTATACCTAACTAGATGTTTCCCCGTACTTTGCAACAGAATAATTTTTATAGTTAACTAGCCATCAACCCGTACTTCGCAACGGAGTATTATATACGCTTCATACCTAACTAGGTGATACCCTGTTCTTTGCAACGGCATATTTTTTATAGCATACTCGCGGTCAACCCGTACTTCGCAACGGATTTTTTTTTGGGGTTTTATACCTTTTTTATACGCCCTTTAGTCAGGGCACTAGTATCATTTACTTATTTATATATGTATAAATTTTTTATAATACTCTATCTTTTATAATTTTTTCTTGATTTTATACTGGTAAATATTGTGCCCTCTTAATAGTAGTGACCCTCTACTTTGCAACGGGAATTTTTTCATAGCAAACTAGCCGTCAACCCATACTTTGAAACGTAGTATTTTTTTATAAGATTTATACCTAACTAGATGTTATTCCGTACTTTGTAACAGCATATTTTTTAAAACCAAATAGCTGTCAAATTGTAATTCGCAACTAAATATTGAATTTAATTTTATGTTTACTGTGCAACGGGCTTAATGTTTCTATAACTAACGAGTCGTCACCACGTACTTTAAATTAGGAAATTTTAAATTCACCTAACGAACATTTACCTTGTACTTTAAAGGGGGAATTTTTTGAAGAAGAAGAATAAGAAGAACAAGAAGGTTTTACAGCATTTTGGATTTCGTAGCAATGAAACAGCAGCTACTGATGACGCTTGTGGTCTATGTTGTAGCTTGACCATCCCGTAATATGCCTTCCCTCTGATGGGCGAGAAGTAATTCAATAGATCCCATTTAAGATAAGATAAGATAAGAATTATTTGTGTTCTTATGTCACAATTTTTAGTGGGTAGCATCACGTCTTCAAATATTTACTGAGACAAGTGAATACGCGTAGGTATATTGTGCTTTAATAATAATATCGCCTTATTTATATTGGCCGACTAGGACTAATTGGTCCTAATAATGGGACTCATTAATGAGTCCCATTGTTAGTAAGCGTAAGCAGAAGACGTATTATATGGTGAAAATCCCAAATGGGAGGATATAACTTGTCATATCTCGGCATCGGTTGGGTTTTGAACCCGCGACCTTTGAAGTAGTCGGTCCCCTTGACCGCTTTGTTCTGTTCAAGTATTTACAGGGAAATGTGAATAAATGTAGCTCGTTGTTTTGTGCAGAAAATCAGACGGACTTGAGATATTTTTTGTACAATCTAGACTGCAGGAAAATCGGTATTTTACGGGTTAATGACTAGTTAGGCATAAGATAAATCCCGTATCAAAGTATGGGTTAACGACTAGTTAGCTCTAAAAAAAATCTTGTAGCCAAGTATGGGTAGACGGCCAGTAAGAGATGCAAAGTATTAGTAAAAAAATCCCGTAAGAAAGTACGGCTTAGCGACTTGTTACGTATTAGAGAAATCTCGTAGCAGAGTACGTGTTGACGACTAGCTTGGTTTGAAACGTGAATTGACAAATCAGCTACGAAGTTAGGGTAGACGAATAGTTCGGTAATAAAGAAATCACGTTGCAGTGTACGGGTAAACTACTCTTTGGGTGTAAAACGTCAAATAAATTCCCTTACGAAGCGCTTAAAACTAAGGTTTACTTTATTTGAAAATGAATCCCACTGCAAAGTACAGGTTACAGACTAGTTAACTATAAGAGAAATACTGTAGCAGAGTACGGGTAGACTGCTAGTAAGGTATACAAAGTATAATAAAAAAAATCCCGTAGCAAAGTGCGGGTAGAATACTAGTTGGCTATAAGAGAAATGTTGTAGTAGAGAGTACGGGTTGACGACTAGTTAGGCATAAGATGAATCTTGTAGCAGATTACGGGTAGACGGCTAGTAAGGTATACAAAGTATTAAAAAAACGGAAATAATAAACCTGCTACGAAGTACGGGTAGACGACTAGTAAGGTATACAAAGTATTAAAAAAAAACAGAAATAATAAACCTCCTACGAAGTACGGGTAGACGGCTAGTAAGGTATACAAAGTATTAAAAAAAAAAAACGGAAATAAGAAACCTCCTACGAAGTACGGGTAGACTGCTAGTAAGGTACACAAGTATTTAAAAAAAAAAAAAACGGAAATAATAAACCTGCTACGAAGCACGGGTAGACGACTACTTCGGTAATAAAGAAACCACGTTGCAGTGTACGAGTAAATAACTCGTTGGGTGTAAAACGTAAAATAAATTCCTTTACGAAGAACGTAAAACTCTAGTTAATTTAAAAATGAATGACATTGCGAAGCACGGGTTGACACCCAGTTAGGTATAAGAGAAATTTCGTTGCAGAATATGGGTAAATGGTTAGTTAGTTAAAAAACGTAAATAATAATATCTTGAAGGAGAACGGATTAGTATATTTAAAAATAAAATCCCTTTACGAAGTACGGGTAGACGACTAGTTAGATGTAACAAAAATTCCGCTGCTAAGTACGGTTAAACCCCTAGTTAAGTATAAAATAATTCTCGTTTCAGAGTGCGCAGTAATGACTACCAAGGTAAAAATAATTGTAAAGAATAGTAAAATATAGCAATATAGCTATGGAAAAGGCTGGAAATCTTCGAAAACAACGACCTCTCAATTAAAGGAATTATTGCGTTAAAAAAGACGGAAAATAATATTCTATGATATAATATGTTAATGAAATGACATACTTTTACTTATTTAATAATTATAATAAGTAATTATGGCGAGTAATTACCATTAGGGTTGTTTAAAACCAATTGGGGGAGTGAAATTATTCTTTCCGAATTTCGACCATTTTACTGCCCTAAATCTCCGTTTCGAAGTCATTTTTTTAAAAATCACGCGCCCTTTCTACTCCCCGGTTGACTTTCCCAAAAAATATTATTCGAACAGAAATTGAAAAGGAAAGAGAAATCGAGATTTGTTAGTATTGGAAGTATAGGCAATTTGACGTAATGTCATGCGCAGAACAGCTATTTCAACTCCCTCTTTCACTTTCCGATTGCACTCTGTGATATCGATAATTAAACGATATTTGACGGTTCAAACGGAGAAAAGGAGATTCGGAGAATCTGGGCAGTATATTCGAATAGGCTATAGGTGTTTTCTAACGTCGTTCCAGTTCTTTCGGATATAGCTGACTGCCTCTTGTCTTATTTCCATGTGTTGTTCCTGCGTGCCATGAAGGAATAAACTGACTGCACGAAATAGGCAATTTCCATCTCCTTTGATTTTTTGAATGGTAAAAGGTTCAAAACTATTGGCTTCAGAGGGTGATTTGTTGTTGTGTTGAGCGTTGGGTTTATTTTGAGGACTTCGCATGATAACGACCTGGGGCGCCTCAGTCCCCCTGCCGGACGCGACGTCAGGTGTTGCCACGCTGACCCCGTTTACGTCGTTTTTTCGACATTCCGAGGCTTTATAACTCTCCCTAAATTTTTTGGTCATTTTAGAGGTTGCCAGGTTTTGTTCCACGACGGATATTTTATTTCTCCGCTGCCTTCTCGTTAGAGGAGGGCATCCCCCATCGCAGGGGGCCGTGCCTGTAGAGGATCTGTCAAACCCCTACAGGTTATTGGCATTTCAGACTACCTGCCAGAGTCTTGATTTCAGCAGTCCTGCTAGGGTATAGACGCTGACCAGGGAGCCGCCCATTCTGGGTACAGACGCTCCCTGGATTTTCCTACTCAGCCATACCACTGGGGTACAGACAGACGCTGAGGAGCCGCAGTCAATGTTCATGGAGTATCAGTTTATCTCCACTACTTCCTGGGACGTTACTGGTGAAAGTAACCATCCAGGTATCAACTACTTGCTCGGGCCCTGGGGTCGCCACTCCCCAATGACTGATGAATCAGTCATCCCTGGGGTCTCACAGGAATCGTCTGCATGAGACTTTCCACCTGTGAGGGCTGATTGCAGATGTTTCCATCTGGGCGATGGGATCGCCCACCCCTACGCCATTTATTATTATTATTATTATTAGTATTATTATTATACACTGGTTGAAGTTCCACAAGAGAAGCACCAACTATCACACCGACCTCTATTTGGATCTTTTGTGACCAGTTGATTCTAATTCTGATTTACATCCTGATAAATTGTATTATAGTTAAGAAATAAAGTATCTGAATACTTCAAAAGCAAGCATCATAACTATAGTAATTTCCAACACCGACAAAAAATATATGTGTAACTTATCTAATAAGTACGTTTTCTCATACAATTGAAAATCATAGAAGCATATGGTTACAAAATTTCAAATGTAGAGTTCTCTTAAAAACAAATGAATCCCTCTATCAGGACGTAAAATCATAATTTTATTATGTCTTTGTGAGGTACTCAACAGGATCATTTGAAATGTTATATTTCGTACTATGTACCTAATTTTGGCCTATTTACAATTTCACCTGGTTCTCGAGGTGTTTTACATAACACTTACACAAGTTTGTTACGACGTCCATACCTTTGGCAACTGCACATTAATTTACATAGACTGATGCTTTGAGAGACTGATGTTCTCTTTAATAATACCTCAATAATACAAGATGTGTGATTAGATTAGGTTGTTGCGTGTCTTTAATTTTTCAACTTTTAATGTAAAGTAGAAAATAATGAATAAGTGAGAATTAATCGGTATTTTATCTTGTGAAATTTACGATATAAAATGAAAGCAATATTAGAATCAAAATTTTACGAAACTTTGGAAAAACAATCATGGTTAAATCTCTGACATTGTATTCTAGCAAGGTACAATAGAAGGAATAGAACCAAATTGTACTTCAATAATCTCTACTTTAAAGAAAACCAATTTTCGAGGAAATGACTATCAAGTGGTCATTGCTAGTGTCGATCGTGCAAATTAATGTTCACGTCAGCTTTTCTAAGGATGAAAATTTACATTCGCTACCAGAGGGTTGGGACGGAAATGCCGACCTTGATGAATTAAAGAATGTTCTCCGGCAAAACACGACTATACCAGGATTCGATCCTATGATGATGAATAAGATGCGAGAAGTGATGGACTATGTGAACACATTGCCAGAGGATGATGCTACGGTGAGTGATTTTAGTCTTTTCCATTACATTCTGTTCTTGATTTTCTAATTATTTGCAACAAAAGTAGGTACTTGTCTGTTTACTTTCGCAAATTGACCCGAACTCAGAGGCTTGATCGATAAGGCGACGGACTTGTAACCTGGAGGTCGGTGGTTCAAGTCCCGGTCAGCGTAGATTTAGTAACGCGAGTTTGAGTGGTTGTGATATCACGGAAGTGATTGGCACACATACGATAACTTGCTTTCGGAAATTATTGAGGTCTAATTTTTTAGGGTAGGTCATGGAAAAACAAGTATACTAGACATACCCTCTGATTCAGTGCATTTAAAGAATAATCTGACGGTATTGGACAGGCAAGCCGGACTGTATTACAATAGAAACAGATATCAATTTTATCTTTTGATTCAATTTATCAATTTTGATATCTTTATCAATTTTGAGGAGTTGATTTTTTTTGCAAAATGGGAACAATGCCCGCATAGACCATAAATTTATTTTAAATGAGATCAATGTTAATTGGTTTGAAATATCAATGACTATTTAAATTTGAGACATCAATTTTTTTCTTAGGTTCGTGTAATCAAATATTTGTGTTTTTATCATTGTGTTTCCTCAATATACCGTGGTCTGTTTCAGGTAGATCGATACAACACACCCCAGTTCCCAACCATTGCAACAGATAAGATACTACAAGAAAAGTTGATGGCTCTAACAGACTATGTCGAAACTGCGGGATACGATACACATTTTATGGTAAATCACCTAGTTGGTAAGTCCATCTGATCACTTGACCACTTATACGAATAAGAAACTGCTTTACAAAATCTATCCTTGAATTTCAGGGTAGCTTATTATTAAAATTACCTACAATGGTGTTTTTTTTTATTGAACTTGTTTCACAACTTGAAGTTGTAGCTTTATTTATAAACATATACAGATATAAGTACTTGAATAATAAAAATTAAATCAAATAATATTTTCTCTATTTCTCTTAATCTGTTTTTTATTATTATTCTGTCTCACTCACTCTTTCCTTATGAATTATTTGTAAACAAATTTTTTACGATTTTAAAAGTTAATGTAATGACTTTTTTTAAGTATGGAGTCTGCCAAATAGTACAAATTGTTTGAATGTCCTCACATATCTACAGTAAATACAATATTACCACGGTGACTTCGAACGTATCCATTTTTACATAATACCTAACTACATACGAGGTTTGGCTATTAAGTTCGTAGATTCTTTCCATAAAACGATGTGTGTTTAACTTACCCAACTTTAGTAGTTATCCCCTTCAATGTACTCCCCTCCTCTATCCCTACAACGTTCTAAGCAAATTTTTCATTGATCGAAACAGTGGTGGAGGTCATTTTGTGTGAGGCCTTTCAAGACTTTTGCCGGTTTTTTCTTAACGTCATTTACGCTGTCAAATCTGGTACTTTTCAGGGTAGATTTGATTTTTGGGAATAAGTAAAAGTCGCACGGGGCCAGGTCGGGTGATTAAGGAGGGTGTTCCAACACTGGGATGTTGTACTTGGGTAGGAACGTCTTCACGGAGAAGGCACTGTGGACTGGCGCATGGCACCATTTTTGCGCAAACTTTTGTCATGTGGAAATTTTCGTGCAAAATTTGTCTCACACATTATCTATTAATTTTAAGTGTATCAGCCATTAGTCCTAGAGTTAATTTACGGTCAGAACGAATCATAACACCAATTTTTTCAATGTTTTCGTCAGTTTTTGAGGTTTGGGGGCGACCAGGACGTGGATCGTCCTCAACATCTTCCTGACCACCTTGAAACCGTTTAAACCACTTATAAAGCTTTGATCTTTTCAAACATGACTCCTGATACACTGTCTTTAACAAAGAAAAAGTTTTACCAGCAAGTTTTACGTAAAATTCAATAATCACTCGTTGCTCAACGTTTGTATGAATCAAAAATCCGGCAAAATTAAAAAAGGTGTCTTGCGCGTCGGGCTATTACAACAGAACTAATTACAGTACAGGCATGTGACAGCTATCAATCAAAACACAAGACTTGAAGCTTTCTAAAGATGTTCATCATATCTTCCTAGCATGGACAGCTTTTGCGTAGCGGCTCGCGTCTACGAACTTAATAGCCAAACCTCGTATTATACTTATAGAGGTTGTAACAAAAATACATGTCATAACTGAAACCATATTTTCTAGACACGAATTTTGAGGTTCTGTTATTCAACAAAATGGAAATTTGCCAAACTTTTTTCAAAACAGTACTTAATGTTTTTTTTCTGAGCGGTAATACTTTTGATTTGGACGGTCTCATTATTTTGGATGTTCATGATGTGATGTAATTCCAGACCTCCAAGAATAACCGAGGGCGTCGATATGGGGGTATCTTGTGTTTACAATGCCATAGTTTTTGGATTCTGATGAAAATTTAAATTCCGATTTTAAAAAACCATTTAGTAACTTGTTTATTAAAACGAATACCTAAACAAAACTAACTGAAAAGTTTCATCTAAAGTTGAGATGTCACTAAATGCGTCTGGAAACGAAAGTGAGACACAGTACTCACAAAAAAATTAAAGTTTTTTTCGCTGTTGTAAAAATGGTCTTTTTCTTACTAAATCAAATCTTGTCTTTCAACTTTTGATTCCCCCATATCTACACCATATTTATTCTTGCAAATTCGGAGTCACTTTAATGAACTGAGCAACGTAATGTCAATAGTATTTGAAAAACAAACTCTCTCATCACTAAAGTTTGAGTCAAAATTGAGGCAGGTCACCATAGTCATTTTTCGCTTTCGCAGGAAAGGGTTACCTGAAATCTCGTCGCATTGTTGAAGCAATGCGGGAAGTGGATAAATCGGAGTTTGCTCCCATGGATCCATTGAACAAAGGTCATTTTGACTATGCAATTGACATAGGACATAACACATGGATGGAACCACCATATCAAGTAAGGTTCAAATAATTCAAAATGAATAGTTAGGTTAGAAATATCAAGGGAAAATCCAATTTTCCAATAAAGTAGGTTTTAAAGTGGACAAAATTAATATTTTTTTTTTAGATTTTAGATGTTAACATATTAACGGGGTTAACCCATGTTTACCCCAATATTAATAATACTACTCTTCAGCGGAAGGTAACCACCAGAGAGGTTAATGCTCAAAGCATTTTCTATCACCTAACCCTCAGAGTCTTAGTATTAGTGGTTAATCAAGTGGTTAATGCGTTATAGTAACGGTAGTCAAGTATTAATGAAGTTATAGTAACAAACATGGATCTGTTTCAGATTTGCATGTGCCTGTACGATTATTAACTTGTCTTTATGTACCTTTTTCGATATTTATCACATCTCTTTTTTGAAATGTTCGACCAGATTGCTGGTTCGTTGGAATACATGAACAAGCTTTTGAGGCCAGGCAGCAAAATTTTGGAAATTGGTGCAGGGACAGGCTATATGACATCTCTACTGACATTGCTAGGAGGACATGTGGTTGCTATTGAGCATGTGCCTCAGCTGGCAAGAAAAATCAAAAGCAACATGATGAATGGCGCACCGCGAGCTTGTTTTCGGGCAAATTATGAAATCATATGTAAGTAAAACCAGATCTCAAAAGACCTAATACAAGGATGTTTAGCAACAACAACAAAAATCAGTAGATGCAGTAGTCTTATCATTTTGGGTTACCATGTACATTGTACATTATTGTAGAGATACAAAAAAGGGAAATAAAGAGCTACATAGCTGTTCTGTTTTTATGTCACAATTCTTAGTGGGTAGTATCGACATTAAAAGAACTAGGCTAATTCATCAGATCTCCAACCATCATTGTCCAAAAAAATTCTTCTAATGTCACCACTGGTTGTTGCCCACTCTACAACTAGCCCAATTGTCCTCACGAGGCTGGGGTAGGCCCCGCCATCAAAATTATAGAGCAGAAAAAAATCCGACCCTGCCGGAATTCGATCCCGGATCACCTGCAGTGCAAGTCGAGAATTCTACTGCCAGATCAAGGTGACTACTCTATGTAAATATAAGTAAAGATCCTGCCGTTTAGTCATAAAAATATAGATTCAATTGAATTTTTTACAAAAAATCACTTATCTCATAAATTGAATGCAACTACTATATTTAGAAGTTGTCATCCATAGTTTAAAGTTTACCTAATATTTTCTACTCTGTCAGGTGCTGATGGGAGAGATGGTCACAAAGAAAAAGGACCGTACGATATCATCTATGTTTCAGCATCATTTCCAGATCCACCTGTTCACGTAAGTACATAATATTTTGAATTAGCTCAGCAATGCTTTTTTGTACTAACTTGAGAATATTAGCAATTAAATATCCAACCGTTTGGAAGTTAACAAGTAAAATTGAAAACCCAATAAATAGATGAGAACTGGGAAAGTCATCATCGTGAACATGTGAACAATGAATGACAACTCAGAAACATTCTGAGAGTAAAACATAAGTCAACTCGAAAAGTTTGAGAGAAACGAAGCTTCTTAATTTCTAAGTCAATTTCTGAAAATTCCTTTTGCTATTGTTTCAGATTATGGAACAATTAAAACCTGGAGGTATATTGGTTCTAACATTAGATCACTTAAATGGGACACAAACGGTCACTGGGCTGCACAGATTTGAAAATTCATCGATATCAAGAAATGGACTGATTTCAAAAGTGTTTATGCCTCCACTAAAAGAACTGAATGCACAAAAACAAAATCTGTAAACACTTCATTACCTTCATGATTCACTTAAAGTAAATTATTGCCAAAATGAAATCATCAAGCTTCGTTAAAATACCTGTTAGAATAATTCCAGAAAAATCATAAGTGAGGATGTTTTATGTATATTGGAAAAATACAAAAAAGTGTAAATTGATGAGACTTTCATTTTGACCTATTCTCTTTAAATAAATCAAGTTTGCTGAAAGAAGTAGCAAATGTTCAAGAGAGCATGGGCCGCATCTACCATTACGGCAATATCTCATATGATTTTAATGTCCTGGGGGAAAGTACAAGTAAACGCCTTGTTGAATATTATAAAAATAGAGCCATTCTATATTTTCTAGTTTCGGCATGTTAGTCTTGAGATTTATTTATTGATGTACTGTAAGAAGTTTTTAATTTATTTAGAGCTTAAATACTAACACTCGTAAATATTTTACAGATTGTAAAAGACCAATTAAAATTCGGAGGACGAATGATTTACACCAACGAAAGGCCAGGGACCGGCAAACATGCCTTGTGTGTGTATCACAGGTTTGCCAATGAAACTGATGAGATCGATTGCATCCACTCAAGCGTTTTTCTTCCACCTCTGTTAGATCTAGAAACTCAACTGAGCCCTCAAAATGAGTTTAAATACAACGGTAGTAGAACTTTGCGCTCTGAACGATGGTTTACTGGGGACTACGAAGGTTGCTACTTCGACAAAAGTCAAAAAGAGACCCGTATGTTTGCTTCGGAGTATGACAATCCAACATCTGAGATTCCTTTCTTCGGGGCGCGATCTCCAATGTGGTGGAATAAAGATGAAGACGAGTCTTTATTATAAAACAACTAGTTACCTATATTTTTGTACGTAAAACTTCATATTGAGAAGTAATTTTCGTCATAGTGCGACAGTGCTAAAAACATTTAAAACATGGACGGATGGCCGTTAAAGTTGATGCGACCATGATAGAGATTTATTCTAATTATTAATGTTTTTCTCTATCATTTTTTAGAATTAAAATCTACATATTTTCCATTTGTTCAATATTATTGGCAAATAATAGAACTAGCTATGTCTAAGTCTGTAAATATTTATCCCATTGTTGATAATAATAATAAATAAAAAAATAACTCAGGGACTGTCAACATGTACCTACCTACGTATGTCAGCAGCTTGTACAACAAGTCATTCTCTCGTTAATTCACAGCTCCGAAAGTCTGCTGTCCATTCTTCCTTTCGATAAACTTTACTAAACATGACAGTACTAACATTTCTCATCTGGCGATGTAGTGATAACAAACTAGTGATTAAATAAGTATGGACTATTTGTTGCCAGTGTTATTTCTTAGTGTTTCTTACGTTGGAGAACGAGTTCATTGCTCTCTCTTGGACATAACAGTTACTGTACCTACATTTGGTACAGATGTGGTGGAAAACTTTGATTTCTCCAAGTATGACAAGAATTTGGTTGATCAATCAAAAGAGGAGCTCACTTATCAATCCTTATTGGATCATCTCGAGAGTAAGTTTTACAACAATCATCCATTCAGATTAGTAAATATTTGTAAAATACGAAAATGATGTTGAGAGTAAGAACTTTGCTCTTTTCTGTAACTTTACAAAACTAGTGAAAAATTATTACCACCAGAAAAATATTGAGTACATTATTGAGTACCTACATCAATTTCCAAAAACACAATGAAGAGAAATTCAATATTTTTTGGTCTGCCATACTGAAAACTATATTTTTCATATTAAGGTCACAAGAGTGTTTGTTTTTTTTTTCTCTTTGTTTTTAAAAAAAAATGTGTTTCTATATGAAATTGATGTTGGCATGCATGATACTTTAATGTCTGGAAAGGACTAATTGCATACACTACTCTCTATGAATATTCATACTCTGTACAGGCGAAGGGAAGTTGAGAACAAGGAGGGTGCAGCTCGCCATGAACAGATTCAGTCGAGACAAATTCATGTCCCACGAAAAGTATCCTGTTCTTACACTACTGGATATTCCGCACAACATCGGTACAATGCCTTCATGGAGGCTCCTTCAGATGTAAGTGGTACAACGTACAAAGTTTTCATGGAGGTACCATCAGATGTAAGTGGTATAATGCTTTCATGGAGGCACTAGATTTAAGGCATTAACTTCGCCCCGGATTACAATACATTGTACATTTAAATTTAGATATTTTCTTTTCTATATCTTATTTTTTAAATATTGTTATTTTTTTATTTTTGTTAAAATAATTTATTGTTCTTTGTATTGTTTAAAAAATAAAATGTAAATAAATAAATGGTATAATGTTTTCATATGGAGGCTTCATCAGATGTAAATGGTACAGTTTTTTTATATAGACACAGTCAAATGTAAGTTAATACAACTACTATAGAGAAAGAAAACGCATTTAAAATAGCTTCATTAGATTGAATTTGCCCTATTTACTAATTATTTCCAGCACTGCCAGATCTTGGAACTGCTCAGTGCCCATCTGACTCCTGGTGAGAAGGTACTGGAAATAGGAACCGGCACTGGGTATCTCACCACACTCTTTGGAGCCTTAGTAGGTGGCTCTGGACGAGTGTACACCATTGAGCACATTCCTGAACTGCTTGAGGCGGCTCGAAAGCGAGTCAAGTCCAAAGCTGAGAACTACATCAAACGAATTAATTTCTACGGTAAGTCTTTTTAATAAGTATTGGATACTTCTCATTACTGTTATTACCTGATTGAAGGCCAGGTTTAAATATAACATCAGTTTAATATCTTACTAAACAAAAAATATAGAGAAATTTCAAGTGGTTTGGAAATTCTATGTTTGGTGAGCTTAGCGGCTGGAAATTTTTTACTGAAATTTATTCCTTAATGATGCAAAAGGATGCCAAGTCCTGTAAACGTAGATCAGATGGCTTTAGATAAAACGATTTTAAGCTTAAAAATCTCAATTAGTGATTATGCAACCGAAAGTTTTGATATATTGTTTATATATTTTCGTACAAGAATTTACAGAATACGTTACCGTTTATTAAAAAATAAATTATAAAATCACAAATATATCGGTTAGTGAATAAAAAAAAAAAACATGCATAATTAAAGGGAAGATATTAATTCAGTTACTGTCGTGACATGAAACCATCATTTTCACTCTAAAGTATTTATGAAACATTATGTTTATGATTCGCAGTTGGTCAAGGCAAGAATGGACTTTCAAAAGAAGCTCCTTACTCAGCAATTTATGTCGCGGGATCTGTTAATAATATTCCCATTGAGGTAAGATAATTGACTGGCGTTCTTCTTTATTTCTTACATACTTTGAACATCTATTCCAAATTTAGAATATGTATGTAGGACATACAGACTATAAATAAGTATACATCTGTACATTCTGTCGCAGCTCAATATTACAAAACTCCAAATAATTACTTGAAGTTGATGCACAAAAACGTTATTTACAGGTTATTTTTCTATACTACATTAAAATATAATGTCCGACCACAAACAGACTGGGATACCTTAATTTTAGGTAACACATGTGAGCTACCAACCAAAGTAATATAAAACCTCGGCTTCATCTGTTCTCTACAGTCCAGAGATACCTAAAATTACGAAATGGTTTAAATACATTTGAAATATTGTCGCAAGTGCCGTAACTCCATAACGTTTTAGTGAATTTGGATGAAATCGCTTCCTCGTGAAGTTTTACCTCTAAAACAACTTTTGTTTGAAAGATTATCTAACAAGGAACCCTTTCGGAAAGCGAATAGACACAACACCGTGATTTATTCGTTAATTTCCTGCATGGTACATTTAAAAGTAAACACTCTGTATGACACATAATGCATAAGTAAAACATTTACTTACTTGTCTTTATCGTTTTTACATTATTGCAAGTCCACTGACCTGAAATATAAAGACGATAAAAGACAAGTCGGAAAATTATTTTATCTAGCTACTGTAAAATTAAACTTATAACATTGGTAGGTAGGTACTGTAAATAGGTACCTATATTATAATTTTAAAAATTTAGTGGCACTTTTAATATCCGCAAATACTAATAATAACGTCCTTTTACTTATATCCTTTCTTGCGAATAAAAAAAAAATACATTTTTTCCAGTTGATCAAGCAACTGAAGCCTGGCGGAAGACTTCTGGTCCCTATCAAGTCAGATCCTAACGACGATCCAATCCTAACAATTATCGACCGCTACATGAACAACACCGTCGTCACCACAGAGGTGCAACGCGTCTTCATCGAGCCTCTCCGAGAGCTTTACGAGCAAAGATCCCTGAATAGAACGTGGGAAGACGATCTCATTGATGAGTTTGAGCACAGCACCCATCCTCCTCAGTCTCCGGAAGACTATGCTACCTACACCGGATGGTATCACACTCAGAAGCTGTTCATGTCGCTCTATGATTTGGCCAACGCACGTCCCAATCTTTTTACAGCCGAGTTTGATCCGAAAATATACAGCGTCTTAGGTGAGAAGCCTGCGCCGACGTATATAAACCGGGAACCAATGCAGCCAGCGCCAGTGTAGACTGGTTAAACTGGTTTCGTCTCTTGATAACTTGAAAACTAAATGGGTTCTATATTATGAAAGAGAAAATTTCTTAGGGGAAATTAAGATGCTCTGACCGGTAGCAGACTTTTAAAAAAATGAGTAATTTTACACAATACTACACTGAATTAAGTTCTTACTGCAATTTCAAACATCTTCAATTTGATTTTAATGTTTCTGACAAAAAAAACTTCTACAAACTTTAACAACTCATTATATGTATATCCAAAACCCTCCAACTGGTTTGAAGTTCAAGAAACCTAGAAAGTTTTGGTCACAACACAACAGTATAACTTCAATGTTTAAATGGGGTTTTATAATTTTTTTCATCTCCAATATGCAAATGCAAACATGAAAGTCAGACTGTTACCCACATAATACAAAAGAATGTCCCCTAACCCTGGATCATTCGGCAATAGGTGAGTTCGGTGCGAAGATTACCCGCACCTTTTTCGCATGTGTGAATTCGGTGCCGCCGAAAAAAGGTGATGTATGAGTTCGGTGCGGTCCTAATGACTTATAAATTGATTGTTTTTTTATAATGTACTCTGTTGCTTGTTAACAGTCATCCTGCTGTTATTAAGTTAGTAGATTATGTTGTAGACAGTTACATTCAGCAAGGCTGTCCATTTCTTCCTTGAAGGCCATGCCTAGGGTTAATAGTAGGGTTAGGTAAAATACAATGAAGGCCATGCCTTGGGTTTATAGTAGGGTTAGGTAAAATACAATGAAGGCCATGCCTTGGGTTTATAGTAGGGTTAGGTAAAATACAATGAAGGCCATGCCTTGGGTTTATAGTAGGGTTAGGTAAAATACAATGAAGGCCATGCCTTGGGTTTTATAGTAGGGTCAGGTAAAATACAATGAAGGCCATGCCTCGGTTTATTAATTGAAGGCCATGCCTATAAGGAAAAAATACTATAATTACCTGATCATCAGGGCAAGTACCAGGGCACCGAATTCATACATGACCTTTTTTAGGCGGCACCGAATTCATACATGCCCTTTTTGTGGCGGCACCGAACTCATACATTTTTTTATTTTCCGCACCGAACTCATACATAGCCGATCATTCTATGATTTAAAAAAGAAAGAAAAATCCTCAAGACTTATACCTATGTTGTTTGTTTCCCTTTCAATATCACGTACATGTGCTACATTTATGAGATTTCTTTCAGATGTAATTTCCTGGTCAAAATCGAATCTTCTACCTATTTGATCATTGTCCATTTGATCTTTACTCAGGTCCAATTTATCTGTATGTTTAATTATTGTCTATTAAAACGTTACACTTTACATTTCATTTCAAATTAATAGACTCATGCTTATCAGCAACAAGAGCCCTTTGATGTAGATCCTACTTCTTCATTTAATGATAAGCAATTGCTATTGAAAAAGACTTTGATCAATTTCTAGTCACATCTGAAAAACAACAAAATAAGCTACAACTTTCTTTATCTCGCACCTAACGTCCACACCTACATTGATGACAATAAAAATCATCATGATGACAAATCATCCTGGTGTGACTGCTGGTCAGAATGTAGAAGTCAATGAAAGTACAGCAGTTTCTCCATTGCCATCGCATTGTCTAAGACCTGCTATTGGCTACTCATGGCATGCTCGTTCAAATTGCCCAGCACAAGAAGCTCAATGTAATGCATGTTCCAAGACGGGATACTACAGAAAAAATTGAAAAATTGAAATTGTGGCTGATCGGTTCTTTTCGAATCTTATTAAATATTCTCTACCTTGTACCTACCATTTTTTAGAAATGCCAGAATAGATTTAATTTTGACATTTATGATACATTTTTACATAGTTAAATAACATACATTGGAATTTGGAAACCTAATATTATACCTCGGTATACTACTACATTGGTAGGTGTAAATGGGTTATGGCATACATAGATTTGAAAATAGATAACATATTGATAGATATTGGATGAGTAATAATAAAAATACTTATGGGTAGTATATTTGCGAATGAAAGATCTGTTTTGGGTTGCCTGTTATTATTTACTACTAAGTACGCTGGGTGCTTTAACATTGAGGTTCGCGTTTATTTCATTATAGTTGTTTAATTCACTGAAACCTATTTTTCGACAACATTGTTAAACACTTAAAGAAACAAGCCCACCTGGAGAAAGGACCACCCCCGCTTTCATACACATTTTGCTTGTCGGAGAATATACAAAAATGTTCATCAAGGAAAGCGGCAGTGCTACTCGCCAATTAATTATTCTAAATATCCGAAGTTGACATTCCAAATTCACAAAACCGTAACCAAAACTAAAGGTTAGAATTTAAACAATAGACAAGTTGGAATTACAGCTCTAGCACTTAGAAATATTTTTCACAAATAGTAGATATTAGCTTGAAATTTTTGGGCCAAAAATGTGTATTAAAACAAGATAATGCTTTATAGGGAGCCTAGCAATTTCTTTCGAAATTTATTATGATTTGGCATATCTGTGTTCCCCGCAAAATGTTTCCCTGGGTTGGATTCCACAATATTGAAAGTTACTCGAGTGAGAATATTTAATCTCATCTGTATATTGATAAAACGAAGCCCCTTCACTTTGAACAGGTCGGAAGGAGTATAAATATGAATTGCAAGTAATTATATCATACACTGCTAATTTTAGTAGAAGTGACAATAGTAAATGTTCTCAAACAGCCAGCATTGATGGCACGTTGAATGCACCGGTTATAATAATAATAATACTTTTTAGTGGAAGGTAACCACCAGGCGAGGTTATTGCTCAAAGCATTTTCTACCACCTAACCCTCAGAGTCTTATTATTATGTGGTCACAACCTCAAATAAATGAGGAAAAATTCATACACTGGGTGGGATTCGAACCAACGGATCCCTAAGCTACCTTTATTACCAGACTAGCGCGTTAACCACTTGACTACCAGTGCACTTTTCACACACAGTTATCGTTTTGTCACTAAAGTTAAGCAACGTCAAGCCATTGGTGACCATTGAAATTCAAAACCTTCGTAATGCTGGCTACTTACACCCTCACTCAGGCTGGGTAGAGTGGGTAGTAAGAAGTCCTCCACATAGAATTCGAAGTTGGGAATCAATATTCAATTCTTTAGTATGACTTGAGCCCATTTTATATAGAACAAAAACACAGAGACAAGATACATGTTTGTAAAATTAATATGTAAAACATTTATTAAAGTTAAAATAATTTGACGGATAAATTAGTATCTTGGAATGAAAGGGAATTTCATTACTTTATTGATTTTCATTTCTGTTAAATTGTGTGATTAAAGAGAGTACAATTTGGGTACAATACCCCTCAGTTTGATCTATAAAAATATTGAAAAGGCATTA
Source organism: Bactericera cockerelli (assembly GCA_024516035.1). Lineage (NCBI taxonomy): Eukaryota > Metazoa > Arthropoda > Insecta > Hemiptera > Triozidae > Bactericera > Bactericera cockerelli. The sequence continues at coordinate 36,294,626 of CM044955.1, read as the reverse complement.
AATTTTGGTTGGCTGTTCTCTTAGAACCTTTACAAGCTAAGCCTGCAAGCTAATACCCTTGTTGTTTGGTTTGTTTTGATCATTCTTGTTCCAAATCCTTTTCTATTCCGTCTTTCGCTCCATTGTGTCTTCCATGTTGGTCTCGCTACTGTTTCTTATTATTCTCCCACACTTTCCTATTCAAGTTTCGGTGAAAGAGATGCGAAGAGCGGCCGACCTGTGTAGTTGTATTCTATTCACTATCATGCCCGACATTTTTTAGCTCTCTCTTTCTTCTTATTCTTTTTAATGTTTTTTATAGGATTTAATCGTAGTTCCAGCCAGACGGCTATTGGTATACTCCCTGTTTATAGTCTCAGCCAGACTGCTGACCTGCTTTATATACTCACCTTGACTACTGATCTAATTCCCTTTTAAATGTCTTATTAACTCCCTGTTTATAGTCCCTAGCTAGACTACTGATCTACTCCCTCTTTTTTTTTTATTCTTTTTAATGTTACACCCTTTTTACTTTATTTTATTACTTGTAAAACACCTCATCCATATTGATATTAGATGGCAACGAGCCCAATACGCTCGCCGCATTACCCTCTGTATGGCGAGGGAAATTTTCTGTTTGAAAAAACCAGGTGTCCTTCCATCTCCAGTTCGAACCATCATATGCTTTCCAATTTCTTCTATCCATTTTCTAGCTTCTTGGCTCCATGCTCCCACATGATAGTTCTCTGACATTTGTGTCAATTTATTGATAATTTATCAATTAAAGTGATACCAAAATAATGCTATTATTATTTTCAGCAATAAAAAAGGTAGTTTCTGAACTGTTACACCTATTTATTAATTAAAGAGAAACATTGATGAAAAAATGCAGGTTGTCACATTTATTTTGAACATTACTAAAATTATTATTTTTAATGTTGGATAATTTTTTCAAATATGCACACCGCTAGATAAAAATATTGAAGGGGATATTTCACAAAAATAATGCTTGGAGACTGGGGGATATGCGTTCTTGTATGAATAATATTAGGCAGGGGCAAACTTAATGAGGGAGCCAAATGGGGTCTTGACAACTAATACCTTTATAAATAGTCTACACATAGTTACTTTTCTGATTCAATCGTATGATTTACATTGTGTCCAATTGTCTATACATCTATAATATCTGCATAATAATAACACTCTTTAGAGTAAGGTAACCACCAAGCGAGGTTAATAATCAGAGCATTTTCTGCCACCTAACCCTCAGAGACTTATTATTGTGTGGTCACTAATTCAAATTCATGAGGAAAAATTCAAGCACTGGGTGGGATTCGTACAGTAACGACAAATTTTTTATAAGAATTGACACCTCTCAACCAATCTCTCTCTCTCTCTCTCTCTCTCTCTCTCTCTCTCTTCTCTCTCTCTCTCTCTCTCTCTCTCTCTCTGAGAAAAATAACAATGAAGTTTAGAAATAGGTCAAAAATTAAAAGCTCCCTGCTTTTTGCATAATCTTTGAATATAGAAGCAAGTTAATAAATACCACAGTTACCATAAGTCATCCATACAGATGTTAAATTTATTCACATTTATCATAATCAATTTATATAGATTTTATAATCATCATTATTGAGGAATTTTTCATGAAAATTCATAAAATGGCGCCTTGGCAATTTTGAAAAAAGCACAAATGTCATTGTTGGGGTGCTGGTATGTTGGGGTGCTGGTTCCAATTTTCTTTGGGAAATGTACAAGGTATAAATGGAAATAAACTCTCTTACCGGGATGGGCTCTTGGTCAGTGGTCACTCACGTGGAGAAGCGTCGCTTGGGGTCCCCGGGGATGGACGCGTGCGTGGAGATGGGATGTGTGGTCTCTCTTGGTATAGGTAAGTGACTGGGCCGAGCGCTGAGCTTACATCTCGGGTCAGAGAGTTTAGTATGTGGAGGGGGTAAGTCCGGTGTCTGTCGTTGCGTAACACTGATACGAGTATACCGGGGGTTCCTATTCAACCAAATTTAATTATCTACTATCGGAAACGGAACATTCTCCCCCCTAAAATTGACAAATTTTAAGACGCATGAGGGTTAATCTTCCTTGTGCTTAAAGGGTTAAACATTGGCTTCACTTTTGCTAAGAGAAAAATCCATAATGGCAGTATGCGATTTTCCATTAACCCAAAAAAAACGACAGACACTAGAGAAGCTTAAAAAATATTTCGCCGAGCCTTCAATCCGCAATAGGTAAAAGAACTAACTTATTAACCGCGCGGGTTAAGGACCCTGTCGCAGTTTTAAGAGTGACAACGCGTACAATATCATCTGAGCCGGGATGGACTGCTGTGACACGCGCTAGAGGCCATTTCAAAGGCGGGTTATTTTCTGAAGTTATGAGCACTAAATCACCTATCCTAAAGTTCACTGTTTGTTTAGTCCATTTGGGACGATGAATCAGTGTGTGTAAATATTCTTTGGACCAGCGGTTCCAAAAACTTTGGAACGCCTGGTTTATCAAACTCCATCTTTGTAACGGGGAAATATTTTCATTTGTTAAATCATAATCGGGCCGGGCTAGAAGCGGGGCTCCGATAAGGAAATGTCCGGGGGACAAATAATCAAAGCCATCGTCTGGGGCCGAAGACAGAGCATAAAGTGGTCTCGAGTTAAGAGTCGCTTCTACCTTCACAAGTAGAGTGTAGAACTCCTCGTACCTAAGAGCTTGATCTGTGAGTACACGCTTTAAATGGAATTTTGTACTTTTGATGCCTGCCTCAGCTAAGCCCGCAAAGTTTGGGGCACCTGGGGGGTGAAACGACCACGCGATATTTTTGTCGGCCAGAAACTTATGAATATGGGACTGAGATGATTTGAGAAAAGCTTGAACTTCCGAAATATGTCTAGCCGACCCTCGGTAATTGGTACCGTTATCACTGATAAGATGTGAAGGTAAACCTCTACGAGAGATGAACCTATCTAAAGCAGCCAAGCAGGCCTGCGTACAGAGAGAGGTGACAAGTTCTAGATGTACACACTTCGTACTCATACAGATAAAGAGCGCTATGTAAGCTTTAATTACGGGACTATTACGACGGTTTCCGTCTTTCAATAAATAGGGACCGCCCATATCTAGAGCGACCCGTAAGAAAGGTCGACCCTGTTCGAAGCGATTCTTCGGAAGGTTACCCATGAAAGGCGCGGCCGGTTTGGCCTGAAGCCTAAAACAACGCATGCATTTGAAAATGCGCTTTCGGACTAGGGACTTTATATTAGGGATCCAATATTGCTTTTGAACAAGAGATTGAACAAGTTGAGGTCCCGCATGAAGCGAGTGAATGTGAAAATGGTCAACAATCAAAGTAGCGAGGTGACTCTCCCTAGGAATTAAAGTCGGATGCTTGCTTGAAGAAAAAAGAGGCGCATTTCTCAATCTCCCCCCTACTGATAGCAGCCCCGACTCCGCAACGAAAGGCGAGAGGTGTACTAGTGCCCCTTTGATGGCTTGTCCCTTTGCCAGAGAAACCAGTTCAGCTTGATAATAATCGTGCTGTGTTAACTTAATGCATAGGGATAGAGCCTGAGACATCTCGCTAGCTAACAATGAAGTGTCTGAAATACGATACGCTCGAATATGTTTCTGTGTATTATGAACAAAACGTAAAATCCAAGCGATTGTACGTTGAAGCTTTATCAATGAGGAAAACTTCGATAGATACTGCGAGAGATACTCACTACCTGCGTATTGGGTACTTAGAGAAAGAGCGATCGATTTCAATTCAGGTAATTCTGCCGAAGAACTCGTAATCTCTTGAGAAGATGTACATGGCCATTGAGAGAAGGGTAACAGAAGAAATGTAGGACCATGCCACCATAAATTATTTGAAATTATTTTTGATGGGTAGCAACCTCGGCTAGCTAAATCTGCAGAGTTCTCCCCACTCTTGATATGAAACCAAGCAGTCGGGTCTGTACTTTCTAAAATTTGCTGAACTCTATTGGAGACAAATGTATTAAGAAGGTAAGGGGGTGTTTTAAGCCAACCTAGCACAATAGTAGAATCGGAGAACAAATATGTGTGAGATATTTTTAACGTCTGTGTAAAAGCGTTAAGAGATTTTAGCAAATTTGCCAACAAAAGAGCGGCGGACAGTTCCAACTTGGGGATTGTTAGAGTTTTTATAGGCGCCACCTTCGTCTTGGCACGAACTAAATACGAGAGGACCTCCCCCCCTTGAACAGTAACTCGCAGGTATACCACTGCCGCCATGGCTGCGGCGGAAGCGTCACAGAATCCTACTAAATCTACCGACTGAGACTTAAAGGTGTTGACATATCTAGGGATTTTTATATCGTTAAGTAGGGGAAGTTCCTGAATGACAGATTTCCACTCTTTATCAAGATCTGGGGTTAAAGCACTGTCCCAAGTAGAACCCAAGAGCCAGAGTTTTTGCATGAAAATTTTCAACCATACGGTTATGGGACTCAAGAACCCTTGAATATCGTAAATCCGTGCTATCTGGGAGAGAACATCTCGCTTAGTAATCTTATCTTTAACTTCGGGAGACACAACATAGAAAAATGAATCGTGATTGGGATCCCACTGCAAACCTAAAACTTTGATAGAATCAGCGTTTCCCAACTTGTGAGGTTTTTCGAGATGATCAACTTCTAATTCTTTAAGAACATTAGGGTTGGAACTAGCCCATTTTCTCAGAGAGAACCCGCCCGAAGCCAACAAATCGGTTAGCTCCCTCTGAAAACTGATAGCCTCCTGAACACTGTAACTACCAGAAACAAAATCATCAACATAGACGGAATTCTTTACCGCTTGAGCGGCATGGGGAAAGCGGACCCTCTCATCGTCAGCCAGTTTTTGAAGAACCCTTTGGGCCAAGTACGGCGCACAAGATAAACCAAACGAGAGAGTTTTGAGTTCATACTCAACGATAGGATCGGAGGACTTGAAACGCCACAGAATATGTTGGTATTTACAATCCTGGGGATCCAAATTAATACACCTGTACATTTGGCGGATATCGCACGTAAGAGCTATAGGGTAAGTACGAAAGTTCAAAATAATGTCGGCGATGTTGGATTGTAACTTTGGTCCTACCATGAGATTCTCGTTTAAACTTTGGTTCAAATCAGAACGTTCACTAGCATTGAAAACTACTCTACACTTAGTGCTATTGCTAGTTTCCTTGAGAACTCCATGATGAGTGAGTAAGTACGACGACGGAACCCTTGCCACTTCCATGTGACCACTGTGTACATAGTCCTGAAGATTCTCGTGATAGAGATTTTTTAATGTTTCATTTTTATTCAGCCGCGCTTCTAACTTCCACAAGCGGCTCGTAGCGACCGTTCGAGTGGAACCTAGATTAGGAGGCAAGGAAGAACGAAATGGTAGCCTACAGACATATTTTCCATCAGAAGAGCGAGAGGTAGTCTCATTGAAGAATTTTTCGCACTGCTCGTCCTCGGGACTGAGTTTCAGAGGCGATTCGGGAATTTTTTCTAACTCAAAGAATTCACGTAATTGATTCGAGAGAGGGTCTTCTTCACAAGAAGAAACAAAGAGAGATTGCATGTTGAGTAACGCTACGGGATTTGAGTCTAGAGATAGATCAGAAGGTATATTACCGAACAAAACATAACCGAATACGGTAGGTAGAACTGACGGGTTCCCCTTAATAATAGGTGTCTGTGTATCAAGTATTTCGGACACAACCTGAGCACCTAGTAGAATGTCTACCGGTCCCGGTTTATAAAATAAAGAGTCGGCTAATTTATCGCCGTAAGTATCGATAGAATTTCGAGATACGTGAACTGTAGGCATGTCGGAAGCAATAGAAGGCAGCACGACAGCCTCGAACGAAATTTGAGGATTGAGCTGGTGAGAAGGTACTACATGGCAAGAGACAAGGCCTTTGGGAGTTAAAGGCGTCGAGTTCCCTACACCACTGACCTTAGTCGAAGAAAACCGCTTGGGTAAATTTAATTTGAGAGCTAAAGAGGAGGTGATAAGATTTAATTGAGAACCTAGATCAATACAAACACGAGCGGAATGAAAATTTCCGAACACATCCTGGATTCGAACCTGGGCTGTGCCTAACAGAACTTGGGTTTCACTATGAGGGTTAGCTTTACATGAGAGAGTCTTACTTGACTCGGATGTTAAAACAACATCTTGCGTGTAAGAACAATGAGGGTTATCCGGGATTTGACTACCGGCAAGCACCTGGGGATTAGGTACAGAGCGAGGCGGGATCCCAGCCTGGGGGACCGCGTGCGAAACATCGAAATGAAGCAAAGTGTGATGGTTCTTACTTTTACAATGGTTACAAGAAAAGGTAGAGGAACAAGAAGACAGGGTATGGGTGCCTAAACAGGCGAAACAACGTTTAGCAGATTTTACAAAATCACGACGAGCATTAGGTGTTTGATTGAGAAAACTACTACAGCGAGAAAGTTTATGGGGGCCCTTACATAAGGGACAAACAATGGAAGAGGTTTGAGGGTTAGAATACTGAGGTTTAGCGTGAGCTGAACTAGCACGTGTGCGTTCTACTGAGCTAGCACCATGAGCAACAAAGGATCGCCTTGTCTGACCTAGGGTCGGGCGAAAATTAGCTTGAATCTGTGACCTACTTGATGAATACGATGAGTCGGACATTTCAAGAACGGAACACCTATTTTTAACGAACGTGATTAAATCTTGGAAGGAAGGAATGGATTTCACTTTTACGTGCTCGTTCTCAAACAACTGCCTAGTACGGGAATCGAGCGCTCTAAGCCCTATATGTAAGCAAAGAAAATCCGATAAATCCGTCAGATTAAGGGCTATTAGCGATTGGACGTTAACGTGAATTTGGTCAAGAAACAAGCGAAGACCTTGTAAAGTCTCAGTGTTGAAAGTTTTGGTATCAAGGATTTTATTCGCATAGTGATTTGCAAGGATTCTAGGGTTCTGATACCGATCTGTTAAACGAGTGTAAGCAATGTGATAATTTTGAGCACTGAATTGCACTGCTTGAACTATTTTTAACGCCGGACCTTCGAGTAAAGAAACTAGATATGAGTACTTTTCTATGTCGGAAAGAGAGTCACGTGTGTGAATTATTTTATTAAACATAGAAATGAAGCTATCAAATTCTTCTAGATTTTCCCCTGAGAATTTTCCTATGTTTAACTGAGGTAATTTGGTTAGAGGACGGGACTGCCTCTCTGAATGCGTGTTTGCATTACTTTCTTCTCCTAAGGACAAATCCTGCTGACCCTTTTTTGTTCTATGAATCACTTGAATTTTAAAGAATATTTCCTCAAAGGATTGGATGACGCTACTCACATCTTTAATCTGGTCCTCACTCGACACGAGGGTATTGTAATTCAGAATCTTATCATTTACTGCCTGAAATTCTGTATATGTTTCCTCTAGTTTTTCACATCTAATTAAAAATTCCTGCTCTCTAGCATTATCTTTAGATATGTCATAAATGATTTGAACCCTTTGGAAAAGTTTCTCTCTAAGCTTAACATAATAATTTAGGGATTGAGTGGCTGAAGGCGGCATATTTTATCTCTTTGCAACAATAAAACACAAAATAACTTTTAGCTCAGTAAAACCAATGTGGAATCTTCAAAAGGCACAAGAAAAATACGAGTAACACGAGAACATGCAACAAAAATTAAAGGTTCAGTAAAATAACTAATCTACATGAAATCGAAACGAAAATAAATCGGGTAAATGCACTACAAATAATTAAAATGAAAAGCAATGGAAATGTGCAACAATACAAAATGGGCCCCGGGGCAAAAAAGCACGAAAAGATAAATTACACAAAGGGCCTCAAAGTGTGCCCGTCAAAAGTACTTAAACCCTTAATTTCTAACAAAACCCGAAAGAAAACCCGGCCTGAAGGATCATAATGTTGGGGTGCTGGTTCCAATTTTCTTTGGGAAATGTACAAGGTATAAATGGAAATAAACTCTCTTACCGGGATGGGCTCTTGGTCAGTGCTTGGGGTCCCCGGGGATGGACGCGTGCGTGGAGATGGGATGTGTGGTCTCTCTTGGTATAGGTAAGTGACTGGGCCGAGCGCTGAGCTTACATCTCGGGTCAGAGAGTTTAGTATGTGGAGGGGGTAAGTCCGGTGTCTGTCGTTGCGTAACACTGATACGAGTATACCGGGGGTTCCTATTCAACCAAATTTAATTATCTACTATCGGAAACGGAACAGTCATTAAAAATCTAATTAGTAAAACATTAAATTTACGTTTTGAGCTACGCTTCATAAAAAAACTTACACAATATTGCACATAGCTTACACTCAATTTAATGAAACAATTTGGACAGTTTTTAAATTACCAACAATAAATTATGCTTCAAAGACTAGAGTGAAAATTGTTCCAATGAGGTATTGTGTCCATAATTATTGACAGTGTATTTTTTTTTTTTTTTTTTTTTTTTTTTTTTTTTTAATAGGTGGTTTAATCTCATACACCTACGCCAATTTTATGAATGTATAAACCATTTATGGTTTATAGTTATGAAGGAAATAAGGAATGAAAAGTAAAGTTATCATTACCTAATAATTATATTGAAAAGTATCATTAGCAAGTTGAATATTTAAATGTATTATTTTAGAGGTATCAAGAAATACATCAATAGGGAAAGCAACGTACAAAATTTCAATATAAAACATACAAAAAATAAATAAATATAAAAACCCCGTTGAGCTAAATATTAACAATATCTACAAATAATAAATTTATTTTGGCAAACCTTCGGGTGATTCCACTAATTGAATATTTTTCACATATATGAAGAAAAAAACACATAGATACATATAAAATACCTATCTAATAATGCATAGTCACTTAGTTGTTATTTTATAATTTTCGAATGTAGGAGGGGGGAAAAAAACAAAAAAAAACTTTAGAGCCATTTGAAAAAAAAAAACACAGTTAACACATGCAGGATCCTACCTGAATAGTTATTTAAAAAAATATAATAATGTAGAGAGGTCCTAACGTTTATAATGAGCAGGAAAATAATGATCTAAAGTAAATTAGGTAGTCACAATAAAAAAAAATATCATCATCATTTTTGATTTTTCATAAACCAATATTTGGGAAAAAGTAGAATATAAAATAGGTATAACAACAACAAAAATATGTCGTGTTAATCCTTCCAAAAGAATTGAAAATATCAAGAAAGGCCCAGAAGATAATTAATTGTGGGAACCAAACCAACGGGTATCAGATTACTAATTTACCTGGCTAGCACCCGCCATCTAGGATTATACTCGTACCAATCAATCGACTTTTCTTCAATGTCAATAATTCAAAAAAGATTTCTCTTGATATCAAAAAGAAAGTAGCTACTTTACAATCATAATCATTGCCAAGGAAATTGAAAACAATATTTCATTTAATGAAAATAGGTGTCTACATAATTATAAATTGATTTTGTATCTCTTGAGAAGATTACCTACCTACCTACTTTTATCCAATATCTACTGATTAGATAAATAGATGAAAACTTAGCTATAAAGAGGTAAGTTTGAAATCCATAACAACCTCTTCAAACACGCTGTCCAATATGACTTTAGGAAGCTCTCACAGAAGAAAATGAATCGTTTTTCTTTTTCTAAATTTGGATTTTTAAAATAAACTTTAATTGTTTCTCAAAAACATATAATGCAACCTCATTTTTTTCTCTTTCTGTCCATACCTTTTCAGTTTTATAATTAATTTAAATTAGTTATACCTACGTTAGTTTTTTTCAGGAAATTTTGATTTCATGTTCTTAAGTAATAAAATGCGTGTCTCAATTTCTCAAATCACCTCTTTTAAACAGTGCAATTCCAAATAGATGGTGAAAGCTTTGTTTCAAATTGTTCATGGATTTGAAGAGGTAAATGATGAAATGGAAAACATCACAAAGAACATTGACAACATCAATCGTTGGCGGCCATTTTATTTATTTGTTAATCCCTCCCATGAAAACGAACTTTGTAAAATTTGATAGTGTTCAACAAAGAGACAACAAAAGAACGGGGTATTATCAACTTTGTACCTATTTGTTTGGAAGAAGAAAAGTCTGCCCAGATGTTTATGTAAGTAAATTGTTTACCAACGTCAATTACAACTATTACAAGTTTAAAACATTAGAGCTCATCAGATAGCTGAAGTTAAAACAAGGTTCATTTGGAAAGTTTACATACAATTGTCTCTGTCAAATATAAAATAATACAAACACACAGACAGAAACGAATCATTTTATCACCTAAGTGATTCTAGATTGATCAAGGAAAAATAATACAATGGTTGCGAGCCAAACCCATGGGGTCTCTAGCTCTCTAGCTATCACCTAAATTACGGTTATAAATAATTTTCTTTATTTCTAGAATACTTATTTTCTGATTTTGACCTCATTTTTCTTCACTATACAGCGCAGAGTTATTATGTATATTTACTCACTATCCAAAGACTGCTGTTAAACTACTTCCTCAGATGAAAAAAGTGTAAACTGTCCCAACTTTCAAAGGTTTACAGAGAAAAAAGTAGATTGTAAAATTAAATACAAAAAGACCTCAGAAAACAATTGGAATGTAAATTTGGTGGATTATTAAACAATCAAATTTCATCTCAGTACAAGGACCGAGTTCAGTACCAAGCTCTGATATTAGGGAGTTACCAACAACTATGAAATCAAAATTCAAAATTACTCTGATAGACAACGTCGAGAGCGTTGATTCACTCTTGTGTTACTTAAAAAGATTAAACCGTACACGCTAATATGACAACTTTATATGTAGAGGAATCGGCGCGAACGACCTGAAAATCACAGTGTTAAAGCACCTTACGGGGGAAAAAAAAATTAAAATTTAAGGACCGACTATGCCATCGTCGTTGACGCGTTGAATATACCAGTTCTCATTCTGTCATTGAAGTTAAGCAAATGACCATTCACATTCGAACCCCCGTGATGCTGGGCTATTCCCGATCACACTCAGGCTGGTAGAGGATAATTTGAGTAGCTGGTTTGTGAGTTCTCAACAAATGGTGGGTAAAACCTCTGTCGTGATATGACCATGCAGTTGAAAGCGACATTAAACCAACAAAAAAAAGGACCGCGTACCCGGCGTATCTACCCTAAAATTGTATTAAAACAAATGGAGGAATATAGTCATGAACTTAATTCACCAATAACTGTTTGACTCTGTATAAAGGTGTCCCCTGAGTCTCGATTAAATTCACCAATTAACAAATCAACCGCTAGGCCAAAATTCTGTTTCTGCCTCATCCGGTCATGAGATCTTTCATGACCTTCATAATTGAGATTCCATTTGGGAGCACGAGACATCGTTTGTTCAATTGTTCATTTAGGCTATTAAAATAGGATCTCAGCCTTTTATTATTAACTATATGTATAATTTTATTTGCGGTGAATCACTAGGCCTCTTCACAATTTTTGTGGGTTGCGCAGCATTACTAAGAGCCTCCTGTACTTTTCAAATTCTATTACATTAATTTCTTTTTACCCTGGTAATGCCGCCACTGGTTGTTACTCATACAAGTAACTACTCATTTTACGTCACGAGGTATGAGTGAACCCCGAACATCCAAGTACAGAGCAGAAAATGCCTGCCCCGCTTAGAATTGAACCCAGGTCACCATACGTGCAATGCCTAGCGCGCTAACTCACTCCGCCACGGTGCATTATTATTAACTGCGTGTGTAAAATTAAGCGCATGATTAAATTTCTCTATTAACAACTGTGCAAGTGCCTCATTTCAGGAGAGAGCAATGTGATTGACTTAATCATACCCCACGCCGGTTACAGCTTTAACAATTTAGCGTTCAAAAACTAGGCCTAGGAAAAGAGAATAAGGGATCACCTGGTTAGAAGATTAACATATCCATATCAATACAGGATCAGGATCAAAGCAAGAGATTATCCCAGAACCATGGATTATCCTGTAGATATCAGGGCAGATTCTAGGACTAAAAGAATAATACCCATGAGAGCAACTAGATCACTTAATTTGAACGGGTTTGTTAAGATATTATTACGTTTCAATCACTCAAATTTGGTGAAAAACTTGATTTTGCATCCTGCATCTAAAGAAAAGCATTTAAAAATCTAGAGATTAATTAAATTTATATTTAGGCAAAATCCTAATGTTTCTCGTCTTCTTTAACATAATTCAAGGAAAAGATTACACGTTTGTCTCTATGACTAATTCGCCGCTGAGGTTTAACTTCTTCTTAGGACGGACCTAAATACCAAAAGGAGACTCTGTGATACTTTTGGTCCACCCATTTTGGAATTTTGTTGATTATGAATAATTTAATGTAGGACCTAAATGGGTTTTATATTTTAAAATTAAGGGCGAAATTCATAGACAAAATCGAAATCTTACATTTCCCCATTTAAAACAATACGCAAAATCTAGACTTAAGTCCACAGATGTATACGTATAGGAAAAATGTCTATTAATTTCGCCCTTGTAGGTACCTACAGTCACCAGTTACATAGAACAGAAAAGATTTTGGTTGACAAAAATAAATTTCAAATTATGCAACGAGAAGATTGTTGTGATGAACAATCGATGAAATGGTTGTAATACTTACCAAAAACAAAGGAAAAGTTGTTTCCCAAATAAATATCGGTTAATTATTCCATTTATATAAACTCAATCAGAAAAAAACTAATATAATACAATTTCTTGTACGGATTTATTGCGATCTATTATGTTACAAAATGTGTTTTCTAATATTATGATGTGCAGGTAGGTTATACGTACATAAAGTAGTTATTTTACCGACTCGTGATCATCGTATGGCACGAAGTAACAAATTCGTCAGCGAGATATAATAATTAAACGTGGAAACTCCTGCAATATCGGTCTATACAACGGGCCTGACTATTTTGCCCTATACAATGCTAGGATCAGTGTCATTCTAATTGCCCTAATGTTGCTTAATCAGCCCAACATAAAAAATAAAGCCCTTCGTTTCGCCCCTCTATATTCGAATCTCATTTCTAATTTTCTAAACTCCTTATTACTTACAGCCTTGGAAAAGACTTAATCTATTTTCATAGCCTTTGTATTCCAATTGTTTTATTTAATCCCACCCATGTACGATTTTATTATGTGAAACCGTAGAATATTTTTGTGGAATTGTTCGTAATAATCGAGTTGGAATTGAGCTTAGAGAAATTCGATTGGTTCTACCTATAACCGCCCTACCACAGGGTAAATCTGTTGGGGTAAAACTGCTCTATTGGTTTCGGACAGATGTCATTTCCTCGATATTGAACACTTGGTAGGTTGATTTATAAGAAAATTTAGACACCTACGTAACGTATACTCTGTTCTGCTGAACAAGAGGTACAACAACAGTAGTTCATTGTTCTTTTACTCAGGATTGAGAGAAAAACCTCTTTAATGACATTAAACTGTGTGCAAACCACTTAAACCTCATTGTTTTATTAAATGCGACTGTCTGTTGCATAGATGTTTCGTATTTCTTTTTATTCTAAACTCAAAACCAATAGGAAAATATAATCCTGGAGGACCTGGATAGATAATTTAATTTAATAGAAGAAAGTAATGTCAGAAGTATAACTTACATGTAAATTTTGAAACCTATGTCCAAAAATTGAGGTTTATTCTTGTATTGCGTTCAATATCATTACTATATGTCGTCAATCGTGGAATTGGTTTGAAATTAATCTCTATCTTACTCTGTCAACCGTCAAACTCTTCAAATCGCTGGAGGAATATTCCATAACTTGTATAATTAATATTTCATGTCTTCCTCTGATTTTTTTTCTTATTTCTATCATTTTCTGTAACTACAACGTTTTTGTGTATGTAGGTATGTCCAAACAATATTTTATTATGATTTTCTAATTTAACAGCGCTTTAACAAGGCAATAAGCCTGTCATTCACACCGGATCCTCGAGTTTATTTTTTGGGGAATATCTTTGTGACTTTAAGGTGTATTATGATTATGAGACAGTCATTTTCCGACTGGTCATCTAGTAAGAAGGGTATATAAAGGGGAGAGAGACTCTTTAGTGCTGAAGATCTGGGCAAGTAATGATGTATGAGACGGATAAGGTGTCACTATATAGTAGCAAGTAGCTTGAAGTGACCTCATAAACAGGTAACTGTGTGGGACACACTACATGTGTCCTATATCCTCATTTTCGTAAGGACTATTTTTTCGGCACAACATACTTTATTACATGATTGCCATGGGTCAATTTTTTGTCTGATGGACTTCAATTATTTGTCAGGGATCAGTAGACCACCCCACATAGACTGCCATTTTTATCTGGTATTGCGGTCAATCTAAGGCTTAAAATCTGCTGGTGAGCAGAATATTTCAACGGAACTTGGCAAGTCGAGTTCTTGGCCGCTTTATTGGATTGGATTTGTAGGATTCATAGGATTGGCAGTATCAACAGTAGACTTTTAATTAGCTTGATTTGTACTAAACAGACTTTATGTTAAATAAATTTAAAGCACTTCACTTTTGTTTTGATGCATTGTTGAGATTAATTTATATTACTTACATATTCCATACTTACGAGGGCGGATCAAGAAGTACCCGTGTTTGAAAAAAGAGTGCGAGATACTTACATTTTTGGGTTCTATTTTTCGACGTAGTCTCCTTTCAAGGCTACACACTTCTTCCAGCGATCCTGCCACTTTTTTAGCCCTTCCAAAAAGTAGCTCCCTTCGAACTCCTCAAAATAGCTCTTTGTCTGGCTTTTGACGTCATCATTTGAGCTAAACCTCTTTCCACCGAGCCAAACTTTCAAGTTAGGAAACAAAAAATAATCGCAGGGGGCTAGGTCAGATGAGTAAGGTGGGTGTGGCAATAATTCGTATCCAAGTTGATGGATTTTAGCAGCAACAATTCCAGATGAGTGAGCTGGTGCATTGTCATGGTGAAACAAGACTTTCTTTCTCGCCAAATGGGGGCGTGTCTCCTTCAAATTTGCATCAAATCGTGTCAATAACTCACTATAATATGCAGCAGTTATTGTTTTTCCTTTTTCCAAGAAGTCAATAAGAATAATTCCCTTTGCATCCCAAAAAACGGTAGCCATGACTTTTCCGGCCGATTGGACCGATTTCGCCTTCTTTGGGGCAGATTCTCCAACCAAAGTCCATTCTTTTGACTGCTGTTAGGTTTCTGGAGTATAGTGATGTATCCAGGTTTCATCAACGGTCACAACTCGACGCAAAAAATCATCTGGATTGCGATTGAAGAGTTCTAAACTAGCCTTTGAACAATTCAGCCGAATTCGTTTGTTGTCAATTGTGAGCAATCGCGGCACCCATCGCTCCGATAGTTTTCTCATGCCCAGCTTATCATGAAGGATTTTAAAAACAGTTCCATATGAAATGCCCACACTCTCAGCTAATTCACGCACTTTTGTTCGGCGATCTTTGAGAATCATATCATGCACTTTTTCCACGACTTCCTCGGTACACACGTCTTCTGGGCGTCCTGGGCGGTCCTCGTCAAAAATGCTTGTGCGCCCTCGTTTAAATTCATTAAACCAAAAGCGAACAGTGGTCATAGAAGGTGAAGAGCTCCCGTACACAGCATCTAACTTTAATTTTATCTCATCACATTTTTTCCCGTCCAAAAAAAGGAATCGAATAACTGCTCGGTACTGTTCTTTTTCCATATCACTCAACTATACGCAACACAACAACTTCAAGTGACCGATAAATGAAAACTAAGAGAGTATTCAGTTTCAAACTTTGGATGTGGTCATTTGAGATGTCGTTCCATCAACAAGTATCAACAAGTTTCACCAATGATGTAACATGTCCCTAAACACGGGTACTTATTGATCTACCTACGTACGAATATATTTTATTAAATAAGTCTCCTTTGAAAGTGTAAACTTACACTCAGTATAGTTTCGTAGCCTGAAGAAAATTTAACACATTTCTTCGATTTAAATTCTAAAACGAGCCCAATACAAACATACCAATATAATAATTGTAAGCCTTTACTCACTAAGATATTTATAGTCTTTTCTTTTTTCTTTTCAGAAATTTTAATTTGTCTTCGAGATCAATGATTGTGGATTGATTTGATTGAAGGGTTCACGATTTTTGATATTATCAGCTAGCATTGAGGGGGTGTTCTGATTGAATATAATTATGTCGACAGCGGTGTTTTTGACAAGTTGTATGAGGTAGGTATGACGCGGCTGCAGTGAGAAGGGGTATTTCACGCCGACTAAACCCAGATATCACATCCATCTTGACAGGACTAGGGATTATAAAGGATTAAGATTCAAACTATATTTCAGTTCTCGCACAAGGAGAAATCCCTGCTCTCTTTGACTCTCCTCTTCAGACTGCCTGACGCTTACGAGGGCTATTCGACCAAAATATGTGGGATCTTTTTTTTCTTCTTTCTTCCTTTTTTTTTGAGCAACCAATAATCAGAGGTTTATTAATGTTGATTTAATTTAATATTTTTTTCAACTTTCAGGAAAACCAAATGAATATGAGCATTACTGATGTTTGTTTCACTTTTACTATAGTTTGTCTCTTAAAGAGCAACAGTCCAACAGTGCCTAATGTAGAATTGATGGAATATATAATAATTCTGATTATATTAATTCTTTTTTGCTTTAGTAATGTCTCAACTAACATTATAATGTAAATCATAGATTGTAGATTGTAGATAATGCTTTGTAAAGTCAAGGACATTAAAATAAAAAAAAAATGAAAAAGGACATTTTGTTTACATATAGTAAATAAGATTATATCTACTCCAACCTAGATTAATATCCGTTGAATTAAAATCCAAAGGGACTGAACAATCTCAACAAAGAGATCTCGATTTCTGCTCCACAAAAGATTTTCTTTTATGTTATGTATTTTCGAATCAGGAGGAGCAGTTCAGATTGAAGGAAAGGCAAAAGTCGAGTTTTCCTCCTGCAGAATATCTAATATTCTCATTATAATAACTTCCAATTATTTTAATTTTGATTTTCTCACTTGTCATTGGAGTTTATTCGTGCAATGATATCGTGCTTGGGGGATCCTTTGAATTTCATTTTAATTATTAATATTAACTTCAGTGAAAGAAGTGTAGCGTGGTTGACTGAAAATGACATTAATACAATATGGATGGATATTGCAGGAAACGTTTAAAATTATTTTTCATTTTCACCTTATTTTACAATATTAGATAATTTATTAAGGCCTCTATTTTGTGCATGTGGGCTCAAATAGCAAATAATGACAGGAATAAAAAACATTAAAAATAATTTGTACATTAATTTTTGATCACAATTTAATACAAAAAACATAGATACTTTGAAACTATAAGTTTGAAAAGCAAATTCCAGTGTTGTCACTCTTAATTTACATGCTCAACTAGGTACCTCACATTACTTACCATTTCAATGGGGATGATAAAAAATTAGAATACTACTCCACGGATAAGCACTATTAGGTACTTATAATAGGTATACATTGTGTTATTTTGAAGACAAGCGTAAAAATTCAGAGCAAAGCTAGGATATTAATACCTACGCCTTCATTTAACGCTTAACATTTACTCTCATCTTTATTTGCTCTTCTAAAGATTTTATATTCGATGATAACTGGGATAACCTACTTTCAATTTCCAAAGCCTACCTATAGAAGGGAAAAACCTAAATAAACAAATTGAAAAGAACATGAGTTACATGAGACCTAGCATCAATTCAAACTACAGGATTGATCAACACAAATTATTTCAATTTTTTAGAGGATGAGCTACAATAATCTTTAAATGTTTCTTAAATTCTCACAAAGAGTGCGGAAAGATAAAACTATTTTGACATAGTCTCAATGCATATATTACCACACATAAAAATTACCACACGATTGAGGAAGGTTTTGCGGTCCGGAGACATTCAGGCTCCTTCCATTTATGCCCTTCGTCTAGTGTTCCATGATAAAAGAAGATTTATCGTTATTTTCAAGATGAAAATTTTCACAATATTTGTAACTAGAGATTTTGTACTCAGAAACTTAGCCACCGAAAAAATTACTGAAAAATGATAGATTTGAACCGATTAAGTTCATTGATCCATTCAGCCATCACTTGGTCAAGTTCAAGGACGGAAAACGAGACACCATAGAGACAAACCCAAGAAGGTTTTTGGATAATACTGTTGACACCCTGTATGCGTGTATTTGCCCACACCGCAACAGGGTGCCCATCAGACTCGCTTGAGTTGACTCATTCATGCTCACTTTAGATGTGCAAATACGCGCAACCTTTCTCACACAACAGCCCATGTTCGTACAGGGTGCCCTTGTACGATAGAATTTATTCCTTTGATATTTTTTTTTTTTTTTTCCTTTATTTTTCTTGTATCTGTAAGATCGAGGCAGTCTCTTAATGGGTTACTTTTTTATTCAAATGAGGAATAAGATACAATACAATACTCTGTTGACTTTCCAAAATGGCACTAAAGAGTCTCTTATATCTTATGGTCTCAAGTCTAAACAAATACAGTTATTTTAAATATCTTAAAACTTGAATCGCTCTAAACTAGAGTTGCGAGGTGTATGGGGAAGATCACGACGTCTGAGTTGATACTTTAATTGTATTCGGGTGAAAACATCACATCCACTAAATGAAAAAAAAGAGAAGAAAAGAGGTTGGGAGAGGAGGTGAGTAGAGCATGCGCGAATATAGGGGGGGGCACGGGGGGCACGTGCCCCCCCAGATTTTTTCGGTAAGCGGTGTTTCTCAAATTTCATTATACCTAACCCCGTATAAAAAATGAGTTAGGGGGGCACGGGCCCCCTAACTCATCCAAAATAATTCCCAATTCTAAGACTAATCCCGTAAAAAAAAGATCTCAATAAGTTAGGAGGGCACGGGCCCCAAAATAATTCCCAATTCTAAGACTAATCCCGTATAAAAAAAGATCTCAATAAGTTAGGGGGGCACGGGTCCCAAAATAATTCCCAATTCTAAGACTAATCCCGTAAAAAAAAAAAGATCTCAATAAGCTAGGGGGGCACGTGACCCAAAATAATTCCCAATTCTAAAACTACTCCCGTTAAAAAGAAGATCTCAATAAGTTAGGGGGGCACGGGACCCAAAATAGTTCCCAATTCTAAGACTAATCCCGTAAAAAAAAAGATCTCAATAATCTAGGGGGGCACGTGACCCAAAATAATTCCCAATTCTAAAACTAATCCCGTTAAAAAGAAGATCTCAATAAGTTAGGGGGCACGGGACCCAAAATAATTTCCAATTCTAAGACTATTCCCGTTAAAAAAAAGACCTCAATAAGCTAGGGGGGCACGGGACCCAAAATAATTCCCAATTCTAAGACTAATAAAAAATAACTAAATAATAAAGTTGTCACATCCACACAGATTGTCCGAGAAACCTGAAATTTTACCTATAGGTCCATTTGGATCAGGGCATATATCTCTAATCTCTAGGGTTCAGCTACACGGGGTAAGAACAAAAAATGGATGGGTGACACAAAAAAATCACATTTTTCGACCGAAATTAAATTTTTTTTCTCAAAATTTATCGTGACGGCGCCACGGCGGCGGCGTATCAACTCAAAAAGAGAAAGTTTTAAGCAAAAGTTCAAGTTTTCATTTGAAATATCAATCACGAAATTCTGATGAGCCGTTTTTGAGCTACGTTGAGTAAGGACATAAAATGGATGGGTAAACAAAAAATATTTACATTTGTTGACCTGAATGACATTTTTCTCGAAATTTGTCCTGACGACCTATCAACTCAAAGCGAGAATGTTTTTGCAAGGGTTGGAGTCTTCATTTGACATATTGATCGCGAAATTCTGATGAGCCATTCTTGAGCTCCAGTAAGGACAAGAAATGGATGGGTGACACGAAAAATATTGACATTTGTTTGTGTATGTGTGTGTGGGTGTGTGTGTGTGTGTATATGTGTGTGTGTGCGTGCGATAGGCTTGCGAAGCGGCTTGCTAGTTAAGTATATTGTGCGATTGTGCCCCCCCAGTACAAGAGGGCTATATCCGCGCATGGAGTAGAGAGCTTTTTATAAAAGTATCTCTAACAAATTAATCAAAACATATAATTAAATTGACTTACTTTTTTCTATCTACAAGTACGAGGCTATCATTGAGTGAGTAGCTCTGTATATTGAGAAGCGAAAAGTATAGGTCTTGCTTGATACGCATTTTTGTACCTTCTTGCCTTGTGGGGACAACAAATTAACTCAATTGGTTTTGAACAAGAGCAAATATTTTGACCACTGGTTGGATTTGAACTGAGGACAGAGCCTTGTAAACACTCAAATCTCCTATTGTTTAGTTTAAATTCTCCTGAATCATGTTTCACATAATTTACAAAATCTATAGGAAATATCCTGAAGCTTTTGAAAAATGTCTTTCTCAATATCTCTCTCTTTTCGGCCATTTCTATTTCTTTTTCTTTTTTGAAATTTCATAATCCTTAGGTAATACTGAATTCTCTATGGGTACCTACATATATTTTTTTAATTAGTTTATCCTGAATTAAAAAAAAAAATATTCTTTGAGTGGATGTAAATTAAGCATTCCTGAAAAAAAAATAATTCTTAAGGGTTGGATGGAAGAGAATGCCGCAGGCAATAACCCCGCCCTTTAGTTAGGACATTAGTATTACTTTCTTATTTGTTATTTATTTATTTTTAAAACTATTTTATCATTTATTTATATTGTTTGTAATTTTATATTGTAAATATTGTATATTATGTACGTTGTCCTTAATAATAAAAAATTATATAGTATGAATAAATAATAATAATTATAAATTCCTTGGTTGACTAGAGATTAACCTATCTGGATTGAAATTCAAAAATCATTCATTCGTCGCAATATCCTCTGGATTAGGCAAAAATGTCCTCAATTCAAATTCCCGGATTAATCTGCATATAACTACTTGAAATTTCAAGGACCAAAAGCTAGTGGGTAAAATTAATCCCTAATCCTCCATGGCTCAAGATGATTTGCAATTTTCTGGTGGAAAGAATTTCTTAATCCATAGATTCATAGCTACACTATCTAAGGTCTAAGGTAGGTAAATAAATAAATGGTCGATTTTTTTTTCTCTCTTCAAAATCAAGTGGTTGTGGACACAATAATTCTGATTTGTAATCATTGCTCCACGTCTGCTATAGGTATCTGAGGCTGAGGGTTAAATGGTAGAAAATGCTTCAAGCAATAACCTCGCCTTTTGGTTACCTTCCAGTAAAAAGTATTATTATTATTGTTTTCTCTTTGTATTCTATTTTTATTTTTGGGTATGATACCCACAATACCTACAAAAATACACATTCAGTCATTTAAAATGTTCATTTCTTATCATAATACAATTGTGAAATAGAATAAAATTGGAATCTGCCATGGACACTTTTCATGCTTTCCTAGTCTCCCTTGAATTATTCAGAGTCTTCCACTTTTCTTCTTCTACTTTTATTTGTCTCCTTCTTTCAAACCAACCAATAAACATTACTGAGTCTTCATTTTACTTCCGATAGATACTTCTAACACTTATTAGTAATCAATATTATATTGCGTTTTTTTTTTGTAGAAAAAAAAAAAATATTCATGTGCTCCAATTTTAGTTCCGATAAATTTATAATATTAGAAATTGGTAGTATTGGGTTGGTTTTTGTGTTAAAAAAAATTGTTCCGGTTCCATTTTTTTTTTTTTTTTTTTTTTGTTCTTCATATTTTTAACGTTTTTCATAACCTCCTCAGCAACTTCGGTTATGTGTCTGTCGGTCTGTTAAATACATTCCTTGTAACACGCAAATCTCAGTAACTACTAAACGGATTTCAACAAAATTTTGTACACATTGTATAGGAGAGGTATTAGGGTCAAGGGGGGTAATTACGAACGATTTTGAGCTACATTTTATAAACATATCCTGTAACCCTGAGTTGCTTTTGTAAAATCCATGTCTTGTGATTTTTTTGGTATATAGACTTATTTAGCATTCTAATGGTGCATTATAAATAGTTTTGTGCATACTGTAGTATCTGTTTAGTGGTGTTCTTATTTACCCCCGCCTGTTCGCATTTACCCCCGCCTGACGGGGGTAAATGCGAACACATTATACAATATTAAAAACGAACTTTTTAATGGCAATATGTGCTTTTTATGTACAAATAATACACCAAAATTGTACTTTGTGTCTTTAGCAACCTGTATGACAATATGCAAAGTTTATGGACACACAGGATAGTGGTTTGAATCCTAACCACGAAGGTAGTCAGCTCTTATCAAATAGGGTATCTCTATCTTGCAAATAATAAGTAATAATAATAATTTCGTGTCCGTGGGATAGGTAAAGATACCTAAATCACGGTGGTGAGAGGATTATATGGACGCCCAGATCCAATGTCTAGGCTCCTTTCATGTACATTGATTCTATTTGGTTTTAACATCCTGACTTGAGGTAGACAGGACGGGGGTTTCACCCTCCATTCGCTGGGAATTGTACCAGCTACACACATTAACCTCACCCAGCCTGGGTGGGGCCGGAATCGCCAGCCTCACATGTTCGGAGGGGACAGAATTTTCTGTGCGAAAAGTCTGCTCCAACCGGGAATCGAACTAAGGATCTTTGGACTACGGGGCAGTAGTCACAACCGTTACGCCACGGAGGCTGGTAATAAAAGCATAATAATAGTAATAGTTAATTATGAGAGCTTTTGAAAGGTGTTTTATATTTTTTTTAATTTTTTTTTTTTTTACAGATTTTGGTCTTATCAATAGTTTCTAGGTCATTGTCAATCTCAGATTTGTCTTCTTCTACCTTCATTTCTTTCTTCTTTTTTGAAACTGTTCCCCCTATATTTCTTTTCGTTTTCTACACTTTCATTTTTCTTCCTTTCTTTTGATATGTTCAAGTACACAAATACATTCATTGGGTCCAATACATTAGGGTACTAATATCTTGGTACTTCTTACAACCTCCCAGTATTTCAGGATTTTGAGCCTTACGTTTGGAAAATTCTACTTTGGTTTGCGGAATCTCAAAACACTGCCGTTGCTCTTCTGACAGCCAGGTTGCCATTAAAAACATCTAATACGATAGCAGATATCATTTGTGCTTCTGTATACAAAGGAGGTGGTTTCTTCATCATGTAGTTCCGGGGCATTCTGAGTGTTTTGATAAATACAAAAAAAGTTATAGGGTAAAACAAACACCCAAAATATGCGTTCGTAATTACCCCATAGCAAAAAAATGCGGGGGTAATTAAGAACACCCAAAAACTATAACTTAAAAAATGGTTTAAAACAATTATTTTTGTAAAATAATAACCAAAAACATGCTTTTCAATAATTAAAAGTAAAATAATGATAAAAATTCAAGTAACACTTACCTAAAAAATTGTTTTAAAAAAATCAAAAACTTCAAAAATCAATTTTTTTGATAGATCTATTTTCACTAGCTTACTAACTACAACTGAAAATAAATACTATCGAAAACTCGTCTTCAACCTGTAAAAACAATTCAAAGTAATAGTATTCAACCACCAGATTCGAAATATCTTATCCTGTTTGGGTACAATGACCACTGTTCGTAATTACCCCCTGTTCGTAAATACCCCCCTTGACCCTAGATGGTTCTATTTTTAATTTCATCATCTTCGCACTAGCGGTTCTTGGAGATAGAGACCATGCACCTGACCTCTAACTTTTTACTTAAACGCTCATGGAGATCCAAGTGATTCAGAATAAAATCTCAAAATTCCCAAGTGTATATAATGTGAACCAATCTATAGGAAGTATTGTGTCCTTTCATAATTGCCAGTGTATTGTATCTCTTGTCAAAAAGCAGAGTTGCTTTATAAAATGGTACCTACATGATTTTATTTATTTATACGTCTCTGTCGTCCTACTTAGCTACTCTCTTTTTTATTTCATTGGCTGCCTGTTTTCACTTTGTTACGAACATTTCAGTAATATCTTCAAGTATATAAACAACTTTTAAAAATCTACAGGTAGTATTTCAGTTCTCTTGGCAATACCGTAATAATTCGACTGTATATTTATAATTAAATCCATATAGGTATATACCCTTATCAATACTAGCTTATTTATAACCGAACATATAGTACACTTGCAACCTAGATGTCCCAAGTAGGTACGATAGAGTTTAAGTGAAGCGGGAGTGAATAATTTTGACACCACTCTGACGATGTACTAAAAATAAATAACCTTCAAATCACTTCAATATTTTATCCACCCATAACTCTCAAATGCCTAAAGTTGAGTACTAGACAGATAGACACACACTATTACAGTGCTCTGTGAGAGTTAGGTGGTAGAAATGCCATTAACCTCGCCCAGTGGTTGACTTCCACTTAAGGTAATTTTTTAAATAGATTTTAACATATTAACGGGGTTAACCCAGGTTTATTTAGGTATTTATTATTTTTGTTAATCCTTCTTCACCATATTACTCACAATAAGATGTAGAAGAAAAGTCCACCCATTCCTTTTACTCAAGCTCACAGAGACATCCTGTGGAAATCCCGACAAAGAATTTTCAATGAAAAGAATTTGTAATTCAATCTCTCCTCCTGAATAGTATTTTCTTCTCTTCCTTAATATTTTTTCCAATCTCCCTTCATCCCATTGCTCTCTCTACTTTATCTAATATCTTTTTTATGCTTGAAGGAAAAAAAGGAAGAAAAATTAAATCAGAAGAAAGAGAGAGAGAATTTGATATAATAATAAAAATACTTGGCAATCTTGGCATATCTCTTAATATCTCTGAATCTGATCTTTACAATTTCTCTCTCTCTCGCTCTCTCTTCCTACCGTATTATTTTTCTCCTTCCATCCTTTCTTACCTTCTCCATTTCCTCTTCTAGATTTCAATTTTCTTTACCTTTCACTCTAGTTTCAAAGTCAGTAACCCAGCGACGATGACACGTTAATATATGTAGGTATACCAGTTTTCGTGAAATAACTGAATTTAAGCAACGGGCTGTGAATTGTGAAAACTCAAATTTAAACCTTCTTGATACTGGCTATTCCCGCCCCACCCAGGCTAGACGATATTAATGTGAGGTTTCCAACGAATGGAGGACAAAACCAACGAATGACCTGGCAAAAGAACTGACCAATTTGTCAGTGTGGCGAACGTATGTCCGTTAATCACATCCTAACATGCCCCCCTCACAATCATATCCGCACGACCTCCCCTGCCCCCTGCTCTTGATGATAACATGGACAAAGTCCAGGCACTGTTTGATTTTTTTACAGACTGAATATTATTGCGGAACTGGCGCGACCGACTTGCAAAAAACAAGTTAAAGTGCCTTAATTGAAAAAAAGAATAATTTGAAATAAATTTGAAGTGATTGAAAAGAATTCGTTTGGATTTAAATACTCCTAAGTAATTAAGAACACAACAACACTAGCTTTGGTTGAATCGATATTTAAACTAGAGGTCCCCAGCCAGCGTCGATGGCATGTTGAATACACCGGTTCCCTTCAGAACACCGAAGTTAAGTGACATCCAGCGAGGTTAAGACTTGGATGGGTGACTATTCAAATTCTAATTCTCGTGACGCTGGCTTTTCCCGGCCCCACTCAGGCTGGGTGAGGTCAATGTGAGTAGCAGGTTTGTGATATTCCTGCGAATGGAGGGTAAAACCCCCGTCGTGATATGACCATGACAGTTGAAAGCGACGTTAAACCCCACTTAAAAAAAAAAAAAACTAGAGGTCCCCAGTTCCCCCACGCCATTCCGAATCATATATAAGTATTAAATTTATAATTATATCGTATTGGTTACCTACCACTCAAATGTTAGTTAGGAAGATTAAAATTGAAGCTATAAGATGGAGGAATGAAAAATGAAGTGGAAGTAATGCGAAGAAAGTTGGGTATACCATTTGATTTGGGAAATCTACACCAAAATACCATGACGTCACGATTAATTTGCGTAGCCACATGAAAGTACGTGTGAGAATGATGACATCAGAATACACCAAGCACATTCGATGATATTAAAGATCATAGCTCAAAAATAACCGACCTCAGTACCTTGATCGATAAGGCGGCGGACTTGTAACCCGGAGGTCGGTGGTTCAAGTCCCGGATTCAGCGTAGATTTAGTAAAGCTACTTTGAGTAGTTGTGATATCACGTATAAGTGATTAACACAAATATGATTACTTTAATCATTAATCCTTTAATCATAGCTCAAAAATAGTTCTATACCGATCTACTTTTTGTCATATCTCTACCCAAGTCCCAACCTTCAACACATCAGAAAATACCCCTCGGAAGTGGAAAGGCTCCTTCTCCTATCAGCCCCCGCTCTCCCTCCTCTACCCCTCCCTCCCCATCCCTCCTTCCCGATCCCGGGTTTCTCAAAGTTTAACTTTTTTTCCTGATGCTTTGAGTATAAATTTTTTATCCCTCCCTGGGGACAGCCAATGAGAAAGACTCTTCAATGTGATTGGTCGTATCATTTGAATTAAATGAATCTCCTTCGTCGGCACAATGTCTACCCTAAATGGTATTGACTTTGTCATTTGAAACTTAAGCAAGGGGGTTAGGGGATAAAACAGCAGATCCTTCCGTTTCTCTCTTCCTGTAAACAAACTCACTTCTCGTCCTTCTCCCTTTCTTTCTTGACATTTATAATATTCATTGTTGTGTTATGATGTTTCAATGTAATTATGTACATCTAAATATTAATATGATATTATCATAAAAGAAGCTTTATTTTTAAATGTTATGTAATGTTGTAAGTAACATTTTCATTTCATGTTAATTTGTTTTCCTGCTCTGACTTGAATCTGAATGGACTTAACTAAATCTGTAAGGATACTTATACAAGTAAGAGGTTTCTACTAGATGATTTTATTGCTCAGACGCTAAACCATTTATAAATCGTAAGCATAATTAATTGTAGAAATAACAATAAAGAGAGATGTGACAGACCAGAAAATTAAATATATGTGCTGGATCAATATTATTTCCAGAACACTGAAAGAAAATTACATAAATATTATATTATTGTTTCTAAAGTTCCTCTAAATGATGAATCACTCATTCAGAATCATACCTACAATATTTTGCCGGTGTGTGAGAGAAAGGATGCAACAGACAGAATAATGCAATAGACAGGATAATGCAACAGACAGGATAATGCAACAGACAGAATAATGCAACAGACAAAACTCCTGAGAGTAGGTCCGAGCCGGCTTGATAGACTGAACGAGTGCTTCCAGCACTCGACACTGCTGAAATCACACTTATTTCAAGAAGTAAAGTCATACATTGATATCCCATTATATTCAACTTAAATAATGAAATCACTCTGAAGCCTCAAAACCAACTGTGTACACCCCCTCACCCTTATGGCTGAAATTCAATTTCCTTTTCATCAACATAAGGGCACTTGAAATCGCCCTCCCTGCTTGTCTAATATTCCTGTACCCACAGACTGATATCAAAACCCTCTTTTCGTATTTTGATTTTAATTTTACAAAAACAGCGTTTTAAATGCTGAGAAAAGAAAACACCCAACGCAAGTGAAGAAAATACCCCTACCTCCTGCTCCAGCTATCATTATGCAAGGGCAAGACTCCCTCCATCCGATCTGGGTATAGTCTACTTTGGGTTTTATTGCGAGCAAAAATTATTCAAATTAATCAGAAATTTAGAAATAAATTTCATAATTTTTCTTTCAAAGAATTATTAATCAGAAAACTCTTTTGAGTCAGCAACACAGGTAAGTATACAGTACCGATGTAATATTAGTTGTGGAGATAATTATTCAAGCATCATAATGTATTGATGTATATTTCATGTGGAATTTAAGTTATTTTGGAGATAACAAAAGCACTATTATGTAGAAGTTGTGAGGGATGGGTAATTTTTCATTAAACAAAATAATAAAATATTAACTTGATTATCAGAATTATTAATATTATTTTAGCGCACAATCACCTGAGTCATAAGATGTACACTTTCAACGAGGAAGATTTTTTGTAAAAAAAGAAAAATTATATATAGACCGTCCAGTGCGCTCGTATTGACCCAAAACCTAAATGGGAAACACTCATCTTAAAAATAAATAAATAAACCTATAACAACCACAACACTTTCTTTACGTACTTACCGTGCTGGTAATCGAAAGTATAAAAATCTGGTGTAAACATCACACGACTTTCCTTATCCCCCAAAAGAAGAAGTCGAATTCCGCCACTGGTGACTCAACGGTAACGGATAGTTCAAAATCAGTGCCAAATTCGTAATCAGCACCTTAAAATCATTGGATTTGATATGTCGCAACTCCCATCTGGGGTAAATAATAAAAAAGTTAGTCCAGCGGGTACCCCCAAAATACCGGTAAATTGAGGCCGGGTTCCAAAAAGTTCAAGATATCAAAAAAATGATGAGAATAGACCCCTATTATTTTTTTAATCCGAGAAAATGTTGTTCTCTAACTTTTTTTGTATCTTTAACCAATTTAAAGAAGCGGCGCTTGCGGCTAATATTTGCGGCCCTGCGGCCGCAAAATGCGGCCGATTTCAACCAAAAGTTTCATGGTTCGTCTGGTGTATAAAATAAATTACCATACAAAATTTCAAGTCTCTAGCTCTTACCGTTCTCGAGATATCCTGTTTACACACACACACACAGACAGACAGACAGACAGACAGACAGACAGACAGACAGACAGACAGACGCACGGACCAATGGCTGAAAACAACTTTTTTGGTATCCTGAGGCTATGATTCGTCCAGAAATGTGAAAAACTGGGTAGGTCAAATTTTCGACGAATACAATACTTTCCTTATTATAGATAAGGAAAGTAAAAAAGCACCATAACATTATGATCGAACGACAACTTGTCAAATATAACAGTCTTCTTTTTGAAAGAAACTATAGGCATTTATAGTAATTCTATTGTTAGATATTATTTATAATCCCCCAAAAAACACTACGTGTACAAATAGTCGTCAAGTGTTGGAATGATTAAAAAGAACTGATATCAAAAACGTCAATTTTCTGTGTTTGAAGGAATTATTTTTCACGTAATTAGTCTCTTGATAATTCAACCAAAATAATAGCCTCACAACAACAATACACCTTTGAGCAAACTTCGATTCGGTATTTTGAGAGTTTAACCAAAAAAATAGCCACTCAACAAGCAATGCTCTTGTAAGAACAAAACAGTGTGCAGTCAAGGACGTGGTTCTGTAACTATGCAACATTGTTCTTACAAGAGCATTGTTTTGTTGAGTGGCTATTTTTTTGGTTAAATTCTCAAAATACCGAATCGAAGTTTGCTCAAAGGTGTATTGTTGTTGTGAGGCTATTATTTTGGTTGAATTATCAAGAGACTAATTACGTGAAAAATAATTTCTTCAAACACAGAAAATTGACGTTTTTGATATCAGTTCTTTTTAATCATTCCAACACTTGACGACTATTTGTACACGTAGTGTTTTTTGGGGGATATCACTACTTTTTGATTTAATTGATTTTCCTTTGATAGATGAAATAAAAACTAATCAACAATTAACAGATAAAAGAAAAAAGACTTTTAATTTAAGGATGTTGCGATACGCAGTAATATTATAAGACTATCATATAAAATGTTGGGTAATTTATATTGGAGTACGAGTAGTGAGGTGACACTACCTTGTTTAATGAAAAAAGTTATAATGAGTTGCATGCTCGAAAATTATATTGTGACCCAAGTACTGTTCTGTAAATAATTACAATTGCAAGGAGGAAAAAAAAACCTTGAAAAGATGCTGGAAGAATATTTCATAGTACTTGCTAAATATTATCCATAGATAATATCGGAATAATTAAGTAATACCTCTCTCTGCTGGACCCAGTTCTAGAGATGGGTATTTGGGTAGTATTGTAATTTTAATACCGAGTATTTCATAGATCCGGTACCCGGTATGCTACCCGGCCCCGGTGTGTAATACCAAGTATTTAATAGATACTTCGATACGTCGGTACTCGGTTCCAGTGTGTAATACCGAGTATTTCATAAAACCGGTACCCAGTACGGTACGCGGATCCAGTGTGTTATACCGTCGCCAGTGTTGTGCTCGGGTACCTAATTTTATTTTGTGCCCGGTACGGGTACTTTTGTAACAGTACCCGGTATTTTTTGGGTACTTTTCGGGTACGTTATCCTTATCTATAGTAATAAGATTTGTCTAAATTATTTTAACGATCAAACTAAATAAAATACCAAATTAATAGTTAGCCTTCAATGAGGTCTTGAACTCCAAGTTGCAGGTTAAAAGTGTAGTAAGCTAGATTTTAGTATTATTTAAAATTACTATTAATTTATTATTGTTATCACAATCAGGAAATAAGAAAATACATTTATTAAAAATAAGGCTTACTCCTTTTTAATTTAAGTATGAATTTGTAAACAAAAAATAACTAGAATGTAGAAAAAATAGTATTCTACCATATATTCGTAAGTAAAACAAATTTGAAGAAAATCGGTTCTGTGGTTTTGGAGATACAAATGATTTAGTCGAAAAAATCAAAATTGCCACGTGTATACAATGTGAAACTATCACGAGGAAGTATTGTGTCCAAAATTGGCAGTGTTTTTTTTATTTATATTTATATATATGGTACATATTTCTAAATTTTGAATGAGATCTATGTAATTTACGATTCAAAATACAAAAGTATTGATCCAAATCAATGCTTTATTTGGACTGTCAGTGGCCAGCGTAATGGTTGTATCTACTGCCCGTAGTCCAGACATTTCGAGTTCGATTCCCGGTTGTTGCAGACTTTTCAAATATTTTTTTCCCCTCTAAACACGTGAGTCTGGAATCACAGCCCTACCCAGGCTGGGTGAGGTAAATGTAGGTAGCTGGAACGATTCCCAGCGAATGGAGGGTAAAACCCCTCGTACTGACTAGTTCAAATCAGGACGTTAAAACCAAATACAATCAACTGGTCAAAAATGAACTCGTTAAAAAACGGACAACTCTGTTTCGTGGTTTTGTTTACAATACAATTTTATTTATATTATGTACCTATGTACATTGTACATGTACATGGTAGGTTGATGGAAATTCGATCTTGGTAAAATAAAGAGGGAAATGAAAGTACCGAGTATTATTGTATGTTCCAAAATTGCCTCTTACTATGGCTCTAAGAAATATTGACCCATATATTTGCCTAACTTCGAGTTACTAAACATGGTGTCAATTCAGCATAATCAGTAGGTAGATATAAACAGAAGAAGTGAGAAATTATACTAGATATACATTGAATAATTATAAATTAATAAGCAAGCATAGATATATCCATGGAATATACCCTGAAATTTTCAACTCGATTGGACAAAAAATGCAACTTATATCATGTTACAATGTTACATACGACGACTTATATCATGTTAGGTAGATGGATAATTAGATTGTGACAAATCAATGTTGATCGAGTTAAACCATACTCACTTCGTTCGAAATTAAACGTTCATAGGAGGTTGACTCAAACTACCAACTACTGTTTTTTTTTTCTCACGAGAAAACCGGACATCCAAAGTACAGACTAAAAAAAAAATTCTACCTAGCCGGGATTCGAACCCAGGTCACCTTGCAAACTTTGTGTTTTACCTACACCAGTCGACGACCACAGAGACTGCTCAATACATAATATTTTATTATAATTTATCATTGTTTTGATCTACATTAATAATATTTTTCCTCATACTGGCCAATATTTTGTACATTTCTCATATTATAGACCTAGTTTACCTCTTGATGTAGAAATCTCTGAATGAAGTTATGTAACGTTATTATTCCCACATTGATTAAATGGTCTGCTGGCAGCTTGGATGAAGCAATGACCATTATTTCCCTCCCATATTTTAAGTTATATGTGAGGCGAAGATTTTTTGTTACTCTCATAAATCTAAATTTAGTTTTTTCTTTTTATGTCTTCGCTGATTTTTCTAAAATTTTATTTACATCGTAGTATAATTCTGCGTAATTAGATCTTTAGAAAGAACCTTCAGTCATCAACTTGGGATAACTAGGCGTGGCTCCAGGGTTCATTATAGATATTACTTTAGAGGGCTTTAAAGACTTTTCTACTTGTTTCAACCATCTGAAATTAAGTGATCTTATTCACTTTGACTAGACCTTTCTAAAAACACCAGAAATACATCTCTAGGATAACAATAGACGGCTCTGGGCTCCAAAATAAGTATTCCTTTCAAAGGCTCTAACTCAAGTTTGGTACAGTGTAATACTTTGGTTATATTTTTATATTTTTTCCTATGATAAGGCCTTTCGAAAAATACCAGAATCGCAGCTCCAAGATAACCAGGGGCGGCTCTGTGCAATTTTCCGGTTTTATTTTAGAAGGCTATATCTCCTATCCTTTAAAAAATAAATACTTGAAACTATAAAAGGTATGCAGAAATAAAAATTCTCTATCCAAAAACGTAGCTCACGTCTTTCCACAACAAGCACACATTGCTG
The DNA here is from genome assembly GCA_024516035.1 of Bactericera cockerelli. NCBI lineage: Eukaryota > Metazoa > Arthropoda > Insecta > Hemiptera > Triozidae > Bactericera > Bactericera cockerelli. The sequence continues at coordinate 36,262,073 of CM044955.1, read as the reverse complement.
TACCCTTGACAGAAAATTGGTCTGAAGAAAAAAAAAACCTGTATGAATATTTTAATAAAATTCGAGATTTTCGGCGTGGCCAGAAAACGACTTTAACTGTACGTAGGAACCTCGCGCTTTCGTGAAACATAATCTATTTTCGCGTCTCATAACGAATTTGAAATAAAAATTGATAAAAGTTAGCGCGAAGTGGGCGAAAACAATAAAACAAAATACATATAAACTCTGTTTCGTGTTAATATAGGCCGGTTGGCTGGCGCTACTTGACGAGCGCTCGCCTACCGGCGAGCTTGATACAAATTGATTATAATATTAATTTGTAGTTCTACAAATTTAATAGAATTGGATGAGTAAATATTAGGATAATTTTAAAGACAGCAAACAGATATGAATATTATCTTCAATTCGATATTCAAAGATAAAAAATAATTCGAAAAAACGAGTGCTCAGTTTCAACAATTAAATTACTTCATCTATTTACTTTCTTCCAAAATGGTCCCTTTTCCTGCATCTGTTACAGTATTCTTAATATCATCCTCTGCTTCAGAAGCTGTGGAACTGATGTCCATCTGTAGCCAAGGATCCTGTTTGATGTCTTCCATACAGATCCGAAGCTTGATATTGGTAAATATCTTTGACAGCAACGCTTTGCATTCTGTTGACACAACAGGTTCAGAGGGAAACACAACTTTGCTTTGGACTTGCTTCAACAAATGGATATAATTCGTGTCATCAAACGGCAATCTTCCAAAAAGCATGGCATAGAGAACGACCCCCATGGACCAGACGTCACTCTGATGGGGCGTATAGGGAACACCTTTGAGTATCTCCGGGGAGGCATAAGCGTAGCTGCCACAGAAAGTGTCACTCAGAGGCTGCTGGTGTCCAGTCTTGCATCGCATTTGACCCCTGGCAAATCCGAAGTCAGACAACTTGATGTTGTAGTCAGCATCAATGAGAAGATTTTCACATTTGATGTCACGATGAACGACTCCTCTTTGGTGGCAGTAATCTATTCCTGCAACCAGTTGGCGGAACCAGTTCTTAGCTCTGGGTTCATCAATGAATCCCTCCCTCTGTATGACATCTAGTAAACTTCCTTTTTCTGCATATTCCATAATGATGTATACACGATGGGTCGTTTCAATAGCTTGTAAAAACCTTATCAAGTTAGGATGTCTCAAGCCTTTGACAACTTGGATTTCTCGAGGGAGGAATTTCTTCAAATAGTCAGCCGGAGCATCTATCTTAGAGACAACTTTGACGGCAACCTTACATCCGTGGCGAGCTGATGTTGCAATCTTCACGGTGGCGTATGATCCGATGCCAATAACTTTGCCCAACACATAGCCATGATTTTCCAAAACTGTCATTTTCCTTCTGCCATCAATCGCTTCTTCATTTGTAGACTTGGGAGTCGCTGAGACGTTCACTTTATTACTGCTTGAATTAGGCCTTGTGTTGTCTAATATATAATCTGATAACTTGGTTCCGTTTTTGATGTTTTCGGTTAAGGGTCTCTGTTGCTCCTTGAAGACCATTGTGTTATATTTTTTTTTTTCTTCTTTTTCTTTTTTTGATTGATTGTGTGTAATGATCAAAAACCACAAGGGTATTTCTTTTGTTTTAAAATTTTAAAGTGTGTTTTTGTGTACTCTTTAATTTGGAAAAATATTTAACGCGAGAGAATAAGATTGTTTTTATATAGACATGAAAATTTGTAATAATTTATTGACCTTAAAAATACATAATATATTGACAAGAGAAGTCACCGTGGCGTCCGTAGCCGAGTAGAGAGAGTAGTGAATTTAACTACTGCTGCATGCCAGCATGCCTTATGACCTGGGTTCGAATGTCGGCATAATTTCTGAAATTTCATATTATGATTTTAATTTTCAAGCGAGATTATGCTTGATTTTTCAGCCTCCGTGGCATAATGGTTGTGACTACTGCCCGTAGTCCCGATTTCCCGAGTTCAACTGCCGGTTGGGGCAGACTTTTCGACGAAAATTATGTTCCATCCAAACACGTGAGGCTGACATTTTCGGCCCTACCCAGTCTGGGTGAGGTTAATGTGGGTAGCTGGTACGATTCCCAGCGAATGGAGGGTAAAACCCCTGTCCTGACTATCTATCTCAGTCAGGACGTTTAAACCTAATAGAATCAAGGTCACAATAGATCTAATTAGGTTTTAGTGTTAATAGTAAGGGTTTCATTGAAAATCCTGCAACCAGGTTAGATAATAATATAAATGCTTGATTATGTAAGTTGTATACATAACAGAATGCATTATTCTACTATAATACGCAATCATTGTAATATTGTAAATCATTATAGAAATAGACAAAAGCAAATATTTTAATTTTGATAATAATACATAAAAAATCTGGTGTAAACATCACACGACTTTCCTTATCCCCCAAAAAGGAGTCGAATTCCGCCACTGATGACTCAACGGTAACAGATAACTAAAAACCAATGCCAAATTCGTAATCAGCACTTCAAAATCATTGAATTTGATATGTCACAACCCCCAACTACGATGAATAATAAAAAAGTTAGTCAAAGCGATCCCCCCCAAATACCGGTAAATTGGGGCCGAGTTCCAAAAAGTTCAAGATATCAAAAAAATGATCAGAATAGACCCCTATTATTTTTTTAATCTAAGAAAATGTTGTTCTCTAAAAAATTTTGTATCTTTAACCAATTTAAAGAAGCGGCGCTTGCGGCTAGCATTTGCGGCCCTGTGGCCGCAGAATGCGGCCGATTTCAACCAAAAGTTTCGTGGTTCGTCTGGTGTATAAAAATAATTTGTGTACCAAATTTCAAGTCTCTAGCTTTTACCGTTCTTGAGATATCCTGTTCACACACACACACACACAGACAGACAGACAGACAGACAGACGCACGGACCAATGGCTGAAAACAACTTTTTTGGTATCCTGAGGCCATGATTCGTCCAGAAATGTGAAAAACTGGGTAGGTCAAATTTTCGACGAATACAATACTTTCCTTATTATAAGATAAGGAAAGTAAAAAAGCATAATATCTATAATCAATACCCAAACTGACTTACCTACCAATTCGATGTATGAGATGAATTATACACGCTTCGTCAAGGAGAGTGAATTTTCTACTTTAATAAATTAATTAATAAAGACTATAAGCCGAACAAATGTAATCTTTTGAACGAGGGACAAACCAAAAACATGGAGAAAACTGATTTCGCCTGCGGCCAGATTAAGTTTGAGCTTGATGTTATTACAAGCCAGGTGCAGCGTGCTCAACCTTTCATATTATACACTTAGTACCTATACGAGAGAAATTTCATCTCCTAATGAAAAAATCTGTTTTCTTTCTGTGCGTATTAAAAAATAATGATATACATAAAATCATTAGAATTTAAAAGAGCCTTTTAAATAACGAAAAGAAAAAAAACCTTCAAATAAATTTACCAGATGTCACAATGAACATTGAACACACAATGATAAATATCAATAAATTCAAGACACCTACAATACCTACATAGCTACTATTAGGTACAGATCCCAAGAGATAAGACAAAATGTCTAGTATGTATAAGGAGGTTTCTAATATATTCAGGTTTCTATTACACATAAAGAAGTGATGCAGGAACCTGAGATTTTCTATATTTTAGAAAGATTTTATTATATCCAGGAACTCAGTAAAATTCTATTATTTACTAGATGGTTTGTAATAACCAGTATCACGAGGGTGAACTTTGTGTCATTCATTAAGTACAAACCTCTCTGGACATTACTTGTCTTAAGTAATCTTACAACTAACTGGTGTTTTCAACGTGCCATCGACGCGCGACTCTTGCTTGAATACTACTCTAATTAGAGTATCTGTCTATGAAACAAAATGGCTGTGAAATGATTAACTGTCTAATTAGACAGTTAATCATTTCATAGCCATTTTAAATCCCAGATCCAGCACTAGAGATATGATTATGTTATTAGAGGAATACCATTGTTTACCGGCACGGCGTGTTACATGAATAATAACAGGGTAGAGATGAATGGGGGTTCTGGAAGACAGAATAGGGTATGGGGTGAAGTCCCGCCCCGTGTTTGCAACCAATATTCAGCAGGGACGTCCCTCTTTTCTATGCTATCATCCCTTAAAGCATTTAACTGTTTACTGTGTTTTGATTTTGTTGTTATACGCTTTGCTTTATTTAGAAAGTGGTTTAAATTATATCTCCTCTGCTTTTCTTGTACCTACCTTTCGCTATTTCTCTTTTTATCATCTCAATTAGATTTAGTGTTAACTGATATAGTTTTAAAATATAAATTTTAGTGGTAACATTTTCATATTTAACGACAGTTTATTTCATAAATTGTAATGACATTGTTTCTGTGAAGTTCTGTACTTTACCTACTAACAACGGGTTTCGGTTTGTTTTTTTTCCGTCATTAGAATTAATTACTTCATCACCTATAAGAAATATCGATCTCCCAAAAATTTTCTATTCAACAAAAGACTTTATACTTTATCTTCCAAAATCAAATACTGAATTTGTGAACGATTATTTTACTTGAGCATAAAACTCAGTTTTGAATAAAACCAAGTGCAATAAAACTTTTTAAATACCTCTTCGTAAAAGTTGAGCGGACAATGCTACTTCTATTTTAATCTCCTCCGAGAAAATCCTCCTACAATGATAGAGTCACTGTCGAGTAAATCTTTCGACGGCATAAAGTACGCTCAACTGTTATTCGCTCATCGATCTCAGAAATCCTCGGCTGAGCACCAGATGGACATGCTGAACAAGTACCACAGCGAGCACTACGACGTGCGGGCTCACATGAAGGAAGCTGAGGAGAACGATGAGGAGGAAGAGGACAAGTGTCCTGAGCAATCTCCTGACGCTAGACTGAGGTACTACGCAGAAAATGTCAACTCACCAAAGTTCTACGATGACTCAAGTTACCAGGAAAGCAAGAAGTCAGCGCCTTCCTCTTTGTTTACCATTGACTCCATCCTGGCGCCCTCGCGAGCCTCAGCGACCTCCCTGTCCCCCATGAGTCATGCTTCAGCACTCCTCAGACACCCGCTGCAGCTAGGCCTTGCGGCCGCTGCCGCCGCCTCCAGCTTCTCCTCGGCAACCAATTCTGCTGACTTTCTGAGTAAGTCATTCATTATACATATTTTTAATGTTTTGTATAGTAAAAGTAGTTTTAACTATAATAATAATAACACTCTTTAGTGGAAGGTAACCACCAGGCGAGGTTAATGCTCATAGCATTTTCTACCATCTAACCCTCAGAGTCTTATTATTATGTAGTCACAAACTCTAATTAATGAGGAAAAATTCTTGCACTGGGTGGGATTCGAACCAACGGATCCCTACGCTACCTGGATTACCAGACTAGAGCGTTAACCACCTGACTACCAGTGCGACAACTATAAAGCTTTAGTACCTACTTTGAAGATGCTTTTCTAATATACACAATTTTTTACTGTGAAATTTTACTAGCTGTTTTTTAACTGGGCCGTAGATTTACATTCAGAATAGCCAGCCTCGATGGCGCGTTAACATGCACCGGTTCTCGTAGGATCACCGAATTTAAGCAACGTCGAACAAGGTCAAAATTTCGTGATGCTGGCTCTACGGCCCAACCCAGGCTGGGTGAGTTTAATGTGGGTAGCAGGTTTGTGAGTTACCTGTGAAAGGAGGGTAACACCCCTGTCGTGCGATATGACCATGCAGTTGAAAGCGACTTTTAAACCAAATTAAAAAAAAAAAAAAATCAGAACAAACCAGAGGTTTACTGCTCAGTAACCAAATTATATACAACAAAATTAAAAGTCGAAGGCCGCAGAAAAGTAACTTTTAAGTATGTAATACTCTTGTACATAGTCATTTGCATGTTCATTACTTCTGTTAAATGTATTTCGAAAAAGTACGTGTCATTCTTGTGCTTTTGTGAAACAAAAATGCGGTAAGGAATTGAGTCCCTTATGTCTAGTGTCTACCTATTTAATTTAATACATGTAATGCAATAAAAGTTATAATTTGGCCAATCAAGCTGAAATTTTCAGTAAACTTTTTGGACCATTTACACTTTTTGGACTCCTAAGTTCATTATTAGTCAGCTACATTAATATTGTACAAAGAATCAGCCGTTATAATTTCTAAGAATAATTTGAGTATTATTTTATTTTTCATAGTCTTATTAAGAAGGAGTTGAATCAGTCAATACAAGCAAGATAGTGAACACTGAACAAGAAGCACTTACATTCTTCATGCTTGTGGGTCATATTCTGACCCTTTTTTCAATCACCTGAATTCATTTTTCGGCACCTTTGAAAGTGTCGGTATGAGAAGATGATAAAATCGGTCTAGAAGAGACCCGACAAATTACCATCAAGATACCACCCAATACGAACATTAAAGTTATCCCAATATGAATAGGTGTTTGGAGCAAGATGCAATCAAGAAGAAAAACTCAACAACGCTTCTCTAATAACCTACAACGTTGCAAAAGGGATTAAGTGTTTAATGTTCAAACCTTTTCCTCGGTGGGATTCCTATAGCTTCTTATGCATGGCTGACCTTTGCAACCCTTTGACTCCTTCATAAGATACGCGTATCCAACAACCAACAACATGGTGTGAGATCTTCACAACTTTCTGAAACCCCTAAAAGAATTGATCCTAGATCTAAGATTTCAAAATAATAAAAAAATGTTTTTTTTTACAAAACATCATAATTATATTATTATGTACTCTTATGTTGATCGAACTAATCTACTTATCCCAATGAGGATCTTAACACGTTCGTTACCGAACGGCCATATGTGGATGTTTTTGTGTTTTTGTCTGGGACCGAACGGCCATATGTGGCTGTTATCAAAATTTTAACGAGGGACCGGACATCCATATATGGCCTTTTGGAGGTAGGTTGTTAGTATTAGAACAGATATAGGATCGATTCTTGTACAAATACGATGCCAAATATGCAAAAAAAAACCTGGGGACCAAAATTTGGTCCCCAGTATGCAACAGCAACTTTACCGCCTGGTCCCTACGTAAAACTTGAAAAAATTGGCTTGGTAACGAACGTGTAATGGAAGGAAAATGACCATAGGTTCTAGAACTTTTTGGATGATTCTCAACCAGAAAAATCCATCTCTATAACATGTGTGCTAGGTATATTATGAGTCGAATAAATTGTTAAAAACAATATTATCAAGTACTTCCTTGCACTGTACAACCGATGGTAGGTATACAAATTGACCATTGCGGATACTACAACAAAATCAAAGAAAAAATAGTTTATAGGTATTGTTTCTTGACTTAAACGACCGCGACAGTTTTTTTTTTTTTTTTTTTTTTTTTAAATACATACATATACGAGTATTATATGCACCTATAATTCTATGAATAGCACATATGAAGAACATGATGATATTGCGTCGGTGTTATTTGTTCAGAGCGACTGTTGAGAAAAAAAAAAAAAAAAAAAAAAAAAAAAAAAAAAACAAAACATTGGATTCCAGAGGAAAATATATTTATATTATAAAACCAGAAACCAGCTTGGGTTTTGGAAATTAAGGTAAATGGTGAGGAGATTTCAAATATTTACATTACCGTAATGCCTGCATGGGCTACCGAAACGTTCCTCGGATCTGACAGGGGATTTTGGTGTTAAGACGTTTTTACTAACGCTTGACATAACTTTTGCATTTTTGAATGTATTCCTCTTGATTTTTTTACCCTGGGATTTTAGCAGCAGTTGATATTCAAAGCACTACCTCTGAGATATTATTTTGTCTTAATGCTAAATATGGATTTTTCTTTTTGTCAGTACCTACTTTTATTTTTATTTTGAACAATTCCTTTTGAACAAATAGTGAAAAAAAAACAATTATTCAAATTTCATTTAATCATTTCTTTCTTTGTCTCCATAAAAACTCACTATCATTAATTCTCAAGTTTGAGGTACTTTGTCCAAGAATAATTATGCACATAAATTTATGTAAATGGATAACTATTAAATGTACCTTTTTATACTAACGAATATATTTTAAATCTATTTAATGTCTGTATATAAAAACAACACTTAGTTGTTTTTTAAAGAAGGGATAGTAAAACCAACGTGAAAAGCTTTTTTTCTGATCTCATTTTTAAAAAATCTTAGATTTAGCTGTTAATGTAGAAATTATTCAAGTGTGAGTGTTTTCAGCATAATTTTTAAACCCCTTAGAAAATGCTGCTCTTTTTAATGCTTTTTTACTCTACTTAAAAATATTATCACTCAAACTTAATTTCAAATCTACTAATTTGTACATTACTGTGCTGAAAAGTTGGTATACTACTACCTACCTTCTTTAATTTTTTAGCTTGTATGTTCAAAATGTTCTTTTAGTTAATCAAAATCAAAAGTTCTTTTTGACGGAATGTCAAACAGCTATTCTTTATAATGTACAAACATACTTACAACGCTATAAATACATTTATAGGTACGTAATGTGAACTGGTAGTCAAGGAGTTAATATGCTAGTCTGGTAATCCAAGTAGCGTAGGGATCCTTTGGTTTCGAATCCCACCCCATGTATTTCCTCGTGAGTTTGTGACCACATAATAATAAGGCTCTGAGGGTTAGGTGGTAGAAAATGCTTTGAGAACGAACCTCGCCTGGTGGTTCCACTAAAGAGTATTATTATTACTATGATATAACCAACATCTACATTATAAAAAATATAATGTAAAGTTTTGTTTATTTATCATTATTATTCTTTCCATAAAAACTGTGAACATATAGATTTTTAAAGAACTGTAGATAAAAAAAGCATGATGAAAAACCTCTAAACCGATAAATATCTAGTCAATGAGAGCTATATTTTTTTATTTTCCTTATCCTATAATAAGGAAAGTACTCTATGTTCTTCTTATAATAACGCGCTTTAAAAAATTGCTATATAATTATTTGAATTATTGGGAGAATGTCTACTAATTATTAAAGTAATTGTTATGAACATTCACAATTATTATAAATTTCATTACAATACTTTCCTTATCGAACGATAAGGAATGTAAAAAGAAGGTTCAAAAAAACCTTGACTCTTATCAACTAAATCAGATTCAGGAGCTTGAATAAGTTCTGTATTTTCACATCTCAAAACAATACATCATAAGTATTTTAATCAAGACTGTAATGAGTTCTTCAGAGGTAGAACAAAAGATCTATCAATAAAATTACTATTACATACCATAAATATTTGTGTAATCAAGCAAATGTCACAGTTATTACTCATACTCACACTGCAAAATATTGACCGTACTTCCTGGTTACAAGTAAACTGTCATTGATCAAGCTACTGAAATCGGTTCTTGAAAATCAATGAACGTGTGCTTGTTCAGTGGAATCACCAAACTGAGAAAAAAAAGTTTTTAGTGCAGAATTGTAAAACATGTCCAAGATGTAGAAAGACAGTTAAAAGGAAAGTTTATAAAACTAAACGCGATAATTTCTCTGTTTCAGCGGTTGCCTACCCGAGTCTGTACCCCGGGGGCTACATGAGCCACGCAGCGGCAGCCGCTACTATCGCCGCCATGGCCGCTTCCCAGCACTCCGCCGCCCCGCCTCCTAAGCGGAAGCGGCGGCACAGGACAATATTCACGGAGGAGCAGTTGGAGCAGCTGGAGGCCACCTTTGAGAAGACCCACTACCCGGATGTGGTTCTCAGGGAACAGCTGGCACTCAAAGTGGACTTGAAGGAAGAACGGGTGGAGGTAAGCTCTTGTACTATTAAAAAAAGAGATGTTAATAATAAAAAATAGATGATATATTTCTTTCGTCATATTCTTTTTCATCTACTGTCTTGGTTTTTCTTAATTAAATGAAGACCAAAGTTGTTACAGTTAATATTTTTTATTAATAAAAAATGGGTAACGACCATTTTAATTTAAAATGGCTTTTTCTTTCTCCCTATGGTGTTTTCATTTGGACAATATGTTACTATTTACTTTAGCTAGCTAGTACATAATCGCGTACTTTATTTTAGTATCGCAGCCACTCAAATATAACCCTACATATGGATCCAATAGGTGTCGTGTTACAGGAAACTCTACGAGGCATGTCAATGTGAATCAAATTAAATCAAAGCAAACAGTACAATTATCGAGCCAATAGCAAAACAAATATTTGAGAACCCCACACTACAGGCCTGTAGTTGCAAGGAGACGACAGTATCCCGCTAGGAGACTAAGGCCCGTATTTTTGAACGTCCCTAAAACTACTTTAGGGACAACAGTCGGGATTTTGAAATTTTTTGGCCAATGAAGTATATAAATTGTGACTTATGAATCTCTCGATTCCACTGAGATCATATAATATAGAGGGAACCTTATCTATCTCGAGTTGAACAAATTTATGCGTCCAACTTTGAACAGCTGATGGTCCCTCTTTCAACAAATCCCGGCTTCTGATTGGTTCAATTTATTTGAATTTTTTGTTTACTTCATGTAAAGGCGGACATCTAAACATCTTTAATTTTCACGTCAGATACCAACTCTTATATTACTACATAATAAGTAGAAAATAAGGAAAGTAAAAGAGGAAGAAAGACAGAAATTACTAATATGTAAGTATGAAAATAGTAAAAATATTATTTCAGAAGAATTAGGTAGTTTAGGTACCCACTCTTTCGCGAGAGAAAAATTACTACAAGTCCGGCATTGATTTTGAAATCAGCTGATAGTCCCTTTTGAACGCAAATCTTGATACATCGGGTTCCCTCTATGTTATATAACCTCAGTGCTCGATGCCGTTTCCGCACAGGCGCAATATTGGGCCCCATTCAAAAGAAGGAAATGCTTTTTCTTCCGAAATCCAAAGGAGTTGCTTCGATCTACAATAAAAAAGTTTTGAGTACAATAAAGAGTTTTTTCTTTTATCAAATATCAAAAGCTTTTGTTTCTATGGAAGTAAAAGGTATATGTACATCACAAAGCTAAAAATAAAGCTTGCAAACATTTTCTTTGCTCACGAGCAATTACAATTTTTCTGTGAATATGGGCCATTTCACACAGAGGGTATTTTCACCTCTGTGTGAAAATCATCTGTGTTATTGTTTACATTTTCTAATCTTTTCAAAAATAATTTTTGTCTGGTGATTCTTCTTGTTTAATAGTTTTAAATTTCTTTATCCTTTTTAAGTTTTTAAACAAGTTTTTTCCGAGATGGAAGCCAATTTGAAAATAATTATTACTATTCCGATCTCAGCCTTCTCAGCGAAAGAAGTACCTACAATTTATATCTCACAGGCACGTTGAATCTTGATATTAGTGTCGATGTCACGTTGAATTCACCAGTTTTCGTTCTGTCGATTATGATAAGCAACGTCCAGCGAATTCAGGACTCGGATGGGTGACCATTTAAATTTTGGACAATCTTGATGCTAGCTATTCCGGTCCAACTCAAACTGTGCTATCTATTGTTCAATAATTGAATTAATTTATTAATAAAGAAAAATGTTAATTCATTGTTTTATCACTATCCAATGTTCTCTTTTCAATGTTCTGCATTTTACTTATTTTCTACACAGTTATCTACCAAATGTACTCATTATTCATGATTTCCCAAGCCCTTCAAAGACTTTTTATGCTCGACGGTGTCAGGAGTCACAGTGTCCGAGTGGTCTAGCGCACCAGACTTACATTGAAGTGAGCTGAGTTTGAATTCCGGAGGAATTAGACTTTTTTATATCTGTATTTTGGATGTTACGTGGTTCACTAATATCTGGTGTGGAAAAATGAGTATTGGTAGAGACGACCACTTGTGACATACGAGAATAAAAAATGAATATGTTACTTGAAATTTCGTCAACCTACCGACATACGTTGTGATATAAAATCACAAATAAACCAGATAGAGCCAGCGTTCATGGCGCTGTGAACGCACCGGTTCTCGTGGGACCACCAAAGTTAAGCAACGTCCAGGTGAAGACTTCGTGATGCTGGCATTTCAACCCAACCCAGGCTGGCTGAAGTTAATGTGGGTAGAAGGTTTGTGAGTTTCCTACGATCGCAGGGTAAAACCCCCGTCGTAATATGAAAAAAAAAAACGAGATAGGTAAATGCTACCTTTGTCCTAAAATGAGGAGGGTACAGTAAAAATATTTTTTTTTGCAGATACTTGATTAAAAGATATATAGGGGGCAAGGACTCTGAATGTTACAGTCCTCTCTTTAAATAAATATTCATTAAAAAAAAAAAAAAAAAAAGATATATATGTTATAATATTTTTTTTAATATTTAGAATATTATTAATAATGACAAATATTTAACTTTCAATATAATTATACAACATGTCTATTGTAAATTAGTTTGTCCAAACTACTTGTTAGCAAACTTTTTTCTTCATCAGATGTCTTGCTGGTCCTTCAGGTTCTATTAGGCCATTCAAAATTAAGGATATCTCTTGAAAGATGTTCGTCTTCCCAAAGTAAATACGTGGATACGTAGGTAGGTATATAAAAAGGTTTTCTTTCTTTCTTGGCGGTGCAAAATTAGCGTTTTGTTTGATTCTCGAATATTGCCAGTATAATTATGAAATTTGTTGAAAAGGCTATATAATTGTTAAATAAATAAAATACAATAATATTAAGGAAGTAAAATCACTTCCAAAAAATATTATAATGTGTCTTCACGAATTTCAAAAATACCGATGAGAAATCACCGGCAGTTGTAAAGTGCCGATTTCCGACACTTCAGATTTTCAACAAATTTCATTCATTTTTAGGGTCAGCTGATTGGAAATGCAAAGAAACGTGCTGTTTATGTATATTTATATATACATCTTTCTGGCTGAAATGGGAAAATGTTGTGATCGACTGCTTTCTGCTCATGCGCTGAGCAGCGCTCAAGATTTGTGAGAAGCGTTCAAGACTTAAGTTCAAAATAAATTCTGTCTCTGTGGCTGATATGATTCACTGCGCATGCGTATCCGGACCACTCACACTAAATTTGTTTTAGGGTCGTTCAAAAATACGGGCCTAACAGTATCCTGGAGAGAATACAAATGGGGGTTACCAAAACAAACAAGAAATTAGCTGCAACTGGAAAAAAAAGTTACTTGAGACGGATGCCTCTAGTTTTTTTTTTTTTTTTTTTTTTTTTTTTTTTTTTTTTTTGGTTCTACATATTTGCACTTTCTTGTAGAACACCTTGGTATCGTGCTCCATTAAACTGAATGCAAAAAGTGATGAAAATATTGAAAACTTACATCGATATCAATATTTCCCTCTATCTTGATCGAAGAAGAAAAAATGTAGGTATAATATATATAAAAAATAAACAAAAACTGATAATTAATATTTAATAATAAAAATAAAACGTTACAGCATCAAATTTGAGTAAGGATCAAACAAGAGTTGTGCTCCGCTTGAATGAGCTCAAATTTTACGGTACAGATGTCGCAAGCTTTAATAATACCAATTTATGTCACATCAAACACAATGGAAAGCGACTGATTTCCGAACATCTCTTCATTTCTACCCTGTCCTAAACTCTTTTTTTCTGTCAGGTAATATGTCGTATCCCCACTTCTCTTATAGTTATACCTTTGACTTTCAATTTATATTAATTGCAGATAAATGATACAAATACACTTTTACTAGTAAAAGGTGACATCAAACACCAATGATAAAATAATTATGTTCATAGATTTCTACAAATCGAATCTGGCAAAAGTTTAGAGATTTCCAAAATTATTTCGTACTTAGGTAAGGTTTACATATTATTTGAAATTTAACTCTCATTTTTGCCCCTTTATAACATCCACAGTTCAATCGAGATAGAAATATAACATTACAGACTGATAAGAGTGGAAGATGCCAAAATAAATACATTACATTATGTATAATTCCACTTCAGAAGGTTCTAACTTTACTTTATATTTAGTTCAAGGTTGATTTTTGAATAACTAGCCGTAGACGATATTTTAATATTTATCCATTTATCACTGGAAAATTCAAACAACATTACACAATACACCACACACAGGACATGGAAGGAGCCCAGAAAATTGCTTCTGGTCGTCAATAAGGGTTAATGCCCCATCAATCCTTGCATCACCATGACACAACCATCATGGACATTGGACAATTGGACACGGACTAGATAATTTGATAAAAGTCATGGCACAATTGACATATCCACTAAAATATAACGATTTGATTTTATATTTGGCTTATTCGTCAAAATATGATGATAATATCTACCTAAGTACATAATATACTAGATTCCCCTTCAATATGAACCCTACAAGTGCCGATAATTATTACAAGTCTATATTGATTAAACTGGTACTAATGACATAATATCCACAAAGCTAGTCATTTACCTACTTACTGACACATCCACTAGAAATAGGAACAATATTCGATTTAATATTCGATGCTGATGAAACATCCTCTAGTTTCTATAGTTATCAATGTTATCATATACGTATGTGTTAATGTTAATTGATTCTGAAATTTCCCAGTTGAAAAAAAAAATAGACACCCTGTATATGTAATAAATGTCTTGAGTAATTTCCAATCCCCCGAAGGTATTTTCATTTAGGGGCACTTCTGATGGAAAAAAATAAACATAGTATACCGTTGTTGTTGTAGCCAGCTTGACTACAGCTGGAGGGTTGGGTGATGGTCTCCAGCCAACTTTATTTCAAAGTTGGCTCGTCCTGAACCACATATTTCTATATGTACGATCAACCATCATGAGGACTTGGACTTTTCTTTATAAGCTATTAAACCCTTAGGAAACTGCAAGCTAGCCTGGCTTGTAAGGGTTGACTAGTCTGTTTTCTGTTTATAGTCTTCTAGCGGGACACCGGTCTTCTCCCTGTTTAACGTCCCCCAGCCAGACTACGTCCTCCAGCCAGACTAACGTCCCCCAGCCAGACTAATAGTATTATTACACTAATTGGCACAGAAAATAATATGAACAATATTTGCTAAATAGCCAAAATTCGAGCTTTGGGCATTTTTTGTATTTTGTCACTAAAGCCTAATATAATATAAACTTGATTTAGACTAGAACAAAACCATGTAATAGAATAAACATTATTAAGTACAAACTAAATGTCTTTGTAGTTTTGTCACATCCTCTATATATTGAAACACTTTAATAACAATACAATTTTATTTTTACTAGATTTCGAGTTTGGCTTTTTTATGGAATCATTTCATATCGACTCAACTACAAGTATTTATATTTTTTGAGGCACGGCCGTATTTACATTTGAGCATGTCTTGAGAGTGGCTAGAACTTCTACAAAATTCGTAGGAAAATCGTTAGTCCGCATTCTCGTTACGATAAGAAGATCCCTACCAAATTTCAATGAATTATTCATTCGGTCTCATTTGGACATTCGGTCTGGTTTGGACATTCCGTCTGTTATTATAATTCAATGAATGTAAATCGATTTATATGCATTTTAAGATTAGTTTTATTTTTTATCCCAGCGAGATCCTAATACTCATAGGTAAAAACGTAGTTAACAGTGCTATTTCAACATGCATAAGGTTAGATTATGATTTCATGGTCCTTGTTTTTATTCTACATATAAATTTTGAAAATAACAAACATCCAATATTACATTTACAAGCTCGTCTAGAAGTTTAGGGGAATGCATGAAAAATAAACAGTGAAAAATGTTGAGCATGAAAAGCATAAAGCAATAATACAGGGATTGAAATAAAGCATAATATCATCGATGTAGGCGTCCTGGGAAATGGGTTTATGTGTTGTGTGTTCTCTTTTTAATCATTCAGAAATTTGATGAGGACTTTAATTTTGTGTGGCTTTGTTTGATACTTAGATGTTTGAAAATAGAATTATTTTTCAAATGCTGATAATCATGAAATTCATTATTTGTGTGTTTTGATCATTGATACTTTTGTTCCCTTCAACATTAATCAAATACTTACTTTCTATGAATCTTATTGGTTATCCTCGGCCCCACTTCAGCTGCGTCAGATTGACTTGATTACTACAGCTATTCAATAATTTTATTGTTATAAATATAATCTCTCAATTGATATCTACGAAGCTGATTTTTATTTAAAAGTTTCTTTAAATTGATGGATGTGAGATTTAAAATATTTACTTATAGTATACCTATACCTACCCACTACAACACAAAAGTCAACTCCCTGAAAAAGACTTGACTGAAAACTACAATCAAGCAACTTCACTTCCCTTGCACAAGCCGTGAAAATATTGTTAAATAAAAAATGAGACCAAGGCGGGGTAAGAGGAAGAGAAAATCTGATGTTATGGTTTTGCCCCGGGCTTGGTAATTTCATTGTAATAACAAGGCTGCCATGCTTTCATAGTTATACATATTTAATGTGCACTCGCTTCGAGTTCGGTTTTTGTACCGCATATTTTCAATACAAACAAAACGGGGCAATCCATTCATAATTTCTGAGCTAATAAGGATCAGGTGGGGTAATAGAATAATCCCCGATAAGTTTCCATTCCGATCCGCCCCTCCCTCTGTCCCTCTCCTGGTTTTGAAAACCATGGGCGAAAATATTCGTTTTGAACTTGGGATTTAAATATTGAGAAACTTTCTGTACTTTTCAATATTATGCTTTGTTGTTTAATTTTAGGTATTTACTATAGTGCTGTTTTGAAATATCAGGCATCTCACGGCATCTGTTTTTCAATATGAAGGTAGTGAGGATGTCTGAATGGTTCCGTCACGCGTAGAATATCAAATATTTATCCTGAAAACCGTCGTTTCTGCAAAGGTCAATGACGTTAATGTATTTTAAAGGCTTCCGTAACTTTATTTTGTGTTAGATAGGAGAGACATCTACAATTCTAAATCATGTTTACACAAGCCCAACACAATACACGTGTTGGGGGATCGGCTGAAATTCAAGTAGCATCTTTTCAGCATCAGGCACGATATGTAACTGATGTTTTTGCAGGAACACATTTTACCGGTTCAATGTTGTGAAAAATCTTTCAGGTTAAATGGCCTTTTTTATGACTTTAAATGCTTCTACATTTTGTTTTATTTCATCTTTAAGCGTAAAAAAGATAAGTTACCACGGACTTTCACCCCTAGAAAAGCCATTTTCTAATTTACCATTATTTTAGCCGAAAAATGACGTGAACAAAGAAATAATCTTACGAAAATGTATCTATAGTCCAAGTAAATAGCCAACAAGAATATTTTTTGATTTCATACTGTGAAAAACAATAATATAGAGACATGTAAACGAAAATTTCACTAAAAATTAAATAGTCGCTGAAATACAGTGTGGAACAGTTTTGAACTTTGCACCCTGCCAGCTCCGCCCCTGATAAGATTTTTGAAAATTTTAAAGGCTCATTATTATCAACCTGATTCAGGTTTTAATGAACAGGAATAAAATATATGGCACTCTATTTAAAATAAGCGCGAACAAAAAAAAAAAAAATGCCCTAAAGACCATAAAGGCCACCCGGAGCCTAAAATAATTATGACCACATGATGGGTCATAGGGTACTACCTATCCTTTGAACTTTCTTTTGCGTTCAAAACCTTTTCGGAAACTTACTGTATACAGGGTGGACCAAAAAAACGTTTACACCCGTTAATGGTAGATTACTGACGACATTTCCAGGCAGGATCTGCAATCCGTTTTTTCGGATTCGCCTTCGTAACTGCACAAAGTGATTTTTTGCAACTTTCCGAAAAAGTCCGACTTTGGCTTATTCTTCAGGTCAGTACTTTTTTCCTGTTTAAGATGAGTTGATTCTGAACAATTTTGCAGAAAGCCAACAAAATTTCGATGTTTCTAGCTACACTACTTTGTTTTTTACGATTTGGTTTGTCATATTTTTTTACACCTGAACAGAAAAAAAACACCCAAAAAAACTTTTTTACTAAATAAAACACTCGACATTTGTCCGAACAAATTTTGGCACAGACATGGGCAAGTTTGATAAAAGTTGGCGGCCGCCCCGAGGATGCTAAAAAATAATTTTACGATTTTTTATCACGTGATCTTCTGGGAAAAATTATTAGATGTTTGCCAAAAACTCTTCAAAAATCCTAAGAGTTTTCTAGCTGTAGACTGTGTAAGGGCGTCTTGTATTGTTTACAAAAATTGTTTACATTACTTTTTTTGAATACCGCGGTCTCACATGCCTTCATCAGACAGTTTAGGAAAATTCAAATGATAAATTTCGTGCTTCCCTGATTGTCCGTGGTGTTAGCTAGATGTGGTAGTGCTAAGAGTATTAGTCGCATGATCGAGGTTCAATTCTCGATGGTCAATAATATTTTAATTATCAAAAAAAAATCTGATGGAATATTTTATTCATACCTGTATCTGACCTGTTGTAACACCAGCAACTTATGGTTTTTTGGGGGTAATACCATCTGTAAATTGAGTTATATCAGATACTATTGTTATCACAATACACATGATTATTATTCATGTAATCCCCTGAGAGACTGCCAAGATAATGTAAGGATGTTTTTTTCTTATGCTTCCCTACGATAGAAAAAAAAAACTAGCGAATTTTCCAAACGAAAATAGAGTTTATGAAATAAATCCAGGTAAATATGTAGGTAGGTTCTTCTATCATAAACAATACTAATTAAATAACAAATATTTACCGATTGCCAACTCTTAATAGAAGTCTTGAAAAAAACAAGATAGGTAATATTTTGTAAAATTAATAAACTTTTGCAGTCTTTATTATGTTTTATACTATTTTGATATAAACAAAAAGGTATTTAAAAAAACATTTTGTGTTAGTACCTATGTTCAATGAGAAATAGCTCAGTGGTAAGTTAGTCCACCCGGTCCGAACGCCAGAGCCAGCAAAAAATTCATGACTACATAATAAAAAAGACTGTTGCCATTTTATTGTTTGTAGAAGACGTTTGTAATGTATAAAATAAATAAATGGAAACTTAAAAAAAAAAAAAAAAAAAAATAGTACACACTATGGATTCTCCTCACACAAATTTTTGAAACCAATGGTGACTTTAGTACCTTAGTTCTAACTCAGAACTGTCCCTCTACCTTCTTGCCTTTCTCTCTCTCTCTCTTTCGCTCTTTGTCTCTCTCTCTTTCTCTCTCTCTCTCTCTCTCTCTCTCTCTCTCTCTCTCTCTCTCTCTCTCTCCCTTCTCAATTCCCTTAGAGGAACTGTTGGAAGTGGCGTCCACCTTCCTGGATGCAAAGGTTGAACCTCTTCATCATGTTCCGTCGAATGTTGCGGAAGATTCCAGGTTTTTCTGTCAGATCATCGAATGCCAACAGGATTCTTGCTACCAGATTTCGTAAACTATGTTTTTCACGTGATCCCAAATGTTCCTGTTGGCAACTCCATAGGCTAAATGCGTATCTGCCATTTCAGCATCCGAATTATAATAATGTAACTTGTACTAAAAAAACTCAAGAAGTTTACAGATAATCTTAATATATAAATGTCAAAGTCACTCACTGACCACTGACCACTGACCACTGACCACTGACTGATCATCGCTCTACAGCCCAAACCGTAAGTCCTAGGAAGCTGAAATTTGGTAGGTAGCTTTGTCTTATAGTCTAGATGTGCAATAAGACGGGATTTTTCGAAATTCCCACTACAACACCTGCCATTGGCGAAAAAGGATTTTTTGCTTTCACGGCCATGCCTCGGCCCGCAAAGCGGGCGACAGCCCGCTTGTATTTCATAGAATGCAGAAAAATATGCTTGAAAACTATCATCGAGAAACAAACAATCATTCATTTGACTGGCCTTTAATTAATTCCAAGGAAAATAATTATCAGACATAAATAGCTAATTACGCTTTGAGTACAAGACGACCCTAGACGGTCAACACTTTTAAGATTTTGAACATCATTTTTTGAGACTTACCTGGTTCGTTTTCCAGGAAGATCACGTGATAAAAAATCGTAAAATTATTTTTTAGCATCCTTGGGTTGGCCGCCAACTTTTATCAAACTTGCCCATGTCTGTGCCAAAATTTGCTCGGGCAAATCTTGAGTGTTTCAAAGTGTAAAAAATTTACATGAGAATTTTTTTTCTATTCAGGTGTCAAAAAAGATGCCAAACCAAACCGTAAAAAACAAAGTAGTGTAGCTAGAAACATCGAAATTTTGTTGGCTTTCTGCAGAAATGTTCAGAATCAACTCATCTTAAACAGGAAAAAAGTTCTGACCTAAAGAATAAGCCAAAGTCGGACTTTTTCAGAAAGTTGCAAAAAATCACTTTGTGCAGTTATGAAGGCGAATCCAAAAAAACGGATTGCAGATCCGTCCTAGAAATGTCGTCAGTAATCTACCATTAACGGGTGTAAACGTTTTTTTGGTCCACCCTGTATACCTAATAAAAGAAATCATTTTGTATTTTTGTAACTCGAACAATCTTTGAAACTTTGCGATCGTTCCTGTGTCAGGGAACCCATATAAAATTTACATTAAAAGTGTTTCAACAGTTAAAGAGTAAGAGATGAAATGAAACACAGAGCGGGGGTTCACTTCATTAATCACTTTATGTCGAATTGTAAACAAGGAAGAAAAATGCCTCGGTTTTTCCAATTATAAAGTACAAATAAAATATTTATATTAAGGAAAACTAAAGCCATATAAAAGTACGAAGGAATAAGTAATTATCTCAACGAAAAATCTCGACACGAATAAAGCTTGGAGTAAAATACCTAATTTTATTCTGAAGATTTTTTTTTTTTTTTTTTTTTTTTTCACCTTTCCAAGTATACCTACTAAACTTGTTATTTGTATGTACGTGTTGGTATATGATCCATCACGCAATATTTAGTAGCTACTAGAGAAGTCCATTAGTCTTGTTCCTCCGACATAAAAAACGAAAAAAAGACATTTTCTAATATTAAAATATTTTGAAATGAGTATTTTAAAAGTAAGAAGAATTATGCATTATCGACCTCAGATAATGGATTGTTATAAGAAAATTTGACAGAATTTAATATCAATTTATTTTTCTGTAATGCCAATTAAGAAACAGTTTCTTAAATATTTTTGAGGTAATTTCGCCAACTGTGTAGGCCTCGACAAAGTCGCGACTTTGGCTTTTACATTTTTCGTTAGTAAAATTGAAATATTTTACAGTTATATAGGTATTTTTATACTTTATGTATAGGTACCTACTCGTATAGATAAACTTTTTATGAGAAAATGCCAGCTGGACTGATTATTATTCTTCTTCATAATATTTTGCATTTTTTACAGTTTAATTGAGTTTGATATTTTCCCACTTTTTTAATTTGAATAAATGAAATAAAAAATCTTGACCGACTAATTACAAATTAAATTAAAACAATAAGAAAGAAAGCTTCCATTCAATGATAGTTAGATATACATTTTATTTGAATTATAAATGAATAAATTTAAAGTATTTCTATACGGGGTGGATCAATATTTGATTCGAAAATTAGTACGACTACAGAAAGTCGATTATTTCTACTGTTTCTTTTCCCATTTTTCTGATTATCCCTGTATTTTCATATTATTCTGATCGTTGCAACTAATAGATGTGTATCACTGTACCTGTCTATATACTTATATTTTTTGATGTAATAACTTTTTTTAAAAAATACTAAACTTTTTAAATAAAGAGATCGAAAAAAAATATATTTTCAAAACTCTTCTGTTTATTAAAAATACAAGTTGAACGTCTCATCTATTGGGAAGTTCATTTTAAAATAAAAACTTTGATTTTTTTCCATAAAAAAAACATTAATAAATAATATAAATTCACTAGATACCAACAATTATTCGCCTTTATGGCTCATTGACACACTAAATTAGGATACAGCCAGCGTCGATGGCGCGTTGAATGCACCGGTTCTCGTTGGATCACCGAAGTTAAGCAACGTCCAGCGAGGTGCAGACTTCGTGATGCTGGCATTCCGGCCCAACCCAGGCTGGGTGAGGTTAATGTGGGTAGCAGGTTTGTGAGTTTCCTGCGAATGGAGGGTAACACCCCCGTCGTGATATGACCAATGCAGTTGAAAGCGACGTTAAACCGTTAAAAAAAAAAAAAAAAAATAGGATACAAGAAGCCCGGGTTTGAATTCTGGCTTGGTATAAATTATCGCCATTGTACTTTGTATGTATGTGTAGTTGTGTATGTGTACTGTGTGTACTTCAGTCTTACTTTTCTTATCCTAGAGAAAGGAAAGTAATGGAATCACCCAAAAAAATCCTTGTGAGTGGAAAAGAGTTGTTATATGCATGGGTAACGGAGGAAATAATAATTGATAAATAAGAAAAGTGTCGAGATTCAGACTCTTGGTATTGCTGGGATACCTATACAAGTATACATATACACAATTAAACAGAAATAATTATTACCTGAACTTGACTTTTAACTGTCTGACTAACCAGTTCAATATACGAGTATTATTATAATTTATCTAACTTGAAGCAAATATGTAGATGGTAACGTTTTGGTTGAAGTTGGAAGAATTCATAAAGTAAAATATGTTTACACAGCCTCTAGGATGGTTATATTCAAAAATACCCAAAGAGCATGAAATTTTTAATTACAGCAAGTAAAATTTTGATGGATCCATTTTGATTGGACCAATTTTCTGCCGGGAAAGGTCTCCCTCCGATTTCTTTTGATGTCTCTGATTGAAATGTTTCCAATCACCATTAGCTCAGGAACACCGTCGCGATAGCAGAGGAAACAGCTTTCTTTCCATCTGTGTTCAGATGGATACCATCTCGACTATAGTGACGCGCGTGAAGAATTTGATTGGTATCTATAATATCTATACTGTCTCGATTCAGCTCTTTGAGAAAGTAGACAAGGTTTTCATTGAAATGGAATATGGAACTGTTCTGATAGTACTCTCGATTCCAATGAACACGCAGAGGTACCAGAATAAATGTAAATTTCACTTTGGGATATTGTGTCAGTAGCTTCAGTAACGCTGGTTTCAGGGTGCTAAAGCTATTACGATCAATATCATTGGTTCCTCCAAACACGAAAACATGATCTCCAATGGAAACTGATTGTTTTAAATAATTACAAATTTGCATAAGGCTTGCACCACCTTGAAAATGTGATACAATGTTGGTTTTGTCATCGACTTGCTCCTGCACCAGATCTTTCAGCTGTCGGACATGTGAGTCCCCAATGATGAAGAGAGTCCCTCTGACTTCCACAAATTTCTTACACATTCTTTTCGTGGGTTCAGTATTTTCTTTCCTATTTTTTATTGAAGGATTTTGATTTTTGCTGACTCGAGTTTTCTTTTTAGTACTTTTGTCTTCGTTACTGGATATATTTTGACTCTGTGGATCAACAGCTCTTGTATTGGTATTGCTAACTTTCTGTTCTATTTTTTCTGAAAATTATAACAAGCCATATTTAAAGCTTACCACATGATATTTAATAGTTGTTTCCGACTAAAGACTGATTTTCATAATTTGTGTGATGTTCAAAAAGTCTGTTTAGAAGAATGAATAATTATAATCGGACCCGAATATAATCGATAAGGCGGCGGACTTGTAACCTGGAGGTCGGTCGTTCAAGTCCCAAGTTCAGCAAAGATTTAGTACAGCCAAGTTTGAGTAGTTGTGATCTCACAAAAGTGATTAACACAAAATATGATAACGAACAATTGCACCCATTAATTATTGTTACTTAGACCACTTAGAGAAGTCTACATCGCGGACATTATTATTCCTGTGACGAAGTATATATGGACCTCTAACAACTTTTGGCTTTCAAATCCGAATACCTTGACATCTCAACAGCGTCATCAACTTTTTCATAACAGTTATATCAAATAAAAACATTGAGGTTACCTTTCACGCAATATATTATGTCAATGTTTTCACAATCATCTTCTTCTGATTTCCTTTCAGTGCCCACTCTTTTGGTATCACTTATCATGTTTTTACGTTCATTTTCTGTAGTCTCGTCAGTAATTTTGTCCTCTACTTGTATATTTTCCACCGTACCTGTTTATAAATGAAACACAGTATTTTTTAATATTGTTACATAAAATCATGCAGATGGAAGTACCAATTCAATATTTACCAAGAAAGATTTTGAGGTATATTGATGTCCCTTATGGTAACTTAATACATACCTATTAGGGTTAATTCCACGTCAAAATATCACTGTAGGTTCAATTTATCCTACATATTATTAAAAATCTTACCTTTAACTGAGACACATATCGTACGCTCTTTACTTTTCAAATAACCTTCAATGAATTTGCATTTTTCTTCACTTGTCTCTTTGTATGGAAATGTAGTACTCGTTTCCTCTAAAACCCCTTGTGGAATGCCAAGATGATCCATCATAGAAATTCGTGGACTTGAACTGATTCGATATGCAATTATCCTGGAGTTGCTTGACATTCAAGGACTTCAACACTAAAAACGTAACTAAAACAATGAAATCTTAAACACCACTATGATCTTACAATAGTTTTTATTTTACCTCTTAGAATATTGGCATACAAATAGAAAGTGATAAGTGTAAAATATAATTTAAAAATTTGCAGGACTGTTTCAAATAATTTCTTAAAACTATTTTCAGATATTTAATTTGTAAAATGAAGCTCATTGGTATAACTAAAGTTGGCTACATGGAACATAGCTTTAGTAGACCAAGGAGAGGGGAAGTGTGTACAGTGTTACAATCTACACAAAGGAAGATACAGTTATGGGTGGATATTAATAATTGTGGAGAAGACGCTTGGAAGAGACACACAAAAGTCCTTCTACTAACTGTCTTATCTTTTGAAAATGTCCTCACTCACTATATGAATTTACTTAATGTTATTCTTGTATGTATAATCCCCGTATGTACAACTGTACAGATGTTATTCTTGTATCAAGCAATTTTTCTGATTTCTCTTTATGTTTTGCAATGAAGCCAATATTCTAGTGATTTCGTTACAAACTTCGTTACTATTGGCAGGTACCAACCTATTTCAGATAATAATATTATTCAGAGAATGAGAATATAAGTCTAGATTTCAAATAACTTCCTTTATTCGTAGGACATGACATAAAATAATATGTAAAACTAAGACCCGTGTATTGCACTAAATCCTGGTTTCTTCAATAATTTATTAAAAGGACATTGAATATAAAATTATCTGATTATGCAAGACTTACCATCTTTCAAAAACAAAAAGATGCCTACTTAATTTCCTACCTACCCAAATAGCTCGTCTGTAAAATAGGCTTTCATGATGAACTTTTTGATCGAGAAAATTTCTATTCAACCATCTCATAATTATGTTAAAGCTTGCACAATTGTACATATTATATCGGCTTTAATTGATCTATAACCCATGAATGAGCAAACACAAAGGAGGTGTGTAAGCTTTAAGTGACATCTGTCAAAACAATGCTGACTTGTCATTATCAAACACTGGCTCCCACTTGAACACACGGCCACACCTCACAACGACTTTTTGAATAAATTGTGACCAAACTGTTTATTGGGAAAATGGAAATTAAAAATCTTGAGCAAAATTACAGAAGTAATTTCCTTATAACCCTATAGCATGCACTTACTATACTACATTTTACAAATTACATTCTACATACCTAATAACGTGTAGGGCAAAATATGTTATTTATTCTTATCCACCACACGTATTCTGATTTGATCTTTTCATAGGTCTGGTTCAAAAACAGAAGGGCAAAATGGCGCAAGCAGAAGCGAGAAGAACAAGAAAAGCTTCGAAAACTTCAGGAGGAGCAACTGAGCAGTCTTCAGAACATGACGTCCGCACCACCACTAGGAAAGTACCCGTCTGAGGATGAGGAATCTGATCTGGAAGTGGCCTAGTCAATTAGATGAGTTTCAATGAAAAGACTCAACCTCAGAAACTGTCTGTTTACAAGATAATTTTGTGAGTGTATTCTAACAAATACCAAGGTTCTGTATAGTTAAAGTAAAATTCCTTTTCAATCTTTTCAAAATTTGTTATTCTCTGTAAGATGATGAGTAATAAAAAAAAATAGCAAAAAATTGACTTTGATGAGTAGTTTTGGTCAGTCATGTGGTCATGTCATGAATCGAACATTTCGAATACTCGTTTACAAAAGTTCGTTCATTTGTTATTGATAATTTTGAAGAAATATATAGGTACTAGCCGTTTGCCCGTGCTTTGCAACGGGACTAATTTTCAAATTTACTAAGGCATGGCCGTACTGCCGGACAGCAATGCTTTTTTGATTTTTTTATAATTTTTCTGGACAAAGCGATAATGGTTTTGGGGGGGTCAATTCTGAGACATTTTTCGCTATCTCTTACCGTTTTGGCTAAACAACTCCGGACAAACAAACAAACATAGGTAGGTAGGTAGTCCTTTTTTTGAAGAAATATATAGGTATATTAATTTTAACACATTGGTAAAATCAATTTACATTCATAATCAACGTAGCTCCGAATGACTTCAAATGAATCAAAGGACTCCAAATTTAGCACAGAGTCTCCTTTTGGTATGTATGTGCAAATTGTGCAATGTGCATAAAAACGAAATAAAAATACGAATAAAAAATTCGTATTTTTTGGCCACCAATAAAAAAAGTGAATACGAAATAAAAAAATCGAAATATTAGGATGCCAGCCACAGGCAAAAACTTTAACGGCGGCAAAATGCCGGGTTAAAGCTAGTATAGATATAACATAATTATTATAGTATAGGTACATATAAAAATATAGGTAAATATTGTAAAAATAAATATTAATATTAAAAACAAAAAATATTGTATAAATTGTATGTATATTTTTATTTTAGTAATAGAATATTATGTTTGTTGGTTTTTTGAATTTATTATTTTTAAATGTCGAATTTTACGTGTTCTTAATTGATTGGATTATAAATTAAATATTTAGCTCTTACCTATTATAATTTCCGTAAAGTTTCAAATTAAATTATCCTATCTCAAGCATACTCGTAAAGTTACTTAAAGCCAATAATTACGTATTGTGAAAGGCAATTCTATAAATAAAAACATTATTATTACAATTATTAATACTTTAATGTCTTCTTTTTAATTTATTATGCCTTCCTTCCATTCACTTTTTTATATTTTTACTTTCTATAACGAAGGTACATACGTATGTATAATATAATTAGGTATAAGGTATGAAAAGTTTTATTTTCGGTTGGTTTTTTTCGAAATTGAGGTGATAACATATCTGGACGAATTAGATTCTTCGGATTTCAAAAAAGTATTTTTTATCAAATGATCCGTTTGTATGTATGTGTGTGTATACAAAATATCTCAAGAACGTTACGTCTCGTCGCGTCGTAGAGCGATGAAATACATTGCGTAAAAGTACGAACCCTGAACAATTTCATGAAAATCGTCAGTTTCATTTTTTGGTTATATCTCGAGAAAAAATAAAAACTCAAATAGCTCGTAAACCAATTTAAACCCTACTGCCGCCACTGGCGGCTCCATGAATTACTCTTAGACAAAATTATCATGGTTATGGAGGTTTTTGTGGTTTATGGGGGTCAACTCCCATCAATTGTTGATAACTTCAACCGCTTAGCCAAAAAGGCCAAACACCCCCAGAGCGGCCTGCAAAAAAACGGTTTCCTATTAGATACTCAAAATTCCACTTAACATCCATTGGTCAAAAATTTTGTACTTGTACACGTGGATTTTGCGAGGCTCTAACTCCCTATCCAATAGACTACCTTTCTAATTAAATTGATTTATCCGTTTATGATTTCATACTTTCATTAGATTAAAATTATTTATACTGCCGAGGTAGTCTAAAAATTCCCTTTACTCCAGCAGTCAAACAGGTCTTATTTATTGCATGAGTGAAAAATTCATTCGACGTTGAATTTCCAATAAAAATTGTTCCTACTTTGGACGCTTCGTTTAGAGGTTATAGGTAAGTGAATAGGTTTTGTAACTGTGCCTCCTTCAAAATAGGTACTAAATTTTGCGAGTTCAATCAAAAGTCACAGAATCCGTCAAAAACTCACAGGAATCTTCTTTATAACACCTAGAAGAGATTTTAAAAAATATCAACTCTGTGGCCATTTTCTGGAAGCATCGTCTCTTTTGTCTAATTTTCTTGGTCTGGTTGTAAGCTCTTGTGTTGGTCTTTACTTATTAAGTACGACATTTATGAAGTTTATGACATTTCTTTCTCAATGCAGTTCACTAGGTTAGAGAGGAGCAACTCGGCATGAGACTTGGGAGGTCAGGGTTATCAGATCAGTGACCTGACCACTGACCATCAGGCTCCTAGTGAAAAACGGGGGTCTTGTGATCGATCCTTGGCAAATACTACATTAGGTTTTGTTATTGTTATTCTAGCGGATTAAGTCACGCCGGATTGTTATGATGGCCTATATTTGTATCGCATAATCTGAAAAGTCTTTTACCAACCAGTTTAGTGACCCTATTCGTCATGTCTCATTCCTTATTGCACAATTTGCAAGTGAAACATTTCTAATCATGCCGTTGAAACTTTGGAACCAGATGCCTGGATCTATTCAAGTCTATTTCCAAGTCTCTGGTCTGGTCCTTCAAACGAAAGAGAGATGCACAGGGTAGTACTCCCGACAAAGAGATTTCGCGATACAGAGAGCTGGAAAATATTGCTTTAGTGTTGAGCAAACTAAAGAAAGACGAATTATTTAATGAAATATAGGTACCTATTAGATATATTATTGTTTGTACATCTGTGGAAGTCCCCATCAATTACACTCCATGAGATAATGTACCAAACATGCAATTTACAGGTATCATTCTCCCGTTGGATATCCGAATAAATTCTCTGTAAGAATTTTTTTTTGATAGTTCATAGATATAATATTTATGAATTATTAAGTCCTTGTGTACTGACCATGCCTAGCCTATGAAATTCTCACCCCACGCTGGTTTCAAAATACTACAAACCTTATCAATGCAATCATTCACAACAGCGCCAAAACTCTGAGAAATGAACAGTACCTACGCAAAATGATTCGCAGTATAGTGTTAGTGGTGTTAGTGGTGTCGGTGTTCATTGTGTACGACGTGGTGCTAGCTAAACAAGCTGGCGTCTACAAGAAAACATGGCGCGGTAAGTTGAATACCTTTATATTTCAATACTTGTGGTCTAACCAAAACCGTCTGATGAGGACAGACTTGAATTTTCTTGCCCGGGAAAAACTCGAAACCACAGCTTCTGAACTGCAGATACCTACTTAAAGTTCAAAAAAGTCTCGTTAAAAAATATATTTTTTATTTCTTTTGAGAAATGTTCTCTTTTTGTTTTTCTAACCTATTGGGAAAAATTGCCAGCTAACTGCTAAACCTCAAAATTTATGCATGTAAAATCCTATGGGAGAACTAGAAAGTGAAAGCCTCCCTATGTGTAGCATAGGTACCTGTGATAATCTATGTAGTAAAATTATTATTTCTTATTTACATAGGTAGGTTTTATCCTCCTGAGACCTGAATGTGCTTTTGAAAGTAGTAAAGACAACTTCACTTCACACTACTATCTTCTCTCAAAAACCGTCGGGAATTTTTGAAAATTCCATGTACTTTTAAAAGTACGCCAGGTCTTAATCAGTACTTTCTTGAATACATGCCGAGGATTCAAGCAGTATCTGTCTTATGTACTTTTAACAGTACATCCAGGTCTAAATCAGTACTTTCGGGAAAACATGCCCAGGTCTCAGGAGGTTATACATGCCTCTTCTCATCTACTGGCATAAAAAATTGAATCTCATATCAAGACTCACCTATTTTTCCTTTGAAAAGACAGGTTGAATTCGAGTACAATCAATTACAACTATACTACAATTACTACATAAATAGTATGTAGGTAAGTATACAAAATTTGAGATATCTCAATTCTCTCTTATTCAAATTATAAATAGGGGCACTACAAATTTAATTTGTCAAAACAAACGAACTTGTACCTGTTGCTAAGTCTGATGCGTGTTAACCCTAGAACAGATTGGATAACTAAATCTAATTCAATGAACATTAATTAATTACTTGGACTTTCGATAGAAAATCACCTCCAGCTATTATCATTGCGAGAGGGTAGAGGATGTGGTGTTTACAGAAGAGATATGCATTATGAAAACCCTTCCATCCTCTGGGATGAAAGGGTTGCCCCTGAGTCCCCAGACTTCTTCATCTTCTGTCCTGGGAACCATAGATAACTAATGGTTTTGGTTAAACACTACAGATAAATACTACCTATACAGGGTGAATCTAAAAAATAACGTGACAAAAACATCTCTCTACACAAAATGCTTTATGCTGCTTTGATAAAATCATTTTGACAACAGAATTTAATTGAAACATAAAGTTCCTCATGTTTTGAATCTGCTGAACTTGTCCTATAATTATAACTATTATAATTGCAAGTGTGGCTGCACAATGGATTTTTAAAAAAAGGAAATCATCACGCCCCACCCTGATGTTTGAATAAAATTTTAATTACAATTACATAAAGATTATATAAGTTACGTATACAGATTATATAAGTTACGTATACAGATTATACAGGGTGAGCATAAAGTCTCACCCCACCCCCCGTATCTCAAGATTGGCTGAAAATAAAAGAAAACGCAAAAACATGTATCCCTTCGATTTTAAGGGGATTAATTTTCAGTCAAAAAAAATTTGCCTACACGGCCCCAGTCAGGCTGGGCATGGACCAACATTAAAATCTTAAATAGAATGGTATGTCTTGTGGCATATTGTTTTAAAGGTCTCATAGAGAGAAATTCATTACAACAAATTTCAGTGAGTTACAACCTACCGTTTTTGAGATACAGGGTCGGACGTCCTGCGTAATATCCATATATTTTGACCTATAACTCGTTACCCGTAAATTATAGAAAAATGAAATTTGTTGATAATAACTTCTTATGACAAGCCCTGTCGAAAAAGTTATTACTCGACATACTCTGTTGATGTTAGTTTCTGGTCGGTTTCGTCAGCCAGCTGGACGAACAGTCCGAAAAATTTTAACGAAAAAACAAATCAAGTTATAACTTGTTCGAAAGTTCTTGCCATAAGGAGTTATTATCAACAAATTTCATTTTTCTGGAATTTACGGTCAACGAGTTATAGGTCAAAATATATGGATATTACGCAGGACGTCCGACCCTGTATCTCAAGAACGGTAAGTTGTAACTCACTGAAATTTATTGTAATGAACTTCTCTCAATGAGACCTTTAAAACGATATGCCACAAGACATACCATTTTATTGAAGATTTTAAAGTTGGTCCATGCCCAGCCTGACTGGGGCCCGGTAGGCAATTTTTTTTTGGCTGAAAATTAATCCCCCTAAAATCGAATGGATATGTGTTTTTTGCGTTTTCTTGTATTATCAGCCATTCTTGAGATACGGAGAGTGGGGTGAGACTTTATGCTCACCCTGTATATTTGGTTCAGGTGAATTTTATTATTATGACATGTACCATTCTCACATATCACACTATTTAAACGGTCAAGTGAAGTATTTATAACTTTCCCTTGTATTTAACATGATATTTCAAACATGTCATGTTTCATTGATCAAAAGCTTCAATAAATAATAGGTGGGAGGTACACTTTCCATCTCTTCAATCATATCGACAAAATTTTATCCTTATATCACGGAAAAAACTTGAGATAGCTTTAGTATCTAGTGAATATTGTTTACAGAGGATAACAACAAGTAAAAAACATTGTCCGAACCAAATATTAGACGGAATCGACCAACCGACATGAATCTCATTCTTGCAGGCGAAAACTACCGAACCCGTTTGAACAAGGTGAAGAAAAAGAGGATGATAATTTGATTGAATTGAAAAACAGATACAATGTAATAAATACAGATGTAGAAAAAAGAAAAGACCTCCTGACGTCACCCTCTACCCTCTCCATATCCTAAGCTTAACAGATGTACCTTTGATATCCTTGTTTGTTATAAGCTTGAAGGTGGAAAACGAAGGCAAAGGCTTTCAATCCCGATATTAATGTTCCAATAAGTTCAATTATTCTGATTAAAAACAAGGAAGCTATGATAGGTGATGGTGAGAAAGAGGATCCATGTGGCATCATTGACAAGACAAAGTTGCTGAAGGGTGTCGCTTTGACTTTGAACATTTGGATAGAGAGGCTGATGAAGATTGGAAATAGCACAAGTCTTTCTTCATGATCCTTTGCATTGTTTTAGGGATGATGCCTAAGTCGTAAAGGCGCGTATCCATCGTTGTTGAACGTGTTGATCAACAAATTAATGTTCTGCACAGTCCCCACCCAAATTTCGATTGTAGACACTTTTTTGTTGACCAACACTACAAGATACAATTTTCAAGTTTCAGAGAACGCGTTCGGTATTATATTCTCCAGCTTACGAGTACTCAGAAAATCCATGCCATATTGGATGAAAATATAGCAACTTAAGTACCTAACTCTAATAATCATACATTTGCTAGTATCTAAAAAGAAGATCATCCAGATGGGTTTACAGGTCAAATGCCCAAATGAAATCTTTGATACTGGAGAAACAGTTCCAGGTGTAAGGAGTAGATCTGAGCGCACGGCAGTTCAACAGGCGAACCGATTCACCCGGTTTTTCACACCTTTATGTGTTCGGTTCTATGGAGCTTTGGCACATAATATAATTATATTCACTTAGTATCACTAAAAACACACTGAAAATTTCAAGAGTCAATATACAAAACAAAAAACATTCAAAGGTAATTTTAAATTTTGCTATTTTGTAACTTACATACGTACAAAATAAAACCTTACGCAAGTTTTTTTTTTTTAAAGAAAATTTCAGAATCAATTCCAAGAACCATTGTAAGACTAAAATAAAGGTAATAGTTCGAAAAAAGATTCACTTGATAAAGTTTTCACCTAAAAATTAAACTTGTACTTGTTGAAAAGAAGTGAATATGGTTCTCATGTCTTTGTGTGTTATGATTATTCAGTAAATTTTATTACTTCCGTTAATTTTCTAATATACCTAAGGAATTGCAAATATTGTGTTCATTTTTGTAACAAAAACATATTTTTATGCAACAAATGAACGGATTTAGACGAAATTTTGTACATAATTATACAATAGGAGACGTAAGTATATATCTCAAAATTGCGAAGCGTAAAGAATCACGAGGAAGTATTGTGTCCAATTTTGGCAGTGTATTCAATACCTATGGTCCACACTAAGCGAACATTGTTAGCTAACAATTATGTTCGCGAACAATGTTATTTCAAACAAGTCGTAAAAACATTTTCTAATGCCGGGTCCACACTGCGAACATTGTTAGCTAGCAATGTTCGCTTAGGGTGGACCCGGCATTAGAATCTAAAATAGAATTAATTGATCCTGAAATTTTCTACAAAAAAGTTGGACACCCCTTGTATGTCTATCATTTTTTGAAGATGGATGGATTTAAATGATGGACCATCAACAAATAGACCATGAAAACATGGTCCAAAAGTTAAGATCAGAATAATTTATGTTTCAAAGAAAAAATCTTTGTCTTAAGTCAATAATCCGGCATCACACGTATTAGAGGTGTGTTTTTTATCTGTGAAACTTTGAACCAAATAACCGAGGCAAATAAATTTTAATTTCATATCAGAAAAATTCTTTATTCTATCAAAATCCAAAGAAGGAAACAAAAATACTTAAGCAGAGGATATAAAAAATACCCCTGAAGTATTCTTAAAGCTTCAGTGCAAATGGAATAAAAAATATGGGGCGCCAGAAACGGATTAAGAAACACAAATACATTAGACATAGATTTTAGCTTTACTGTGGCATTTTCTCTCTCTCTTCTTCATCTTTCTAATCTATGTCTCTCAATCTCTTTTTCTACCCCATTTTTTTCCTCTAAAGTTTTTTTTAAAGCTGCACCTTTCTTATTTTGCTCTCTTTAGTACTTTTCCCGACCTAAACCTAAACTAGATACTGACACATCAAATCGAAAATTATCAATGTTTATGAAATTTTATTTCAAATTGTAACACCTAGTTCAATACCTACAAATTAATAATATAATAATACAAATTAATAATATAATGAGTGAAAACAAAATTACATTTAAAATGAAAATCAATACACTGAATAAAAAAACACTACCAATTACAATCACAAAACCTACTTCCTCTTATGGTTTTTCACATTGTAAGTATACTTACACGTGGAATTTCCATAAGGGTTTGGTCCTCCTCTTTATTATAATGATTTTGGGTGTAATTGGGCGCTAAATTACATAATTATGATGAGCTTAATTCATTATAAAAAAAGTAATTACAAAAGTGTAGTTCAAGGGAGGTGTTTGAATTCTAGCCCTAGAAAGGGAAATATGGTAAACAGTCTATATAAAATATTCGGAAATTATAATTTATAAATATGTGTTTTGGGCGCCAACAACTAAACTTGAGTTTAGTTGTAATTTATTAAGCTCACGGAGGCACTAGACCTTCTAGCTCTCAGGGTTTTCCAACTTACGTTGCAACAACTTACGAATGTAAAATACAAAAATATGCATTCTATTTAAAATTTGGGAGAAACAGTCATGTTCCCCCTGAAAACGCTCTTAGGGGCGGTGGGCGGAGGTTCAAAATATTTACCCATAAAACTTCAGACTTCCAGATCAGAATTCATATTGGGGATCGTTCTCGAGAAAAAGATAGTGAATGGGTGGTTTCGATCACCCCGTATATTCTACATACCTATATATATTAATTGAGTAAAAGAAAGAAAGAGGAAGAGAGAGAGTCAAAGAAAGGGAGAAAAAGACCTAGGAAGATGTTTATCGTCAAGTGATGGGTGAGAGAGTGACGAAGGGAAAGTATTAAAGGGAGTGAAAAGAAAGTAAAACTAAAGGGAATACAAAGGTTTAATTGATAAGACTTGATTTGAAGATAATAGGGAATCCATTAGGCATGTAATCATACACCCTAACTTCCCCTAACCACCCTCTCCCTCATACCAGGGAACACTTCTTAACCACACAGCTGTCTACGGCTCTCTCACTCCTAAAACTTGAGCACTCACACCCATACTCACTCAGCTTGAGTTGAAGAGGAGGAGGGGACAAAAAGTCAACACTCCAGACTTGATTGTGGCTGTCCGGGCTAAGACCCGCTAGCCAACTAGGTAGGTAAGTCATGGCCTTACTTGGTGGGTCATGATAATTTAACTATCTTTACTGATGCAAGAGCAGCAAGACCACACTATCAGCGTTGCCGTGTCAATAGCACAGAATCAACGTTGCTTCTGCCTATTATTATTATTATGGTGCTTCCACAATGGAAGCACCAATTATCACACTGACCTGTATTTAGATCTATTGTGACCAGTTGATTCTAATATTCTGATGTGCGTCCTGATTTGAAGTAGTCAGGACGGGGGTTTTACCCTCCATTCAATAGGAATCGTACCAGCTACCCACATTAACCTCACCAAGCCAGGGTAGGGCCGGAAATGCCAGTCTGAAGGGCGCCTTAAATTTTACTGTGCCTAAGTGTAGATAAATTTTATTTTAAATCATGTTGCCTTATATTTTACTTATTTCTATAATTATGTCTACGCATAAAGCATTTTGCTTTATATTTTACTTATTTCTACATTATATACCTAGGTACGTATGTTAAAATCCAAGCATTCTCTCATGGTATCACTTATTATATAGGAAATACTAGGTGTTCTTCTTATTATAAACACGAAGTGTATTTTTTGGGAACTAGGTAATTTGTTTTTCAATGGGGTCAGCGAATGAGAATTAGGTACCTGCTGCGCTCTATTGGAAATGTTCAAATCTCTTTTCAGCCTTGCTGATACGTGCTGCTCTTTGCGTTTAAAAGGTGAAGCACTGATAAAATAATAATAGAAAATAATGTAAACAATCAAATCAGATGGCTGCAATTTTCCATTTCCAATAACTACTCTCTATAGAAAAACAATTTCCGTTTTAATTAGGTTCCTTCTTCTTTTGACTTTTATCGAAGCAATATTCTAGCAATATCCGTTTCGTAAATTTGTGTTGGAAGTTCGAAGTTTTCACACTATTAACGTGTTCGTGCGATAACACGGCAAAGGATGTTAGTTCCTTATCAGTTTTGATTGGCTTATCAAGCTCATTCCATGAGTGAGTGACTCTACAGTTGGCATAACCGAACTTAGCTGTGATAACTGATAAGTTTTAAACAGGCAAGTCTTTTGATTTTTAAAAGGTACCTACTTAGATTGGAAAATTAAATTTTGTTCCCTACATTATTCATTAAAGGTATTCTCAGATCACATCAGTAATCCAAAAGTGATATTATAAGACAAATCCTACCAGCTACCCACATTAACCTCACCCAGCCTGGGTAGGGTCAGAAATGACAGCCTCATAATTATGTGCAGAGGGAACAGAATTTTTTTCTAAAAGTCTGCTCTATCCAGGGATCAAACTTGGGATCCTTTGACTATGGGCAGCTATAAAATCTATACCTACTTAAGTCCCACAGACAGTAAAGAAAAATGTCCATTAATTCAACTCTTGATTTAACAAATTGGTCAATTTAATGGAAACTTTGGAAAAAGGGTAAATCCCATCTTGTACTATACAGAAGAATGTCATAGTTTAAGTTTATCTCTAATCAATGAATTATTCCAAATTTGAATAAATAGAATTGGAGACTTTTATCCCCCCCAACTGACAGTATATTTAATGTAAAGAAAGAGTAAAAAAGAAAAGTATGTATTTGTCTCACCACTCCCAATTATGACCACCTACATATATTTTAATTCATGTTGTAGGAATTGGCACAATGGGTGACAAGCAGGACCTGGGTGCTCTCTCCAACTTGATACCATTCCAGAGTTCTGATATCAAAATCAGATCTCAATCCCATGCTCCATTCCACTTGGTGTTTGATAGATTCCCCGGCCATGTATGGACAGAGCTTTTCAAAAGCTGGGGTCTAGGACTCACTTCAGCCTTCTTTAATTTCATGTATTGGAACAAAGTAAGTATCTATTTTATTATTTATTTATTTTTCTAAAAAAGAAATATTTTATTTCACTTGGAAAATAGATGAATGTAAGTAGATAGGTATACCTATTACTTACATGAAAATATAATTCACATTTAGTTTCATCTATTTTCCAAGTGAAATAAAATATTTCTTCTAAATTTACTCTATACCTAAAAACTGAAAATTTTGTGACAAGATTAAATTATTTAGTAGTAAAATGTCATTCAATGTGGATAATATTTATAGGAAAAGTAAAATCTATTAAAGAATTTATAAATTTGTCCATGGTCTGGATATTTCTGTTGCCATCTAGCTATTAACCTATTTTAAACCCCTTCTCTGATATACTTGATTATGTCTTTGACTGGTAAATATTATCTTAACTTGATTATTTTTATTCCTTCCAGAATGAAGATGTGGTAAGAGACATGATGAAGAAAGATGATGCCTTCTTTCATAATAAAGAGCACATGTCAGATCTATTTCTCAAGAGACTCAAGTTTGGAACAGCAGGTATCCGTGGTCCCATGGGTGCAGGCTTCTCCCAGATGAATGATGTGGTCATCATCCAAACAGGTCAGGGTATTCTGAGCTGTGCGGAGAAACATATTCCTGAGTTCAAAGAGTCAGGAATCGTTGTGGGTTATGATGGACGACACAACAGTAAACGGTGAGCTGGGCTAAGAAACGGTGAGCTGGGCTTGTATAGCATTAAATCAAATTGATTTAATGCTATACAAGCTGCAATTTTTGTCCAATCAAGCTGAAATGTATATTTCAGGGTGTGTTCCATACATGCTTAAAATTAAATATTTAATTTTTAAAAGAAACCGTGTTAAGCAACATCCAGCTAGGCTAAGAAATGAGTTAAAATATATTCATCAAAATGGATATAAATTGTGATGTAAGCTGCAAGTTTTGTCCAATCAAACTGAAATGTTCAGTGTAGGTATGTTCCATACATGCATAGAATTTAATGTATTACTTTCCTTATCTTATAATAAGGAAAGTATTGTATTCGTCGAAAATTTGACCTACCCAGTTTTTTCACATTTCTGGACGAATCATGGCCTCAGGATACCAAAAAAGTTGTTTTCAGCCATTGGTCCGTGCGTCTGTCTGTCTGTCTGTAAACAGGATATCTCAAGAACGGTAAAAGCTAGAAACTTGAAATTTGGTACACAAATTAATTTTATACACCAGACGAACCACGAAACTTTTGGTTGAAATCGGACGCATTCTGCGGCCACAGGGCCGCAAATGCTAGCCGCAAGCGCCGCTTCTTTAAATTGGTTAAAGATACAAAATTTTTTAGAGAACAACATTTTCTTAGATTAAAAAAATAATAGGGGTCTATTCTGATCATTTTTTTTGATATCTTGAACTTTTTGGAACTCAGCCCCAATTTACCGGTATTTGGGGGGACCCGCTTTGACTAACTTTTTTATTATTCATCCTACATAGGGGTTGTGACATATCAAATTCAATGATTTTGAAGTGCTGATTACGAATTTGGCATTGGTTTTTAGTTATCTGTTACCGTTGAGTCACCAGTGGCGGAATTCGACTCTTTTTTGGGGGATAAGGAAAGTCGTGTGATGTTTACACCAGATTTTTTTTTAATGTCACCATGTTTCTTAATTATGTAAAATCTGATAGCTATAACCTAAAGTAAAGAGTTCTTCTCCTATATGAATTCTGAAGAGAGCTTTGATCAGTTTGATCAACTAGTTATACAAGATGCTCAGTTTCAAGTCATTTGAGTAACTTTATTCTGTATTGACTGCTTTCATTTATCCTGGTCTTCAGTTTTGCTGAGTTGACTGCCTCAGTGTTTCTCCATGGAGGTGTTAAGCGAGTGTTTCTTGTGTCAAGAGTTTGCCCCACACCTGTCATTGCTTACTCTATCCGGGAATTGAACCTAGCCTTGGGCATCATGATAACTGCCTCACACAATCCCAAAGAGGACAATGGGTACAAGCTCTACGATTCCAAAGGCTGCCAGGTGACATAAGATATTAAATTTATGTAGTAAAATAAAAAATGTGTTTATGTTATTATACCTCAATTTTCTTTGTAGCATGGATTTATAGGACTTTTTTTATCATGATTTTTTGCCAGCAAGTCCTCTCACTGGTCACTTCTCACATGAATACATTAAAGCAGCAACTCATTTTTTTTTTTCTCACAAAGTATTATTGAACCCCATAACACCCAAAGTACAGAGCCAAAAAATCTGACTGCTGGGATTCAAACCCAGGTACTTTTGCTAACCACTAAGAAGTTCTCAAATATCAGCAGACCTTGAATGGCTTTATTTATTTAGAACCAAGACCACAAATCTTCCACATCCTCTCTATGCTTGATGTTGCTTAACAACTTCAGTGGTTCTTGAGAAACTTGGAAAATTATCCAACATGGAAAAGTGCTTATTTATTATGTGATTATATGTCTTATTTATTACCATATTAAATTCATAATATGCTGTTTATTTTATCCTCTTTTTCTTATAATTCAAATCTCCCTGATCTTCTAGTTGAGGGTTCAATTTCCAAGATTCCAATCCAAATTAATTAACTGACATTTATCTAGTAAGTAAGTTATGAACTCCAACCATAACCTTGAGATTTGAGAATCTCTGGGCCCAACCAAATAATCTCGTGTATTTCAGATCATCAGTCCGATTGATAAGCAAATCCAGGAAGAGATCATGCGGAACCTGGAGATTGAGGATCATATCTGGGACTTTGCATCAGTGGCGACTCAATTGCAGCCCTGTCCCCTGGACTCTGTTCTAGAGAACTACTACAAAACTATTGTGAAAGGGGCCTATGATCTGTTACTCAACGAACAGTGTCCAGTACTCATTACCTACTCTGCCATGCATGGGGTGGGAACCCCCTATGTTACTGATCTGTTTAAGTTGGCCAAGTTCAAAGTGAGTTTTTTTTACAGAGTATTGTAATTTATTATTATTTATTATAGCCTAAATAGGACTTTCCTTTTCTATTATGTAATTATTATTTGTAGAATAATTCAAACTCATAAAGGTAGAACAATTCAAACTCATCACATAAACAGGTGATTGTCTTTTTTGTGTATGATGTATCAGTGTCTTTGTACTATCCTTGGTTATTTTGTTATTTATGTAAATACTCAAAGGTTTATTTTATCTTTTGTATGTTGCAAGTATTGTATCAAATATCTTACTTTACAGTAGTCAACTAGGGAGAATAAATCTCATAGTACCTCCTTATGATATTTTTCCAATCAAATATTTTTTTATTGTTGGAAGCAATTAAACACAAAAGTATAAAAATAGGTGGACATTTTCTAAGGCAAACTTCATTTATAAGTTTTAGAATGATTGTGTACTGTATTAAATTGATAGTCTTTATTTTATTAAAATCTAAGTGTGTCATACTTTATTATCTTTTGTTCGCTTTTGTAGTCCCAAAATCCATTTTTTTTTTTTTTTTTTTTTTAATTGTTATTTTTAATTCCGTTCTTAGTATTAAATCACAAGCATAGATCAACTTCAGACATATTTGTGGACAACAAGAAGAACGTTTTGATTACTCCTTAATAAAACTATAAACCGATGCGTTAATTTATTAACAAACCATTCAGATCACACTTTATATACATTTTTTATACAATTAACAAATTATAATTTCAAGTATAATAAACAAAGGCTGATCAATGGTAGTGATAATACCTTTAGCATTCTCTTCCACACCAACTAAAAACATTCTGATTTCTTGGCAGCCACTTGTCCTGGTGGAATCACAATGCACCCCAGACCCCGAATTCCGCACCGTTCGCTTTCCCAACCCCGAAGAGCCCAGCTCTCTGGAGCTCTCACTCAAGACAGCGGATCAGCATGGCTCCACGCTCGTCTTGGCCAATGATCCGGATGCTGATCGACTGGCTGTAGCAGAGAAGTCTAAAGAGTAAGACATATAGCAGTTTTATATTTTACTTCCGAGAAATTTCTAATATTAGAAATCGGAAGTATTGAGTTCGTTTTTGTAAAAAAAAAAAATATTTTTTTAGG
This sequence comes from Bactericera cockerelli, assembly GCA_024516035.1. Taxonomy (NCBI): domain Eukaryota; kingdom Metazoa; phylum Arthropoda; class Insecta; order Hemiptera; family Triozidae; genus Bactericera; species Bactericera cockerelli. The sequence continues at coordinate 36,220,994 of CM044955.1, read as the reverse complement.
TATTTTTAGGTATTTTTTTACGTATAGGTATACCATGTAACCGACCTCAGTAGCTCAATCGATAAGGCGGCGGACTTGTAACATGGAGGTCGGTGGTTCGAGTCCCAAGTTAAGCATAAATTTAGTAAGGTGAGTTTGATTGATTGTGACATCACATCGTGATTAACACAAATATGAAAACTTTTTATATACAATGTGAAACAATCACTAGGAAGTATTGTGTCCATAATTGGCAGTGTTTTTTAGTAATAATATCAAATCAATTTATTACTTCCTAAAATTTCTAAAATTAGAAATCGGAAATATTATGTTCGTTTTTTTATGTATTTTTTTTTTTTACTTGAATCATTCCCAAAAAAGATATCTTTGGCATAAAGTACACAAGTTACTGTATCCAGGAAAAGATACTCTTTGAGGTAGTAATTTCAAAGTATGTTGAATACTGATACGAATTATTGTCGAAAATATTTTTTTGAAAACTAGTTTTTTTTTGCAGTTAAACCTGATTCTGGTGTAAATCTCATCCTAAATATAATACAGTATGTTTAATTGTTTACTATAAAAAATAATAATATATCAACCTTATTTTGCCCATATGAGACTTACTAGTCCTGGTACTCTTTATAATATTGTTTCTTATTGTTGTACAGAGGTGAGTGGAAGATATTCTTTATAATATTGTTCCTTTTTGTTGTACAGAGGTGAGTGGAAGATACTCTTTATAATATTGTTCCTTTTTGTTGTACAGAGGTGAGTGGAAGGTACTCTTTATAATATTGTTTCTTTTTGTTGTACAGAGGTGAGTGGAAGGTACTCTTTATAATATTGTTCCTCTTTGTTGTACAGAGGTGAGTGGAAGATATTCAACGGCAACGAGCTGGGTGCACTGTTTGGCTGGTGGACTCTCCATAGACTGAGAACCAAACATCCCAGCGCTCAGTTACAGGACTACTACTTCCTGGCCAGTACAGTCTCGTCCAAAATCCTGCACACCATCGCACAGGCTGAGGGCCTCAACTATGACGTGAGTAGAGAATATCGAGGAAGTCTCACAGAATAGCAGCTCCATAATTATAAATTACAAAATTTACATTGTATTGAATACTTATAATCAAATGTTTTTGGCATAATATGTATATAATTTTGATGTTGAGATGTTATTATTGCCAAAAACACATTTTGTATAATGGTTTTTGTCAAAAGATAGGATTAACAAAACGCACTGATGTCAAAAAATATCAATAATTGGCAAGATATTTTTTTGTTTCTCAACATTAATTTATTGAATTAATGATCTTTAATTAAACTATGTTCTTGACCATCTACGATGTTGTCCATTTTCAATCTCTGTACTAGATTACATTAAAATTGGACAAAGTGTTTGTCAAAATGTCTTATGCAAAGAAATGATCTTGTAATGTGAACCTAAAGGTGGAAAAACACACTCTCCCGAGTCGCGACCCTTTTGTCTAAAAAACAATAGCTCCCCCTTTAGGGAAAATGGAGAACAAACACCCTATTAAAGGCTGCAGAAATTATACCAGCTGAAGAAAAACTGTCGGCACATAGCTCAATCTTCAAGACAGTGGACTCGTAACCTGGAGGTTAGTGGTATGATTCTCAAGCACCAATATTTTTTCTTTTGTGATTTTGTGACCATTTACATGTTATAATCATGTCAATAAAACGTTCCAGCTCATTCTGATTTCTACTGTATCGTGTAATTATTTTTTTTCTCTCCTCTAGTGACCATTATAACATTCTCTAGTGACAAAGGGTTAGGTGGAAGAGATTGCCATAGCCAATAACCCCGCCCTATAGTTAGGACATACGAGTTTTATTTATTTTTTTCTTGTTTATATTATTAATATTGTCAATTTTATATTTAATTTTTACAATTATTTGTCTGTATATATGTTCTACTAAAATAGAGTTTCTAAATAAAAATAAATAAAAATTATTGGCTTGATAACCTTTCACCTTGTGAAACCTCTTGGTTCCCAGGAGACCCTGACCGGGTTCAAGTGGATGGGTAGCAGGGCCCACGCGCTGGAGGCGGGGGGGGACAAGCAGGTGCTGCTGGCATTCGAGGAGGCCATAGGCTTCATGCTGGGGACACACGTGCTGGACAAGGACGGAGTCACGGCGGCGGTGTGTCTGGCGGAACTGGCGGCCTATCTGGCGCCCCAGGGGCGGAATCTGCACGACCTACTCGCGGATATCTATGACAAGTGAGAGACAACCGGGAGTGAACAGCCGTTCTATGGACGATTTATTTATTTATTATTATTTATTTTTTCTTTCATCATCATATCATCATAGGGTGGCGTCATCGTAATCGATGGTAGCCAGACAGTGGAGGAATGACTCAACACTTCTACCACTGTCTTTACAAGGAGGCTAATAATTGACAAGGGCACCCAGAACCAAGCCAATTTTTTTTTTTATTGACTTTTCTCTGTGTATTTAATGGTAATGGTGCTCAAAGGCACTTGTATTTACGGAAAGAGTCCATGTAAACATGTAACAAATCACAAAAGTTAAAAAATAAAATACAATACAAAATTAGAAAATAACCTTTCAAAATTTTTAAATAGTAAATTTATAATTATGTCAGTAAAACGTTCCAGCTGATGCTGATTTTTACTGTGTCACTCACTATTTACGAATAAAATAAATGAAAAATATATCGGTGAAAAAAATTTGAACCCCCTTATAATGAATGATTTAATTACAAAAGGTCAATATTTCGAATTCATGAGGACAGTTCCATAAATTGGGAAGAAATAAAACACTTCTCATTTAGGGCCGTATTATGAAACAGGATTGGTAAAATTAAGCCGAACCTTAGATTTTATCAGCTGACCCATAGGTATTCTAAAATAATATTTTCCATACAGCTACAAAGCCCAGCTTAGATATGACCTCTACAATTGTTGGCAATGTGAAAGTTAAGGGATAGTGTCCACTAAGATTATCAAATACTATTTCATAAGTTGGGCCTTGGACTTTTTTGGACTAATACAACTTCTCACTTTTCTGTTTATACTGATACTGATTTATACTAGTGGTACTACACTATCTAAAAGTTTTTTTCGTTCTAAACTAAACTTGCTTTATTATTTTTTTGTTCTGCTATATTTCCAGGTATGGACATCACATTACGCACAACTCATACTTCATCTGCCACAGTCAAGTTACCATTGAGAACATATTCCACAGGCTGAGGCATTTCAATAATGAACCTGATAGTGTAAGTTTTCTTTTAAACAAGATCTAGTTGTTTTTTTTTTTTTAATAATGTTCTAACCTTCTAACGAAGTTATTTGTTAGCTCCACTTATAAGAAATTGAAGAAAAGTGAACCTTCATGTGTAATTATCTTTAACCCTCAAGATCTAAATTCATGTAATTGCAACAGTACTAAGTTGCGTTTGAACATAATTAACAACAACAAAAAAAGATACACATTAATAAAAACAACCTTAAAAATATAATTGTTATTATATCAATATTTTTTTTTATTGTTTTTGTTAAGTTGACTTTTATCCTAGTGTCTCCTTGCAAATTATTTTATAGTGGTAGCTTTTCATTTCTAGATCCAATTTTGATTAGTAATGATTGAATTGAACATAGCTTTGTAGTAGGCACAGAGTACATAGTGTAGTTTTTAATGAGAAAGACATTTCTCTAGGGTCTAATTTTTTTTAAAACCATTACACATTCCAGTACCCCCACTCTCTCCTGGATGGCAAGTACGGAGTGACCCGAGTTCGAGACTTGACTACGGGTTACGATTCCGGCACTCCAGATCACAAGGCCACGTTGCCAGCTTCCAAGTCTAGTCAGATGATAACATTCACGTTCGACAATGGACTGGTGGCAACTCTGCGAACTAGCGGCACGGAGCCCAAGATCAAATATTATACTGAGCTAGTGGCTAAGCCAGACTTGAAGTAAGTTATCCTAGTGGAAATTATTTAATTCGGCCCCAGTAGGACTTATAGTTCCATTGGCTCCAACAGTTTTTGGTTCAAACTTGTGACAATAGACACATACCTACTGTGTCACCGGAACATTTAATAATGTAGTTTCAATTATTTGAAAAATAAATATTGTTCTGTAGTTTGTATTGTGTGTAGTAACACGAACAGTCATAATAAAATGACATGTTATCTATTCTATACGCAAAACATATACCAACAGTACCAACACCCTCAAAACAGGTCAGAGACTCGATTATTTTTGGACAAGCATGTTAGTTCGTGTTGTTACTTTTCAAAATAAATAATAAAATTCAAGTTAGTTAGCAGCTTTGTTCGTGCCGTTGTTGATGGTCACTTTTCTAGCTTAGTGATAAAGTGACTTGTTCTAGCTTACAGAAACAACCTGTTCATAGGATTAACCATTTTGTTGACATACAGCTTGAACTAAGTAACAAGTATAATAATGAACCCATAAGTTGAATTTTGAGCAGCCTGATTTAGGCTATCTAAGTTCAGCTACATTGACAGGTTAGTTTGGTTTTGATAGCTATTCCACTCTATGTATTCAGTCCTCCGGGAAGACTGAATTTATTCTAGTACTTATTTATTTTACATGTCAAGAAAAGAAAAAGAGCTAGTTTTTTGTGGTGAATATGTCACATTTTTTAGCATCGACATTACGAGAACAAATGCTATTGCATCATCTCCAACCAACCATCATATTCCAATATAAATCTTGAAATACCGCCACTGGTCTTCACCCACTCTACAACTACCCCAATTGCCCTCACGAGACTAGGGTAGGCCCCGACATCCAAAGTACAGAGCCGAAAAGTTCCAACCCCGCCGGGATTCGAATCCGGGTACCCTAGAGTACATGCTACCATCAGACCATGGTGAATATTTTCACATGTCTGTATCATTCCTCTGCGCCAGATACAAGAAAAGATATATATTTTTTTAGGTTTCCATATTTTTTTTTTTTTTTTAAGTATAGGTACTTAATACAATTTCAATTTTTTCTAGGGACAAACAAGCGTTGAATAAGACTCTGCAAGAGATGGTTAGCGCGATAGTGCGAGAATTCCTGCAGCCAGAGGAGAATGGACTGACCCCTAGGCCGGAATAATAGCAAACCCTGACTCTAACTTCAACTAGACTGGCCTAATTTTACTCAGAACCCTTTGTGTCATGACTGCCGTGGTGTCACAGATCTTAGATATGTCAGTGTGGTAAGATATGTATTATTGACTAAAGAAATCAAGTGCAAGAGTTTTATCAATAGCCGGACTTCCCACACCACAATGTTTCTTGCAACGCTACAACTAGAATTAATAAATTCAATGAGTGTACAGTTGTACACTGTGTACATTTGTACACTCAAATTGAAATTGTTAGCCATGATTCTCGCTGCTTATTAAAGTTATAAATTTCCGTGTGCATTAGTAGTCGTTTTTGAGATGTTCTTGAAACAGATTCACCCAAAGATGTATAGAGATATATTCCAGTTAGGGTTCTGGAAATAATATTTTCAATCAAATTCGTTAGTAATAAGATTGTCGAATTATTTCAAGCAATAATAAGTTTCCAGAATAGGAACAAAAAATATTTATGCAAAATACTTTTTTTTGTAAATGTGAATTTTTCGTGTAAAGCTCTAGTGAGAGGTTCATTGTATTGCAAGTGTTACCATGCTTCATTTAAATTAAATTATTTTGGCCGGTACATTACCTATTAAAAAGCAGGCAATTTTATCAACAACTCTCAAGAACTCAATATTTCAAATTTCTTTCTAAAAAAAAATGAGTTATCTGCAAAGAAATCCGTGTCCTATAGAATAAGAGTGCCTTTTGCACTCAGCAATAATTTCATAACATTCACTTGAAATCTACATTCACGTTACCAATTTAGATAAGGGAAAAATTCGTGGGATTATTTTTATTTCAGAAAATGAAAATGTTATGATACAAAGGGGTTTATCTTAACAGATCTCAACCTTTCTCTTATTACGTAGGTATTTACCATAGTGCACCAAACTATTTTATTATTATTGGTAAGTTTAGTTTTACTTCATTGTTGCCATTTATTATTTTATTTACTTTATACCTTTATACTATTTTATTTTCTTTTTCTTATTGCAAGCAAATATCCATGTTAATGGGGATTTTTTTTATAGAAAGAAGCAATAGTAATTATAACAATTCAGTGTCCGTAACATACCTTCGGATATTACAAATCACCCAACAGTGAAAGAATTATATGGACGCCTATATATAAATCCAAATATTCTGTTTTGAAGACTGGAGTATTCAGTACGAAGGTTCTACCCTCCATCAGAATCAGAAGTAATAAAATCAGGCCAGACTCTCACTGCTTGTTCTAGCTCGTGTTTGTAGTTATAGTACTAATATCACATTCATAAGTTTTTCAATAATGGAACCCAATCTAGTTTACTATCACAAATACTGTGTCACTGATTTGAAATACCTGTTCGTTTTTTATCAAAGCAATTTAGGACGTACATAGTTAGATACTGTATAGACGTACATAGTTACTTACTGTATTGACGTACATAGTCACGTACTTTATTGAACTAAAAATTGATAAATAAATATGTGTCAACATATATTATATCACCCATAGTTACCAATTGATGACAGTTTTTTGTCTGATAGTAATGTACATTTACATATTTACCAACGGATTTTTATGATCAATATTCCTTCTTAGACTTCATAGATAGTTTATGGATTTTTTAGTGTCCAATTTTTTGCTTTATGTGTTGTTATTCATTCATTATACATTTCAAAATTTTGTACCTTAATAAATTAGTTTTATGAAATTCATACCTACACATTTCCTTTACAATACAGCGTAAAACTTAACGTTTATTTTCTTGTACCCACTCATAAAAGCTGGTTATTTTTTATTTCAATGTCAAAAGGTAGTTTGATTTTTCTCCTCTACCTACAATTTTTCATTATTATGATTAGATTCGTTGCTCAATGTGTATCGTATTGAGGTTAATGAACTGCTTCGTGGTGCTTGTACTAATAGTTTACTTCTGAATCATTATCTCTAGATCCAATGGAGCTAGCTCGGATGTAAGTCCGAATGTATTGATCCAGCCAGAGAGAGAACCTGAGCATAGTATTGTGAATCTGTAAAAATATTAAATGACAATTTTTAATTTTAATAAAAGAGGGGATCTTATCATGCTACTCGATCTCTTATAATCTACCCTAGAAATATAAACTTTTTGCACTACGTCTCAAAACGAAATTATAAATTTAACATCTGTGCTATTTTTAATTTGCCTCACATAATCTATTTTATCATTGTTTCTTTTAATTTACGTATTCAAACGTAAATCAAAAAGAAAAAAAATTAATTTACGTATTCATACGTAAATCAAAAAGAAGGATATCTAGCAAAATATTGTAAATTTTTATGCCCTCTCCTTGGATGGATTTCTGTAGATTTTTGCCTCTTCTAGTGATGATCTTGTTCCTGTGTCTTGTGTTGTACAAGTGAATGTCACTGTGTCTGGGTATCTGGTCAGATATTTTGTGAATCAAGACATTGGAATCTAGGATGAACTGTCCGTAAAGGGTAAGAATTTTATGGTGTTTAAACACATCTCTACAAGATTCAAATCTTCTCACACCAAAGATATTTTCGGACGGCTTTCTTTTGGAAAATAAATTTTATACTGACTGGGCACCGAAAGAGAATCCCCAATAGATCAAATCATAACTTAAGATGCTGTGAAAATATGAGAAATAAGACTACTAAATAAATTATTGTTGTTATTATTATTATATTAGCATTTGACTTGATCACCCTAAATCTCATACCTGAGCAGGATTTTCAAAATCCATCTCCATGGGTGGACACACGGTAGTGCAGATGCTCTTCCCATACACGTAGCTCATGGCCTGCTCATACAGCAGAATCACGGCTGTGGCGTCTTCGTGAGTCACCACACGACTCAACCTCAGACGGGCGTGAGACTCTGCGAGCACCGACCTGGAAGCGGGAAATTTAAACAAAAAATTCCATACTAAGTATAGGTAACTATGCTATGTTTGAAGATCATCTTAGTAACTATGCTATGTTTGAAGATCATCTTAGGAACTATGCTATGTTTGAAGATCATCTTAGGAACTATGCTATGTTTGAAGATCATCTTAGTAGGTAACTATTATGCTATGTTTGAAGATCATCTTATATGCTATGTTTGAAGATCATCTTAGTAACTATGCTATGTTTGAAGATCTTCTTATACTCGCTTGGATCTTGAGTATCGGTACCCATAAGGACTTGAGGAAAAATCGTTAGCTATTAGTTAAAGTATAGCAGAGACTCGGGGAACAAGACCCTTCGACGTGTGGAGCTTCCCTTGCGGGATGTACCTGGCACTTAAGCCTCGACCGTCCACACGGCAGACAATGGTACGCTTGTCTCGAATGTTTTTGGGTCGTCAGAAGCCGCCCCGCCAGAGTGACGGGGCGACGGTCAACAAAATCTCCCTACTTCGGGACGGCTCGGGCTTTACACTCATCCAGCGGAGCCCTACTTAATTCAGACCCCACTTAACGGATGAGTGTGCTCTGGCCGCCTCTGGGAAGTGGTGTGTGTGGGAGCTATCCCTCCAGTGGCCGCATTGACGCCCTCCCAGCATGAGCCCTGTGGACAGGCCCAGCTTGACAAGAGGGGGTATACGACCACAAGCGTTTGCAGAGTACAGCTGCAGCTTTTTCAGGTTGACCTGAGTTCTTCGCCAGGTTGGCTGAACTCCTCAAGCAGCCTCCAAGCTTGACAGCAATCGGGGATCTGGCTGAGGACGATCTCTGCATCGTCTTCCAGCATCAGGACACTTCTCAGCCTCGACCTGACTCCCGCATATGATGGACATATCAGTATGCGGTGGGGTATCGTGTCTGATCGCCCACAATCGAGACACGATCCATCCTCGTCAGGGAGGCTGAGTATCCTCGTCCTGTAGTCTCCGCAGCCTTCAAAGTGTCCAGTCAGGGTCCTGGTGATTCGACGTGATAATGGAAGCTTCCGCTGGAGTCGTCTCGCGATGTTCGGGAAGAACTCGCGAGTGAGCAGTCCAGTTGAAGAAGCCTCCCACGCCGTTTGCCAGTCCTCCAACGTGATCCGGCGGAGTTCGCTCGTCAGCAGCGTCCGATTGCGTGTGGTGAGTTCTACTCCAAGGTGCATCACGGCGGGTCTTCCCAGCAGCATGATACATTCCCGGGCTCGAACCTCACTCACGACCGAGGGAAGAGGTGGCTCTCCTGCCAAAACCTGGGTGGCAGCATGGCTGACAGTCCTGCCTGAAGCGCTGATTGTAATGGTACAATAGCGCTGGGCAGTGAGCAGCTTGCTCCGCATCTGGCCGGGTGTCGAAGCGGCTTGGCCCCACACAGACGCAGCATAGGTGACCTTGGGGACGATGGCCCCCCTATATATGGTGCTGAGCGCCACGGGTCGGTCTCTCCAGTTGAGGTGAAAGAATCTCCTCAGTGAAGAGAAGTTCCGCATGGCAGCACCCGTCTGCGTCTTGACGTGAGAGTGAAACGTCCGCTTCTCGTCCCAGATGACTCCCAGGTATGACACCTCCGTCGCTCTGCCAATCCTTTCGCCCTGGATGAGGATACGCGGGCTGGTGTACCGGTGGAAGGTCCCACGGAACATGACGTACTTGCACTTCTCGGAGGAGACCGTGAGCTGGTTGAGATCCAGCCACGCTCCGAGAATTGTAGTTGCGCCTTCCGCTTTCCTCTCCAGGTCCGCCCGTGATCTGCCCTGGATGGTGAGGGCAATGTCATCAGCGTATCCGATGGAGTGGACGCCGTCCGGCCATGTGGAGTCTAGGAGATCGCCTACAACCAGGTTCCAGCAGTCCGGCCCCAAGATGGATCCTTGGGGGCAGCCCTTGGTCGCCTGTTTGCGGACGCAGACCCCTTCCGCCGTTAGTTGCACCTGTCTCTCGTTAAAATAACTTGAGAACAGGCTTACCAACTTCGGGGGAATCTGCTTCTCCTGCAGCCGCTGGATGACTCTCGGCCACCGCACGTTGTCGAAGGCTCCGCGGATATCCACGAAGAGGGTCAGCAGATAAGGCTCCGTGCACTCGTCAATGAGCGAGTTCAGTCGCTCCATGGCCTTCACGGTTCCCGAACCGAGAGTGAACCCATACTGGTTCGGGGGTGAAATAGGGCCAGGAGAAGTGGAGTGCAACAGAGCCTTCATCATCCTCTCCAGCACCTTGGAGAACTCTGTCAGCAGGGTCAGCGGCCGGTAGGACTTGAGGAGACTGGGGTCCTTGTCGGGTCCCTTGGGGATGTGCCTCAGGTTCCCGATCTTCCAGGCGTTGGGGAAGTAGCCGTGGTCAAGGCAGAGGTTGGCGATCTCGGTGAAAACCTGCTCGATGGAATTGCAGGTCTTCTTGATCGCCATTCCAGGGATGTCGTCAAGGCCTGGTGCTTTCTGCGACTTAATCGCCTTGATGGCTCTCCTGGTCATCACCACATTGAAGCTGGGTGCTGCATCAGCTTGCTGTGGGACGGGGAGATCCGGCGCAGTGTCGTCGCTAGGCACCAGTCCATCCAGGTATGCCTTCAGAGTAGACTCGATGGTGGTGGGGGCGTCCATGGAGTTGTTGGCTAATGCTGCCAACATCCGGCGGGAGGTGAACTTCCTCGCCGACACTCTGTATAGCATGCCGAATGGCTTCTCCGCGAGGTATAGCAGAGACTACAAAGAGTGGTACTATTACATGCTATTTGTGAGTAGATGCTGTGGATGTAAGGAAGAGAAGCCACTTGTACTACTGTGTTACCCTCTGATGAATTTATAAACTCACAGTTTAGTGATGGAAGCTATAGGAAAGCTGCACTCGGGCCGGGAGCGTCGTGTGGCGACGAAGTAATTGCTGATGACCTCCTGGCTGCTGCTGTGGACCTCCACTGGCATGGTCCTCACTACGTCCAGGTACTGTCATGCGCACAAACCAAAACAAACAATGGTGAGGTTGCGCAAAATACGTACGTAAATTTTTACAGGACGCTAGTTCAAAAACCTGCGCAAACTGTCTGACACAATAGTCCTCTTTCTCGGGAGCTTTTTTTACATGTGCATATCAGTCATTACCTACACTGAGGAGGTATTACCTAATCAGACTTAATGGTCTCTTAAATATTGATTGACCGATTAAAGTTCTACTTGGTCGTGAAAATTTGAATTTTTGTCACAAAGTTGACAATAGTTGTAACGTGCCACAAATAAAAGGCACACGTCATAATGATATAGTGTAGGTATCTTATGTAGAACCATGTTCTTTTTCACAATAATTTATAATTATGTAAATATGTAGTAGCTATTTAACGAACCTGTTGGAAATCATGTCTGGAAATGAACTCAGTCATCACTTCATTGTTCCTCTCGCCAGACTGAAGAGATTTTTTGAGAACAAAACTCGTATATTCCTGAGATTCTTGTTCACTTGCAAAGTCCAATATGAAGGGCATTCCAAAGTTTCTGTGGTGGAGGCAAGTTTGTATGTAGACAACAATTTTTTATATAAATATAATGAATAAATAATAAAAGTTTTGTTTTTTTTGTGTTATTATTTCACAATTGTACTCTGTAGCGCAGAATCAGAGGGCTTTTTACCATTTAATATACCATATCTTGTTTTCCCCATAATTCTGCCACTGGTCGCTGCTTACACTTTTTTTTAATTTCATTTATTTATTACATTATATTGTTACAGGTTTTAAAATAATAGATTGATACCTTTTATCAAAGTTAACACTTAGACGACCGGCATGGTTTTTTCGTGAATTCTCTTGTGGGACCGGCGATTATACGGCTCTCCGACATTGTGTACCACCGGTGGTACACTCGGTCGTCTAAGTGTTAAAAAAAAACTGTGTTGAGAAAGGGGTTGAACAATCATTGAAGCAGCTACTCATTTTTCCTCACGATTTATGAGTGGACCGCGAACATCCAAGTAGGTTCAGAGCAGAAAAATCATGCCCCTCTAGGAATCGAACCCAGGTCACCATGATCACTCATCCACGGTGACTTTATAATTGATTTAATTTGTTTTGCTAAGTATATGCCTACATTTACCTTTGATGCGAGATACGTCGCTAACTTAAATTACTGATCTCTAGAAAGCGGTAATATACCTCCTACATACCTAGGAACTTGAAATTTCGCACAGAGGTTTCTCTTGATGTCTTGAACCACGCTAGCCACGTGGAAGAAACCTTTGTGGTGATGGTGACAGAGTGCCGTCTTTGAGCTAGTATACATAGTATAATTTTATACTTTTCATTTTCAGCGCGCATTCTATAATTTACATTTAAAGTTCATGGTCTATTCTAGTAACAAAGTTTTTACTTTTCTTGTTTTAAACTGATATTTACCACTAAAAAAATATGCTTTTAAGAAAAAAGTAGCTAAAAAAAACTTCATTCACCTTCCTTGAAGTCTGTCAAACCAAGTGACGATCACAAAATATGGAATAACGACAAAGAAACATCCAATAATTACTTACTCAAATATTACCTTCAGCGCTGCACTACTTTTAGTCTTACAGTTAGGGACCCAATGGTTGGTAACCCAAACTGAACATTTCATTGGGCAAAGATGGCTTTTACCCTGATTCGTCATTGATATGTATCCATCTTCCAGAGCTGGGAATAAAGAACATCTCTTTTATTTTAAACCATAGAAAATATCGCTTGAATCACAGTAATAGGTTCCACAGGACATTATATCAAATAACCATTAGGCACTAGTGTTGATCAAACTGATCAGAGTTCACACAAGGGAAGAACTCTTTAGGTAATGATCAGATTTTAAATAATTAAGAAGGCCCTAGTACGGGCCATTTTACATAAATGTTGACCCATTCCTTAGCCTAGATTAACGTTAATTACTAATGGTGTCATTTGCAATATACAAATGGAACATACCCTGAAAGTATCAGATCGATTGAACTAAAATTACGACTTTTAGCACGTACCAACAAACAAATATAGATAAATATAAATGTCGCTTGAGTTAAAAGTAGACTCACACTGCGTTACTTACTCTTCGGTCGCAATTATATCATTAGACATGATAATAATATGACCTAAAAATTATTTCTTTATTATATAACAGAACTTTCAAAATATTAACTTCAAGGAACAATTAAACTTCCTAAATCAATTGGTACTCTCATTCGTCTGGCTGGGGAACTATAAACAGGGAGTGGACCAGCAGTCTCGCTGGGGGACTATAAACAGGGAGTAGACCAGCATTGGCTTGGTTCTGGGGGCCCTTGTCAATTAATAGCCTCCTTGTAAAAACAGTGGTAGAAGTGCTGAGTCATTCCTCTACTGTCTGGCTACCATCGTTCACGATGACGCCATCCTATGATATGATGAAATCAATTAATAGATGCTTCTAAAATATATGACAAAATGTATGTTAAAAAAAACTCACCCTTAAGCACTTTGCTGGCGACTGAATGTTTTCCTCCACTCTCATACTTGCTCCACTCCCCGAGGTAGCAAATTCCGTCCCTCCCCATCTGCAGAGGCCCGGCCCCTAGTTCCTCCCCTGAGAGCTCCCCCTCCACACACCCCTGGGCGGGCGGGTTGCCCGAGCTGTCTATTCTGTGGTGGGCGAGATGCGAAGCCTCGGTCACCAGAGTAGAGGGCTCAGGGCCCAGGCAGAACAGAGACATGGGCTTGCCCGCGTTGCAGCCCTGATTCATTGAATAAACACTTATTAGTCTAGTTTCTAGTTTATTTGAGTACCTATACTTAACTACTCAAAATTGCTTTACTAAATCTACGCTGAAACCGCCGACCTCTAGGTCACAAGTCCGTCGCCTTATCGATCAAGCTACTGAGATCGCTAAGTAAGTTATAATACATCTCATTATTTTATGCATTGTGTGAAATGTGAACTTGTTAAGTCCTGTCTGGATTTCACCACCAAGTAATCCTGTCTGGATGACTTTCGCATAACACCTCTGTATCTATTATCATAATATATGTAGATTAAACTTGGAAGTAAAACCTATGACTAATAGAATTCGTCTTTGAGTAATAGGTACCTAATATTTCTCTTATAAATGTGCGGTTAGCTCTTTGAGAAGGTGAGTTTTGTCAGAATGACCTAGGTGTCTTTAAAAGATTTTTTCCTGTCTTCAACCAAAAAAAAATCGTGTTCTGTATAAAAAAAAATGGAATGGAAAACTTACCATTGATGCTAAGCTGAGCAGCAGTCCCATTTTTAAATTCTGGAATATGCCCTTGGGTGCCACACTGGAGCACAGCTCTGCAGCCATGTAGCTGACCAGGGTCCAGGGGGAATGGGCACTTAGGTTTCTGTGAAAAGGAGAGGGACTACAGAAATTAAGGATCCAATAGGTGACTCGTGACTTGAAAATGACTTTGTTGCTTTTGACAATGATTCTAAAACAACCTGAGACATGATTCTAAAACAACCAGAGTATGACTCCAACTTGCGATTTCTTCCCAAGTTCAGGGGTAAAATTATCTATTTATTAGAATATTTTGCATGTTATTCTGGGATTAATAATAATATGTTGTATGTTGAACCACTCCTGTTAGGCTAGTTTCATTAATAATTACTGTAATGGCATCTCACCTCGTGGTAATAATAATAGATACTAATTATATTTACGAGTGCCCGATTAGGACTAAAGACTCAAGAGTCCATTTATTTCAGCAGTTATTTTGAAATTATTTTATTTAAAACTATTGAATAGTTTTGAACTCCATTTGGCTCATCAAGTCATTCTTGAGTATCAATTATTAGACAGACAATAAAAAAAAAAAATACTTTAAGAAAGAGGTATTTATTCGAGTTTCAATTTTTACTTTCCTTATCCTATAATAAGGAAAGTATAGTAGGTATTAGGAAAGTATTGTATTTTTTTTTTTTTTTTTTTTTTTGTAAATCCCTGGGATTCGTGTGCTGTAAAAATAATTATAATCCACTTACTCTAATTCAGTTCGCACGATCTGAATGGACTCTGGCAAAGACAACAGGAAGGGACTCAGGTCTGGGAGGGCTTCGCAAATGTACCAGGCTGAATACATGGATCGGTAGAGATCAAAGTGAAACACCACGTTGTATCTATGTCCAAGTTTCCATTCCAAATTGAAAATCCCTGTGTAAAGAATTGCATATCGTCTATAACTATACGGCTTTTCACTACCTACTATAGTTTTTAGGCATCGATAATCCTTGGTTTTTCGTCAAAAGCTAGTTCAAACTTATAATAATACCTATACATTTGTATAATAATAATAATAGTTGTATTTATGTACTTACTATTATGTGTTGCTTTGTTAAGCCCACATTATGTATTAACTTACCTTTATTATAAAGTGATCTTCTTTGATAATAATAATGTTCTTTAATAGAAGGCAACCACCAGGCGCGATTAATGCAAGATGCAAGCCTAACACTAAAATTTCTACCACCTAAGACTAAAAAAAACATGTAACTGGGTGATAATCATCGTCTTTGCTTTTTCTCTCTCTGATTTACGGCATCAAATGTGTTCTATTTATTTGGTGTATGCGTATGCTGTATGTTGTGTACCTTATACTAAACATAATTATCACATTAGAATAATAAAGGAGAAGTGGCCCCACACTCACTAGCAGGAATTCGTATGTCCAGTGGAAGACAGCCAGTTTCATATAAGAATCTCGCTTCCCAGTACTCCACCACCTCTGCAGCGCGAGGTACCTCCACCATGGCATGGCCTGTGAGAATACAGGCAGCTGGCTTCCGGCCATGCCTCAGCCGCAGCTCATGACGGCATGCGCGCGACTCACACTGATACAACTTGCTCTTCCTAGGAAATGATGAAAAGATTATTCCGTGCAGAAGATAAAATAATAATATTATGAGTATATTAATAAGTGTACCTAGCAATAATATACAGGTCATCACGGCCATTGATTATGAACCATTTTGAAATACCTCTACCGTCAAACCTGGATATAATGGATTTACATAATTATATGTCTTCAATTATAATATAGGTAGTGTAAATATTTGTATGTTTTTAACTGCAAACTATCCTCTAACTTGGCCAGTTTTATGACATCGGTTGTATGGAATATTACGACTATGCATATATGTATAAGCACAAGGAGCGAAACTGGCTAATTTAGAGGATTTACAAAATGAGAATCTCAGAAAACGGGTTTTAATAAAAGAAATAGTTTAGTACCAAGATAATAATGCTTTTTCTTTGTGTTATTATGTCACAATTTTAGTGGGTAGCGCAGAATCATAGGACTTTACCACTTTAATTTACAATATCTTGTATTATTTTTTTGCCTAAGATTCTGCCACTGGTCGCTGCTTCACATTAAAGTAGCTACTCATTTTTCCTCACGAGGTATGAGTGGACCCCGAACATCCAAGTACAGAGCAGAAAAAATCCTACCCCGCTGGGAATCGAACCCAGGTCACCATGTGTGCAATGCCTAGCGCGCTAACTCGCTCTGCCACAATGACTACCAAGATAATTTGGCCGCAAACAAGACATCACTGCATTTATTGGCGAAACCTTTTTGGATTTGAGTTCTGGAACTTGGCCTTTTTCTTACGGTAATTTTTTTGTGGGATACTGTATACCTACATATAAAAGGTAGTGATCTAGTGTTTTAAAAAGAAAGATTAAATAACTCATTAATTATTTAATCATCAAGGTAAATTTCTTACAAGAAGTACCTACATGGCAAAATTATTCAGCAATATAATACATCAGATCTATCATTTGAGTACTTACTCGCATTTTTTAGGGGCTGTCACATAGATTAGACATCCTGTTAACTTCTGCAGCTGTAGGGAATAAATGTGAGCGGTCTCACGACTAAACAGAAAGTTCAGAATCGGAAAATGATCCGATGCTAGCTCGAGCCATATAGTCATGTTGTCACGAAGAAATGGATGACCCTCATCTTCGCCATCAGAAAAACTCAATGCTAGAAAATTGGCATAGTTGACAAGCGTTTCAGTGAGGAGAGTTTTGAAAAGATGAACTTCCTGGACAAACAGGAAGCCAAGATCTCCTGAAAAATAATAAAACCTGGTAGAAAATAAGAATCCAAGTAAAAACCTTCCACTACTTACCTAGAACATTTGAGAACATGGACCTTTTTTTTACACGTGGGTACTCGTACCTACGATTTAAAATAAGCGGGTCTGACACCACTCTTTTTTCAATCTATGCAAAAAGAAAATCAGATTATGAAAAATACTTAAAAATCATTTTTAGGTACACCTACATAACTCTTATTAACTTTAATAAACTTAACCTAATATAAGTAGACATTATTCGTTCACCTGACAGTTCAAACAACATCTCGGGGTCGATGTGAACGATGAAATCAAACTGAGGGTGGAATCCATTGTTCAAATAGAAAGATTTCCTTTCCTTCTCATGCAAATGGAAAGCATCACGAAAGTCTGTCAAATTTCCAGTTCTATCCAAGTATTTAAGAAGTTCTTGCTCTTTTGTAATATGTTTAAGATTTGAGTGCGCCACTGACGCTAATGGAGACATATTATTTCTTTAAGAGGAAAAAAATTCAGTTTGACAAAAAGCACAATTTTTTTATAGGTAGTAGGTACTAATTTTCTGTTTACCTATGCCTATAAATACTTAACTTATAATGTGAATTTAATAAATTTATTAAATTTGTAATCTTTACTTAGGTATCAGTTTTCTCATCAACACTGAAAAAAAACGGTTTCTGAATGATTTAAAATTTGAAACAAGACAATTCTTGTTCTTCACCAGAATCACCAGTGGTGCCAACCTTACAAAATTTAAATTAAAAAAAAAAAAAAAAATGGTTCTCTGAATCTCTGTTGGTGAACCTGTAATTTTCAAATGTAAACAAATGTGTAAAATGAAAAAACATTTTTATTTTTTTCCAAGACTCTATAGAAATAAACAACGATTTGTAGCAACGAATTTGAATTTTCAACAGGGTTCAACAAAAGACCATAAACACTCGTTAGGAAAAAATCCCACGATTATTTTATTTTTAATACTCATTAAAAAATCCCTTTTCCCATCCCATGAACTATTTACTGCCATTTTTTCTTCCTTTTAAATATTTCTTATTTCGCTCGTCTTTTGTATCGAGCTCTAGACCTAGACACTAACGCATTGGATGAATATTATTTTATTATCTACTGCAATTGATCCTGATGACACAAAGTTTTGTCTTTGGTATTCGATTTTTTTTTTATTAAATTCATATCGCCATTAAACTATTTTAAGTAAATGTCGTAGAAATAACTTGGTCGGCCGGTGTTCATCTAGGCAATTTTTTGGCCTAAACTATACCATAATATAAATTCCTATACTAGCCTCATATGTCCAGCTCGTAGTTATATATTTTTCCAATTTTTCGAGAGCCTCGATGCTATATTTTTATTTCTGATTATGATGTCGCATGGTCTTAGGGACAAGAAAACGTAAAAATGATAGATATAACTTGGTCGGCCGGTGGTCATCGGGGCAATTTTTCGGCCTAAAGTATACCATATATTCCTATACTAGCCTCATGTCCAGCTCGTAGTTATATATTTTTCCAATTTTTCGAGAGCCTCAATGCTATATTTTTATTTCTGATTATAATGTCACATGGTCTTAGAGACACGAAAACGTAAAATTCATAGATATAACTTGGTCGGCCGGTGGTCATCGGGGCAATTTTTCGGCCTAAAGTATACCATATATTCCTATACTAGCCTCATGTCCAGCTCGTAGTTATATATTTTTCCAATTTTTCGAGAGCGTCGATGCTATATTTTTATTTCTGATTATGATGTCGCATGGTCTTAGGGACAAGAAAACGTAAAAATGATAGATATAACTTGGTCGGCCGGTGGTCATCGGGGCAATTTTTCGGCCTAAAGTATACCATATATTCCTATACTAGCCTCATGTCCAGCTCGTAGTTATATATTTTTCCAATTTTTCGAGAGCCTTGATGCTATATTTTTATTTCTGATTATAATGTCACATGGTCTTAGAGACCCGAAAACGTAAAATTCATAGATATAACTTGGTCGGCCGGTGGTCATCGGGGCAATTTTTCGGCCTAAAGTATACCATATATTCCTATACTAGCCTCATGTCCAGCTCGTAGTTATATATTTTTCCAATTTTTCGAGAGCCTCGATGCTATATTTTTATTTCTGATTATGATGTTACATGGTCTTAGAGACACGAAAACGTAAAATTCATAGATATAACTTGGTCGGCCGGTGGTCATCGGGGCAATTTTTCGGCCCAAGGTATAGCATATATTCTAAAACTAGCCTAGGCCAGCGTCGATGGCATGTTGAATACACCGGTTCCCTTCAGAACACCGAAGTTAAGCGACATCCAGCGAGGTTAAGACTTGGATGGGTGACCATTCAAATTCTAATTCTCGTGACGCTGGCTTTTCCCGGCCCCACTCAGGCTGGGTGAGGTCAATAAGAGTAGCAGGTTTGTGAGTTTCCTGCGAATGGAGGGTAAAACCCCCGTCGTGATATGACCATGGCAGTTGAAAGCGACGTTAAACCCCACTTAAAAAAAAAAAAAATAAAAAAAAAAAAAAAACTAGCCTCATGTCCAGCTCGTAGTTATATATTTTTCCAATTATTCGAGAGCCTCGATGCTATATTTTTATTTCTGATTATGATGTCACATGGTCTTTGAGACAAGAAAACCTAAAATTCATAGATATAACTTGGTCGGCCGGTGGTCATCGGGGCAATTTTTCGGCCTAAAGTATACCATATATTCCTATACTAGCCTCATGTCCAGCTCGTAGTTATATATTTTTCCAATTATTCGAGAGCGTCGATGCTATATTTTTATTTCTGATTATGATGTCGCATGGTCTTAGGGACAAGAAAACGTAAAATTCATAGATATAACTTGGTCGGCCGGTGGTCATCGGGGCAATTTTTCGGCCTAAAGTATACCATATATTCCTATACTAGCCTCATGTCCAGCTCGTAGTTATATATTTTTCCAATTTTTCGAGAGCCTCGATGCTATATTTTTATTTCTGATTATGATGTTACATGGTCTTAGAAACACGAAAACGTAAAATTCATAGATATAACTTGGTCGGCCGGTGGTCATCGGGGCAATTTTTCGGCCCAAGGTATAGCATATATTCTAAAACTAGCCTCATGTCCAGCTCGTAGTTATATATTTTTCCAATTATTCGAGAGCCTCGATGCTATATTTTTATTTCTGATTATGATGTCACATGGTCTTTGAGACAAGAAAACCTAAAATTCATAGATATAACTTGGTCGGCCGGTGGTGATCGGGGCAATTTTTCGGCCTAAAGTATACCATATATTCCTATACTAGCCTCATGTCCAGCTCGTAGTTATATATTTTTCCAATTATTCGAGAGCGTCGATGCTATATTTTTATTTCTGATTATGATGTCGCATGGTCTTAGGGACAAGAAAACGTAAATATGATAGATATAACTTGGTCGGCCGGTGGTCATCGGGGCAATTTTTCGGCCTAAAGTATACCATATATTCCTATACTAGCCTCATGTCCAGCTCGTAGTTATATATTTTTTCCAATTTTTCGAGAGCCTCGATGCTATATTTTTATTTCTGATTATAATGTCCCATGGTCTAAGAGACACGAAAACGAAAAATTCATAGATATAACTTGGTCGGCCGGTGGTCATCGGGGCAATTTTTCGGCCTAAAGTATACCATATATTCCTATACTAGCCTCATGTCCAGCTCGTAGTTATATATTTTTCCAATTTTTCGAGAGCCTCGATGCTATATTTTTATTTCTGATTATGATGTTACATGATCTTAGAAACACGAAAACGTAAAATTCATAGATATAACTTGGTCGGCCGGTGGTCATCGGGGCAATTTTTCGGCCTAAAGTATACCATATATTCCTATACTAGCCTCATGTCCAGCTCGTAGTTATATATTTTTCCAATTTTTCGAGAGCCTCGATGCTAAATTTTTATTTCTGATTATAATGTCACATGGTCTTAGAGACACGAAAACGTAAAATTCATAGATATAACTTGGTCGGCCGGTGGTCATCGGGGCAATTTTTCGGCCTAAAGTATACCATATATTCCTATACTAGCCTCATGTCCAGCTCGTAGTTATATATTTTTTCCAATTTTTCGAGAGCCTTGATGCTACATTTTAATTTCTGATTATGATGTCGCATAGTCTTAGAGACACGAAAACGTAAAATTAATAGATATAACTTGGTCGGCCGGTGGTCATCGGGGCAATTTTTCGGCCTAAAGTATACCATATATTCCTATACTAGCCTCATGTCCAGCTCGTAGTTATATATTTTTCCAATTTTTCGAGAGCCTCGATGCTATATTTTTATTTCTGATTATAATGTCACATGGTCTTAGAGACACAAAAACGTAATATTCATAGATATAACTTGGTCGGCCGGTGGTCATCGGGGCAATTTTTCGGCCTAAAGTATACCATATATTCCTATACTAGCCTCATGTCCAGCTCGTAGTTATATATTTTTCCAATTTTTCGAGAACCTCGATGCTATATTTTTATTTCTGATTATAATGTCACATGGTCTAAGAGACACGAAAACGTAAAATTCATATATATAACTTGGTCGGCCGGTGGTCATCGGGGCAATTTTTCGGCCTAAAGTATACCATATATTCCTATACTAGCCTCATGTCCAGCTCGTAGTTATATATTTTTCCAATTTTTCGAGAGCCTCGACGCTATATTTTTATTTCTGATTATGATGTCGCATGGTCTTAGGGACACGAAAACGTAAAATTCATAGATATAACTTGGTCGGCCGGTGGTCATCGGGGCAATTTTTCGGCCCAAGGTATAGCATATATTCCTAAACTAGCCTCATGTCTAGCTCGTAGTTATATATTTTTCCAATTTTTCGAGACCCTCGATGCTATAGTTTTATTTCTGATTATAATGTCAGATGGTCTTAGAGACCCGAAAACGTAAAATTCATAGATATAACTTGGTCGGCCGGTGGTCATCGGGGCAATTTTTCGGCCTAAAGTATACCATATTTATATTCCTATAATAGCCTCATGTCCAGCTCGTAGTTATATATTTTTTCCAATTTTTCGAGAGCCTTGATGCTATATTTTTATTTCTGATTATGATGTTGCATAGTCTTTGAGACAAGAAAACTTAAAATTCATAGATATAACTTGGTCGGCCGGTGGTCATCGGGGTAGTTTTTCGACCTAAGGTATACCATATATTCCTATACTAGCCTCATGTCCAGGTCGTAGTTATATATTTTTCCAATTTTTCGAGAGCCTCGATGCTATATTTTTATTTCTGATTATGATGTCGCATGGTCTTTGAGACAAGAAAACCTAAAATTCGAAGAAATAACTTGGTCGGCAGGCGGTCTCCAGGGCAATTTTTCGGCCTAAATTATACAATACAAGCGGGCTGTCACCCGCTTTGGGGGGCCGAGGCATGGCCGTGAAAGCAAAAAATTCTTTTTCGCCTGTGGCAGGTGTTGTAGTGGGAATTTCGAAAAATCCCGTCTTATTGCACATCTAGACTATAAGACAAAGCTACCTACCAAATTTCAGCTTCCTAGGTATTACGGTTTGGGCTGTAGAGCTATGATCAGTCAGTGGTCAGTCAGTGACTTTGACATTTATATATTAAGATATTCTTATGCTAGTCTTATGCACACATCTTAGTTACTTGATATTCATGATGGTTATGGTTCTGGTCAAATGCAACTAATAATGTTAAGCACTGTAGATCTGGGTAAGAATAGTTCATGTAATAAAAAACTATGTATCAATCAAACGGTAAGAACGAGATACTTGAAATTTGGTAAACAAGTGAAGTATTAGAGATGGTTATAAAATTGTTTCCCATGTCGCTTATGTTAGTTAACGTCAAGCTAAGATAGAATATGGATGGATTACATAAAAATGAATAGTTTGGGAACTGATAGTTTCAGAAGTTTAAAACACACAGCTCACATGTCTCTAATGCTAAGTTACACAGACCTAAGATAGATAATGGATGGATTTATGTAAAAAAAAAAAAAAAAAAAAAAAAAAACGAACCCTTTTAAGTGTAAAGTACTAGATACTTCAAATTCGGTACACTGGCTTATGCATCGGAGATGTTTTTAGAATGGATTATACAGGATTTACCGCGTGGGAACTTCACGATTCGGCCCAAATTACCTGAGTAGACCTTTTCCATAGCATGATTCGGCCCAAAAAAAAACACAAAAAAACACAACACGATTCGGCCATAACCCGATTCGTCCCAAAACACACTATCAAGTTTTGATCCCACACAAAAAATCCCACTTTTATTCCAACAAAATGTCCCTCTTTCATTCCACCAAAAAATCCCTATAAAATAGTATGGAAACATTGTTTTGAACCAGTTACAGTCACCTCTGTTATCAGTGTTTATTTGAGTGTTTGACAGTAGGGTTAGGTAAAATACATAGAAGGACATGCCTCAAGAATATAGTAGGGTTAGGTAAAATACATAGAAGGACATGCCTCAAGAATATAGTAGGGTTAGGTAAAATACACAGAAGGCCATGCCTCAAGAATATAGTACGGTTAGGTAAAATACTTAGAAGGCCATGCCTCAAGAATATACTAGGGTTAGGTAAAATACATAGAAGGCCATGCCTCAAGAATATAGTAGGGTTAGGTAAAATACATAGAAGGCCATGCCTCAAGAATATAGTAGGGTTAGGTAAAATACATAGAAGGCCATGCCTCAAGAATATAGTAGGGTTAGGTAAAATACATAGAAGGCCATGCCTCAAGAATATAGTAGGGTTAGGTAAAATACTTAGAAGGCCATGCCTCAAGAATATAGTAGGGTTAGGTAAAATACATAGAAGGCCATGCCTCAAGAATATAGTAGGGTTAAGTAAAATACATAGAAGGCCATGCCTCAAGAATATAGTAGGGTTAGGTAAAATACATAGAAGGCCATGCCTCAAGAATATAGTAGGGTTAGGTAAAATACTTAGAAGGCCATGCCTCAAGAATATAGAAGGGTTAGGGATAATACATAGAAGGCCAAAGGCTGATATACGAGTATATAGAAGGTAATTTCGTAATTTAATGTTGAATAATAAGAAATCCCTCAATATGTACGGTACTTAGAATGTTGCACTGGGCCGAATCGTGTTGTTTATTTTTTGGTCAAGATAACGTTTTGGGACGAATCGTTCGGTGACTTTTTTTACCTGAAATCGAAAACCTTTTTCATAAACCTTTTTGGGCCGAATCGTAATGCGCCCTACCGCGTACAGATTCATGTATTTTAAGGTTATGTTAATTCCCTTAAACGTGGACCATCATATAAAATTTTATATGATAGCATTGATAGCCCACCGTGGACTATCATAATATAAAATAAAGTGACAGTGGGGAATTTTGCTTCGTTAAAGATTATTTTTTTTTCTTATTAAATATTTTCAAACGCATCATTTATGATGCAATTACATGAAAATTTACAAAGGGGGAAAAATATAAATATATATCTATGTTTAAAAAAATAATATAAAAATTATAAAAATCAATAACATTAATGATCAATTAATTAATATAATTATGCCAGTCTATTTATCCCTATATCTAGTTCTTGTGCAAATGTGTTGTATAGGCTAAGAATGCGTGGGACCGTTGAGTGAGAGTAAAAAGTTTTATCTAAAGGATTTAGGTGGAAAAGATTTTTTCTCTGCTTGTTGATCTTAGATGTATTTGTGGGACATTATAGGCTATGCCTTCTCTAGCTTTTGGACAGTGCACTAACCCATTACACAGGTCGTATACAAGGGCATTTATATCTCGTCGGTTTTTTAGGAAATGAAGTTGGAGCTGCTCGCAAATGAGTGAAGCAGAGATATTGTTAGGGAAGGTTGGGTAGAACCCATGAAATTTTCTAAATAGGTACCTAACAAATTTGGGTGGTACGTTTTCTATTAGTTTTATGTTTTTAATATTTTGGGCATTCCAGATAGCTGAGGCGTATTCCAGTTTACTTCTTACTATAGAACTGTAGTTCTATAATAAGTTCAAATCCCTGTTTTTCACACAAGTCTATAGACCACTTGGATCTATGCACGTTTTTAAAGAAATGATAGGCAGTTGGTAGTTGCAGGGGGAATTTTGCTTTGTTAAATAGGTATGGCCAAATCCCTGTTCTTCATAGGTCTAGAGGTCACTTGAATCGATGCACGTTTTTAAAAAAACGATAGCCAGTAGTAAATTTTGACTCCGTGCAAGGATAGTCAAGCATATTTTCCTTCAAATGCAGTTGGGTGCATCGAAAAATATTGAAAAACCAGAGAGAGAGAGAGAGAGAGAGAAAGAGATATTTAATCATAAGTTCAATTTTTTTTTTTTAAGTCTATTTTTCCCTTTCCTTTATTTCGATACATCTTCAAATTGCAATTTTTCGTATCAATAGTAAAAAATATAGCCCAAAATATAGTTCTGAATCATGATGAAAAATTAAAATTTGGCTGAATTTTAACAGAAATGGCGCTCAATTCGAGGCATAAATACACTGCCCTGGGATGTTTTTTCCATAGATTTAAAAAATAGATAAACAACTCCCTATGTTCCCTGTGTAAATAAATCTGAAGCCGGGCTTCAGTTGTGTTTACAGCGTTGCCGTAAACCTGTAAGGGCAAGAAAACACAATTCCCTAAGCTTGCAATGTAATTTCAGCGATTTTCTTCTTTGATTACTGATCAAACCATACAATTTTATGAAAATTTCTCGAAACAAATTCGGTTATGTGGTCTTTTCTACGCCTTTTACAGTACCTATTCTTTTTTTTTCGTTTAATATTTTCACTGTCGAAATATTGCCAAATGTTTAAGCCTCTTTTCGGATATTTTTTTCGCGGGAAAATTTAAATAATAGCAATTGAAACTGATTTTCACGTTTTATTTTTAAAACTATCAGCTATCGTTATCAGTCCACGATATTTTTACGAAGGATTTACTCTATTATTATACTAACTGAGACCTTCACAATGGAAAAAGAGTTTCATACCACTCCAGAGGGTGCTTAAAATCCTCTAACAAGATAGCTTCTGGATATTATTATGCTTATAAATCGTTTTATGACTATTTGATACCCCAAACTATGATTATAATACATTGAAAGGCAAATTAAGTTCAATTTATTGTGTTTCCTTGGGAATAAAAAATATACTAGAATGTTGAGACTACTTACTTGTGGAAGTGTATTTCAGAATTCTTATTATATCGGTTGGTACAGCCATACGCGCAGAAAAAGTTTAAATATATGGTATACTCTAAGCCAAAAAATTGCCTAGATGACCAGCGGCCGACCAAGAAATTTCTTTTAATTTTACGTTTTCTTGTTTCTAAGACCATGCGACATCATAATCAGAAATAAAAATATAGCATCGAGGCTCTCGAAAAATTGGAAAAATATATAACTACGATCTAGACATGAGGCTAGTTTAGGAATATATGCTATACCTTGGGCCGAAAAATTGCCCCGATGACCACCGGCCGACCAAGTTATATCTATGAATTTTACGTTTTCGTGTCTCTCAGACCATGTGACATTATAATCAGAAATAAAAATATAGCATCGAGGCTCTCAAAAAATTGGAAAAATATATAAACTACGAGCTGGATATGAGGCTAGTATAGGAATATATGGTATACCTTAGGTCGAAAAATTACCCCGCTGACCACCGGCCGACCAAGTTATATCTATGAATTTTAGGTTTTCTTGTCTCAAAGACTATGCAACATCATAATCTGAAATAAAAATATAGCATCAAGGCTCTCGAAAAATTGGAAAAATATATAACTACGAGCTGGACATGAGGCTAGTATAGGAATATATGGTATACCTTGGGTCGAAAAATTACCCCGATGACCACCGGCCGACCAAGTTATATCTATGAATTTTACGTTTTCGTGTCTCTAAGACCATGTGACATTATAATCAGAAATAAAACTATAGCATCGAGGCTCTCGAAAAATTGGAAAAATATATAACTACGAGCTGGACATGAGGCTAGTATAGGAATATATGGTATACCTTGGGTCGAAAAATTACCCCGATGACCACCGGCCGACCAAGTTATATCTATGAATTTTACGTTTTCGTGTCTCTAAGACCATGTGACATTATAATCAGAAATAAAACTATAGCATCGAGGCTCTCGAAAAATTGGAAAAATATATAACTACGAGCTGGACATGAGGCTAGTATAGGAATATATGGTATACCTTAGGTCGAAAAATTACCCCGATGACCACCGGCCGACCAAGTTATATCTATGGATTTTAAGTTTTCTTGTCTCAAAGACTATGTAACATCATAATCAGAAATAAAAATATAGCATCAAGGTTCTCGAAAAATTGGAAAAATATATAACTACGAGCTGGACATGAGGCTAGTATAGGAATATATGGTATACCTTGGGTCGAAAAATTCCCCCGATGACCACCGGCCGACCAAGTTATATCTATGAATTTTACGTTTTCGTGTCTCTAAGACCATGTGACATTATAATCAGAAATAAAACTATAGCATCGAGGCTCTCGAAAAATTGGAAAAATATATAACTACGAGCTGGACATGAGGCTAGTTTAGGAATATATGCTATATCTTGGCCGAAAAATTGCCCGATGACCACCGGCCGACCAAGTTATATCTATGAATTTTACGTTTTCGTGTCTCGAAAGACCATGAGACATTATAATCAGAAATAAAAATATAGCATCGAGGCTCTCAAAAAATTGGAAAAATATTTTACTACGAGCTGGACATGAGGCTAGTATAGGAATATATGGTATACCTTAGGTCGAAAAATTACCCCGATGACCACCGGCCGACCAAGATTATATCTATGAATTTTAGGTTTTTTGTCTCAAGACTATGCTACATCATAATCGAAATAAAAATATAGCATCAAGGCTCTCGAAAAATTGGAAAAATATATAACTACGAGCTGGACATGAGGCTAGTATAGGAATATATGGTATTACCTTGGGTCGAAAAATTACCGATGACCACGGCCGACCAAGTTATATCTATGAATTTTACGTTTTCGTGTCTCTAAGACCATGTGACATTATAATCAGAAATAAAATATAGCATCGAGGCTCTCGAAAAAATTGGAAAAATATAAACTACGAGCTGGACATGAGGCTAGTTATAGGAATATATGGTATACCTTGGGTCGAAAAATTACCCGATGACCACCGGCCGACCAAGTTATATCTATGAATTTTACGTTTTCGTGTCTCTAAGACCATGTGACATTATAATCAGAAATAAAAATATAGCATCGAGGCTCTCGAAAAAATTGGAAAAATATATAACTACGAGCTGGACATGAGGCTAGTATAGGAATATATGGTATACTTAGGCCGAAAAAATTGCCCCGATGACCACCGGCCGACCAAGTTATATCTATGAATTTTACGTTTTCGTTGTCTCAAGACATGATGAACATTCATAATCAGAAATAAAAATATAGCATCGAGGCTCTCGAAAAAATTGGAAAAATATATAACTACGAGCTGGACATGAGGCTAGTTAGGAATATATGGTATACCTTAGGCGAAAAATTGCCCCGATGACCACGGCCGACCAAGTTATATCTATGAATTTTAGTTTTTTGTTTCAAAGACCATGCAACATCATAATCAGAAATAAAAATATAGCATCAAGGCTCTCGAAAAATTGGA
Source organism: Bactericera cockerelli (assembly GCA_024516035.1). Lineage (NCBI taxonomy): Eukaryota > Metazoa > Arthropoda > Insecta > Hemiptera > Triozidae > Bactericera > Bactericera cockerelli. The sequence continues at coordinate 36,192,147 of CM044955.1, read as the reverse complement.
AAAATATATAACTACGAGCTGGACATGAGGCTAGTATAGGAATATATGGTATACTTTAGGCCGAAAAATGTTACCGATGACCACCGGCCGACCAAGTTATATCTATGAATTTTAGTTTTTGTGTTCTAAGACCATGTGACATCATAATCAGAAATAAAAATATAGCATCGAGGCTCTCGAAAAATTGGAAAAATATATAACTACGAGCTGGACATGAGGCTAGTATAGGAATATATGGTATACCTTAGGTCGAAAAATTACCCCGATGACCACCGGCCGACCAAGTTATATCTATGGAATTTTAGTTTTCTTGTCTCAAGACATGTACATCATAATCAGAAATAAAAATATAGCATCAGGCTCTCGAAAAAATTGGAAAAATATATAACTACGAGCTGGACATGAGGCTATTATAGGAATATATGGTATACTTTAGGCCGAAAAAATTGCCCCGATGACCACCGGCCGACCAAGTTATATCTATGAATTTTACGTTTTTCGTGTTCTAAGACCATGGACATTCATAATCAGAAATAAAAATATAGCATCGAGGCTCTCGAAAAATTGGAAAAATATATATAACTACGAGCTGGACATGAGGCTAGTTTAGGAATATATGGTATACCTTAGGCCGAAAAATTGCCCGATGACCACCGGCGACCAAGTTATATCTATAATTTTAAGTTTTCTTGTTTCAAAGACCATGCACATCATAATCAGAAATAAAAATATTAGCATCAAGGCTCTCGAAAAATTGGAAAAATATATAACTACGAGCTGGACATGAGGCTATTATAGGAATATATGGTATACTTTAGGCCGAAAAATTCCCGATGACCACCGGCCGACCAAGTTATATCTATGAATTTTACGTTTTTGTGTTTGTAAGACCATGTGACATCATAATCAGAAATAAAAATATAGCATCAGGCTCTCGAAAAATTGGAAAAATATATAACTACGAGCTGGACATGAGGCTAGTATAGGAATATATGGTATACTTAGGCCGAAAAATGGTTAATGACCACCGGCCGACCAAGTTATATCTATAATTTTAAGTTTTCTTGTTTCAAAGACCATGCGACATCATAATCAGAAATAAAAATATAGCATCAAGGCTCTCGAAAAATTGGAAAAAATATATAACTACGAGCTGGACATGAGGCTATTATAGGAATATATGGTATACTTTAGGCCGAAAAATTGCCCCGATGACCACCGGCCGACCAAGTTATATCTATGAATTTTACGTTTTTGTGTTTCTAAGACCATGTGACATCATAATCAGAAATAAAAATATAGCATCGAGGCTCTCGAAAAATTGGAAAAAATATAATCTACGAGCTTGACATGAGGCTAGTATAGGAATATATGGTATACTTTAGGGCTAGCGAAAAATGGCTTTAGATGACCACCGGCCGACCAAGTTATATCTATAATTTTAGTTTTCTTGTTTTCAAAGACATGCGACATCATAATCAGAAATAAAAATATAGCATCAAGGCTCTCGAAAAATTGGAAAAATATATAACTACGAGCTGGACATGAGGCTATTATAGGAATATATGGTATACTTTAGGCCGAAAAATTGCCCGATGACCACTGGCCGACCAAGTTATATCTATGAATTTTACGTTTTTGTGTTTGTAAGACCATGTGACATCATAATCAGAAATAAAAATATAGCATCAAGGCTCTCGAAAAATTGGAAAAATATATAACTACGAGCTTGACATGAGGCTAGTATAGGAATATATGGTATACTTTAGGCCGAAAAATGGTTAAATGACCACCGGCCGACCAAGTTATATCTATAATTTTAAGTTTTCTTGTTTCAAAGACCATGCGACATCATAATCAGAAATAAAAATATAGCATCAAGGCTCTCGAAAAATTGGAAAAATATATAACTACGAGCTGGACATGAGGCTATTATAGGAATATATGGTATACTTTAGGCCGAAAAATTGCCCCGATGACCACCGGCCGACCAAGTTATATCTATGAATTTTACGTTTTTGTGTTTCTAAGACCATGTGACATCATAATCAGAAATAAAAATATAGCATCGAGGCTCTCGAAAAATTGGAAAAATATATATCTACGAGCTTGACATGAGGCTAGTATAGGAATATATGGTATACTTTAGGGCCTTTAGGCGAAAAATGGTTTAGATGACCACCGGCCGACCAAGTTATATCTATAATTTTAAGTTTTCTTGTTCAAAGACCATGCGACATCATAATCAGAAATAAAAATATAGCATCGAGGCTCTCGAAAAATTGGAAAAATATAAACTACGAGCTGGACATGAGGCTATTATAGGAATATATGGTATACTTTAGGCCGAAAAATTGCCCCGATGACCACTGGCCGACCAAGTTATATCTATGAATTTTACGTTTTTGTGTTTGTAAGACCATGTGACATCATAATCAGAAATAAAAATATAGCATCAAGGCTCTCGAAAAATTTGAAAAATATATAACTACGAGCTTGACATGAGGCTAGTATTAGGAATATATGGTATACTTTAGGCCGAAAAATGGTTAAATGACCACCGGCCGACCAAGTTATATCTATAATTTTAAGTTTTCTTGTTTCAAAGACCATGCGACATCATAATCAGAAATAAAAATATAGCATCAAGGCTCTCGAAAAATTGGAAAAATATATAACTACGAGCTGGACATGAGGCTATTATAGGAATATATGGTATACTTTAGGCCGAAAAATTGCCCCGATGACCACCGGCCGACCAAGTTATATCTATGAATTTTACGTTTTTGTGTTTCTAAGACCATGTGACATCATAATCAGAAATAAAAATATAGCATCGAGGCTCTCGAAAAATTGGAAAAATATATATCTACGAGCTTGACATGAGGCTAGTATAGGAATATATGGTATACTTTAGGGCCTTTAGGCCGAAAAATGGTTTAGATGACCACCGGCCGACCAAGTTATATCTATAATTTTAAGTTTTCTTGTTTCAAAGACCATGCGACATCATAATCAGAAATAAAAATATAGCATCGAGGCTCTCGAATAATTGGAAAAATATATAACTACGAGCTGGACATGATGCTACTATAGGAATATATGGTATATTTTAGGCCGAAAAATTGTCCAGTTGGCCGCCTGCCGTCTAACTATAGCATTAATTTTACCCTATACTGTCACTAGGACAATGGGAAAGCTGAATTAGAAATAAAAATGTAGCATCGAGACTATCCAAAAATTGGAAAAATATATAACTTATTGCTGGATACGACGCTAGCATTAGAACGCAGAAGTGGGATTACAACATTGAGAGAGAAAAAAAATCGTAGTAAAAATTCCCTTAATTGTGGCATTAATCCCTTTTCGTTGCTAACTTCAGCAACGCGAGGTACAAGATTTTTGCGTACCCTGTAGAATTTCAGAAATATTTTTCAGCAACGTTGGTAGCTTCAGGGACATTTTTCCAAGTTGTGTGAGGGAAGGTATTGAGTTTTCAACTTTTCATTATTTTTCCTGCATTTTTCTTTGAGTTTTTGCAGATTTCAAGTCATGACATTTATCTGTTGTTAAGTGCTGTAATTTGGTAGGTGTATTAGAAATTTTTAATTTCATCCAACTTTAAGAACGTGTTTTCTTATGAACAATGATTTCCTAGTTTCTAAACAGTCGACCCTATTAAGGAGCTTTCCATGACATAAATGTTTGGTGCATCATTCCCATCTAAAAGTTGACAGCGTCCAATAAAATGGAATCTCAACCATCCCTGGAGACAGTTTATGGCGTGATACATACGCTTTACCATAACTCAAACAAATCAGAAAAGGACAAAGCCTCTCAATGGCTACAGCAACTTCAAAAATCGGTAAGACATGAAAGAAAATATGCCAAATGCCACAGTATTTGTAAACCAACTTTTTCTTTCACTTCGACTTTTCCTGAACCCACTAGAGAATGGCAGTGGTCAACCTGTTCCTCATGGTTGAGGTTGTTTGGTTCTGGCAATCCTACTTCCACTTTTTTGGCTGGATGCCCTTCCTAACAACAACCTGAATAAGGGTGCCAACAATTTGTCTTTTGATTTGACATGGCAAGGCTTTATCTCTTTAACATCCCATAGTGATCTAATGGATTCTTTGAAATTTCTGTTGAAAATCCCTGGAATAGCTAGTTAACTATGAGTCCAAGGCTGAAATATAGTCTCACAAGCTTACATAAATTCTTCAGTGAGCCCAGATAAAGTGATTTATGTAAGTATCATTTGCTGTGCACCTACATCATAAATGTTGTAGTCATCCAATATCTGATATAAGATAATCATTTATTTACTTTTTACATATTGATATCTTCTTTCCATTCACTCAATCTTCATTGTGGTGCTGGAAAACTAGGCAAATTTAAACTATGAAGGTATCCAGAAGTTTTTTTTTTTTTTTTTTTATCAAGTTATCACATTTGTGTTAATCATGATATTCATATTCTGATATCATAATTATAAACTTGCTGTAGGTACTAAATCTTTGCTGAATTTGGGACTCAGTTGCAACAGTTTTAATATACCTATCATTTTCTCAATCAATACTTCTGTAAAAAGATGTGTAAACCTAATGTTGGTTGGCTTTAGATGCTCAAATTTTAAAATAATTTACAAAAGAAAATAATGTAATGAATTCCCACTATGCTAATGGTTATGTACCTGATAATGTATCCACTTTATCATTATTTTAAAACAAATTGTGATATTATCTTGTCATGACCAACCTCAGTAGCTTGATCAAAAAGGCAGCAGACTTGTAATCTGGAGGCCAGGTTCAGCAAAAGATGTAGTTAAGCAAGTTTGAGTAGTCAAGATATCACAAGAGTAATTAACACAAATATGATAACTTTTTTACTTGATATTATCATATGGTTTATTACTTTCTCTTAACAATAGAATTTCATCGTACATAATGTCCTTGTTCACAGATATATGCTTGGAAAATAGCTGATGAAATGTTATTACATCAAAATGAACTTGGATTAGAAGCTGTATACTTCTCAGCCCAAACTATGAGACAGAAAGTTTTGAATGCTTTCTTAGAGCTTCCACCCGAATCACATATATCATTACGAGACTCTGTTATTGAACATTTGTGTCGGACAAATGAGACATCAGGAAGGACCATCATCACTCAGCTTGCTCTGGCTCTTTCTGATTTGGCATTGCAGATGTCAGCTTGGGAAAAACCTGTGGTGCACATCATTGAGAAAATGAGCCACAAAGGAAGTATTCTAGCTTTACTAGAAGTCCTCACTGTTTTACCAGAAGAAATAAATGCTCTCAAGTTGGGGAAAAATAGAAGACAAGAATTTGAAGAAGAACTGAAAGCAACAGGACCTGTTGTTTTAAATTTGTTGGTAAGTCATTGTTCTAAAATTGTACAGTAAAAAGTTTTTTTTATCATATTATACTAGCCGTTTGCCCATGCTTTGCAACGGGACTAAATTTCAAATTTACTAAGGCATGGCCGTGCTGCTGGACAGCAATGCCTTTTTGAACTTTTTATAATTTTTCTGGACAAAGCAATAATGGTTTTGGGGGGGTCAATTCTGAGACATTTTTTGCTATCTCTTACCGTTTTGGCTAAATAACTCCGGACAAACAAACAAACATAGGTAGTCCTTTTTTCTGTTTTATATATAGAGATTTATCATGTAAAAAGGTTGCTTTTACCATATGTTTGTAGCCATTGTGGTTAAAGTGCTAGTTTGGTAATTCTAATAGTATAGAGATCTACATCTGATGGTTTAAAAACCACTCAATGCATAATTTTTTTCTTATTTATTTGAGAATTTTAACATGAAATATTGGCACCAACTAATTGTGGGAATAAAGAGAATTCTTAGTCCTTATCAGACAGTAGATATAATTGTTTATTATTATTATTATTATTCTGAATTTTTAATTTAAATTTTCAAAAAGAAAATATTTTTTGTTGATTTTTTTACTTTCCTTATCCTATAATAAGGAAAGTATTGTATTTGTAGAAAATTTAACTTACCTAGTTACCAAAAAAGTTGGACTAACTTTTTATTATTTTAGATGGGGGTTTTGACATATCAAATGCAATTATTTTGAGATGCTGAATACGAATTTGACATTGATTTTTAGAAAACTGTTACTGTTGATTCACCAGTGGCAGTGACAAGGATAGTCGTGTGATGTTGCTCTAGATTTTTTTAAGTACATATTAACAACAACAATATTCAATATTTATTTCTAAAATTGATCTATTTATTTCTCTTTTTCCTTTTAGAAAACTTGTCAAACTACAAACAGTGGTGATAGTGTAACTCTTCAAATCAAAGTTTTAAAATGTTTCACTTCCTGGATTAATGCCAGGGCTATTACGTTACCAGAAATTACCAATGATGTTGTTATAGTCTCTGCATTCCAAATTCTGTCGAATCACCAGGTATGTTCCATAGAATAGGAGCCATCATTTAATATAGTTTTTTTTAAAAAACTTTTGTTCATGCTTTATTTTAAATTTCCAGTTTTTACCAGTACCAATAATATTTAGTCAAGTCATTAGTACCAATATTAACTGTTACTTACAATGTTCGTGACCTTTACAAGTGCAAAAGTTAATACATTTATAAAAAATAGTGTTAAGTTGAAATTAAAAAGAAAATTGATAATGATGGCTATCCACTGTGTCAGGATTAAAACAAGTGTGGTTTATTAGTTATCCCCTATTTCTGGTTTCAGCATCAGAATTGGTATTTAATTCATACATTATCTTTGCATTAGTCATGTTTAGTATTAGTACACATTCTACATAAATTTTCATGTTCAAGAACAATGTAATTACTATGCAGAAATACATCAATTTCATATAAAGGCTTTTATGATGACTTCACCCGAAATAAACTTATTTATTTGATTGTTGCCATGGCATATGTGGTAGTTTTGACATTTTTTTTTGATAATAGCCAAGTAATACTGTGGGTACCTAACAGCTTCAATGTTGCATTTGTGATTTTTTTACCGTTGGATAATTAAAAACACTAGCTCTTCCCACCTCGTCCTGTCCCAGAGTATTTTTCTACTTTATTTTCTTACTTATAAAAGATTATATTAACTTTTCAACTTAAAAAAATGTGTCAACTCTGTTCCTCAGAGTCCTGGAGCTCTGCATGATGCGGCTGCAGATTGCATCAGCACCCTCCTTCCTATTTTGGAATACAACAACAACTTTGATGCTGTCAATCTCAACGTTTTCAGTTGTATCATAGCCCTGGAAGAACAATTCCATCTATCTGTTGCTCATGAAGACCAAGAAAAGTAAGAACAGAAGTTTTTTTCAGTAGCATTTGTAGAGAAATGGCTGTTTTAGCTCCATTTATATTTATTTTATATATTTTCTTTACATCTAGAGAAATCATCAGCTTATATAACTTGTAATATAATAATATTCTTTACTACTTGAGAATTCATTTAAACTTATTTTACATTGTGTCTTTTCTCACGGATTTGGAAGTTCCATTACACCACTTTGACAACTGGGTGCTTTTAATAACCTATCTCTTGCATCTTTGACGTTTTGGTCACCTAAAAACAATAATCATTCTAGGTGTATTATAACATAAAATAGTAAGAATTGGAAAAAGTAAATTGTAGTATCCAAAGAAATATGTATTACATACTTAAGGTTAGCTTAAAGCACTGTCTTCACATTAAAAAAAACTGCCAAAGACTCCTAAGAGAGAGATTTTTTTTAAAAGTAACTTCATATTTTGTTGTTATTACAGTAAAAATATTTGGGCCCTAGTGTGAGTTTGCAAAATAACTCATTAAAGACCTAGATTGGATCTTCTTTCATTAAACAGAGTTTCGATTTTTTTTAAAACAATAGAGAAAAGTGACACATTGCAGCCCCTGCTGTATTTTTGTCCACAACTTAATTCAGCAATAAAAAACTGTTGAAATTCAATTCACTTTCATGTCTTGCTCAATGTGTTGTATGAAGACAACATTGTTTACCTTGAAGATGATACTTGATGGAACCATAGATTAATAATTTGAATATGATTAAAGTAGCTGAGTGAGTAGTAATGTACTTGGCTTAGTATATCCTGGTAAATAATTCATATACAGATATAGGTACAAAGTATCTTTGTTTTAAAAAAATAAATAAAAATATATTGAATCAAGAAAAAAGCCAAATAGTCCTCACGATACTATGGTTGGTCCCCCAGAAATATTCTATGGATTGAATGAGCTGAAAATAGTCAATGTTAGTTTCTAAAAAGGCACTGGAAACATAACCCACTAAAGTATTATTTATTAACCCATTTAGAAACCATCAAAACTTATTAGAATAGTTAATACCACTACAAACAACAACAACTGGTTACAAATAAACTGAACACTTTTACCATCTTGAAATTAAATATTTTTGTTCCAGGTGTATGAACTACTGTAAATTGTTCACTGAACTAGCGGAGTCTTTGCTTGACAGAATAGTCACTGAAGCAATGTCCAAGCAACCTCCTTTTTCCATCAAAGTCCTGGACTTAGTGCTCATTTGTGTGGGACATCATGACTATGAGGTGAACATGCAATCTTTGTAAAATAACCGCAAGGCCAGCCTCCGTGGCGTAACGGTAGTGACTACTGCCCATAGTCCAGAGATCCTGAGTTTGATTCCCAGTTGAAGCAGACTTTTTACACAGGGAACATAAAAAAAGTCTGTTCCCACCAAAAACGTGATCTGGTTACCCCACAAAACAAGAGGACTGTATCCCCTTAGTGTGGAGTAGTCGCATTAAATATAGTGACCAGTGGCGAAATATGGAAAATGATTAAATTTGTAGTTTCGTAATGCTGTGGTACCCACCATGATTGTGATGTGACATAATAACACAAACAAATCACATACATTATACACATAAATGTGAACTGAGCACTTGCCTTTCATTTAAAGCACTTGTCTTATTGTATTGCATTGTCAGAATATTGACTTTTGATTACTTCTAGTATTTTCATGTTTCTTGATAGTACAAAATTTTAATATTTGACTGTAAAATTTTGATTGTTGAACTTTGATTTTTCAACTTAAAAATTGTAATTTTGAGTTCTGAGTTTTGATGTTCAACTTGAAAAATTCTATGTTATTTAAAGTGGTTAGTTTTCTCTCGCACCATGCTCTATTTTTCACCAAAAAATGAGATTCTAGGCATTCGCGAATCGCCTATGTCTCGGTTAAGATTTCAATTTCTCAGCCTCATACGCAACGCGGCTATAATATAACATGGCAAGAAAAATAAACCTATGGGAAAAAATATACTTGTAGAGGCTATTTTTGTGTCAGTTTATGGTGCCTCCTTCAAAAATTTATAAGTTGTACTTTAGAAACAGATCCAAACAAAATTTCAAATACTTAGGTGGAACATTAATATGTGTTGTTGGGTTTCAGGTGGCGTCCATAACTTTCAGACTCTGGTACCGACTGTCTGAAATTCTGTATGTTAAGAATGATGATGCCCTGACGTTACAGTTTAAACCTCACGTGGAGAGATTGATAGGTGCCCTGTGCAAGCATTGCCAGATAGAACCTGACCTGGTAAGAGCTATTATTATTCCTGTCTCTTTGAAACCCAACTGAGAGGTTATTTTAATTATGTAATTTATAGCTAAAACTTAAATTAAAAGTAAAGATACAATTAAGAATAACAGTTACATTTGTTATAAGTTTTTCACAATAATATTGTATAGTTTTAGCTATAAAGTTTGAGATTCATTACTTTTAACCATATTATTATCTTAATACAAAGGGTTGTCTGTTTATTTGGCTGTATGTTCTCTACGCGTTTCTACAGTATGTCTTCATCAAATTTTGTACACATATTATTGAAATCCAGGTAAAGTACACATATTATTGAAATTGTAAACTTGCAATTTTGATCGAGGAAAACCCTGCCCAGGATTACAGTAGCAAGTATCTTCCTTCAACATCATTATAATATTGATAAAATTCTAATTCTTTCAGGAAGTAGTCACTGTGGCAGAGCGAGTTAGCGCGCTAGGCATTGCACACATGGTGATCTGGGCTCGATTCCGAGCGGAGAAGGATTTTTTCTGCTCTGTACTTGGATGTTCGGGGTCCACTCATACCTCGTGAGGAAAAATGAGTAGCTGCTTTAATGTGAAGCAGCGACCAGTGGCAGAATCTTAGGCAAAAAAAAGAATACAAGATATTGTAATTAAAGTGGTAAAGTCCTATGATTCTGCGCTACCCACTAAAATTGTGACATAATATCATTATCTCTCAGGAAGGGCTTCTAGAAGAGGACCATGACTTCTATGACTTCCGACTGAAGGTGTCGGAGCTAGTGAAGGACGTGGTGTTCATTGTCGGCTCCTCCACCTGCTTCCGTCAGCTGTTCCACAGCCTCCAGGAGAGCAGCGTCCTGTGGGAACAGACCGAAGCCGCCCTCTACATCATGCAGTCCGTGGCCAAGAATGTTCTGCCGTGAGTACTCTGTTCATTCTGTCCGTCCCGGTCTGTCCCGGTAGCTCAGTGGTAAAGGCGGCACTCTGTGAATCCAGAGATTCCAGAGGTCGTGGGTTCGAAACCCAGCCGGTACATGACAAGTTATCCTCCCATTTGGGATTTTTACCACATAATAATGTCTTGGGCTTACTGCTGGAATAATGGGACTTTAATAGTCTCAATTGGGCAGTATAAATAAGGCGATATTATTATTATTCTACCCTGAAATGTTTGAATAACTAATGACAAGAATGTTTGAATTGTATACTCGAAAAACCATGCCGGTCGTCTAAGTGTGAAGAAGTTATGGCTAAACAGTTACATCATTTCAATGTGTAATGAAGATTTTTACTTCTCTTATATGATTCACTGTGTTTCTTTTAGATATTGACTGCACTAAACTACTTGAATTGGTCACTTTTGACTGTCACAGGCGGCTCGAAAAAATGACACACATTATGTTAATTTTTGTAGGAGCTACTTTACCTTTGATGCTCCTATCATTTTGTACTTTTTGATCTTTTTACGTTTTTATATTGTTATTCTAGTCACATTATTGTTAATATTATTAATAATTATTTCTATGTTTGTTTCATATTACTACTATCTTTGTGATATTTTCCCCCTTTTTTCGAATTTAGTAAGGAATGTATTTATCTAATTTTGTTTTCTTTTTACTATTTTTAATACCTCTATAATAAAAAAAACTTGTAAGAGTTAGAGTTCCCTGGTGGCTGCACTTGTTCAAATTGCAACAGGGTTTTAATGAAAAAAGGTGGTTCCAAGCAAACCTCATATACCAGAGACAAAACACATCTTGAAAATGTATGTATTCTCAATTCTATTTAAACTTGCAGGGAAGAAAACGACGTAGTTCCGAAGGTTGTGGAAGCCATTCTCAATTTACCTCCTAGCACTCATATCGCCGTCCGGTATACTTCACTACTACTGTTGGGAGAACTTTGTGAATGGATTGACAAGCATCCCCATACCCTAGGTAAGTCAAAAGTACGAGTTATAACGTTACAAAACTCGGCTCAAAAGTTATGTTATTTTCTCACTTACAAAATAGACTCAAACCATATTGTCTTTATTTGATAGTTACAAGACTCAACAGTAATTATTTTGGTTTTTATGAATATACCTCAGACTCGTTAGATAGTGACTAACTATATATGTAATGATAACATTTTTTTTTTTTTCTTTGAATACTTTCATTGAAATGGGAAACATTCTTGCCATAACACTTTTGTTTTACTTACAGAAACCATACTCAACTTTCTACTGCACTGTTTACAACAGCCGGGGCTAGCCAGTGTCACAGCCAATGCTCTACAAAGTATCAGCACTGCTTGTTGCAGCCACATGGTTGCTCACTTCACGGGTCTGCTTCAGATCATTCGCTGTCTGGACACGCTCTCTATCAGCAATGAAGCTGCTATAGGTCTACTCAAGGGTGTGGCTGTCATTGTGTCTGACATGCCCAACGATCAGATCTCAGAAGCACTCAAAGAACTTTGCCTTGTCCAAGTGAAGCCTCTCTGTGAATTGATCGAGGCACAAACGAAACCAGAGAAAAACAAAAAGTCTGATCCTGTATTCTGGCTGGATCGTCTGGCTGCAATATTCAAGCACACAATACCAAAGACAGTGAGTGATCCGCATCCCTGTCAAGCAGTCATCACAGAGCTGTGGCCTGTCTTGTCCAATACGTGCGAAACCTACCAGGAGGACGCAAGGATCATGGAGCATGCCTGCAGATGTCTGAGGTATGCCATCCGCTGTGTAGGCAAGGACTTTGCACATCTCCTAGAACCTCTGGTCAAACAAATCGTTGTTCTCTACAGTAAACACCCCCACAGCAGTTTTCTCTACCTCGGTTCTATACTTGTGGATGAGTACGCAACCAGTAACTGTGTGCTAGGTCTACTGGACATGGTGCAAGCCTTTCTCCCGCCTACCTATGCTATTCTGCAGGAGGAGGATGGACTCAAGAACCACCCGGACACTGTGGATGATCTGTTCCGGCTGTGCACGCGCTTCCTGCAGCGCGCGCCTCTGCCATTCCTCACGGCGCACTTCATCTCCTCTGTCATGCAGTGCGGCATCCTGGCCACTCACCTGGACCATAGGGAAGCCAACTCCACGGTCATGAAGTTCTTCTACGATCTCATCCACAACAATCGGGTGCTATCGGAGAAAGACAGTAAGAAGAAAGCCATGCATGAGAAAGACTTTGACGTGAGGCATCGACTGATGAAGGACATTGTGAGCAAGCATGGACAAGCCCTGGTGAGCAACCTGCTGCACGCGTGCGTGTTCTCCCTGCACAGCTACATGATGGTGGACGTGGCGGATGTGCTGCATGAGCTGCTGTGTGTGGACGGGGGGGTGAGCACCCAGTGGCTGCAGGACGCCCTCACCCAGCTGCCCAAGAACACCACAGCGGGCATGCACGCGGCCACGCCGGACCAGCTGCTGGCCTTCCACCGGCAGGTCACCCAGGGCGAGGGGGCCTGCGACATTGCGCATGCGCTCAAAGAGCTGAGTCGGCTGTACAGGTAGAACACGAGCCACCTGTCTAGAGACCAGTAGTGATTGTACCTAGAACCCTCGAGATATTCTTAGTAACCAAGATGGTTTATACTCATACTACTCTGCATCAAAATCCAATGTTTTATCAATCAAATCCGCCGTATATAAATGCTTTCAACCGCCTCAATTTCATATCGTGTAAGTGGTTCTTTTACCGCTTGGAATATAATGCTAATATTAGGTGGTTTAAAAAAGAGGAAGGATATTTACCAATTTACGAGTGTTAACTTGTGCTCAGGCTCACAGAGTTGAAATTATTATTTCTACATTAATAAAATAATAACAGAGAAGGAGAAAGAGTTATGATATGTATTTGTGTCAATCACAATAGTGTTGTCACAATTACTTGCTTTACTACATTTTTTGCTGTGAATGGGACTCGAACCACCAGATTACGAGTCCGATTGTGCTACTGAAGTTGGTTTTAAATAATAATAAGCTGAAATATACAACTGATGGCCTCAAATAATAAATGATTACCATTTTTTTAAATTTTAGATTAAAATATTAATCTCGGTATTGTGATTGTAGTTGTTAATTAAATTAGGTATAGGTAATCAATGTATCTATCTATTTTAAAGTCTAACTGTCACATTGAACATGATTAAAGCACAGACTGTGCTCTGTACAAAATAATTCAATATTTCATTTGCGTTCTTTTTTCTTTGCTTATATATCGTGTATTATAAAATGGTTCGTTTGAGTTGTGTGTTTAAATCACTATAACTCGAGAACCTTATGTCAGTTAGAGCTGAAATTTTGCATGGTTACCAATGACTGTCTCAGTGCAGTCATGTTTTATCTAAAAAGTCCATTCTCCAAAAGTTGAGCGCATATTATCGCGAAGTACATGTCCGATTGAGCTGAAATTTAGTATGGTTCCAAATGGCAGTGTTTAAGAGCTATTTCGAACTTTCCTTTTTTGAAAAGTTTAGCTTTTTCACTCGCAAATCGGGCCATCCCAATAGCTTGGTAATGTAAATAGAGCCTATTTTTATTCTCAAGCCGCTTTCGAAAATACTTTCGTTTGGCACCGATTTTTTTTTTTTTGTTACAAAGTTATGACCCATCCACCCATCCCTTTTACGAAAAAGGTAGGTTATCTACCAATGATCATTAGTAAACAAAAGGCTTAACAAATTTGTTCTATAAAACCAACAAAAAAAATTTATTGTTCCCTCGATTTACAGGACTGAAATTTTTTGGTTTGCTATCAGGTGACCATTTTTCATTTTCTTAACTAATCTTTTGTTTATTTTTCTGACGGAACATATATCTAACCTACCTACGCAATGATTTATTGTAATAGGTGAACAAAGCTAGATAAGGTTTATATCATAGGTACCACGGGACATGTGATCTCGAGACTAACAAATCTTGTATTTATAGGATTTCCCAAGAAATATTACAATATTATTCAACTGTATAACTTTTGTACTGTAGCATCTGAGCGGCTCCGATTGAACTATTGTGGTAAATTAAAAATAATCCATACTATATATTCATTACAAGTCGGCGATGCCTTGATAAATCCACCGCGACGCATCGCGACTAGTGTCCTTTATTTTGGTACGGTTTTCTGGCGAAATTAATAGACGTTTTTGTAAAACCTAGCTCTGTAGAGCTAAGTCTCGATTTGCTCACTGTCTTAGATGGGGAAAACCAGTGTTAAGTCACTTATGAACTCGATTTTGTCTATTTATTTCCCCCTAAGTAGCTACATTCTGAAAATTATTATTTTCAGAGATCAACAAATATCTAGCTCTAAAATGCGTTTAATATTTTTGTTTTATAAAGAGGTCAGCCAATATTTGTATATAAATATACCTATAGATATGAAAAAGAAGATACTGATTGTGGTCTGTGTTTTAGGTAGCCCATTCAATAACATAATATTATGTTTCTTCTCTGATGGCCTATTCACACAATAGGTACTTCCCATTTAGGTGATGCGTCAACACCATTGCACCGGAGGTATCACTTAGAAAAAATCTGGTGTAAACATCACAGACTTTCCTTATCATATTAGGAATGGGAACGGTACGAAACGCCACTGGTGACTCAAGGTAACAGTCAGTTGCTAAAAATCAACGTCAAATTCGTAATCAGCACCTCAAAATCATTGGATTTGATTTATCATAAACCCCATCTAGGATGAATAATAAAAAAGTTATTCAAAATACCGGTAAATTGGGGCCGAGGTCCAAAAAGTTCAAGATATCAACAAAAAGAAATAAGAATTGACCGCTTATAATTGTTTTTTCTCTAAAAAAATGTTGTTACCCAACTTTTTTTGTATCTTAAACCAATTCAAAGAAGGGGCGCTTGCGACTAGTATTTGCGTCCGCAGAATGCCGATTTTAACCAAAAGTTTCGTGGTTCGTCTGGTGTACATATAAAGTTAATTTCCATAGGTACCAAATTTCAAGTCTCTAGCTCTTACCGTTCTCGAGATAGCCTGTGCAAACACAGACAGACGGACGCACGGACCAATGCCTGAAAACCACTTTTTTGGTATCCTGAGGCTATGTCAGAAATGTGAAAAACTGGGTAGGTCAATTTTCGACGAATAGGTACAATACTTTATTATAGGATAAGGAAAGTAAAAACGGTAAAGAAATATTGTTTACACAAGCCGCAATTTGAAAACTTCTTCCCCGGCTACGCCACTGCTGATAGATACCACGATTAATCGAGAAAAATATCGGATTTCAATATCGGTTTTGGTTATTAAAAAAATTCAAAAATCGAAATTTCGATTCCCTTGTTCAGTACCAGTTGTTATGAATGAATGAAAGCTTTACCTAATTTCCCTAGTTTTTTTTTCGAAACTAAAGTATTTTTATATTACACTGCGAAGAAAAGTTAAAGAAACCCACAATTTCCCCAATTTCAATTAGACCTTCTACTGTTGTCCGATTTTAGACATTCTAGTCCTGTCGTTCTACTTTAATCTACTGCCTTGGTTCTTTTATCAGTTTTTCATATTGATCACTCAAAGGCACATCTAAAAAGTAAATTTGCCAGCTGTCTGGAATAGATTTTACTCACCTTAAATACTACTACCAATATTACTCTTACAGGCGATAAGGTAAGATTATTTTATACTCTCTAGATACCATTTAGAATATTTGATAATATGTTTTCTAAAGGAGTTTTAATACTGAAGACAGTACTTCTCTCATCTTTCTTTATAGCACCCATGAATATTAGAGAGATACCTGTGACTTATTTATCAAAACTTACTTGAAAAGACTTCTTTTCAGGGATGTATTCAGAACTTCAAAATTCATCACTTGAAAACCTCTTATATTCAGAAGATTGTAATGCCAGTCTTGTGAAGCTTCAGATTTATGAGATTAAGTGTGAAACTAATTAATAGACAAAATCAATAACTCAAGTCATTGCATAGCATTGGTTTTCCCTAATTGAGACTGTAAGCAATCCAAGACGCCATAGAAGGATTACAAAAAAATTTGTTCATTTTGGATTGGTGGTAAAATAATTGGCTTATGAGGGTATGGAGGAGCTATGACATTTATGTGTTGCAAAAAATCAAAGTTGAAACATGAAGTCTATGAGGCATGAATGTTATGAGATTCATACTTGTGAGGATTTGGAGCTATAAGGTTGTGAAGTTATGACTGTCAGTGTCATGAACCCAACCCACTCTTTAGTATGAAATGCATTGATTTTTTTCTCCTATCCCAGAAGGGTAGTCTGAATATTTATCCTTTGTATGCCCTGGGTTCTACTTACACTTTATGAAGAAAACAAAAGAAAAACCTAATTTTATGTCACTAACAATAAAATTGAACTGGGCTCCAGAGGTAAAATGTCCATGTCAAATGACAAATTTTCTTCTCAAGGGGGAAATAATCTCTCCATTAGAGAAACCTGGATATTTTAAGAGTAAACCAGTCCTTTGAGTTATTATTTTTCTATTTAAAAAAACGTCTACCTGTGGTTATTTGAGTTGATTAAAAATGCTTTAAAATAAAGTGGTTTGACACCACACAACTTTCTTTATCCCTTGAAATCAAGTCAAATTTTGTTAAGGAAAAATTAATATCAAATTTGAAATCACCACCTTAAAAACATTTATTTATTTGTTTAGAAACTCTTTATTAGTAGGAAGAACATATATATACAGACAAATAATGGTAAATATAAAAATAGACAATATTAATAATATAAACAAGGAAAAAAAAAACAAAACAAAATATATACATATGTCCTAACTAAAGGGGCGGGGTTATTGCCTATGGCAATCTCTTCCACCCAACCCAACATTGGATTTGTTATGTCACAACACTCACAACCCTATTTTTATTTTCAGATTTAGTGTGTAACTACTCAATAGGTACTAAAATCAAATTCAAAACAATGGCTGATGAAAATGTTGAACCAGACCAATCATCTCTGGAAAAAGGTAAATATAAAAAATAAAACATATACAAGGAGTCAAATTCTAGTTGACCTATAATAAACTCAGATCATTTTTCTATTGAACAAAGATGTGATCAAAATAAGAACTCAGTTTTGAATGCAAATAGGTACAAAATGTTAGGTATCTCTTTGGGAAATTCTCTCAATAATCATAATACACAATGACATGAGAACAATTTTCACTTTTTTCCATGAGTTTAAGTTTATTTTTCAAGTGATAAGATAATTATTCAAGTAATTTCAAATTTGGTCAGAATATTTTTCTGCAGGGTTAATTAATAGTTTCCAAGTAATCTGGTTTTATTAAAATGAGACATCCTGTATAAGATGTAATAAACTTGCTTCTGGTTTTTAAGTTAATATGACAACAAGTTTCTTTAACTGTGAATATAACACAGAATTTATGCATTGGTAATTACAGGATACTATGAAGACTCAGGAAATATAAATCAAGATGATCTCATCCTACAACAATCCAAAAATATTGAGAAAGAGGTAAAAAAAGCATGAACCATTTGTCTACAAGAGACCAAAGCACAAATTCTGTAGATTTTCTGAATGAAAATGTAGTATTTCCTAATTTGGCTTTAATTCCAAACCATTAATTTAATTGTTTTAATTATTGTTCTTTATAAATTAAATTAATTGTTTATTTTATAAAGAAGAAGAAGAATATTAAATGAATGGGTGAGTAGAAGAACCAGGAATGTCAAAAATCGACTTTTCAGGAAAGCAAAAATAAGACAAATATTATCATGCTAATGAGTATGCTTCCCCCACTTTAAAATAAATAAAAAAAATATACTTATAAGGGGTATTTCTCCTTCATATTCACAGAGATGATAGAAAAGAGTACATTCCTTCTTATTCTACAAAAAAAAAAAAAATCGATTTTTGACATTCCTGGTTCTTCTACTCACCCATTCAAATATTGTCTTATTTATACGGCCCAATTAGAACTAATAAGAAGTTTTGACTGATGATGGTCAAAAAAAATGATATGCAAGAGATTTAAATTTTTGGCAAGCTGAAAGTCTCTTTGATTCTATTGATTCACAACTGTTGTGATTCTGTATTCAATTTGATGTTGTTGCTGGAGGCAATCGTGCAAGACCCTTTCATGTCATGTTGCTGCAAATAGGATTTATGTCAAAATCTAGTAAAAAGATGGTGTGAAATTTCATGCAAGATTTGTCTTACATCTTTTTTTTTTTTTTTTTTTTTTTTTTAAGTGGGGTTTAACGTCGCTTTCAACTGCCATGGTCATATCACGACGGGGGTTTTACCCTCCATTCGCAGGAAACTCACAAACCTGCTACTCACATTGACCTCACCCAGCCTGAGTGGGGCCGGGAAAAGCCAGCGTCACGAGAATTAGAATTTGAATGGTCACCCATCCAAGTCTTAACCTCGCTGGATGTCGCTTAACTTCGGTGTTCTGAAGGGAACCGGTGTATTCAACATGCCATCGACGCTGGCTACATCTTTTTTGTCAATTGAAGTGGTGTCAGCAAATATTTGAATAGTTGATTGGTTGTTAGAACAAACCAGGTTACCATTTTTCTCAATGTCTTCATCAGTTTCTGATGTGGAGGAGCACAACATCAAAAATTGTTGAAAATGCTAAAAAGATTGGTAGGTAGTCTCTTAACTCAAATGAAGTTCTCACCATCAAGTAACTATATGCACACTTTCTGACACCATTGGAGTTGACAAAGTGTGTCAAAGACAAATCTTGCATGAAATTTTTAAATTTTTCTCAAAAATTACTAAATTTTGATTTAAATCCTATTAGCGGTAACATGACATGAGGATCTTGCACAATCACCTCTAGCAACAAAAATAAATTGATTACACAACAGATGTCAATGAAAAGGTAATAAGAGTTCCAGCTTTACCAAAAATGTAAAATCTTACACATTCACAGTTTTTTTTAACAACATCAGTTTTGATACTTTATAGCCAAACCTTGTATTAAAGGAGTAAGCTCAAGACATATTATTGTGTGGTCAAAATTCCAAATGGGAGGCTAACTTGTCATGTCCTGGCTGAGTTTCAAACCCATGACTTCTGGATTACCAGCCAGATGTCTTGACCACTAAGCTGCTAGACAAAACAACAAGTAAATATCTAAAAATATTTCATTTTTGCACCTCCACAAGAAAAAGTTCTATTATCACTACAGTACAAGAGAATTTTTTTCAATGTTATGCAGGGTGCTGTTTAAAAAAAAAAATCATAAAATAGTTCATTTTTTTACTCAAAAACAACTTTATTGATCTCAAATGCTATTTCCTTGTGAACCAGATTCCATCAATAAATTGGTTTTTGAGTGAAATGAACACTCTGCCAAACCCTGTATATATTAATGGACTAAGTAAGTCTAAGTAGATTAGATTGTGTATGTCACATGTGGCTCTACCTGGGAACAAAATCTCAATGAATTTCAGCTGCAGTATGTAATATTATATTAATGTTTAAAACAATTGTCACCCTCAGATCTCAGACTCCATCATGTTGGTAGGAGATAAAGAAGAAATTATGGTGCTAGAACAACAATACATAGGTGATGAGGTGTACAAAGGCAAAGTCAAAGACCTAGCTCGCAAGTATTCAAGTCTGCGTAGAACCCGACCTGATGGGAATTGCTTTTTTAGATCATTTGGATTTGCTCTTCTGGAGAGTCTGTATCATGACAAATCAAATTATGAAAGGTAAACTAATCAATTAAGTAGTTCATATTATTGTCACAATTGTGTATGAACTGAGCAAGGTCTGCTCATTTTCTTGGTTTAATTTTTGTCACTGTAATAATCCTACTCTTTTTCGCGGCATAATGGCGGTATTACCGGTAATCCTGTAGATATTTTGTGACCACAACAAATGCAAATGTATGTACCTATTTGAACTGAACAAGAGCTTTGTTACATTTTACAATGTTGTGAATCCCACCATTAAAAATTCTATTTTGATCAGTCTGTGAGTAAAAATAGTAAGAAATTGTACTAGATGTTTGATTAAGAGTCTTGATACTACTAAGAATTTTCATTGATGAGAATTGGTATTAGGGAATTTTGATTATTTAAGACTTGCTTTAATGGAATATTTTGAATTTTGTCACACAGAGCGCGCGATTAGCTCAGTGGGCACTCAGTGGTTAAGCACAGAATTTTGATAATATCTGTTGAGAATTTTTCTTAAAATCTAACCTTTTTCCCCCTCCATCTTATTCCATTTTTCATCCCATTACATATGTACATACCAAAAGGTAAAAAACAATAAAATAAATTCAATTATTTAGCATTCATATGATTAGAAACATTACTTTGAGTTCAAAGAGTCCTATAGAATAGATAGTAATCTCATTATATTGGTGCCCCTTACATTTTTTTGCTTTTTATATATTTGTCGACCCTAGAACTATGTACAATTGTACATCAGAATTACTTCAGGGTGAGAAATCTTACATCCAACGCCATTCCAGTAGCTGAAATTTTCCGTTCCTAAAACAGATAAAGAACCGAAAACTCCTCACGATGGATGGCCCCACATCATATCACTCAAATAAATTATTTGTGTCAGAAGCAGGACGAGCTGGGGATATTTGTGTCATTTTTTTTAAAAGAGACATAACACACTGAAACTATTATTTTCTGACCCGGTTAGAGACTATCAGAGAAACTTGTCATAGCTCACGCTGCTACAACATCAACAAAACTACATTGTAATATAAAATGTAATAAAACAACAATGTAATAAATTATGTAATATAAAATGTAATAAAACAACAATGTTATAAATTAGTGTGGTAATGTTGAAACTATTTCACATCTGTTGCCTCCACAGTTTTCGTCTCATAGCAGAGCAGAGCAAGGACAAGCTGTTGGAGTTAGGATTCCAGAAGTTCACACTAGAAGACTTTCACGACCAGTTCATGGAGGTGGTGCATCTCATTGGCAAGCCAGACACCACGGAGGACACACTTGTGGAGGTGAGAGACATGCTCACAATGATCCTATTGGAATTGATAATATGCCTGTTTATAGAATCATGTAGAACGGTCTGTATGCTTATAGAACCTTCAGTAATAATTCTTTTGTTGTAGGTATAGGGCTGTTCGTCAGACCTCGGCCGAGGTGTTTGATGAATATTTTTATTGATAAGTGAAATAACATGGAAATGGTCAGGGGGTACTTTTTGGGAACACGTCATAATCTTTAAGTCATCATTTAAAGATTAAATTTAAGATCCATTTTTTTTTTTTTTTTTTTTTTTTTTTAATTTTATTAAATTAATTTATTCATCCAACTTTATGATACCTACGTATAGTGTATAACATATGTTACGGTAAAAGTACATAATTGGTGATTGTATACAATTACCGGTAATTGTATACAATCACCAAAGTCACTGGTTGTAGAATAACAAGACAGAAGCCAAAAAAAGGTCTCTAACATCATTTTATGTTAATAATTTATTGATTAAAAACAAGAGGTTTTTGGCTGAATTAATACCAAGAAGCAAATTTTGTAAGATGTTTGTACTATTTGTTTTGACACGACAATCTCTCATGTTACTTGGAATTGCATAATTACTTCGGGCCCTGTCAACATTGTGTACTCTTACTCTAAATTTTACCGTATCACCTACATTTCCAGGAGGAAATCTAACATTTGATGATTTAAATATTTTCTTCGCTTGCTCTTCAAGGCCTTCCTTACCATGTGTCCGTTTAATTGCTACAGAATCTTGTCTCTCTGTAATTTCATTAGAAGCTGGTTCTTCTGGAATCAGATTGGGCTCATTCACTGATGGTTTTTCTGAAATTTGTTCTAATAGAAGCTCATTTGCTTCATCCACTAGTGCTTCTTCATTTTCTACGGAATCAGGACCCGACTGGTTTTCTTCTATTTGTTCCACCAACTCTTCTAAATCTTCTTCAGTTGAAACATTTTACAGAACAGCATCAGGCAGTGATGATGTTTTCAAACCAATTTTGGCAGGAACCCCGAACATGGTTTCATATGGGCTGCACTTGATTCCACAATGGTAAGCTCAGTTCTTGGCGAATTGTATGAATCGAAGACCCTCTGATTACTTGTTTGTTTGGCTGTTTTCTTACTTTCACCAAGCTCGTCTGGCAATTGTATACAATTACCGGTTAAAGTAGGAAATAGAGTGTTTTTTAAGATTATTTCTTACTTTCACCAAAGAATCCGGTAAATGTATACAATTACCGGTAATTGTGTACAATTACCTAATTATGTACTTTTACCGTAACATATACAAATACATGTAAGAAATCCATATTATTTATTTATTTTCCTATTTATTATCATGAGAACATAATTTAGTTCAGCTATTTGCTGAGGTACATCTTTTATTAGTCATATTGTATCGGTTTGTTTTGTAACAAATGCTTGTGTATGCTTGTTTGACTCGAGGTGTTCAACAACAAGGACTACTCAGATTATGTGGTGGTCTACCTGCGGCTGATAGCGAGCGGACAGCTCCAGCAGGATGCAGACTTCTATCAGAACTTCATTGAGGGGAACCGGACTGTGTTCGAATTCTGTCGCCAGGTGAGGGGGTTGTTTATTTTTTTGGATCTGATTTACACAGAGAACGAAATATACTTGCAAGTAAAAGCTCAGTTAAACCAGAAAGACTCTATGATTCTTTCGATTCATGGAATTAAAAAAAAGTAATTAAAATGAAAGCTCCCTAATTTTATTAATATTAATTTAAGAAAATATTCCTTTCACTAATAAAATAAACAAAGAGAATTAAAGTAATGTCTTCCAGCTAGATTATATTATACAATGAATAATGATAGGTTTTACCTTATTTGTTCCCGCACTCTACAAGCATAGATTATGCGTGTTTCTTTGTGTTATTATATCACAAGTTTAGTGGGTAGCACAGAATAATAGGACTCAGTAGTCACCTTGGCCAGTAGGTACTATACTCGCGTTGCACTTTAGGTTATCTGGGTTCAAATTCCGGTGGGGTCAGAAGTTGTCTACCCTAGCCTCGTGGGCATAATTGACTTCTAGCGGCATTACGAGATTGATATTGGAATTTTATGATGGTTCGGTTGAAGACATGATGCATTAGCATTTATTATTGTAATGTCGATGCTACCCACTAAACATTGTGACATAATAACACAGATAACTAGATCTTTTTATAGAACTTTTCCGTATCTTTAATATCCTAATCGTTGCGATTTTGCCTCTGGTTGCGGCTCACACTAAAGTAGCAACTCATTTTACCTCACGAGGTATAAGTGGACCTCATGCAAGTACATCCCTGAAATAATCGTGTCCTGCTAGGGATCGAACCCAGGTCACAGTGCGTGCAATGCCTAGCGCGCTAATTAATGATTAATGAACTACCAATAAACTTAAAAAATATCTTTAGTAGAAATAAAATGAAAAAAGATATACAGAAATATTATCCATCATCAAACAATGATATATAAAATAAAAATAAGAAGAAAATAATAAATAAAAAAAAATTGAATAAAAAGTGAAAAGGAAACATACTATTCATACAAATACTAGATTAAGAAATATATAATCTAAGAAGATAAATGATCCACCCCCTCAAAGTACAAAAGATATTGTATTTCAAGGGGATTGTAATGAAAAAACTGTAGAATGAAAATCATTCAACTTATTATTATATTACTAATGGAAAGCCTGGTTCTGCTCGCAGGAGGTGGAGCCCATGTTCAAGGAGAGCGACCACATCCACATCATAGCGCTGAGCACGGCCCTGGACGTGGGGGTGAGGGTGCGCTACATGGACCGCGGGGACTCCACGGAGGCCATAGCGCACGACTTCCCCGAGGACAAGCCCCCCCAGATCCACCTGCTGTACCGGCCTGGCCACTACGACATCCTGTACCCTCTCTAACTGTGCGGCCCTGCCACTACGACATCCTGTACCCTCTCTAACTGTGCGGCCCTGCCACTACGACATCCTGTACCCTCTCTAACTGTGCGGCCCTGCCACTACGACATCCTGTACCCTCTCTAACTGTGCGGCCCTGCCACTACGACATCCTGTACCCTCTCTAACTGTGCGGCCCTGCCACTACGACATCCTGTACCCTCTCTAACTGTGCGGCCCTGGCCTGCTGTGATAACAACGCGTCCTCCATCCAGATGACTCTAGACTTGAATTTTATTATACGTTTTGAAATGGAATAGCTCAAACATATTTACATGTTCGGCGTATCTGATTGGTTGAAAAATTGAACACAGTTTGGGTGTCTGTATACATTTAATACATTTGCGTATGTAAAAATTTAACATGTCGTTTTATTATACTGTTTCGTTTCAAAACACGGAATAAAGCTCAACTTTGTAAACAAGTAGCTTCTTGATAAAATAGGAGATCAGGTTTCTTTGTGTTAGTATGTCACAACTTTAGTAGATAACACTGCTTCATCATACTCTTATTCACATGATTTACTTTTTAAAAACACTGATTTTACGTCATGCCACCACTACTATTCCCTATTCATACAAATTATAATCAAATAAAACAACCTGTGATATCCATTTAAGAATACTCTCAAACCCATGAGATAATATAATTATGTATATTCATTATTCATATTGAACTCATATACAAAATGAAAAATACACTGCCAATTATGGACACAATACTTGGTTCACATTGTATACACTTTGCTATTTTGAGATTTTACACCAAGTCACCTGTATCTCCAAAACTTCTTAACCGATTCTCTTAAAATTTGTTTTAAATGATAATATAATAATAATACTGTTTTTCCTACATACAAAAAATCTATATCTACAAGTTATAATAAACCTTTTTTGAACTTTTCTGTCCGAAATTTCGTTTTTACTTAGATATCAGATCTCAATCACAATAAATTAACAAATGCACTATGTAAAACACTAATAGATAAATTCAAAATTTCATCAAAATTGGGTGCACCGTTCACGAGATATAAGCGTGTAAAAAGTTAGAGGTCAGGCGCACGGTCTCTCTATCTCCAAAAACTGATTAATTTAAGATAAGACGATCTACTCGTAGTTCTAGAATATGTGTTCAATGTGTAGAAAATTTGAAATCCGTTCAGTAGTTTCTGTAATTTGCGCGTTTTAAGGAATGTTTTTAACAGACCGACAGACAGACACGACACTGAAGTTGTTCAGGAGGTTATGAAACGTCCAGAAATATGAAAAAAATTGAAATCGGAGCAAAATGAAGTTTTATTTACAAAAACGAACACAATACTTACGATTTCAAATATTAGAAATTTATCGGAATTGATATCGTGAACGGTATTGATGATTATAATTATATTTTCATAAAGTTCATCTGGTGGACCAGTTGAGAGTTATTAAAACTCAAACAGTAAATATGCGTAGCTTCCCTACGCATCTTCTCATATTCTTGTAAGCTCTTCTTATTTATTATTTATTCATCTCTAAATCTTGTTAATCTGAGTTATTTTCTTCACTTATAATCTACGCCCAAGAACATATAAACTTTGTATCTTAGTTCGTACAAAAAGTCCTTTCTCACCTATAAAAAATTGATAAAGTTTGGATAAAAACTCCTTTTAATATTGATGAAATAAAAAAACTGTGTTTTTGTGTTTCAATTACCTATGTGTCTGAATTTTGCTTGTTCCGATCGCTAAGGTCAAACAGTACAAGATAACCATTTTTTTTAATGAGAATTGGAAGTTCTGGTGTATTAAATTTAAATAATGAATGCTAGGTCATTCCTTTAGTTTCCACCTTCAAGAATACTGTAAGCTGACAATTTGTTACGCATTCCAAACACTCAATCAAAAGTCTTCTATCGCAACTGCGCTGAGATTTTGCTTCATTGGGTAACCTGGTATCAGATAAAATATCTCTTTCTGCACAATTTAGAAATTTAGTTTTAAATAAACTGGTGCAGAATAAACAAATTGTACCACACGACTTTCCTCATCACCCAAAAAGAAGTTAAATTCCGCCATCGGTGGCTCAATGGTAATAGTTAGCTAAATTCGTAATCAGCACCTCAAAATCATTGGATTTGACATGTCACAATCCTCACCTGAGATGAATAATAAAAGAGTTGGTCCAAGCGGGAGGGATCTCCCCAAAAATAGGTAAATTGGGGCCGGGTTCCAAAAATTCAAGATATCGAAAAATCGATCGGAGTAAACAACTATATTTTTTTTCTAATAAAATGTTGTTTTCTAACTTTTCACTTTCTAGCATATATCTTTATCGCGTTAAAAGTACCCATAAAAATCGGCCATTTTGTATTTTGGTTAAATAACTCGAGAATTAATAAAATTTCTAATATCTAATATGAAAGTTATCGAAAAAATTAATAAAATCAAATCGTCATTTTGATGATTTCACACGCATTTATGTACTGAACTTTGAACATGAATTTCCAACATATTTGAGTTAATCACAAGGAACATGAATTTCCGACATATTTGAGTTAGTCACAAGGAACATGAATTTCCGACATATTTGAGTTAGTCATAAGGAACATGAATTTCCGACATATTTGAGTTAGTCACAAAGAATATGAATTTCCGACATATTTGAGTTAGTCACAAGGAACATGAATTTCCGACATATTTGAGTTAGTCACAAGGAATATGAATTTCCGACATATTTGAGTTAGTCACAAGGAACATGAATTTCCGACATATTTGAGTTAGTCACAAGGAACATGAATTTCCGACATATTTGAGTTAGTCACAAGGAATATGAATTTCCGACATATTTGAGTTAGTCACAAGGAACATGAATTTCCGACATATTTGAGTTAGTCACAAGGAATATGAATTTCCGACATATCGCCTCTGACAACACAGAGAGGCGTAAACAACATTTTCGAAATTTTACAGGAGAGCCAAAATGAGTTTTCTTGTGCATAAATTTTCTGTTCACGGTAGGAACATCATCACTTCCCTGTACCCGTGAATGACCATACGAACTTTTCCTGTTGTCAAATTTGATTATTTAACTGTGACTATTTGATTTGTCTGAAAAAGAGAAAATGAGGGATACGCCTGATTTTAATTTTTGTTGTATCTTTTCTTTGGATTATAATTGGGTTACGTCTATTTGTGAGAACAAAATATAGCACAAGTAGACTCAATCTAAGCAATAAAAACGATTTCAAAAATTTGTCGTTTACGCCTCTTTGTGTTGTCAGAGGCGATATTTGAGTTAGTCACAAGGAATATGAATTTCCGACATATTTGATTTAGTCACAAGGAACATGAATTTCCGACATATTTGAGTTAGTCACAAGGAACATGGCGCAAGAGGTAGAGCTGCGAGGATCGCTCCGGTATCCGTGGGTTCGATCTCAACACCCAACAATATTTTGGTTTTTAGTTTCATTTTGTTTTTTTACTTTTCCTTTTGATTTATTTTTGGAAATTTCAAAAAAACCTGCTCAAATTTCGGTTATAGAAAGTTGTGTGATATTCACTCCAGTTTGTTTTTTTTTTCATCTTTATCCAATCCAAAGGAATGACCCTTGCAGCCAATTTCGGCCATAAGTTTCGTGTTTTGTATGGGATATAAAATCAACTACCTATAATACCAAATAAGATATCATCTGCCACTTTCAATATTTTTATTTTAAATATTCTGCTCCAAAAATAGATGACATTCTTTAATTGAACCCATAATATGTAGAGTGAGGCTTGTGAGTTCGTGGCTTTCACTTGAAATCATGTCACTATAATTTTGTATTATTGAAAGATTGTATGTACCTATCTTTATTTGAGCTATATTGTTAATTCTCTATGGTAGTGTTTTCTCATTTTTTTTTAAAGTAATACATTAAAGAAAATTAATTCATTATATTATTCTATGTTTTTGTTTATTTTATTTCTATTGAAATTACAAGTCTATTTTTTGGGTGGGTCCTTAAATCCTGGGTCTCCCTGCTCGCATAATTACAATATCTACCTACCTTACGCAAAGCAATGTTCCTGCCATTAAGTTATATAACCATTACCTGTAGATAGTTTCAAAAGCCTAGCATTATTAAATCTATATCTCTACCCTGAAGCTATCTGTATGTATTGTGTGTGTGTATGTTCTTTATACACAAAACCAAAGTTGTTCAGGAGGTTGTGAAACGTCCAAAAATATGAAAAAAATTGACACATATTTATCAGAAGGCATAATATGACACTACCCCCCTCCTCACATAATAATAATTATTGTCCGCATCGCCTCGTGTCTTCAGACCAGAATATAGCCTTCAAAGTTTGAGGTCTGTGCTACCCACCTTGGGAAAAGAGGATGTAAACCCATTCATGAATAACATTATTATTTCTTCCTCTTCTTACTTCTTGACTTGGCGAAGCGGAGCGCTGCCGCGCTTCTAAATCTTATTGAATTTCTAACAAATATTCTGGAATGTTGAAAGTATGCATTAAAACAAAACATGAAGGAATTCTAGGTCGCGGGTCCGATTTTTAGTAAGTACCCGGGAGTTCTACTCAGACACTCAGGTCCTCTTGTAAGTACGACATACTGTTTCTACAATTGTATTTATAAGATGAAGAGGCGTTTTATGATCAATCGATTTTTTAGAAATAGGGGTGATGCCCCTATATACATGATTGTGCCTAGTATTTAGTGATGTTCCTATCAATATCCTCCAGTGAATAAACCCCTTTTGTCCCAAAACTTTATAAAAATAAACTTAAAATATTTGTACTAGGTATAGTCTATATAGCCCAGGCAAATTAGTGCTAAAATGGAGTCTAGCGTCAAAAAATTGCTCAATAGCTGGAAATCGTTTTAAACCCTTAAAGGGGTCCTGAATAATGGGTATATGAGTTTGCGACGGATTTTAGGTTGTGCTTCCGAGCTTAGGGCCTAAATAGTGCAAATTTTTTGCACTTTTTTTAAAATTGCGCTTATAACTCAAAATGTATTTATCCTACAGAAAATTTTACTCAGTCCTTATCTAAGGAATATAAAATTATGCGTCTAATGACGTTTGAATCATTAAAAAAGGTTAAACCGTTCAGCCACAATCGCTCCTCAAAGATGGGTGGTTTTTTCAAACATAGCTCAAATTTTGAAAATTCTCAACTTTTAACGCCTGTAGGTCAAAAAGGACTGCACCAATTGAAAAATTTGATAGAATCGAACTTGTAGAAAATGTAATTTTAAGTAAAATACTGTTTGAAATTTGAAATTTGCTCACTCCAGTGCTGAGATATGATTTTTCGTCCCTAGCGCCAAATTTCCGCTAAGGCAGTGCAACGCAAGAAACTTCATCTGAACTCTAAAATTCATTCTTACAACTTTTCAAGCAAAACTGAACGTAATCTATTGAATTCAGTCGAATAGGTAATTTAAATTTTTGAGAAACTTGCTCTGAATTTTACTAAGATCTTCACTGAACATGTTGTGAATTCAAGACAGCTGGCACACTATGGAGGATGTAACTTGTTTTATATGCGGGAACATTGTGCAAGAAGGAATATTAATAATAATATAATAATAATAAAATGCATTTTCTTTGTGTTGTCATGTCACAGGTTTAGTGGGTAGCGCAGAATCATAGAACTTTGCCAGTTTAATTTACAATATCTTGTATTATTTGTGTGCCTATGATTCAGCCACTGGTCGCTGCTTCATATCAAAGCAGCTACTCTTTTTTCCTCACGACTCACGAAGTATGAGTGGACATTTATTCTTAATACTAAACTTAAAACTAAAAAGCTAAGCAAAGTTTTGAGCAGAATTTTGAACTGCCTATTGAACCTCATATATTCTTAATACTAAACTTAAAGCTAGAAAGCTTAGCAACGATTTGGGCAGAATTATGAACTGCCTATTGAACCTCATATATTCTTAATACTAAACTTAAAACTAAAAAGCTAAGCAACGTTTTTGGCAGAATTATGAACTGCCTATTGAACCCCATACCTATATTTTTAATACTAAACTTAAAACTAAAAAGCTAAGCAACGTTCTGAGTGTTTTGGGCAGAATTTTGAACTGCCTTTTGAACCTCATATATTCTTAATACTAAACTTAAAACTTAAAAGCTAAGAAATGTTTTGGGCAGAATTATAAACTGTCTATTGAACCTCTTATATTCTTAATACTAAACTTACAACTAAAAAGCTAAGCAACGTTTTGAGCAGAATTATGAACTGCCTAATGAACCTCATATATTCTTAATACTAAACTTAAAACTAAAAAGCTAAGCAACGTTTTGGGCAGAATTTTGAACTGCCTATTGAATCTCATATTTTCTTAATACTAAACTTAATACTAATGAAGCATTAGGCTAATGTCAAAATTCTTAATACTAAACTTAATACTAATGTAGCAATGGACTAATGACAATATTCTTAATACTGAAAATAGATAATTAAAATCTAGGTGATGGATAATAATTATTGATAAAAAAGGAGGATAAATAATGGATAAGAAGTACTTGATGAAAGAAAAAACAGATAGTAGAAAATAAGAATATAGGTAGGAAATATTTAGAGAATGGATGATGATAGTTGAAGTAAACAGAAAAAGAGAGGGCA